>JAPTOF010000019.1:11995902-12626804 GCA_028554755.1 Cordia subcordata
GAGATGTATTGAAAAGGGCTAAGGGTTGTAGACTCACTTACCACAAATCTTTTCTTTTTCAAAATGTATGTCTGTTTTAGGATAGGTTAAGTATAAAAAACCATTTTAGCCGCCACCAATTTCAATTTCTTATAATACATAGTCTCAAATATTTTTCGTATAACAATTTATTTCTCTAAATTTTCATTAGACAATTTAGATGCATCCCTCATTGATACTTAGACCTGAAGTGTCCCACTTGGGCACTTGTTAAGTTGATCTTTTTGATATTATTGTGCTTGGTTTTTCATCGTTAAATTGTTATGCTTGTCTTGATATGTCCAAATATGGTAGTTGTATTAATTCATTTGTCATTTAATTATATAAATATAAATAGTATAATTTTTTACCACTAATGATAAATGCTTAAGCATTTTGATGAAATTGCTTATTCCATTCACATCCAAAACTAGGTTCAGAAGTAAAATTAACCAACATAGTCTACCAGCCTACTAGAGATGGAGCCACACTCTAGGAGATCAGAATTCCAGATCTTACAACGGATGAATTCTACATGCCAAATCCAATCCCATTATATAAGATCTATCCTTACGCAACTCCTATCGAAAAATTGGTATACTAATTAATAATCTTATTTAGTATTACAAATAAGACAAGATCAAAAGTCGGTCTTCTTATCTTAAGGTCTTGACTCATATAGGTTTAGACAATATGGACTGTGGAGTCATCATGCAGAGCTTTATCATCTACTTAGTCTAAACTATTAGATCCAGTAATTATACAAAAGATTGGTTTTTTGCTCATGTCACAAGGTATAGCATCCAGTCTTTTCATCTAATATTACACTATATTGATGTATATCCAAGGAGAGATACATTAGTTTAAACTTAGCAAGGACCAGAAGTTAATTGGTCTTAAATTTCTTTTCTAGAACACCCATATATTTTTAGGTCAAGAGAACAATTACATTTCATCGAAAACTATGTGTGTGCATCTTGGTTGTTAAAGTTTATGTCATAGTCAATTAGAAAAAGAAAACCCTAATCCACCAGTATAACATTTAAGATTTAATCTTTTATTTGGCTCATGCTTACATATCGTGCATATTAATTACAAAAAAGTGGGAGATAACATATACAAAGCAACCACATGGGGAATCTTGTTTGACCTTAAAGATGTTGATAAATCTTCCAATTACATCCTTCAAATTTCACTAGAATCCGCCACTAAAGCCCAACTACAAGTAAGGAAATATTTTTTTTTATTTATTACTTTGAACTTTTTATATATTCTTTCATGCAATATACGGTTTAAATTACCAAGGTCATAAAGCTTTACATGATTAGAGAGAATAAACAAACTTGTCACTCATTATTAGCTACTTATAAAAACTCACATGGACTTAACTATTATCATAAATAACATACTTGTGAGTATTCTCTCTTTGTTTCTCCATCTTAATTTATTTTTTCTAGTTAAATTATCATACTCAAAAAATAAAAGCATTTAGGCTGTTCGACACAATTAACTTTTTGAGTGACTAATAATTATTTTTTTTGTCAATAGTAATTATTTAATTAGCTAATAGTTGTTTCGATCGGTGGTATCCATTATACTTTAATTTTCAAAATATAACTATTTAGTTTTTTTTTTCAATAAAAAAAGAATATCATATTATATTGTAATGGCAATCATAATTAATGAAATCTACACCCGTTCTTGTTTATATGTACATATTTTGTATGGATTCCCATGTGTATAAAATGTGATTATGCTATTTTCTACTACCATGTATAGAGTATGGATTAAAATTAAAATCTGGCACCTAATCTTGAATATGGTAATAGCATATTAGATCCAACAATTGTTATTAGAGCATAGGTTCCGCTATACACATAGTGATGGTCTTAGATTACATAATAACCCAAATAGATTAGGTAATAATTCTATGGGTGGCAAGATTAGTGTGTTTCTATGGTGTATTTGTTATGGGCTAACCTCTGTTGTTGCAACTTGTGTGTTATTTTGGTGCTAATTGATGGTTCGAATGTATGGATTTATTTTCTTGCATAGAAAACTATTGTAGCTTCAATTTGAGAAAGCATAGGAATAGGAAAATGGCTTGTTTTTTTTGGCCAATATTTATGTTTCTTGTCATAGATGAAGCTTGTATAGGTTATTTTCCTATCTAAATCCTTGTAATGTATCGATTAGGAGCCAAAAAAGCTATATAGTTCGTTGTTCCAGGCATTCTAGAGGAGCCAGTCGGCCTAGCTGGTCGACTGACAGAAGCCCCAGACTTGACCGACAAGACTAGAAGCTCTCTAGAAGAACTGGTCGACCTAGTAGGAGGCAATAGTCGACAAATAGAGGCGAATTGCAGCAGTTTGAAGTGATTTTAGCATTCCGATTGGGCTTTGTGCCTAAGGCTTATTTACAGGGAGCAATCGATTAAAGACTGTTTAATTTTGCTATAGATGTTTATTTTGCAATATTTCTATACATTTTTGATTGTATGTATGGTTATTGCAATCTATCACATAGCAATCTGTCCACCCAAGTAGGGCTTAAAATTGGCTAACCCTTGGGTCTTGTTTTGGCTTGAGTTTATAAGTCCCTCAAGATTACTTAGGCTAATTATTTTGATAATTAGAGATCCTAAAGAAGCAATCCATGTAATTGGCTATTTACTTATTTTTCCCGTGCGAATTATTAATGGACTTATCAAGATAAATCAAAGCATGCCTACCCATAGATTCTAATCCAGAAATAGGTCCAATCCATTTATGGTATCAAACATGCTTTTAGTAACATAAGGTGGAATGCAGCGATTCCTAAGGGGGTTAAGATCTAAAAGAAATACCGAGATAAATGAAGGATAAAGAAAACCCTCAAAATTAAAATATTGAGTGGGAGAGGGGAATGGAAAACCCTACGACCTTCCGCACCTAGTTCATATCAAGGGTAAGTGGCATTGACCTCCCCATCAGGAGGGTGTCACAAGTACCCAGATTTGATGAGGTGGACTTACTATGTACATTCATATGGACATTGGTGACGTTCAGCCATTTCATTGATAGAGTTCGTCATCATAGATTTTCTTGTAACATGGAGATAATTGTTACTACCCTATCAAAGGGCTCAAGCCAAGGTACATGACAGGGAATAAGATACTAAGGAGGTGGTTAGTTACACTCAACTCTAATCATGGGTTTGACTGCCTATCAGTGGAGGCCCCTAGGAGATTTGAGAGGTCAAACAAACAATGATTGGATTTTGTTAGATGGTGTCTGTCTAGATAAATATTATCCAAATAGGCTATGCCTAACTCAACTATTTATAGTTTGGCCATCCCATTGATGGAGTTTGTATGATTAGGTTGAGATGTTTTTATGTCACTGTAGTTTGAGGGTTAAACTACAAAATGGAAAATGATGTAAAAAGTGCGATGTATGTTGTTTTTCCGCTTTTGTTCAATATCTTGTATGACTTCCTTCATTCTACTAGCTATAATTCTAAGAAAGCATAAGCTCAACAGTCCGAATTTTATGGATTGGAAAAGCAATCTGGACATAGTATTCAGCGTTAAGAAGTACAAGTATATCCTGACTACTCCTTGTCCTGTTACAAGGGCAAAGTTTTCTAATGCCATGCGCGATGCTGAGTAGAAATGACAGAAGGCCAACATTATGGCCAAGTGCTATATGTTGGCCTTTATGTCGAATGTTCTATAGAACAAGCATCAAAATATGGCAATTGCCAGAGAGATCATGACTTCACTATCTCTTATGTTTGCTGATCAAAGCAGGCCTATTAGGCAAGCTACAATTAGAGAGCTTATGACCACTAGGATAGCAGAAGGTGCACCTATCAGAGAGCATGTGCTCAAGATGATAGAGTGCCTCAGTACTGTCAAGATCCTAGGTGCAAACATTGATAAGCAATGGTGAGAAGGGCCATTGAAAAAATGACTGTCCCAAGTACCAAGCCACTGGGTAGGAAGGTACTTCCTCATGCTCTACGCTGAAACCAGTTTAGTGGTTGATTTTATTGATTCTTGGGTGGTAGATTCAGGAGCCAGTAATCATATTTACAATTCTTTACGTAGGTTTTAGGTCACACAAGAGCTGAGTAGAAGGGAGTTTGCTCTTAGAGTCAACATAGGAGCGAAAGTATGGGCTATTACAGTTGGCCAAGTTCGTTTGTCATTCTTTTGTAGTAGGGTTTTAGTTTTGAACAATGTTTATTATGTTCCAAATCTTTGCAAAAACCTGGTTTCTATTTCACAATTGTTGATGGATGGTTTTTCAGTATATTTCCATTTTGATGTTGATACCAATAGAAATGGAAGTTTTATATGTTCTGGTAGATTACACAATGATTTGTTCTATTTATACCCTACTTGTGCTGTAACACATAACACTGAAAGAGTAGAGTCCCTTAAAAGAAGGTTCTTGAAACCAACGATACTTATCTTTGGCATTTGTGTTTGGGACATATTAGTAAAAAACGCATTCAGAGGTTAGTCGAAGATGGGTCTCTTGGCTCATTAAATCTCAAAGATCTACCTTAATGTATTTCCTATCTTAAAGGGAAGATGACCAAAAGGTCATTCTCTTCTAGTGGACAAAGGGCCGAAAAGGTATTGGAATTGGTGCATACTAATGTTTGTGGTCCTATGAGTATACCAGCTTGTGGAGGTTATGAGTATTTCACTATGTTTATGGATGATTACTCTAGTTATGGTTACGTTTATCTGATGCAATGCAAGTCTAAATCCTTTATGAAATTCAAAGAGTTTAAGCCTGAGGAAAAATGAAAATTAGATAAACATATCAAAGCCATTCGGTCTGATCGTGGTGGCAAATACCTCTTAGGTGAATTCAGGGATTATCTCACATAGTAAGGGATTGTAGCGTAGTTGACTACACTAGGCACTTCCCAGTAGAATGATGTGGTAGAAAGGAGGAACTGTATCTTCTTAGAGATGATAAGGTCAATGATGTGTCATGTATTGTTACCTATATCCTTTTGGGGGTATACACTAGAGACGGAAACATTTATTTTAAACTTGGTACCATCTAAATCAGTACCTAGGACGTCTCAAGAGATGTGGATAGGGCGTAAGTCCAATTTAAGTCATATATGCATTTAGGGATGTCCAACTTATGTGCTAAGTAGTTCTACTACAAAGTTGAAACCTAGGTCGGAACTATGCTATTTCAATAGATATCCTAAGAAAACCAGAGGTGGGATCTTCTATAATCCCAAGGAGCCGAAAGTTCTTATTACAATGTATACTAGATACTTAGAGGATAATGTGTGATCCACAAAACACCAGAATCTGGAGTTACTCTTGAGGAGATTTCTGATAAGTCTCCAGAGGCACCTACTGATATGGAAAAGAAAAAGTAGCCAGTTGCTATTAGTACACTGGAGCCTCGTCGTAATAGGAGGATTCTGAGGTAGCCTGATAGATACTATGAGGAGTACTTTGAGACTTCTAGACAGGATTAGGTTGAGGATCCCACTAATTACGATGAAGCAGTTTCCGACATAGATACTAATCGGTGGTGCAAGGCAATGGATTTTGCGTTGGAGTCTATGTACTCTAATAGTGTCTGGGAGCTTGTAGAAGCATCTACAAGGGTAAAGTAAAACCCATAGAATGGAAGTGGGTTTACAAGCGAAAGAAAGGAGCTGATAGGAAGGTTGAACCCTTCAAAGCTAGATTGGTAGCCAAGAGTTATACCCAGATTAAAGGAATTAATTACGAGGAAACCTTCCCACCGATAGCCATGCTTAAGTCTCTTAGGATACTCCTTACTATCACTTGTCATTATAACTATAAGATATGGCAAATAGATGTCAAGACAAGTTTTTTTAATGGAGAGCTTGATGAAACCATTTGTATGACCCAACCAAAATGCAACAGGCCAGGAACACATGGTGTGCAAGCTTGAGAAGTCCATTTATGGACTTAAGCAGGCATCTAGGGCATAAAACATCAAGTTTGATCATGCGGTCAAGTCTTTTAAATTTGAGCAAAATATTAATGAACCATGTGTTTACAAGATGCACAAAAGAAACATAGTGGCTTTCCTAGTTCTGTATATGGATGACATCTTGTTGATTGGGAATGATGTGGGGATGCTTTCATCCATAAAGGTTTCGTTATCTTCTCAGTTCCACATGAAGAATATGAGAGAAGCAAGTTATGTTCTTGGGATCACGATTATACGAGACCCGAAGGACAAGAGGCTTGCGTTATCCCAAGATTCTTGCAAAGAGAAGATATTGGTAAGGTACCACATGGAAAGCTCCAAGAAAGGTCTATTACCTTCGAGACATGGAGTTACTCTCTCTCATGATCAATGTCCTAGGACACTTGAGGCAATAGAATAGATGAAGAAGGTTCCCTATGCTTCGGTAGTTGGAAGCCTTATATATGCCATGATGTGTACTAGGCTAGATATTTGCTATACTATTGGCATGGTTAGCAGATATCAGTTAAACCCTCAACCAAATCACTAGACTGTGTTAAAGCAAATATTCAAGTTCTTGCGGAGAACTAAGGAATATGTGCTAGAATACCGGGCAGATAATCTATTACCATTGGCCTATATAGACTCGGACTTCCAATTAGATAGAGATTCCCAGAGGTCTACTTCTAGATTTGTTTTTACTTTGTTAGAAGGTGCAGTTTCATGGAATAGTGTGAAGTAGAAATGCATAGCAGACTCAACCATGGAAACAGAGTACATAGTAGCGTTTGAGGTTGTGAAGGAGGCTGTGTGGTTGAAGAAGTTCCTCATTGACCTACTGGTTGTCCCAACTGTATAGAGACCTATTGTTTTGCACTGTGACAATGCAGTTCCTATTGCATAGTGCAAAGACTCTAAGAATCACAGTAGGGGCAAGCATGTAGAGATGAAGTACCACTTGATCTAGAAGTTCATCCAGTAAGGTGACATAGTGGTGGAGAAAATTGCTTCAGTTGAGAACTTAGCAAACCTATTCATTGAAGACTTTCCTCGAAAGAGTGCTTGCCATACACGTAAAGTCTATGAGTGGTAGGTTCGTAGGTAGTAATCTTTAATGCATGTAACAGATTATTGGGATTGTATGCCCTAAAGATCACTTGTACATGGATATTAAACTAGATATTTGATCATTTATTATATTTATAAGCACTTCTTACATATATTATCTCTGGTATATATGCATGATACATTGTGTAAAGGCCTAATGATGTAATCTAATGACTTGTGTGTGCAATGAGGCTAAAAGCACAGTAGGTCCAAGTCTAGTTTTGACTATATCATAAAGATGTCCATAACCAAATGGCAGTGTTGGGCACTTTACTGGGATAAGGTTATAGTCGGCGAGTCTCCCGATAGGGCTGATATACCTGGGTCATTAAAGGGTATTTTTGGACTTTGCTTCTAGTATGTGTGTCACGTATTGGACAGAACCATCGTGAGCATGTCTTCTGGAACTGTACCATCATATATAGAGGACATGATTCTCACTACTTTAGAGTGACCGATGCTCTTAATCTTGAGCATGTGTGGATAAACTAGAGAAATTAGGGTGCAACATTTTGATATATCATGAGGAGAGGTCTTGAGTGATAAGATTGTCTGCCTTGTACGTTGGGTATTGTGTTCAAATCAATCAGGATATACATATGCAACAGTAGAGTCTATTTGCCCCCTTATTGTCTTATTAGTCATCATAAATTTAGATTTAGTAATATTACCCTTCAGGGTATATTAGTCATTTGGCTTATGGGTCGCCCTTTAGATCAAGAGATCTATGACCAAGTGGTGATTACTCATTAGACTAGAAATTCCAAGGTTCCAGATGTAATCTTGGAGGTGATGGTGCCCTTTGACCGACTTTGACTACAGGTATACATAGAGGGGTATTTTGGTCATTTCACTTGGTTGGTCAAAGACGAAGGTTACTACATGTAACAAGCTCCTACTTAGCTAGTAATTATTCTTGAAGTACGGCTTTTGGTCTTTTGGTGGAGCAGATAGAAGTCAAAAAGGCCACGATGTAGCCAAAGTGGTGGCAAAGGCATTTTGGTCATTTTGGTCATTTTGGGAGCCAAGGGTAATTATGTCTTTTGGTTCCTCCACTAACCACTTCTTTATTGGATACAAAATTGAGGAATTTATTATGTGGGTTGCTTAATTAAGATTTGAGTTTAGAAGTTGAGAAGTGATTTAATTATTCGAGTCTTCTTAATATAACTTATGGATATCTTAATTAAATAAGCGGGGATCACATAGGAGATATTTAGTATGTGACATGGAATATTTAGGCGTCCTTTTATCCCAAGGGAATATTCCTTATCTAGAAAGTCTTTTGAAAGGTATTGAGGGAATTTCTACATTCCCTAGATCTTATCCTTTTGGGTAAGCTTAGCAACTATAAATAGTTCAAGATAAGCATGACTCAAGATGAGCCTCTTTGATATTTTCTTTGTTGGTGTCTTATGCATTATTTTTCACACACTAACACCAAGAACACACAATAGTACCATCTTCCTCATATTAGCCTTTATTTTAGCTTGCCCACTACATAGCTAAGTATTCTAGTTTTAGAAGAGTGGTCATAGTGGAAAAAACCACAAGGCGGCTACTTTGGGAAAGATTTAACGCAAAGAGGCCACCAATCTTCGAATCATACATCAAGGGTAATGAAATCTACTCCGGTTCTTGTTTATATTTATGTATTTTGCATGGATTCCTATGTGTATACCATGTGATTATGCTATTTTTTGCCGCCGTGTATAGATTATGGATTAAAATTAAAATCTAGTACTTAATCTTGAATATGGTAATAGTATATTAGATCGAATAGATATTTTGTGCCTCCTCAACTAATCATGGCCTTTCTAATATGCATGTAGCCTCAAAGATAAGGAGAGAAAGAATATACGAACACAATGGCTCACAAATGACGTAAGAGCCTTATTCACATTACAACGAAAGAACAAAGGAAGTAACTTGTGCTAAGTTAACATTGTGTTGCTTGAGCACTTATTCAATGAACTTTTTGGTGCCTTTTGGCTTTTTTTTTTCACATTTTTCACTTTTTTCACATGTTTTAGGCTTTTCCAATTTTTTTTCTTCATTTTTTTCTTTTTCCTTTTTTTGCATTTTTCACTAATACATAACATAAGAAAAAGAAAAGAAAAATAAAGGCTAAGTCATATGAAAAAGAACCAATCAAGGAAGGGGCACTCATTTCAACAACCCTTTTCAACCACTTTTTACGACCAAGCCATGGGGTAGCTACAAGGTGCATCTTAAAGGTACTCATGCCCTATAGTTTTCAAAGGCATCCTCTCCAAGAGTCAAATCTCCCTATACTCTATTCACTCCTGAAAGTACTATCTTATATCCACCAATAAATTGAGTCAATATCAAGAGCCAATACTCTAATCAACCAAGAGATAAATGACTCTATATGCACAAAAATCAAAAACAGTTTACCATTTTTAAGCAAATAATACAACCGAGAGGTTAAAGCTAGTTAGAGACCATGGTAAGAGTAGTACTTCCCGCCCATATGGGGAGAGAAAGCAGCCAATTGTTGATTCCCATGATTCTAGAGATGTTACACCTAGAGTTCACTTCTCATCTACCTTAATGGCCATCACTTAGTGAGAATACTACGTTCCTTAAAATCTTAGAGCATCTTAAAGATCTTAAGGTTAATCTTCTCTTAATATATGCAATTCGTTTTATGCCCTTCTATTCTAAGTTTTTTAAGGATGTTTGCACGAGGAAACATAGAGCATCAACCATGCCAAAGAAGGTGAAGCTCATGGACAGATGAGTAGCATTTGTACATTAGGTCTTCTGCTCAAGTTGAATGATCCCGAAGCTTTCACCATCCTTGCAGGATTAAGGAGACCTAGATTGATCATGCCTTGCTAGATTTATGGTCTAGTGTGAACCTCATTCCTTATTTCTTCTATTAGCAGCTAGGTCTAGGTGAGTAGTCCCCTACACATGTTACTCTTCAGCTAGCTGATAGGTCCAAGCGTAGATTTGTCTAATGAGCATGAAGAGTGTCTCTTAGAAGTCCCTAGGAACCATAAGAACGACATAGGGTGGAAGATAGATGATTTGAGAGGCATAGACCCTTCGTTGTGCATGCGTAGAATTCATCTTGAGGATGGAGCTGTTTCTTCTTGGGATATGCAAAGAAGACTGAACCCAAACATGAGTGAAGTGGTTAAGAAAGAGATCATTAAGTTGTTAGATGCTGGAATCATTTATCCAGTCTCTAATAGTAAGTGGGTTAATCTAGTTCAAGTAGCCCCTAAGAAGTTCAAAATCATAGTTGTTGAGAACGAAAGAGGAGAGCTTATCCCTAAACGTACTCCCACGAGTTGGAGAGTTTGTATTGACTATAGGAAGCGTAACTCGAAAACTAGGAAAGATCATTTCTCATTGCCTTTTCTAGACTAGGTCTTAGAAAGAGTAGCTGGGCATAGTTACTATTACTTTTTAGATAGGTATTCAGTATATAATCAGATCCTTGTGTTTCCTAAGGACTAGGAGAAGACCACCTTTACTTGTCACTATGGCACTTTTGCCTATAGGAGGATCCTTTTTGATCTTTTTAATGTGCTAGCCACGTTTTAGAGATGTATGATGGCCATTTTTAGCGACATGATTGAGAAGCACTTAGAGATATTCATGGATGATTTCTCAGTCTTCGGTTGTAGCTTTGATGAGCACCTTGGTCACCTCACTTTAGTCTTAGACCATTGTGTGGAGAATAATCTATTGTTGAGTTAGGAGAAGTCCCACTTCTTAGTGCAAAGGGGGATAGTCTTGGGTTGTGTAATTTCATCTAGTGGCATTCAAGTTGACTGGCTAAGGTAGAGCTTATTAAGAAGTTACCTGTCCCTAAGTGTATTCAGGATGTCAGATCTTTTTAAGGCATGTGAGGTTCTACCGTAGATTTATCAAGAATTTTAGCCATATAACGCGTCTCTCATTTGGGCTTTTAGCCATGTGAGGAAGTTCTGTTCAAGTTTGATGATGAGTGTGTTAGAGCTTTTGATAGGCTTAAATCCTTATAGTTCTCCTCCTTAATCATTCAGTCGCTTAATTACAGTCTCCCATTTAAGGTTATGTGTGATGCATCCGATTTTGCAATAGGGGTTGTTCTAAGCCAAAGGAGGGATAAGTTGCCCCATGTAGTGTACTATGCTAGTAAGACTCTTGATGAGGCTTCAAAGAATTACACCACTACGGAAAATGAGCTTCTTGCAATAGTCTTCTCCCTTGACAAGTTTAGGTCGCACATCCTAGGGTCCGAAATGATTGTGTATACCAATCATGTGGCGCTGAGGTATTTGTTAGCTAAGAAAAAGTCTAAGCCCTACTTGATTAGGTGGATACTTCTCCTCCAAGAGTTCGATGTTGAGATCCGAGATAAGAAAGGTACTGAGAATTTGGTTGCAGATCATTTTTCCCCTCTTGTTAGTAAGTTTCTTGGTGATTCTTCCCCCTTTTGTGACTTCTTTCCTAATGAGCAATTATTTGCCATATCTCTTCACACATCGTGGTTTGCTTATATAGTCAACTATCTTGCCACAAGGCATTTTCCCTTCTATTGGGAGAAGAGAGAGCTAGGTTCCTAGCTCAAGTTAGACACTTCTTTTGGGAAGACCCTTTTCTTTTCAATATGTGTGCAGATCAAGTGATTCACTAGTGTGTGCCCAAGGATTACTATGAGAACGTTTCGAGTATGTGTCATGATGAGGGTTGAGGAGGACACTTTAGTGGCAAGAAGACCACCACTAAGGTCTTGCAATGTGGATTCTTTTGGCCCATTCTCTTTAGGGATGCCCAAGAGTATTGTAAGAAGTGTGTTAGATGTCAGCAATCTGAGTCTATTTCTAGAAGAAACATGATATCATTGTCCCCTATTCTTTTTTGTGAGCTATTTGATGTTTGGGGAATCAATTTCATGGGTTCATTTCCACCTTCTTTTATGTATCAGTACATTCTAGCGATCATACATTATGTGTCAAAATAGGTTGAGGCAATTTCCACATGCACTACTAACCATAGAATAGTGGTTAAGTTCATTAAAAAGAACATTTTCTCTAGATTTGGAGTCCCCGGGTCTTGATTAGTGATGGTGGCAACATTTTGCCAGAGGACACTTGAGGCATTATTGAAAAGATATTCGATCAGTCATAAGATTTCTACCCTTTATCCCACAAATTAAAAGACAAGTTGAAGTGTCCAATAGGGAGATCAAGTCTATTATAGAGAAAATGGTTAGGCTCGATAGGAGAGATTGGTCTATTAGGTTGAATGATGCTTTGTGGGCCTACCATACCGGTTTTGAGACTCTCATTGGTATGTTCCCATATAGGTCAATTTATGGGAAGGCTTGTCACTTGCCGGTAAAGCTTGAACATAGGGCTTATTGGGCAATCAAGGCCCTAAATTTTGATATGGCAAGAGCAGGTAAGAAAAGGATGCTTGACCAAGTGGAGTTGGAAAAGCTTAGGTTTAAGGAGTAAGAAAACGCCAAGCTTTATGAGGATAGGATTAGAGGATTCGTGATAGACATATTCTTAGGAAATCATTCTCTTCCTCTGATAAAGTTTGGCTATTCAACTCACGTTTAAAGCTCTTTTTAGGGAAGCTAAAGACAAGATAGGACGGTCCATACAAGGTGATGGTAGCCTATCCTTCCCAAGAGGTAAAGATAAAAGACTTGAAGGATGGCCAAGAGTTGAAGGTAAATAGGCAATGCCTGAAGACGCATATGATCTTAGCATGGCTTGTGTAGAGACTATAGCACTTCACGACCCCATCTATGGAGGTTGATGATGAGTTGGTGATCGCCTAGCTATTGGCGTGGTAGTTATTGCTACTAGCTGGCAATCTAGGTTAAATTTTGGTATTTGCATTTCTTGCTTCATTTTCTATTCATTTTATTTCTTTCTTTTTATCCACACAAAGTGTTGATCCTTGATCCCTTTTCCCATAGGATACACTTTTGCTTATTATTTGCATGTGTCAATGCAAGTTTGCATCGCAATGCTATTAACCTTGTTCTTTGTAAGCATTTGTGGTTTGTTGAGTAATAGGGCTAGCAGTTGAATCATTGATCATTGGCATGAAGAGTTTCAACAAGAATGGAAGGTTGTACCAATCTTTTCTCCACTTGTTCCCCACCTATTTACCCCTTTCCCACCATCCATACTTGCTTTATAGTGCCTATTTGCTTTTTGCTTGTCTTTGTTTTATTTGCTTGAGGACAAGCAAAGTTCATTGAATAAGAGCCTATTTGGCTTTGCTTATTTTTAAGTGGTTATAAGCAGGTGTTGCTTATAAGTAAAATGAAAATGCCAAGCTTTATGAGAATAAGATGAAGAGGATTCGTGATAGACATATTCTTAGGAAATCATTCTCTTCCTCTGATAAAGTTTAACTATTTAACTCACATTTGAAGCCCTTTCTAAGGAAGCTAAAGACAAGACGGGGTGGTTCATACGCGGTAATGGTAGCCTATCCTTATAAAGCGGTGAAGATAAAAGACTTGAAGAATGGCCAAGAGTTGATGATAAACGAGCAATGCCTAAATCACGCATATGATCTGCGCATGGCTCGTGTAGAGGCTATAGTGCTTCAAGACCCCATCTAGGAAGGTCAATGATGAGTTGGTGATCGCCTAGCTCATGGCATAGTGGTTAGAGCAACTAGGTGGCAACCTAGGTTAATTTTGGTATTTGCATTTCTTGCTTCATTTTCTATTCATTTGTTTTGTTTCTTTTTACCCGCACAAAAGTGTTGATCCTTGATCTCTTTTCCCATAGGATACACCTTTGCTTATTATTTGCATGTGTCAATGCAAGCTTGCATGGCAATGCTGCTAACCTTGTTCCTTGTAAGCATTTGTGGTTTGTTGAGTAACAGAGTTAATAGTTGAATCATTGATCATTGCATGAAAAGATTCAACAAGAATGCAAGGTTGTATCAATCTTTGCTCCCTTTGTTCCTCATCTGTGCACCTCTTCCCCACCATCTATGCTTGCTTTTTATTGCCTATTTGTTTGTAGCATGTCTATTTGTTTGAGGACAAGCAAAGTTTAGGTTTAAGGGTTTGGGAGTTTGGTTCTTATTGTTTTATGCTTCATTAAGGAAGGTTGCATTTTTTTCTTAAAAATGGTGAAAATTTTCCATTTTTGCGCATATAGAGTCATTGATTTCTTGTTTGACTGGAGTGTTGACTTTTGTGATTGACTCAATTGATTGGTGAAAATAAGTTTGCATTGTAGGGAGTAAATAAAGTGGAGAAAGATCCAAGTCTTGGAGGGGATGCCCTTGAAAGTTGTGGGGAATGAGTGCCTTTAAGAATGCATCTTGTAGTTACCCTATGGCTTGGTTGGAAAGAGTGTTGATATGAGCACCCCTTTCTTGATTGGTTCTTTTTAATGTGTCTTAGCCTTTCTTTTTCTTTTTGTTTTTCTATTTTATTTTCTTTTTGTTATGTAAAGCCAAATGTGAAAAATCCAAAAAAGAAAAATTAGAAAAAGGCAAAAAGATGCAAAAAGATGAAAAAGATTGAAAAAAAAAAAAAAAGTGAAAAATATGAAAAAGCCAAAAAGGCACCAAAAATATGTAAAAGTAAAGTTCATTGAATAAGAGCCCATTTGGCTTTGTATATTTTTAAGTGCTTATAAGCAGGTGTCACTTATAACCAAAAAGTTACCTTTAAGCTAGTGATAAATAAGCAGGATGTGTTTGGATAATATGTGCTTATAAGTAGCAATAATAGTTATAATGACTAAAAAGGATATGTAACTAATTAATTTTGTATATAAGTGCTTCTCAAGTGTAAGGACAAATATGTCATTTTAATAAGGTTGACGACCTAGCTTATAAGTACAAAAAAATAAGTTGCTCTAGGTTGCTTTTTTTCTGCTTATAAGCAACCTTAAATGGCTTATAAGCAAGTTTGCGAAACATGTAGCTTTTTATTTTTGGCTTATAAGCTAGTTTGACCAGCTTATAAGCAAAACCAAATACCCTATAAGTGCACAAGTGACGCCATGTCAACTTGCAAAAGTTTTTCTCTTCATTCTTTCGTTGTATTGTGAATAAGGCTCTTACGTCATTTTATGAGTCATTGTGTTTGTATACTCTTTTTTTTCTTCTCTTTTTGGTTTTGTGTGTATTGAGGAGCCCATGTTATTTAAGAGTGCACAAAATATCAACAAATCACGTGTGTGCGTAATATTCCGAAGCTTGTATTGCTAGAGCTACAAGGGAACTTCCCAAGAGGTGCAAGGCCCTTTACAAGTAACGAAAGGATCCAAAAAGGCTTGAGGATCCCTCTACAAAAGGAATGACCCTTTCATGCTCCTTAGGTTCATCAAAATTGCGAGTCAATCCCTTAGGCAACATTTGTATCGACTTTGAGATAAATTTAGGTTCGGACTTGCTTAGGGATAAGCAAGGAGAAGGTTTTGGGGTGTTGATGTATCTTGATTTTGTGTGTATCTGCATTTTATTTTCTATATGTTTTTGATGTGCTTTGTGCTTGTAAAGTGGCATTAATGTAGTACATATGGTAAAATTAAGCTCAAGTGAAGATAATTGTGCATAGTTGACTTTAATAGATAAATACTACACTAATTGCTCAATTTTTATGATTTAGGTGAGTCATGGGTTGATGATGAGCTTGCAAGACAATGGGTGATAAAGATAGAAGGTGTACGAGTTGTGGAGTAGAGGCTGGAAGCAAAGAATATGGAGATTTGAAGCTATTTGAAGAATTGGTCGACCCCCAAAGGCTATCGGCTGACTGGTAAGGTTAGCCACCAAATCTACAAAATAGAAGACTGTAGCGGCTGAGCCTACCGGTCAACCAATTATTCTAGAGAGCAAATAAAAGTACAGATTGACCACCTCTGTTACTGGCTGATTGGTAGTGACGCTATCAGGAATAAATAGGACTCGATTTTCAGCATTTATTATCACTAATTTACACACTTCACACCCACTTTTGACGCACATAAAACCCTAAATCACCCACCTCACACACACCTTTCACACATTTCCTACTTGGATTCAAGCTCATTTGTAGGGATTTAACAACTTTGGAATGAGGATTTACTCAAGGATTGTACAAAAATTGCTAGGATGGAAGCAAAGTTCTCTTAATCTTCTTTCATCCTATTTTATATTATGATTAAGTAGATGTGTTTAGGGTGATTTAGCTTGTGTAATGGGTTGATTATATACTCTTATGTTATGAGATATGATGGCTTAATACATACATATATATATGTACACACACACATACACACACACACACACATATATATATATTTATATATATATTATTCAAATGGCTATTTTCTCATTCATGTCTATGTATTTGTATGTGGATTGTATGAAGTGGGTAATGCTTATATTCATGTCCATGTGTATGTTTGCATGACTAGTAGTAAATATGACCTTAATATTATATACGTGTTGGTTCCTAATGCATGAAATGGTGTAATCCGAGTATGACAATGTTTTGTAGGCAAGTATCTCTTTATATTTGAAAACACCGTAGCTTAAAACATGTATGAATGCGTTAATTGATCAAATCCCACTATAGTGATCCTAGAATGACGGCACATAATTTAAGGCCAGCCTAGATCAAGTCTCGTTTGGCTTTAAACCAAGCCAATGGGTTTCTGGATAGGTTTAGTTGACCCTAGCGACACTAGGTCTTGGCTTTAAACGTAGCCAATGATTTAGGTACTAAGGTAGATTTATTCTAGGTCACCTAGGAAATTAGTTAGTCAATCCTTTGGCCCTAGATCATAAGGCCCATGCCGTGACACTAGAGAGACGTCACCTGGGATGGACCTGCACCGAGTCCTAGGGAGAAATTAGGACACTAGTTAAGCATACATTTTTGATTCCTCGCACATCTCAACAGAATGGGCTTGTCGAAAAGAAAAATCGATCTATTCAAGAAATGGCAAGAACCATGTTAAATGAACATAGGTTGCCAACATATTTATGGCTCGAAGCGGTCAATACTTCTTGTTATGTTTTTAATCATGTATTGATTAGACCATTCTTGAAGAAACCACCTTATGAGCTTTGGAATGGAAGAAAGCCAAATATTGCCTACTTCAAGGTCTTCGGATGTAAGTACTATATTCTTAATACAAAAGACCAACTTGGTAAGTTTGATTCAAAATCTCGTGAAGCTATCTTTGTAGAATATTCGACTAGAAGTAAAGCATATAGAGTTTTCATTAAACAAGAGCATACTATTGAAGAATCTATGGATGTAAAGTTTGATGAAACTAACCCTTTTCAATTGACAAAGGACAATTATGATGTTGTAGGTGAATTAGAACTTATGAAGGGCAATCATCCTACTACAAATCATCAAGAAATGAATGAAAAATCTCAAGAAAATGGGAAAGGTACGTCTCTTCAAGAACCTGTCAATGAAGATGATCAAAAAGCAGAAGATGAACCACCCAACTTGGAAAGTAAGGAATTGCCAAGAGCTTGGAAATTCATAAGAAATCATCCAATTGAATAAGTTATTTGTGAACCTAGAAAAGGGATAAGAACAAGAGGTAATGTAAACAATTTTTGTAAACATCATGCATTTTTATCTCATATTAAACCCAAATGTGTTGATGATGCTTTATGTGATAATGATTGGAGGTTGCTATACAAGAAGAATTGAATCAATTTGAAAAAAACAAAGTGCGGAAACTAGTTGAGAGACCACCTAATCAATCTGTTATTGATACTAAATAGGTGCTTAGAAATAAACTAGATGAAAGTGGTAATATTGTTCAAAATAAAGCTAGATTGGTTGCCCAAGGATACAATCAAGAGGATGGCATTGATTATCATGAAACACATGCACCCGTAGTACCACTTGAGTCTATTCGTACATTAGTTGCTTTTACAAGCTACATGAATTTTAAATTATGTCAAATAGATGTTAAAGTGCATTTTTGAATGGATTTATCAAAGAAGAAGTATTTGTTTAACAATCTCTAGGATTTAAAGATTCTAAATTTCCAAACCATGTTTACAAATTGGAAAAAGCTTTGTATGGTTTCAAACAAGCCCCACGTGCATGGTATGAACGTTTGAGTCGATTTCTTGTGCAAAAAGGTTGTGAAAGAGAAAAAATGGATTCTACTTAATTTATCAAACGTGATGGCAATGATTTACTACTTGTGCAAATATATGTTGATGATATTATTTTTGGTGCTACTAACATGGCTTTGTACGAGAATTTTCCTAAATGCATGCACCAAGAATTTGAGATGAGCATGACAGGGGAATTAAATTTCTTCCTCCAATTACAAATCAAGTAAATGAAAGATGGAATCTTCATAAATCAAACTGAGTACATCAAAGAACTACTCAAGAAGTTTGATTTAGAAAATGTGAAGGAAATTGGTATACCTATGAGCCCATCCGCAAAGCTTGACAAAAATGAGAAAATAAACTAGTAGATGAAAAGAAATATAAAGGTATGATTGGTAGTTTATTATTTCTTACTGCCTTTACACCGGATATTATATTTGCTGTATGCTTATGTGCTCGATTTTAATCCTTACCCAAAGATTCCCATCTAAGTGCCCTGAAATGTATTTTTTGATATCTTAAAAGTACCACTAATCTTGGTTTGTGATATTCAAAGGATACATCTATTAAGCTTATAGGGTATTCGGATGTGGACTTTGCTGGATAAAAAGTTGATAGAAAGAATACAACTGGAAGTTACCAATTTCTCAGTCAATCAGTAATTTCATGGTCTTTTCGGAGACAAAATAGCATTGCAACATCCACAACTAAAGCCGAATACATTGCCAAAAGTAATTATGCTGCACGTATACTTTGGATGAAGCAAATTTTTTTACATGATTATGGACTTAACTTTGCACATAATACTATTTATTTTGATAATACTAGTGCCATAACTTTGAATGTACTCTTGTTTATTGTGATAATACTAGTGCTATCAATTTGACTAAAAATCCTATTCAACACTCAAGAACTAAGCATATTGAAATTAGATATCATTTTATTCGTGATCATGTGTTGAAAGGTGATATTAAACTTGAATTGTTAGCACAGATGATTAATTAGTTGATATTTTTACTAAACTATTGCATGAAGATAGATTTTGCATGATTAGAAGAAATTTGGCAATGATAGATATCAATTATTGATGTTTGAAACATGTTTGGATAAGCTTTAATATGTTTTTAAATGAACATATGTTGAATTCTTGTGTGGAAATATGTGAGTTGGGATGAAATAATATGTGCATTGCATTTGCATTCATGAAATGCCCTGAAAAACCAAGATTTTCACTATTGGGTAAACCTCCTATCTCAACCGGACTACTGAAAGCCCCTCCCAAAAAAACAATTTCCAGAACACTCTGTTGGGCATAGTTTTCATCTGCTGGGGTTACTTTGTCTTGTGTCGGGCGAATGAATGCGATATTGATAAAAACAAAGCTAGTAACTTTTCAAATTCTATTTCACTCCAACCTCTTCATATTCCCTCCGTACAAGTTTCTTCTCTCAAAAAACCCTATTTTACCACAAAAAACTTCTGATCAAAGAGTCTTTAAACCCATTTTTCATCAAACCCACTTCATAAACTTCATCTTCACTGATTGGAATCATCAGAATAGAGAGAGGTCAATACTCAAAAGGTGAGAAGAAAAAGAAAGGTGAAAGTAAGACTCCAAAACCATTTGGGCAAGGGAATTGCAAGGTTTTTGAAGTGGATTTTGTCAAGCAGAGAACATTGGCACCACATAAGTTGACAGATTTCGAGTTTGTGGAGATGATCAAATTTTCCAAGGGTGGATGGACTATTGCACCATGTTCAGAAATGTTCACAAAGCCTTGAAGCGTGAAATTTACTAGAATATGTCTTTTAGCAAGAAGTATAGATATAGTACCATTGTGAATGATGTTACAATTTCTATATCTGAAAAATTGATTAGTGAAAGCTTCAACTTGCCAACACCTCATGGATCTTTTAAAACTTATAGTGCAAAAGGGTTTCCTAGAGATGTTGATGAGAACTTTGAAAGAAATGTTAGAAACTACTTGTAGGAAGGAGTTGTTGGAGAACTAATCTATAAAGAATTTCCTAAAACCCATCAATTGCCTATGCAAAAGAAAGTTTTCTTCAACTTTGTGAAACATAATATTTTGCCTAGAGGTTACAAAGATGATACTATTGGCACACAAGGAGATATGGTTATGTATCAAATGTTTGTTGGGAAGATAGTACACTTGCCTGCAATTATTTTGAGCCATATGCATCATGTGAGCATGAAATTTGACTTTCGACTTCAGGGTTATCAATTCTGGACACAAGCGGACTCCAATGGAAATTTTGTAATCAAAGGTGTTATTGCAGGGAGTTACAACTTGTATGCTTGGGTCCTAGGAAGATTTGGGGATTACAAATATGGCTCCATGGTTAACATAAGCTCAGGTTTTAAATGTAACTTTATACACTTATCCTGTACATATATACATACATACATTTATATTGTTAACATTATTTACATGTCACAAAATATATTTTCACATGTGCTCTACATTCCCAACACCAATTTACAAGAAGGGGGTTGATGAATTTCTATTTTGTATGAAAAAGATTGTAATTAGCAATGCATAGCTAGTTTAAAAAAAAATTGGTTAGAGTGTATTTTACTCTTAAAATTTATATAAGCTCTCTAAATATGAATTGAGATAGTAACCTCTTTTATGTATTTATAAGCCTTCAGTTGTCTTATGAAGGTGGATACAAGAAGAGATGTATTCAGAAGGGCTAGGGGTTGGAGACTCACTTACCACAAATATTTTCTTTTTCAAAATGTATGTTTATTTTAAGATAGGTTAAGTGTAAAAAACCAATTTAGCTACCACTAATTTAAAATTCTCATAATACATAGCCTCAAAATATTTTTAGTATAACAATTAATTAGTCCCTAAAAATATTTGTCCATGGTACCAATTTATTTCTCTAAATTTTCATTAGACAATTTAGATCCATCCCTCATTGATACTTAGGATTGAAGTGTCCCACTTGAGCACTTGTCAAGTTGATCTTTTCGATATTATTGTGCTTGCTTTTTCATTGTTAAATTATTATGCTTGTCTTGATATGTCCAAATATGATAGTTGTATTAATTCATTTTACTTGTATAAATATAACTAGTATAATCTTTTATCACTAATGATAGATGTTTAAGCATTTTGATGACATTTCTTATTCCATTCATATCCAAAAACAGGTTTAGAAGAAAAATTAACCAATTTAGTCTACCAGCCTGCTAGAGATGGAGACACACTCTGGGAGATTGGGATTCCAGATCGCACAGCAAATGAATTCTATATGCCAGATCCAAGCCCATTATATAAGATCCATCCTTACCCAATTCCTATCAGAAAGTCGGTATAGTAATTAATAATCTTATTTAGTATTGCAAATAAGACAAGATCAAAAGTTGGTCTTCTTATCTTAAGATCTTGACTCATATAGGTTTAGACAATATGGACTGTGGAGTCGTTATGCAGAGTTATATCCTCAGGACAACTTAGTCTATACTGTTGGATCCAGTAATTATACAAAAGATTGGTTTTTTGCTCATGTCACAAGGTATAGCATCCAATTTTTTCATCTAATATTACACTATATTGATGTATATCCAAAAGGAGATACATTAGTTTAAACCTAGCAAGGACCAGAAGTTAATTGGTCTCAAATTTATTTTCTAGAACACCCAAATATTTTTAGGTCAAGAGAACAATTACATTTCACCAAAAAGTATGTGTATGCGTCTTGGTTGTTAAAGTCTATGTCATAGTCAATCAGAAAAAAAAACCCTAATCCACCATTATTACATTTAAGATTTTATCTTTTATTTGGCTCATGCTTACATATCATGCATATTAATTACAGAAAAGTGGGAGATAACACATACAAAGCAACCACATGGAGAATCTTGTTTGACCTTAAAGATGTTGATAAATATTCCAACTACATCCTCCGAATTTCACTAGTGTCCGCCACTGAAGCCGAATTGCAAGTAAGAAAATATTTTTTTATTTATTACTTAGAACCTTTTATCTATTCCTGCATGCAATATAGGGTTTAAATTACCTTGAACATAAAGCTTTACATGATTAGAGCGAAAAAAACAAACTCGTCACTCATTATTAGCTACATATAGAAACTCACATTGACCTAGCTATTATCATAAATAACATACTTGTGAGTTTTCTCTCGTTGTTTCTCCATCTTAATTTATATTTTCTAGTCAAAATATCAAACTCAAAAAATAAAGCAAATAAGCTGTTCGACACAATTAGTTAAAATATCAAACTCAAAAAATAAAAGCAAATAGGCTGTTTAACGCAATTAACTTTTTGAGTGACTAGTAATTATCTTTTTTGTCAATAGTAATTATTTAATTAGCTAATAGTTGTTTGGAATGCTGGTATCCATTATATTTTAATTTTCAAAATATAACAATTTAGTTTTTTTTGTCAATAAAAAATAATATCATATTATTATTATAATGGAAATTATAATTATTATTACAATTATTGAAACAATAAAATTCCTTTTACAGTTAGATATATGTTTATGATAAAAAAAATATTACTAAAGTTATTTTTTTGATAAATTTACTATAAAATTTTTTTAATATATCTATTTTCTTTTTGTCAATGAAAGATTAAAAATGAATAATAAAACCTAAACATTTTTAATATATGTCGGGTGGGTAACAACTAGTGAATAGTGGAAAAGGAAGTGTTAAACGTAATGATATTAGCAAGATGAAATGAGAGATTGAAGAGACAATAGCTCATGACTAGATAGGACTGAAAAAAAGAAAAAAGGGAGAGATAAAATGATAAATACTCTTATAGACCATTAATAAGTTTAACGTTTTAACAAATAACAAAAGATACTTGAAATGTTAAAAGTTCTTCTAAAGTACTATTTTAGCAAATAACAAGAACATGATAGATTGGAATATGTTTTGACTAAGTTGCTGAAAAGCTATTTTAAGGTTTTTTTCTTTTTTGTTTTGTTTGGAACATCAAATGCAAATTAGTTACAATAATATTACCATGAGAAAATTACAAAAGCATAATAAAAGAGAATTGTCCATTAATATGTGAGAGATGTCACATTAGCATGCACATATATTATTATTTTCAATTTAAAAATGTAATTCACAACAGCTATTTTTGAGTTTTAAAAAATTTAAACTTAGATTCACCATCTGTTATTAAAAAAAATAAACCAAGCTTTGTACTTAGTGCTAATGGATCCAATAATTTCACTATTTTCTAGGTGCGATTGAATGATCAAGTAGCAGAACCTCCACTCTTTACTACAAGGTTAATTGGTAGTGACAATGCAGTTGCAAGACATGGCATTCATGGGTTATATAGGCTATATACCATTAATGTGTCTAGTAATCAACTTATTATTAGTGGAAGAAACACAATTTTCTTGACATAGTCTAGGAACTCGTCTCCCTTCAGAGAAATCATGATTACATAAGATTTGAAGGGCCTGTAAGAACTGGTCATTAATGGATTTCCTATACCACTATTTCTAATTACTAATCCAATTGCTTCTACTATTGCAAAATGGTTATAGTCGGTGTTACTTTATATTCCTAACTACTTTATGTCTTTGACGTTTATACTCATGTTTCCTTATAGTATGTGTCCTAAACCTAATTTTTTTTAATATGCATGCTACTTCCATAATAAAGAGAGAGATTGTTGTTTGACTAAAAGTGAAACAAAAAAGTTTCTAATAGAAGTTCGCTCAAGGTGGCCTAAGAAACAAATTGCATTGGCTTATCAGATACTTCTTTATGCTAATTTCATGATACCATTCAACAATTCAACAAATTTAAAGATTTTGGATGTTAAGGGTATAAGTGAATGTTAAAAAGAAGTTGAAGGGCCAAACACTTGAATGTAAAAGAAACGTTTTTTCATTAATTCACTCATACAAAATAAGTGTGTACAATCAATATTTATGTACGATTGAGCTAATTGTTAGGGGACAAATTAGTACTATATTAGTAAACTAAAAATTTTGCAATCCCCTAAACTAAAGCAATAATATAGTACTTATGGGGAAAATTACAAAGTTATTTATGAAGGAAATTACAAAGAAATTTATGGAGAGAAAATCTCAAAACTCCCGCTCAAGTTGGTGCTTAGGTATAATCAATGTCCAACTTGCCAAGACATTTCACGAATACTCAACTTGAGACTGTTGTAGTAAGAATATTAGCCAATTGATCTTTAGCTTGAATCTTAGGCAACTACAAAATTTTCCCATCTAATTCCTCCTTGATGAAAAATCTATCCACCTCTACATGCTTTTTCTGGTCATGCTGAACTAGATTATGAGCAATATCACAGGCAACTTTATTATCACAATATAATTAAATTGGTTTCCTAGATGGAACCCAAATGTTGTAAAAGAATTCTTAACCATAAGGCTTCACAAAGTGCAAGTGCTATACCCTTAAATTCGGCTTCTACACTTGAGCAGATGACAACATTTTGTTTTTTTTTTCACTTCTCTATGTAACAAGATTACCACCAACAAATGAGAAGTAACTGGAAGTTAATTGCCTATCGTCAAGTGCTCCAACCAAATCAACATTGGTATAAATATCATAACTTGGTAGTTAACATTTTTGGTGAACAATATTCCTTTGCCAAGAGTAAATTTCAAGTATCTCAAAATACGCATAACAACATTCATATGTTGTTCACCTCGATTATACATAAATTGGCTAATAATAGTCAATGCATAGACAATATTTGGTCTCGTGTGTGCTAAGTACATCAACCTTCCAACGAGCCTATGATATCTCCATTTATCAACTAGTAATTGATTAATTTCAAAACACAACTTTAAGCCTTCCTTCATTGATGAATTAGTAGGCTCACATGCCGGCATACCAATCTCTTGTAATAAATATAATGCATATTTTGTTTGAGACAAGAAAATGCCTTTCTTTGATCTGGAAACTTCTATTACAAGAAAATATTTCAAGGAACCAAGATCATTCATTTCAAATTCTCTAGATAACTACAATTGCAGTGCTTCCTTTCTTCTAGATCTTTCCCAGTAACCACTATGTCATCATATATACAAGAGTAGTGATCGTATTCTGTTGTTTCTTATAAAATAAAGTGTTGTCTAAGTTGGTTTGGTGGTAGTCAAATACTACCGTAGCCTTTATGAATCTTCCAAACCTTGCTCTTGGAGATTGATTTAGTTTATATAATGATTTCTTCAATCTGTATACCTTTTTGCTATGCTTCTCTGGTATCATACACTCTAGCGGAAGTTCCATACAAACTTCTTCATATAACTCTCCATGTAAAAAGGAATTTTTCACATCAAATTGTTGCGGTATGCCATCCACCATGTTTATAGCGAAGGACAATAAAACTCAAACTATATTGATTTTAGCTACAGGTGCAAATGTCTCTAAATTGTTTAACTGAGCTATTAGCTTTATACTTCATAGTGTAACCCCATCCATATCCTATGGGCTTCTTTCTTTCTAGGCAATCAACTAAGTCCTAAATTCCATTCTTTTGCAAAAAGTTCATATCCTCACCATACCAGCTTTCCATCTTGGTTTGGCTAAGGCTCACACACTATTAGAATTTGATGCAGTAGATAATTAATTTACAAATGTCTTATTTGATTCTGACAAATTGTGATTAGACATATAATGACTCATTGGGTATTTGACTTTGCTAGAAAGTTTAGGTTCATATATAAGTGCAGGAATACCTCCAGTAAGAGTCTTCGGTAGTTGTTTTGTCGATAACTCAAGTTCAAGGATAGGTAGGAACATCCTCAATAGATGGATGGTGTGATATATTAGAAGGGGATTCAAACTCTTCAATTAATGAACTTGCATTCTGTAGTTTAGTAATTTCTCTACTTTCCAAATCTTTATTGATATCAAGGTTTAAATTTATATCACCAAAATCCCCAAGATCACCTTCCTTAGTATCCAATTTTATATCATATTTACCGTTCACATCAAGATCAAAAGTTACAAGGTCATAAAATTTCCCTCAGCTGCTCTCCTTTCTCTCTTGTAAGAGCGCTCTCGTACGAGTCTTTTAAGATCTATGATCTATTAGAGTAGCACTCACCTCTTCATCACTAACTGGCTATATGTGTTTGCTCGCATAATGCTTCAAAAACTTTTTGCACAATTCCATCACACGTCACAACTCTATAGTTTTACCCAAATTCAAGGTTCACCCTCCATACATCATGAAATTTGGCAAACAAACCTCAAAAACGAACTCATGACATCGAAATTAGATAGGAACACCCTTAGTTAATGCGGTCAACCCTCAATCAAAGTAAAAAAACAGGCAGTCAAATTTCTCTTGATCGCAAAACACACATCTCAGGTTGGAATCTCACAAAATAAAGATCATATTTAGATTCGACACACCCAAAAACCTAAAGAATACCCTTCATCAAGTTAATTAAGGTTTGTTCAAAGCCTTGTTAAAACACTTTTAATTCTGGTCAAAGTAAGCTTGCACAAAGTCTTTCATGCATGCAAAACATGAAATCCTTTCCCCTAGCCATTAGATCATTCTCTCATCAAATCTAATGATTCAGACCATTCAAGGTCACCTTATTACCTTTACATCACGCCACACATAACCATAATTCATTAAATCACAACCTCCATCGATCCAATGAACCTTACACACGAGTATAAGCCTCTCATCTTCCTTAATCGATCAGCAAAACCAATTAACCAAACAACCTATGTAACCCGACCCACACGCATGGCACCATCTAGCCATTCTTTCTCCAATCTAACAGCATCAGCTCGATTCCCAATGGGCCGCGACCTTCACGATCACCTCCAATCATCATGCCATCTAAACACCACCTTTGACCACTACTCCATCAGTTGTAGCCTTCAACCGCTCACCGTCGCCACCACAGGCCATCTTTCACTGCACCTTCAGCACCCTTATGTTCCTTACATCGTCATTGATCTAAAGGAACCTTTCACACAAAAAACTCCATGAAAGCATGCTTCACCACCTTTAAGCTTCTTATTGGTAATGCCTCACATCACCTCTTCTCGTGACGACGTCATCAAATGATTCCTTTCTTGCTTGTGTTCTTTGCTTGTGTGTTTTAATAGTTGCTTGCTTTGTTTGTTTTTCTTGCTTTATCTTGTTAGTTTGTTTTCATAGTCACTTATCTTGCTTTTTGTTTAGTTATCCTAATTTCTTTTTATTTACTTTATTTTCTTAGTATAAGTTGTTTGATTCCTTTACTTACTTTTAGTTTGCTTTTGCTTTTTGTTTTTAGTAGACTCCATAGAAAGATCTTGGGAAGTTACCTTCCCAACCAGAGATGAATCCTAGAGTCTAGTCCTGTTCCTTCACCGACTCCACTTATCCCTCTCAAGCCCAGGCTATAGCTGTCACCACTTTTAAGAGCAATAAGACAGTGGATGATAGGATAAGAGTTGAATATGCAGAGTCTGCACCTAGTGGTTTTTCTGAGTTTAGAGAGTCTAGTCATCCCCTTGTCAAGAGAGATCTTAGAGAGAGTCTTATCAAGAGGTTAAAGCCATTTAGAGACCATGGTGAGAGTAGTACTTCCCGCCCACATAGGGAGAGAAAGTAGCCATTGTTGATTCCAATGAGTCTAGAGATGTTGCGTCTAGAGTTTCTTTCCTACAAAGGCCATCACCAAGTGAGGATCTAGGTTTCTCAAGATCCCATCTTAAGGTCAAACTTTCCTTGACAGATGCAGTTCATTCTATTCTCTTCTATTCTAAGTTCTTTAAGGATCTTTGCACGAGGAAACGTAGATCATCAACCTTGCCAAAGAAGGTGAAGCTCACGGAGAAGGGGAATAGCATTTGTGCATCGGGCCTTCCGACCAAGTTGAGTGACCTCAGAGCTTTCACTATTCCTTGTAGAATTAAGGAGACCTAGATTGATCATGCTTGCTAGATTTAAGGTTAAGTGTGAACCTCATTCCTTATTCCATCTATCAATAGCCAGGTTTAAGTGAGTTGCTAGCTGATAGGTCTAAGCGTAGACCTAAGGGTGTAATAGAGGATGTCATGGTTTAGGTAGGAGAGTTCGTGTATCCCAAAGGTTTCATAGAGCTTGATATGGATTCGGGTCATGATTCTAAGCATTCCACTCGCGTCCTTCTAAGTCGACCCTTCTTTGCCACAGCTGATGTTGTCATTCATTACAGATTGAGGTTGTTAGAGATGAAGTTTGGGAACTTGAGATCCACTATGAAGGTTGCGAAAGTGGTGAATAAAGTTAGTTTGGGAGAAGAGGACGAGAAAGAGTGCTTTAGGGTTGATGTCACTGACTTGTGTATTGAGGAATTTGTTTAGAAGACTATGACTAATAATGAGAATGTGAGCAAGTTTAAGGATTTGTTATCTTGCTTTGATTTGGAGACCTTAGAGTGGAAATGTGTAGCTTCCACCTCTTTAGTTAAGGATTCTATGATTGAGAAGTCGCTTAAGGCTATTCCTTCTACTCTTGATTCTAGTGATGGCTGAGTTGATGAGATTGTGGTTCATTCCCTTTTGGTTAATCCTAGCTTGTCATTAGAGCTCAAACCCCTTCCTCAGCATTTAAAGTATGAATTCTTAGGCCCTAATAAGGCCTTTTCGATTGTTATAGCATCCGATTTGTCTAGTGAGAATGAAGAGTGTCTCTTAGGAATCCTTAGGAACCATAAAAAGGCCACAGGGTGGAAGATAGATGATTAAAGAGACATGGACCCTTTGGTACGCATGTATAGAATTCATCTTAGGGATGAAGCCATTCCTTCTAGGAAGATGAAAAGGAAATTAAACCCAAACATGAGTGAAGTGAATAAGAAGGAGATCATTAAGTGTTAGATACGGGAATCATTTATCCAATCTTCGATAGTGAGTGGGTTAGTTTGGTTCAAGTAGTCCCTAAGAAGTTCAAAATCATGGTTGTTGAGAATAAGAAAGGAGATTTTATCCCCACATGCATTTCCACGGTTGAAGAGTTTGTATTGACTATAGGAAGCTTAACTCGAAAACTAGGAAAGATCATTTCTCGTTGCCTTTTCTAGACCGGATCTTTGAGAGAGTAGCTGGGCATAACTACTATTGCTTTTTGGATAGGTATTCAGGATATAATTAGATCCCCATGTTTCTTGAGGACTAGGAGAAAACCACCTTTACTTGT
This sequence comes from Cordia subcordata, assembly GCA_028554755.1. Lineage (NCBI taxonomy): Eukaryota > Viridiplantae > Streptophyta > Magnoliopsida > Boraginales > Cordiaceae > Cordia > Cordia subcordata. The sequence goes on from JAPTOF010000019.1 coordinate 12,025,289, forward strand.
CACTATAGCACTTTTGCCTATAGAAGGATGCCTTTCGATTTTTGTAATATGCCAATGGCGTATCACAAGTGTAAGATGGCCACTTTTAGTGACATGATTGAGAAGCACTAGAGATATTCACGGATGATTTCTCAGTCTTTGATAATAGTTTTGATGAGTGCCTTGGTCACCTCTCTTTAGTCTTAGACCGTTGTGTGGAGAAGAATCTAGTGTTGAGTTAGGATAAGTCTTGTTTCTTGGTGCAAAGGGGGATAGTCTTGGTTCATGTAGTTTCCTCTAGTGGTATTCAAGTTAACCCAGCTAAGGCAGAGCTTATTAAGAAGTTGCCAATCCCTAACTGTATTAAGGACATTAGATCTTTTTTAGGGCATATGAGGTTCCACTGTAGATTTATCAAGGATTTTAGCCACATAGCATGTCTCTTTTCTAGGCTCTTAGCACAGGATGTCTCATTCAAGTTTGATGATGAGTGTGTTAGAGGTTTTGATAGACTTAAATCCTTATTGTCCTCCTCCCTGATCATCTAGCCGTCTGATTATAGTCTCCCATTTAAGGTTACTTGTGATGCATCCGATTTCGTGATGGGGTTGTTCTAAGCGAAAAGAGGGATAAGTTGCCCCATATAGTCTACTACGCTAGTAAGACTCTTGATGAGGCTCATAAGAATTACACCACTACGGAAAAGAAGCTTCTAGTTATAGTCTTCTTCCTTGACAAGTTTAAGTCGTACTTCCTAGGGTCCAAGTTGATTGTGTATATCAATCATGTGGCGTTGAGGTCTTTGTTAGCTAAGAAAGAGTCTAAGCCCCACTTGATTAAGTAGATGCTTCTCTTCCAAGAGTTTGATATTGAGATCCGAGACAAGAAGGGTAATGATAATTTGGTTAGGGATCATCTTTCCCATCTTGTTAGTAAGTCTTCTAGTGATTCTTCCCCCTTTCGTGATTCCTTTCCCAATGAGCAATTATTTGCCATTTCTTTTCACACACCATGGTTTGCTCATATAATTAATTATCATGCTATAGGGCATTTTTCCTCCTATTGGGAAAAAAGAGAGAGATAGGTTCCTGGCTCAAGTTAGACAGTTCCTTTGGGAAGTCCTTTTTTTCTTCAATGTGTGTGTGGATCAAGTGATTCACCCGCATGTGCCCGAGGATTAGTATAAGAACTTGTTGAGCATGTGCCCCGATAAAGGTTGAGGAGGACACTTTAGTGGCAAGACGACCGCTACTAAGGCCTTGCAATGTGGATCTTTTTGCTCACTCTCTTTAGGGATGCCTAAGAGTATTATAAGAAATGTGTTAGATGTCAACAATCTGAGTCCATCTCTAAGAGAAACATAACGCCATTGTCTCCCATTCTTTTTTGTGAGCTATTTAATGTTTAGGGAATTGATTTCATGGGTCCACTTCCACCTTACTTTGGGTATCAGTACATTCTAGTGGTCATAGATGTGTCCAAATAGGTTAAGGCAATTCCCACATGCTCTAATGACCATACAGTAGTGGTTAAGTTCCTTAAGAAGAACATTTTCTCTAGATTAGAGTCCCTAGGGCCTTAATTAGTGATGGTGGCTAACTTTTCGCCATAGGACACTTGAGGCATTATTGAGAAGATATTCGGTCACTCATAAGGTTTCTACCCTCTATCACCCGTAAACTAGCTGATACGTTGAAGTGTCCAATAAGGAGATCAAGTCCATTATAGAGAAAATGGTTAGGCCCGATAGGAGAGATTGGTCTATTAGGTAAATGATGCTTTGTGGGCCTACCGTACCACTTTTAAGACTCCCATTGGTATGTCCCCGTGTAGGTCAGCTTATGGGAAGGCTTGTCACTAGCTAGTAAAACTTAAACATAGGGCTTATTGGGTAATCAAGGCCCTAAATTTTGACATGGCAAAAGCAGGTAAGAAAAGGAAGCTTAACCTAGCAGAGTTGGAAAAGCTTAGGTTTTAGGAGTATGAAAATGCCAAGCTTAATGAGAATAGGATGAAGAGGATTCATGATAGACAAATCTTTAGGAAATCATTCTCTTCCTCTAATAAAGTTTGGCTATTTAACTCAAGTTTGAAGCTCTTTCTAGGGAAGCTAAAGACAAGATAGGATAGTCTGTACAAGGTGATGGTAGCCTACCCTTCCGGAGCAATAAATATAAAAGACTTGAAGGACGGCCAAAAGTTGATGGTAAATGGCCAACGCCTGAAGCACGCATATGATCTGAGCATGGATCATATGGAGACTATAGCGCTTCAGGACCCTATCTATGGATGTTAATGATGAGTTAGTGATCGCGTGGCTAATGGCATGGTGGTTAACACTACTAGGTGGCAACCTAGGTTAAATTTTGCTATTTACATTTCTTGCGTCATTTTTTGTTCATTTGTTTTCTTTCTTTTTACCCACCCAAAGTGTTGAGTAATAGGGTTAGTAGTTGAATCATTCATCATTGGCATGAAGAGTTTCAACAAGAAGGCAAGGTTGTATCAATCTTTTCTCCACTTGTTCCCCACCTATCTACCACTTCCCACGGTACATACTTACTTTATATTGCCTAGATTCTTGTTGTGTGTCTTTGTTCGATTTGCTTGAGGACAAGCAAAGTTTAGATTTAGGGGAGTGGGAGTTTGGTTCTTATTGTTTTATGCTTCATTAAGGTAGATTGCTTGTTTTTTGCTTAGGTAGATTGCATTTTTTCTTAAAAATGGTGAAAATTTTTCGATTTTTATGCATATAGAGTCATTTATTGCTTAGTTGATTGGAGTGTTAGCCTTTGTGATTGACTTAATTGATTGGTGAAAATAAGTTTGCATGGTGGGGAGTAAATGAGTGGAAAGAGATCCGAGTCTTGGAAGGGATGCCCTTAAAAGTTGTGGCGAATGAGTGCCTTTAAGAATGCACTTTGTAGCTACCCTATGGCTTGGTTGAAAAGATTGTTGAAAAGGGGTGTTGATATGAGTATCCCTTTCTTGATTGGTTCTTTTTTATGTGTCTTAGCCTTTCTTTTTCTTTTTCTTTTTGTTATGCAAAGCCAAATGCAAAAAATGTAAAATATATATATATATATATAGAAAAAGGCAAAAAGGTGCAAAAATATGAAAAAGATTGAAAAATGAAAACAAATATGAAAAAGCCAAAAAGACACCATATGTAAAAGTAAAGTTCATTGAATAAGTGCACAAGTGACACAATATCGACTTGGCTTAAGTTATCTCTTCGTTCTTTCGTTGTACTGTGAATAAGGCTCTTACATCATTTTATGAGCCATTGCATTTGTATACTCTTTCTTTTCATCTCTTTGAGGCTTTGTGCATATTGAGGAGTCCATGTCAGTCAAGAGAGCAAGAAATATCAACATCCTGTGTGTGTACGTAAGATTCCTAAGCTTGCAATGCATAGATACAAGGGAGCTTCCCAAGAGGCGCGAGGCCCTTTATAAGTAAGGGGAGGATCCAAAAAGGCTTGAGGATCTCTCTACAAAAGGAATGACCACTTCATGCTCCTCAGGTTTGACAAAATAGCGAGTCAATCCCTTAGGCAACATTTGGGTTGACTTTGAGATAAATTTAGGTTTTGGACTTGCTTAGGGACAAGCAAGGAGAAGGTTTGGGTGTGTTGATATGTCTTAATTTTGTGTATCTTTGCATTGCATTTTCTATATGTTTTTGAGGTGCTTTGTGCTTGCAAAGTGGCATTAGTGTAGTACATATGGTAGAATTAATCTTAAGTGAAGACCATTGTGCATAGTTGAGTTTAATGGATAAATGCTACACTTATTACTCATTTTTTTATGATTAGGTGAGTCATGGGTTGATGACGAGCTTGCAAGACAATGGGTGACGAAGATAGAAGGTGCACGGGTCATGGAGTAAAGGCCGGAAGCAAAAAAGATGGAGATTTGGAGCAGTATAAAGAATCGGTCGACCCCCAAAGGCTACCGGCTATCTGGTAGGGTCAACTGGCAAACTACAAAACATAAGAGTGTAGCAGTTGAGCCTCCTGGTTAGCCGGTTATTACAATGAGCAAATAAAAGTACTGATCAACCCCCTTGTTACCGGCTGACTGGTAGTGAACTATCAGTAGTAAATAGGGCCCGATTTTTAGCATTTATTATCATCAGTTCACATACTTCACACCCGCTTTGGACTCACATAAAACCCTAACTCACCAACCTGACACACACACCTTTTCACGCATTTCCTACTTGGATTCAATCTTATTTGGAAGGATTTAATGACTTTAGAGTGAGGATTTACTCAAGGATGAAAGAGGAGTTTCCTTATTCTTCTTTAATCATATTTGATGTTATGATTGAGTAGACGTGTTTAGGGTGATTTAGCTTATGTAATGGGCTGATTATATACTTATGTTATGGGATATGATGGCTTAATGTATGTGTGTGTGTGTGTATATATATATGCTTTGATTTTATTATTCAAATGGCTATTTTTTCATTCATGCCTATGTGTTTGATAAATGCTTAGAGGAGTAGAGCATATATAAATTAATGCTTATTGCTACTAAACACTTCTAATCCATTCTATAAGCATGTCTATGTATAAAGTCGATTGTATAAAGTGAGTATTCAAGTCCATTTGTACGTTTGCATGCCTAGTAGTAAATATGACCTCAACATTACATACATGCTGGTTCTCAATACATGAATGGGGTAATGCGAGCATGACGATGTTTGTCAGTCGAGTATGTCTTTATATTCGCAAACACCTTAGCTTAGAACATGTATGAATGCGCTAATTAATCAAATACCACTATAGTAATCTTAGAATGATGGCACATAATTTAAGGCTAGCCTACATTGAGTCTTCTTTGGCTTTAAACCAAGCCAATAGGTTTCAGGATAGATTTAGTCGATCCTAGCAACATTAGGTCTTGACTTTAAACACAACCAATGATTTAGGTATTAGGGTAGAGTCATTCGAGGTCACCTAGGAAACTTGTTAGTCAATCTTATGGCCTTAGGTCATAAGGACCATGCTGTGACACTAGGGTGATGTCACCTAGGGACACATCCACACTGAGTCTTAGGGAGAAATTATGACACTAGTTAATAACCTAGCTTAGAGCAACCCATAGTTAAGCCATCCCTTATAATCCCATAACATTTGAGTTTGAAATCCCTATTGGCAAGTAAAACTCACCCTAGCTCATTCCATTTGCTAGTTCCTTCTAGGTTAGTTTGTTTTCCCTGTCTTTCATTCCCATTTTCTGATAGTGTAGTTTTATTTCCTTTCATTTGTGCTCCCACTCTATCCTAAAAAAATCCCAAACGTATGGTCAGTTTAGGTTTTCTTTTAGACATCTTTTAGGACATGCACACATAGAATCCTTTCCATGATTAGCCTCCCTATAGTTCGACACCTGTTCTCGCACAAACTACACTGCATCGATCCATGCCTTGTGGCTCTTTAGGCTTGCTCACTTAGAGACGATCATACGCTATGTGTTTGTGATTGTTGATGATTATAGTAGATATATTTGGGTCATATTTCTTTCATCAAAAAGTGAAACCTTCAATGAATTTGCATAGTTTTGCAAAAGAGTGCAAAATGAGAAGAGGAAATTTATAAAAAGCATTCGTAGTGATAATGGCAAAGAATTTATAAATGCATGTTTTGATGAGCTATGTAACTTATATGGCATCAAGCTTACATTTTTGGTTCCTCACATGCCTTAACAAAATGGTTTTGTTGAAAGGAAAAATCGATCTATTCAAGAAATGGCAAGAAACATGTTAAATGAACACGAGTTGCCTACATATTTATGGGCCGAAATGGGCAATACTTCTTGTTATGTTCTTAACCGAGTGTTGATTAGACCATTCTTGAAGAAAACACCTTATGAGCATTGGAATGGAAGAAAGCCAAATATTGCCTACTTCAAGGTCTTCATATGTAAGTGTTATATTCTCAATACAAAAGACCAACTTGGTAAGTTTGATTCAAAATCTCATGAAGGTATCTTTGTAGGATATTCCACTAGAAATAAAGCATATTGAGTTTTCATTAAACAAGAGCATACTATTGAAAAATCTATGCATGTAAAGTTTGATGAAACTAACCCTTGTTAGTCGAGAAAGGACAATTATGATGTTGTAGGTGAATTAAAACTTATGAAGGGAAACCATCGTACTACAAATCATCAAGAAATGAAGGAAAAATCTCAAGAAAATGAGGAAGGCACGTCTCTTCAAGAACCTATCAATGACGATGATCAAAAAGAAAAAGATGAACCACCCAACTTGGAAAGTAAGGAATTGCTAAGAGCTTGGAAATTCGTTAGAAATCATCCAATTGTTAAGTTATTTGTGATCCTAGAGAAGGAATAAGAACACGAGATAATGTAAACAATTTTTGTAAACATCATGCATTCTTATCTCATATTGAACCCAATTGTGTTGATGATGCATTACGTGATAATGATGGGTTGTTGCTATACAAGAAGAATTGAACCAATTTGAAATAAACAAAGTGTGGAAACTAGTTGAGAGACCAACTAATCAATATGTTATTGATACTAAATGGGTGCTTAGAAATAAACTAGATGAAAGTGGTAATATTGTTCAAAATAAAGCTAGATTGGTTGCCCAAGGATACAATCAAGAGGATGGCATTGATTATCATGAAACACATGCACCCGTAGTACCACTTGAGTCTATTCACTTCGTAAACTTCACCTTCACCCGTTGGAATCATCAAAATGGAGAGAGGTCAATCCTCAAGAGGTGAGAAGAGAAAGAAAGGTGAAAGTAAGACTCCAAAACCATTCAAGCAAGAGAATAGCAAGGTTGTTGAAGCGGATTTTATCAAGCAGATAACATTGGCACCACATGAGTTGACAGATTTCGAGTTTGTAGAGATGATCAGATTTTTCAAGGGTCGATAGAACTAATCTATAAGAATTTCCTCAATCCCATCAATTGCCTATGCAAAAGACAGTTTTTTTCAACTTTGTGAAACACAATATTGGGCCTAGAAGTTACAAAGATGATACTATTGGTACACAAGAAGCTACGGTTATGTATCTAATGCATGTCGAGAAGATAGTACATTTGCCGACAAGTGATTTGAGCCATATGCATCATGTGAGCATGAAGGATATTGTATTACCTTATGGAATGGTGCCAATAAACAATTTTGAGAGATTTGATGTTATTGGGGAAAGAGTTGGAATTCCACCATCAAGTTATATGAAGTTTGGTTTAAATGCTGTGTGGAAATTGAAGTATTACAAATATCAGATAAATTACATTCAAGAAGAAGATTTTAAGTACCTTCCACCAGTTGAGCAAGCTTATATAACTAGAGAGATGTATGGCAACTTGGTTCTAAAAAATGTAGCAAATGAGGATGCAATGGAAGAAGAACAAGAAATAAGAAATGTTGAACAACAAGGGATGGCAAGAGGAGATGTCCAAGAAGAAGAGGATATTGCTACCGCTATGAGAAGTTCAATGGAGAATTTTGGAACACAATATGCTTATGCAAGCGAAGCCTCTAGAAGTCAAAGGATGCCTATACTTACAGAAGTCATCATGGATACGGAATATCAAAGAGAGACAAATCAACATCCATGAGAGGTAAGTCATGATAGAAGCAACGTTGAAAAGCTTGGTGGACTTTTTTCACCTCACCTCCTTGTCCCAACGATGACTAAAATCCCTTCATTTCCTTTTTTCAAAATAATGCTCTACATTTTCATGCACCTAAACAATTTCATTTTCTTGCACTTTGCATTTGCATGGCTACTTTAGAATTTTCTTATGAATTATTTTTACACACTCTTAAATATTTTGGATGATATTTTCAAATATTGTGGTATGAATACATTCTATGAATCTTATGTTTAATATGGATGATGCCTATTTTGATCTTATGGCACTCTCTTTGTTTATCATATGTTTTCATGATGCCAAATAGGGGAGAAATTAGATACATGCTTATTATTTTGATACGTGTGATCTAATTTTTGGATAATATGCCTTGATGAATGAATGATATATGAAGTTATTCATGCATGTATTGAGAGGGAGCTTCGATAGCTTTCCATAACCGAGAACATGGGATAATCTTAGGCAAAGCTTTAATGTTTGAATATTTATATTATGCTTCATTCATTATGTTAATCACATATATGTTTGTCATCATCGAAAAAAGGGAGACTGCTGACATTATGGCTAAGATGTTACTTATGTTTTGATGATGAAAACTAGATTGTTTGTTGAATATGTGATTATGTACACTATGCTTATGATGAATAATTATAATGGACTTATGAGAATGGATAATGATATATTATGAGTTATGAATGAATGGCATATGAAGTCAAAAGGTGAATGATTGCTTTGTAAACTTGAATGAGCTTCTATTGTTACTAATGAATTTTTGAATTCTTGAGCAATGATACTAAGCCTATGCCTTAGAGATGACCATCCGACACCATGAGCTTTGAAGATTGCATATATCAAGTGGTGTGGTGACATAAGGAAGGAAATGGAAGACATAAGGGGAGTGGCCATAGAATGTTTCTTTGTAAAGTTGCCTTGCTTCTTGTCTTCCATCTCTCTTTAACTTAAGATGATATATTATATGCTCAAACTTGTTTCTAAATGTTTTCATGCTTTTCAAAATGATTTTGTGTTGAAAAGGGCTTTCAAGACTTGTCCTTGAGGTGATAGATTATGTTATTCTTAAAAAGCAGTTTTTAAGTAATTTCGGGCTGGCTTTGCTGGGGTACCGCATGAGTTTTTAACCCCTCCCGTCAGGAGATTTTTCAAACTATCTATGTTTTGTCTTTGTCGAGGTATTAGATATTATCTACCTCACTTAGAGCTTGTCAAGGGAGCTTTGCTGGGGTATCAGTGTGAAGGAAAGTCCACCCGAAAGCTTCAGTTATTCGAAATTTTAACTTAGAAATAGCCGTTATTTGTATGATTTTTTACCATCTTTTTCCTACACTAGTCAAAAACTTAATTTTTGGTCTTTAACCATTTGCAGTAAGTACCTCTTTTGCAATAGATTTTTAACCATTGCAATAATATGATCTAACCATTTTAATCATTAAGTTATATATATTTCTTTGATACATATTAGCCAAAACTTTTAGTTTTTCAATGGTTTATATTAAATATTAATCTATTTAATAGTTTTCAATTATAATTTTCAAAGAAAATAATCATAAAAAAAATTATTTTGTAATGGTTTTTAAGTGTTGTAGCTTATTTATTAAGGAAACCGTTGTAATAGAATAAGCAACGAGGCTTTGGACAACAGTTAAAAGATATTGCATAAAGTCACTGGCAACTATTTTTAGTACTTTTGCAATGGTTTTCAATCTCAGCAACAAACTAAAAATGTGGTAGTGATATACGAATGGTCAATCTTTTTCTTGCCTTTATTTCTATTTATGAGAACAATCTATGGCTAGATTTTGTTCTTTGTTCAATAGTTATACATGCATACATATGTATATACATCTTTCTATTCTCTATGATTCATGTTGGGTGTAACAATATTCTAGGAGTGTTAAGGAGAAAATAGAGTTATGTAAGAACTTATCGTTCATTTGGTGGCTAGTAATGCTTGCTCAATTCTTCCTAATATTCCCTTGTGGTTGTAGGAATCATCTCGGGTTAGTATGTGCATCCAACTTAACATTTATCTTCTGTTAACACTTCCATTTTCGTTTAAATGATTTCCAACAACTAGTTTTTTCTATTTTTTTTAAATATGACAACATTAAATCTAGCACAAAGATCATGACAGATCCATGTTTCCCCTATATTACATCTAACAAATTTGTATAGAGTAAATGGACTACATACGTCCTTGTACAGCAACTCTTGTGGTATATTGTTTTCATATATTGCCTTCATTTATTATATGAACATTGCTACATATCATTTTGTCACCTCTTCATCTTTCTTTGTATAGAAAAATTAGTTTTTCATTCATGTGATGCATGGAACTAAATATTGATGATAAAATTATTTATTTGAATAAAAGCATGTAGATATTTTTAGTATAAAATATAAATATATTTTGTAAAATTTAACTCTTCATATAATTTTCAATACAAATTATATATATATATATATAAGAGATCGATAATAATTGAATAGAACAATAAAAATGAAAAAGTAAAGTCATAAAAAGGACATACATTGATTAAAAAAAAAATAAGCATGGACTTTTTGAAGAGAGAACAAATTATGAAATAAATACATGTTGCACTGATAAAAAAAGGTATGAATACATATACGTATACATATACATATACATACATATATATATGTATATATGTATATATAACTTTAACATTAAATACCTGAAGATTCTTACCTACAAATTAAAAGGGATGAAAGGATCGATGAATCCCTCGAGATAAATTTTTACTCTTACCGTTTACAATATCCAATGCATTCTTCTATTTATTTTTTGGCACTTCAAATAATTATTATTTATGAATTAGATATCTTCTTAAATACTAAGCAATTATATGGCATGCTGTATATCAATTCGAATCGGGCTCCTCTCATATCCTTAGCTATCTCATATTGGAATTAGAGAAAAATCTTAAACATTCATGAGTATGTAATATAATCTCAACCATTCATGAAATTCAAATTCTAAAAAGCATGGGTAATCTCTGTGTGTGTAATGGAGATAGAGGGAGAGAGAAGGCATTTTAAAAAATTTTACCATTTTCTTAAAATTTGACTGTCATGAATGGCTAAGATATTGGTGTGTTTTGACGATCGTTTACAGGAAAATCTGGGGAAGAGTCATCAGCAAGGAGTTGATGCAATCACCGATGGTGCAATTGTTTGTAAACATAGAGCAAGTAATGAATGTGCACCCGGTAAACTATTCATATTCCACATATTTTATAGACATCAGTATTAAATTCTATGGGTTTATTACTTCGTCCTTTATCTTTTATATTTTCAATAAGTTAATTTCTTATTTTTATGGGTAATATCCTTTAACCCTCTATGCTTTATGTGACCATTAGTCCTACCATTGATATCAATTGGAAATTAGACAAATAACTCTTATTTTGTCCAATTTCTAATGCTTCTGCCGAAGTCATGTGTCAATCACATGATATTTTCATTCAACTTTTAACAAATATTGATGGAAAGACTAATGATTATATAGATAGAAATATAAAAGACTAAAAGGTGTCATCTACATGATGATAATGGACAAATTTGGCCAAAATGGAAAGAACTACATGAGAAATAAACCTAATTTGAATTATAAATGTCTTCTTTTGCTTTGTTGTCTTTTGTTTTAACTAAATGGTGGAAATCAATAGGTGACAATGATTAATGGTATTGTAAATTTCACCTTGTCCATTCTAGATGGATTAGTGACCAAAATTTTTTACACCGAAATTGAGAACCTACTTGCTAGCCATGATCTAGGAAATGATAGAGGGTACCTAAAGTTCACCTGCTAAAATCTCTACTTGCCCTAATTTCTTACTAACTATCTCATAGTAAAGATTTAAAAGAAATATTTTCATTATTAGGGCTCAATTTTTTCAAGTTTTTTCAAACTGAAAAAAATTATGTTATGTAGGTACTGGGATATAACTTTTAACCAGATAAGAGGGGCAACAAGCACTATCAAGTGAGTATTTATATTACCTTTTCTTTTCTTTTTTCATATTAACAAAATTAAATGTGCACAATATGCAATTACTTGGAAAAGTTGATTTAGGCAAATTGCATAGGCTATTAGGGACAAATTACAACATCATTGTACATAATGATGACCAAGCAGAGATTTCATTTGTTAGAGCATGGAATCCTTCTGACAATAGTGGGCAAGCTCCCCTAAATATGGATAAGAGGTGCCCAAAATTGAGACAATTATTGTTTAACTAGTCTTAATTAATTATCATTATGAAACTTCTCTAACATTTTAATTTACCATGCAGATTTGTTATGTTGTGTGGCTCTCCTAGTTTGTATACTTATGCTATTTTAAATGCTTAAATGGATATCCAGCTATCAATATTGCAAAAGCAAGGTTTGTGCTCAAGCTTGAAAAAAAAAACGTAAGTTTGATGTTATGTACATGACTCAATAATTCTAATATGTATAGCTTAGGAGTATATTTTTTATTTAAAAGGGATTAACAGTGATTTTTCACCATTCTCGCAAGAGTATCCTAAACTTTTATTAAAAATTACTTTCTCAAATTCTCATGTTTAGTCGCATCGTAAATTAAGCTATGAGAAGGGTCTTACGAGCTAATAGTTATTTTTCTTTTTATGGTCGTGAAATCATTCTAAAAAAAGTTACACTTTTAACTGCTTGTGTTTTCATTACCATTTCATTTGTCTATAAAGTTACGTTTGATGTGTTCATTTTGTGTGTTTATGTATTGTATGTATATACTTGTTTTGAGGTGTTTTGAGCTTCATTTAATGTATTAGTATAGCATTTAGGTCATACTCGTGGATATTAAGGTCTACATGTTCATAGTTGAAGTTAGGACTTGAATGCTACACTAGAACGCGTTTGTTGCTTATTTTAGGTGAGATTTAGGAAGATAATTGGAGCTTGATTGCGGCTACAGTGTGAAATGAAGCCAAGGGTTTTTTGGACATAAATAATGAAGAAAAATGCATTTGGAAGTAGTCGAGTAGAGGAACAAGCGATCAAGGCGAAACCGAGCACAACATGATCCAAATTCGAAGCTTGCAACCAAAAAAGGACATGGACAAATTTTGGACATGCTTTAGGGTGTAAAATATGGGTTGGGAGATCCCCGATAGCGGTATGAAGCTATAGCAAAAATGGTACGCAAATCGGAGCCAAAACGAGCAAGATATGAATATTTTATAGCCAAGACCGGTCAACCTCTTATCAAGGCCGGTCGACCGGCTAAGGTCAACTGGCTAGATCAGAATCTGGGCCAATTTTGGCCGGTTGACTTAGCCTCAAAGCCAATTGACCGGCTGGGCCCCCAGCTGGACGTAATTTTAGCTCTATTTAAGCCACTTTTCAACCATTTTTTAAGGAGAACACCAACCAATACACACACCCATTGCTCTGAACCTAGAATCCACCTAAAACCACCTCCACACATTTACTTATAAACCCATTTTAGCACTAGGAATCAAGCCTCAAAGAGGATCAAACACAAGAACTTGGACATAGCTCATGGATTGTAAAGCTTGGCTATGGATAGAAGGGTATCTCTCTTTTATCCAAAGTCTAATTACGCTTGATTAAAGCTATGTAGGGTGATTTACTCTTGTTTAATGGATGATTATTATCTTATTGTCATGGGTATTTGGTGGATTTATATATATATATATATATGCTTGTGCTTAGGGTTTTGATTGGCAAATTTATATTCATGCTATGTGTTTGTAGAAATGCCTCAACGAAGTTGTATATGTATATGTATATTGAAGCCTATTATGCTATTTACCATTTCTAAATCATTGTATAAGCATGTCTATGTGTTTGTGTGGTGATTACATAAAGTAAGTATGCCTATATACATGTCTATGTGTGTGTTAGCATACTTAATAGTACAAATAGCTTCTATTGCTTACATGTCGGGTGCTATTGGTTAAATTGGTGTAATCTAAGTGTGTATATGTGCTTAGTAATAGAATACCTTGGGATATTCTCAAATTCCTTGCCCTATATGTGTTTGCTTTACGCTCAAATATGAATACCGCTATTGTGATGATGATCAGTGGTGCATAACTAATGGCTAGACTAGGTCGAGTCTCTCTTAGCTTTAAATCTAGCTAGTGGATTTCAGGGTAGCTTAGTCGACCTTAGACAGACTAGGTGTTGGCTTTAAATTTAGCCAATGGTTTAGACACTAGCGTTAGATTGATTTAAGTCACCTAAAATCCTAACGAGTTAGCCCTATGGCCCTAAGTCATAAAGACCATATGCCGTGGCTCTAGGGGTCAACACCTAGGGATAGATTCGCACTAAGGCTTAGGGTGTAATTAGGAGGTTAATTAGGAGTCTAGATGAGAGCAACCAAGTTTAATCCATCAAGCAACTCTAACAAGAAGTAGTAATCACCCATTTGCAAGTCATAATCACCCTTCTCCCCATTTCCACATGTTAGCATTCCCCTAGATCGCTTGATTTCCCCATCACACTCACACTGTCTTTTTATTTCCTTGTCCTTAGCTTAGATTTATCTTTTTTGAGCTCTGCTCAAACCAAAAACCCAAAAAAATATCATAGTTTAGGGACCCAACACTTGGCTTTCTAGGATGCACATAGCTTAAGACACCTTACATGTTGAGCCTCCCTGTGGATTCAACCCCGCACTCGCACATACCGTACTACACACGACCTGTGCGCTTGCAAAATATTTAGGCTTGTGCTCAAATAGCGTATCAATGTCTTTTCTCATTTGATGTTACATAACTAATTCTAGGTTTCATTATATGGCTATGTGGGATGAGAGGCAAAAGGTGATGCCAACAACGGAAGATCATTAAAATAGGGAAGTCCTTGATTATCCAAAGGCTATCCTCTTGACAAATCCATCCAATCTAGATTTTAAAGGAGAGGTATATATGTTATTGTATTCTTTGCCATTCGAAATTGTGGGATTCTTTTATGATCAAGAATAACTACATTTCTCGATCTTGATATATTTTTATTATAATGCTCCAAGTATACAATCACAAGCCTATATATGAGCAAGACTATATATTTATATATATATATATATGTATGTATATATATATATACATACATATATATATATATGTATATGTATATATATATGTACGTATGATATATATATATACATACAAATATATATATATCATACATACATATATATATATGTATGTACTTATATATATATATTCTCTAGTTATTTATTATGATGGTAACATCATTCTCACTTATGAGTCTCGAGTCCTATGGAGCTCAAATTCTTGAATGCACGAGATAGGAGTTTGAAGTTTGAGTTCCTGCTCTGAGTTGTTGTCCTTGCATGATATCCAAGAAAAGAGCCGCCTTAGGAAGATTGATCCGTATGCCCTGAACTTGGTGCTTGACATTTATTTGCAAAGTCTTGCAATTGGAATATGTTATGATATTTTCCTTCAGCAACACAAATGAATTTAATATAGGTAGATGACAAGTACTTTTACTGATGCAAAAATAAAGAAAACAAAGTTCACGGTTGGATAAGCAATACTGATCCACTTGTAGGGTTTCGGATTATCACTCCAAGTAATGAGTTTTGCATAGGTGGGCCTTTCAAGCTGGATCTTACGTCTCATGTTGGTCCAATGGTGCTTTTTGTAAGTAGCTATTTAAATTTTTCATGTCCTTTTTATTTTTTATTCTCTTTTTCTTGGGACATATATAGTAATTAGGTATTTAAGGTACTATTAAACACATGATTTTGCAAAATTAGCATAAATGAGATACTTAATCTCATACATGGAAGATTGGGAGAAATAATTAGGCATCGACTAATAACCAAGGTTTCAAATTGATTTAATATCCTAAATTCCATATAGTATCTAGTCTTTATATATTAGGTGTATATATACTATTAGACTATGGGGTTTATAGTTTCGGATGAATCTAACGTGGTTCTACCAAATTGAATTCTTCATTTTTAATTCATATATTTTTTGCATTTTGAAATTCTCCATAGATGTTTGTTAGTAGACACTATGTCAGAGATGATCTAGATGTCAAATTCCAAGATGGGGAGCCATGGCAAAAGGTTTTTGTTCTTGTCTTTGTCTATCTCAATTCCAATGTTTTAGCCAAGAACAATCCTTCTGTCTTATGGAACAATGCAAAAACAAGGGTAACTCATCTAAACTTTAATTGGTTCAACTAGTCAACAAAGTGAATATCACTCCAGATACTTAATTATAGTTTAACTATTATAGATGTTGAATGAAGTCGCAAGCTGGCCGTATGCATTTCTACTTTCAGAAGATTTCGTTCAACCTAATTAAAGGGGAAGAGTTAGTGGGCAGCTACTTGTTCAAGATTTGTATATATCATTCATCAATCAATCTTGATTTGTCTCTAGAAGAAGAAAAAAAGAAGTTATGTTTTATGTTGCCCCCATCACTTTTCACTTATATAATGGTGTTATTTCAGGTATATCAACAAACAACCAATGCCTGCGGGGAATGCTTATATTGGCTTGGTAGCACTAGGACCTACTGGATCATGACAAATAGAAAGCAAGGTTAATTTGTTTCTTTGCTTTAATGCTTGTAAATATACTCATTGCTTCCACAAGTACTTTTGGAGTAGGATAGAAAGAGAGTGTTGGTTTCTCTTGAGGAAGTTTCTATTATATAGTCAGTTTTAGCATCCATTATATATTTATTACAAATTCTTTTTATTTTTGACTTCAGGGTTATTAATTCTAGACATAAGAGGACTCCATTGGAAATTTTGTAATTAGAGGTGTTATTGCAGGGAGTTAGAACTTGTATGCTTGGGCCCCAGGATGAATTGGGGATTACAAATATGACTCCGTTGTTAACAGAAGCTCAGGTTTTAAATGTACCTTTATATGTTTATCTTGTACATATATACATATACATATATATGTATATATGTATATGTATAGAAATATATATATATATATATGTATATCTATAAATATATACGTATATGTATATCATACATATATACATATATGTATATCTATACACACACATATACATACATACGTATATGTATATCTATACATATCTATATATATATATATATATATATATATATACATATATGTATATCTATACATATATGTATATATATATATATATTTATACTATATTATATAAAAGAACCCTTTTTAATATAATACTGACAAGTGTTGCACAAATATAATGACAAGTGTTATATAAGTATATTTTATTATATTTTTATTATATATATACTTCTTGCCTTGATATGGAATGCCGATTCTATAAAGTTTTGAGTTTTATGGAAACTCTTGAAATCATTCCCATGCTACTTTGACATGATAATTTTATATTTTGCTCTCCATATGTCTCTTTCCATATACATTTCGATCATCATATTATTTTGTGCATTTCAAATAAGGAATCTTTTACTTTGGACCATTTGGCCATCTTTATGTTGCTTGACGATTCTATATGTCAATGATCAAAATGTTTATCTCCTAATTGATGCCCCAATCAAGGATTTTGATTTGTTTTCTTACTTGCATGTGTTGCTTTTTATAAATACCGATTATCGGTTTTGCTCACATATCTTATCGTAGCTTTGATCCTGTGTTCACATATAACCTACATTTCGCAACTACAGGTAATAATATTCAGCTTTATAATTATTAGGGTAATTAGTTTAATTGCGGTTTGTTGCGTATGATTGTAGTTCTGTTCCTGTAAGGCTTGAAGACATGAAGTTTGCTGCAGAGCAGTTGGAGCATTCCAACAACTGAGATAAGTGAGAAGACGAGATGGCTGCAATGCATACTCACCTAGACATGTAGATTACTTATGAAATGAATGCTGTTCAAATGTTTAAACATTGACCAAAAAAAAAGAAAAAAAGAAGTGAATGTACCTTTTCTCCCTTAGGTTTATTTGATCTCTTGGTAGCGGGAAGAATGTATTGGTGTCCCATTGATGATTGATGGAATTTCATTATTTGGTTTCATGGTGTAAATATAATTGTATTCAGGTTCTGTTTCTTTGCTTGGCAAATTGAAAAAGTAAAAGATTGTATTCCAGGTTCTATTTTTTATTTTCTCTGTTGATTGTCTTTGCTCATCTCATGAGTTTAGAAACTAGGAAAAAATTAATTTTTCTTAGCCATAAGTCCTGTGGAATAAATTATGATTCATGCTAAGTGAAATGACCAAGACTCATTTTTTTTTGTGGTCCCGTGGAATAAATTATGGTTCATAACTTAGTAATGACCACTTCAGAATATTACATTATTATTCTTGCATGTGTGGCTTATCATTACAGTTTTATTGCAATTCATTGAAAAGCTAAATGAATTTTAATGTTAGTCTCTTTTTTTTTATTTAAATGTAGTAGTTTAGTCTTTTATTTTTGCAGTTAGTAACATTGACAGTTATGAGTTCAAAAAAAAAAGTTGAAAAAAATTGATCCCTTATTTTTACAATTTGTAACATTGTCAGTTTTTTATCTTTTCAATTTTTGAAACAATTAGTCATATCTTGACATTTTCTGAGTTCAGGACTAATGATGTTACAAATTGTATATAAAAAAAAAAAGCTAAATTTTCACATTTAAAAATGAGGCACTTTATTGTTATAAAGATCAAAGATCAAAATCCAAGTGAGTTATTTAACTTTCTTTTAATTTCTCATAGGTCATGACCAAAAAAAAAAAGAAGAAATTCTCACATGCATGTTTGATGTTGCTTTGACTATTATATTCTTAAATCTTACTTTGGGTAAATTTAAATCATGGTATACTTGAAAATTGGAGTAAGAATCAAGTCTCTATTATAAAATTTGTTTTTTGAATGCTTTTAGAGGAAGGGAATGTGAGCCAGAAAGAGATTTATCAACAATTTCTATCCAAAATAATTCTACTTTTAGTCTTTTTCTTAATATTTTACACATTCTTTTTTGCAATAATATAACATTTTTAGGTAGAAAAGAGGGGGAAAAAGAAGTCAAAAAGAAGAAAAAAAAAAGTTAAAAAATGTGTAGATTGCTAACATTCACCAAGTAGGTCCATGAGGATAGAAGAAAAAAATTGCTAACACAATTTAACTATATATCGTCACACCTTGCGTATTTTGAATTCTATTATTTATCTAAAATATTTTCTATTTTCGTATTTATCCATCTTTTTACCCGACTTGACTATTTTATCCTACTTATCATTTCTGTAAAAACCATAAGTTGTTTATTTAATTTCTAAATTTATATGATATTATTTTAAAAAAATTTCTATTTTTTGAAAATTATGATCATCCTGTGCGACGCACGGGTGTTAGACTAGTGTGTGTGTGTATATATATATATATATATATATATATATATATATTGTTAACATCATTTACATGTCACAAAATGTATTTTCACATTTGTTGTACATTCCCAACATCAATTTACAAGAAGGGGGATGATGAATTTCTATTTTGTGTGAAAAAATTGTAATTAGCAATGCCTAGCTAGTTAAAAAAAAAAAATTGGTTAGAGTGTATTTTATCCTTAAAATTTATATAAGCTCTCTAAATATGAATTGAGATAGTAATCTCTTTTATATATCTATGAGCCTTCAGTTTTATGATGAAGGTGGATATAAGAAGAGATGTATTGAAAAGGGCTAAGGGTTGTAGACTCACTTACCACAAATCTTTTCTTTTTCAAAATGTATGTCTGTTTTAGGATAGGTTAAGTATAAAAAACCATTTTAGCCGCCACCAATTTCAAATTCTTATAATACATAGTCTCAAATATTTTTTGTATAACAGTTAATTAGTCCTCAAAACTATTCGTCCATGGTACCAATTTATTTCTCTAAATTTTCATTAGACAATTTAGATCCATCCCTCATTGATACTTAGACCTGAAGTGTCCCACTTGGGCACTTGTCAAGTTGATCTTTTCGATATTATTGTGCTTGGTTTTTCATCGTTAAATTGTTATGCTCGTCTTGATATGTCCAAATATGGTAGTTGTATTAATTCATTTGTCATTTAATTATATAAATATAAATAGTATAATTTTTTACCACTAATGATAAATGCTTAAGCATTTTGATGAAATTGCTTATTCCATTCACATCCAAAACCAGGTTCAGAAGTAAAATTAACCAACTTAGTCTACTAGCCTCCTAGAGATGGAGCCACACTTTGGGAGATCAGAATTCCAGATCTTACAGCAGATAAATTCTACGTGCCAGATCCAATCCCATTATATAAGATCTATCCTTACCCAACTCCAATCGAAAAATTGGTATACTAATTAATAATCTTATTTAGTATTACAAATAAGACAAGATCAAAAGTTGGTCTTCTTATCTTAAGGTCTTGACTCATATAGGTTTAGACAATATGGACTGTGGAGTCGTCATGCAGAGTTTTATCATCTACTTAGTCTATCTTTGTTAGATCCAGTAATTATACAAAAGATTGGTTTTTTGCTCATGTCACAAGGTATAGCATCCAGTCTTTTCATCTATTATTACACTATATTGATGTATATCCAAGGAGAGATACGTTAGTTTAAACTTAGCAAGGACCAGAAGTTAATTGGTCTCAAATTTCTTTTCTAGAACACCCATATATTTTTAGGTCAAGAGAACAATTTCATTTCATCGAAAACTATGTGTGTGCATCTTGGTTGTTAAAGTTTATGTCATAGTCAATTAGAAAAATAAAACCCTAATCCACCAGTATAACATTTAAGATTTAATCTTTTATTTGGCTCGTGCTTACATATCGTGCATATTAATTACAGAAAAGTGGGAGATAACATATACAAAGCAACCACATGGGGAATCTTGTTTGACCTTAAAGATGTTGATAAATCTTCCAATTACATCCTTCAAATTTCACTAGAATCCGCCACTAAAGCCGAACTACAAGTAAGGAAATAATTTTTTTTTTATTTATTACTTTGAACTTTTTATATATTCTTTCATGCAATATGGGGTTTAAATTACCAAGAACATAAAGCTTTACATGATTAGAGAGAATAAACAAACTTGTCACTCATTATTAGCTACTTATAAAAACTCACGTTGACCTAACTATAATCATAAATAACATACTTGTGAGTATTCTCTCTTTGTTTCTCCATCTTAATATATTTTTTCTAGTTAAATTATAATTCTCAAAAAATAAAAGCATTTAGGCTGTTTGACACAATTAACTTTTTGAGTGACTAATAATTATCTTTTTTGTCAATAGTAATTATTTAATTAGCTAATAGTTGTTTCGATCGCTGGTATCCATTATATTTTAATTTTCAAAATATAACTATTTAGTTTTTTTTGTTCAATAAAAAAGAATATCATATTATATTGTAATGGCAATCATAATTATTATTACAATTATTGAAACAATAAATTTCCTTTTATAGTTAGATATATGTTTATGATATAAAATTATTACAAAAGTTATTTTTTGATAAATTTATTATAAAATTTTTTTAATAGATCTAAATTTTTTTGTCAATGAAAGATTAAAAATGAATAATAAAATCTAAACATTTTTAATATATGTTGGGTGGGTACCAACTAGTGGATAGTGGAAACAGAAGTAGTAAACGTAATGATATTAGCAAGATGAAGAGATTGCAAAGACAATAGTTCATGAGTAGCTAGGACTGACGAAAAGAAAAAAGAGAGCGATAAAATGATAAATACTGTTATGGATTGTTAATATGTTTAACGTTTTAACAAATAACAAAAGATACTTGAAATGTTAAAAGTTCTTATAAAGAACTATTTTAGCAAATAACAATAACTTGATATATTGGAATATGTTTTGACTTAAGTTGTTGAAAAGCTATTCTAAGGTTTTTTCGTTTTTGTTTTTCTTCGAACATCTAATGCAAATTAGTTACTATAATATTACCATGAGAAAAGTACAAAAGCATAATAAAAAAGAATTGTCCATTAATATTTGAGAGATGTCACATTAGCATGCACATATATTATTATTTTCAATTTGAAGATGTAATTCACAATAGCTATCTTTGAGCGTTAAAAAATTTAAACTTTGATTCACAATCTGCTATTAAAAACAAATAAACCAAGCTTTGTACTTGGTGCTAATGGATCCAATAATTTCACTATTTTCTAGGTGCAGTTGAATGATCAAGTAGCAGAACCTCTACTATTCACAACAAGGTTAATTGGCAGTGACTAGTAATCAGCTTATTAGTGGAAGAAATACAATTTTCTTGACACAGTCTAGGAACTCATCTCTCTTCAAAGAAATCATGTATGATTACATAAGATTTGGAGGGCTTGTAAGAATTGGTCGTTAATGGATTTCCTATATCGCTATTACTAATTACTAATCCAATTGCTTCTAGTATTGCAAAATGGTTATAGTCAGTGATACTTTATATTCCTAACAACTTTATGTCTTTGACGTTTATACTCACGTTTCCATACAATATGTGTCCTAAACCTAATTTTTTTTAATATGCATGCTACTTCCATATCAAAGAGAGAGATTGTTGTTCAACTAAAAGTGAAACAGAAATGTTTCTGATAGAAGTTCACTCAAGATGGCCTAAGAAACAAATTGCATTAGCTTATCAGATACTTCCTCATGCTAATTTCGTTATACCATTCAACAATTCAACAAATTTAAGACTATGGATGTTAAAGGTATAGGTGAATGCTAAAAAGAATTTGGTGGGGCAAACACTTGAAAGTAAAAGAAAAGTTTTTTCATTAATTCACTCACACAAAATAAGTATGTCCTATCAATATATATGGTATGATGAAGCTAATTGTTAAGGGACAAATTAATACTATATTAGTAAAGTAATAATTTTACAATCCCCTAAACTAAAGCAATTGTATAGTAATTATGGGGAAAATACAAAGTTATTTATGGAGGAAATTACAAAGAAATTTATGAAGAGAAAATCTCAAAACTCCTTCTCAAGTTGACGCATAGGTATCATTCATGTCCAACTTGGCAAGACATTTCACGAATACTTGACTTAAGACTACTTTAGTAAGAATATTAGCCAATTGATCTTTAGCTTGAATCTTAGGCAACTCCAAAATTTTCCCATCTAATTTCTCCTTGATGAAAAATCTATCCACCTCTACATGCTTTTCCTGGTCATGCCGAGCTGGATTATGAGCAACATCGCAGGTAGCTTTATTGTCACAATACAATTAAATTGGTTCCCTAGGCAAACCCAAATATTGCAAAAGAATTCTTAACGATAAGGCTTCACAAAGTGCAAATGCTATGCCTCTAAATTCAGCTTCTACACTTGGGCAGATGACAACATTTTGTTTTTTCACTTCTCTATGTAACAAGATTACCACCAACAAATGTGAACTAACTAGAAGTTGATTGCCTATCGTCAAGGGCTCTAACCGAATCAACATAGGTATAAACATCATAACTTGGTAGTTAACATTTTTGGTGATCTAATTTCTCCTTGATGAAAAATCTATCCATCTCTACATGCTTTTTCTGGTCATGCTGAACTAGATTATGAGCAACACCGCAGGCAGCTTTACTATCACAATACAATTAAATTGGTTTCCTAGGCGAACTCGAATATTGCAAAAGAATTCTCAACCATAAGGCTTCACAAAGTGCAAGTGCTATACTGCTAAATTCAGGTTCTACACTTGAGCAGATGACAACATTTTGTTTGTTTTTACTGATCTATGTAACAAGATTACCACCAACAAATGTGAAGTAACTAGAAGTTGATTGCCTATCATTAAGGGCTCCAACTGAATCAACATTGATATAAACATCATAACTTGGTAGCTAACATTTTTGGTGAACAATATTCCTTTACCAAGAGTAGATTTCAAATACCTCAAAATACGCATAATAGCTTTCATATGTTGTTCACCTGGATTATGCATAAATTGGCTAACAATAGTCAATGCATAGGCAATATTTGGTCTCATGTGTGCTAAATACATCAATCTTTCAACGATCCTATGATATCACCATTTATCAACTAGTAATTGGTTAACTTCAAAACACAACTTTAAGCCTTCCTCCATTGATGAATTAGTAGGTTCACATGTTGACATACCAATATCTTGCAATAAATCTAATGCATACTTTCTTTGAGACAAGAAATGCCTTTCTTTGATCTAGAAACTTCAGTTACAAGAAAATACTTCAAGGAACCATGATTTTTCATTTCAAATTCTCTAGATAACTACTCTTGTAGTGCTTCCTTTCTTTTAGATCTTTCCCAGTAACCACCATGTCATCCATCTATATGAGAGCAGTGATCTTATCCTATTGTTTCTTAAAAAATAAAGTGTGGTCTGAGTTGCTTTGGTGGTAGTCAAATGCTATCGTAGCCTTTGTGAATCTTCCAAACCATGCTTTTGGAGATTGATTTAGTTAATATAATGGTTTGTTCAATCTACGTACCTTTTTGATATGTAAAAAGGCATCTTTCACATCAAATTGTTGTAGTGTGCTATCCACCATGTTTATAGCTAAGGATAATAATACTCAAACTATATTGATTGTAGCTGCAGGTGCAAATGTCTCTAAATTGTTCAACTAAGCTATCAGCTTTATACTTCATAGTGTAAACCCATCCATATCCTATGGGCTTCTTTCCTTCTGGGCAATCAACCAAGTCCTAAATTTCATTCTTTTGCAAAGAGTTCGTATCCTCTTTCATACCAGCTTTCCATCTTGGTTCAGCTAAGGCTTCCTACACACTGTTAGATTTTGATAAAGTAGATAATTTATTTACAAATGACTTATTTGATTATGACGAATTGTGATTAGATACATAATGGCTCATGGGATATTTGACTTTGCTAGAAAGTTCAGGTTCGTATGAAAGTCTAGGAATACCTCCAGTAAGACACTTTGATTGTTGTTTTCTTGGTAACTCAAGTTCAAGAATAAGAACATCCTCAGTAGACGATTGGTGAGATATATTAGAAAGGGATTCAAACTCTTCAACTAATGAACTTGCATTCTGCACTTGAGTAATTTCTTTACTTTCCAAATCTTTATTGATGTCAATATCTAAAATTATATCACCAACATCACCTTCCTTAGTATCTAATTTTATATCATGTTTACCATTCACCTCAAGATCAAAACTTACAAGGTTATAACCTAAAGTTTGAATTTCCATCAGGTGCTCTCCTTTCTCACCATCTTTTTTTTCTCTCGTAGCAGCATTCTCGTACGAGTCTTTCAAGATCTATGATCTATTAGAGTAGCACTCACCTCTTCATCACTAGCTGGCTGCATGTGTTTGCTTGCACAATGCTTCAAAAGCTTTTGCACAATTCTGTCACACGTCACAACTCCATCGTTTTATCCAAATTCAAGGTTCGCTCTCTATACATTAAGAAATTTGGCACACAAACCCCAAAAACAAACTCAGGCCGTCAAAAATTAGGTAAGAACATTGTCGATCAATGCGGTCAACCCTTAGTCAAAGTCAAAAAAAGGGCGGTCAAATTCCTTTAGGTCCCAAACACACATCTCAGCTTGGAATTTGACAAAATGAAGATCATATTTGGATCTGGTACACCCAAAAACCTTAAGAATACCCTTGGTCCAGTCAATTAAGGTTTAGTCAAAGCCATGTCAAAGCACTTCAAAGCGAGCTCCCATAAAGTCTTCCATGTGCATGCCACATGGAATCCTTCCCCAGCCATCAGATCATTCTCTTATCAGATCTAGTTGTTTAAACCATCTAAGCTGACCTTATTACCTTCGCTTCGCGCCACGCACAACCACAATTCATTAGATCACAACCTTCCTCGGTCCAATGGTCTTTACACGCGAGCGCAAGTCTCTTATCTTCCTCAATCGATCAGCAAAACCCACTAACCAAACAACCCCGACCCGACCCGACCCGTAAGCATGTTACCATCCAGCCATTCTCTCTTCGATCTAATAGCATCAGCCGCAGCCTTCAGCCACTCGCTGCCGCTGCCAGGGGCCATCTTTTAATGCGCCGTCAGCACCCTTATGTTCCTCGTGTCGTCATCGTTCTAAAGGAACCTTTCGCACCAAAAACTCCATGAAAGCACGCTTCACCACCTTTAAGCTTCTCACCGGTGGCGCCTCACAACACCTCTTCTCGTGGCGACGCCATCAAATAATTCCTCTCTCTGTCACCATTCCATTGACACTCGTTCTGCCATTAACGAGTGGCCGCAACTTTCTCGCCTCACCGGAATTGTCTTCGACTCCACGTGCAGCACCTCAGCCTCCAAAAGCATCCACGTCCTACATTGAGCACAGCCATGCCTTCAGAACTTCAATTCGACCACCAAATCGCCATCATCGTCCACAATGAATATCGCGGCCTTTCTTTAAGCTCTCGCCGGCCTGTTCACACTACGGCGCTGCCACCACCGGATTCCTCTCCACGCAGCGCTTCTGATGGTGCCATCCTCGAACTCCAATAGCCTCTGAACTGTGATCTCCAATGCTAGCAGTCTCAGACGTTGTTTTCTCCTCCGGCAATGACGACAGCGACAAACGGCTATCAACAAATTTTTTTTTAGAATTTTTCCTTGACGATGACATCATCAACAACCAATGCTGATGTCAGTCCTAGAACAGCGGCACCACCATGACGAGTTGTCAAATGTCAAACTCAACCACATCTTCTACATTGATCTTCTCCGTCGACCCTTTTCTTTTAGCTACGGCAACTCCACCACGGATATTAGCAACGCCGCCTCCCTTGATTTGCGTGCCTCCTAGGACAATAGGTTTCTTGGGGTGTCCTCCTCACATCATGTCCACACCCAATTCACCAATCGAGCTCTAATATAATTGTTGAGAAAATCGAGAACACTAGCACACATACATCAAAGGAACTTGGTTTGACTTGTTGCCTATGCCCACGATCTCTTTTAGTATAAATTTCAATATTCAACAATAATATATTACACACAGTGATGATTTTTTTTCACAACAAGAAAAGTCTAAATTTGTCCTCTTAAAGTTCTTACAATGATTATATCCTCACTAGGACTAGAACGAATGTAAAATATTCTCTCTCACACATATGATGCTCTCAAGATCACTCATTCACACCTCAATGGGTATAGTCCTAATATACACTCCTAAGGTACACCAAAATATAAGTTATAATACCCTCTATTTATATGTGAGAAATCCTTATTCTCAAAATTTCCCCTACACTATTTTAGGTAGCTTAAAATTTGGTGACTCTCTTAATTATATTACATTCTTTTATAAGTTTTTTAATTTGTACAGGTTTCAACTTTGAACCACTAACCTAACAGTTTTAAAGTCAATAGAGTGTGAAGGAACCTATTTTTTTTAGCGGAAAGAGGTACTGCTCCCTAGGATTTTATTAAAATGACCAAATCAAAGTACAAGATAAGGAGAGAGCATGAACCATGCTCCTTATTCTACTTTTAGATGTAAGAATGACACGCCAGTCTCAGTACAAACGTGTTAAGGGATGCAATGAAACCTACTAATCTGAGAAGCATAAACAAGGTGGTAATCCCACCCTCATAAGATAATGCATGACACCCACAAACACATTAGAGCAAACCTTTAAGCTTGAAGAAGTGCTCTGCGTCACACACATGGCTGGGGAGAAGCAATGTACACCAGTTATAACTTGCTCCATATTTTGTCTCCCTCAGCAGACCAACTTTATCTCCTCAAACAAGGTAACCAACTTTTGTCACTCTTCAGAAAAGCACGCAAGTGAGCCACCAAGTTTTGGTCTTCGAAACTACTAAGCTTTAACATAGTACTTCCCAGATTTGCAAGCAAATTTGCCACCATGTTTCCTTCTCTAAATATGTGAGTTACTTACCCGCCAATCTTCTTGAGTAAATATCTCGCCTTGACAGTGTCATAGCAGACATCCCAAGGGCCTACATCATTGTTGACCAAAAATTTCACTGCCACCAGTGTAACCTGATTAATTGCGTGTCGTGCAAAAGCAAGAGCTTCTCCCCAATAGGATAATGACATTTGTTTTCTATTTTTAAGAAATTTAATCTTAAAAAATATTTTATCTTTGTATCTATATATTTCATTCATGGTTTTTGTTTATAAGATTATTAGATTCTCTAAAACGAAGAATTCAATAAAACATACTTTTTATCTTCTGTTCATTTTTTAATATGTCCTTTTGTGATATGCTTTTATATTTCCCAATTAAAATATTCATTTAAATTATTGTAGAAATTACATATGAAAATATCATCTTTTTTAAAAACTTACTAAAATTAGATTTTATAAAATATGTTTATATTTTAAGTTCACATGAATTAGAAAAATTAATCATCAGCAATAAATGTAAAAAATGCTCATTTATACCATGTATCACGAAGGAATTATACTCTTTTGATGTAATAAGATTGTTTGACTTATAATTATTGTTAGCCTTGTCTAAAATGTTGTCGTAAGTTAATTTGATAATAGTACTGTAATGTCCCATCCCACATCAATTCTGTTTGAGATTTGTGTGCATTTTATAATAGCTTGAGTTCACTACTACAATCATCACCCGCTTAAGCATTTTGGACCAGTTGATGAGGCTCAAGTTTGATGGCAAGCAAGTAGTTGGACTTGGATCGTTATATATGGTATTAGAGTAGGCTCTGGAAGGATTCTACATCGCCTAGGGTTAGGGGTTGTGATTCTATTCTGGGTTCTGGGTTATGATTCTGTTCTGTTGATGTTTGGACCGCGACGAGAACATCACATGTTTAAGGAAGGGAGTATGTAATGCTCCATCCCACATCAGTTCTATTTGAGATTTGTGTACACGTTATAATGGCTTGCGTTCACTACAACTGTCATCACCTGCTTAAGCATTTTGGACCAGTTGATAAGGCTTAAGTATGGTGGCAGGTAAGTAGTTTGGCTTGGGTCATTACAGGTACCATCAAATCTAAGTCATGATATTAAAATTTTATAATTTAATAATAAACTATAAATTATAAAATATTAATTATTTTTTTTGGATTTATAATTTTTCAATTTTGTAATTTTATAACATTTTAATCATTTAAAATTTTACTTTTTCGTTCTAATTTTGTAATTTGTAAATTTCTTAACTTGAAATATAAAGTTTTATTTATTTCAATTTAAAATTTTAATTTTCAATTTTAAAATTTTAAAATTTTCTAATATTTTTGGATTTTCTATTTTGTAATTTTTTAAATTTAAAAATTTTATAATTGTAATTTTTTTTTATTTTCTCAGACTCAGAAGATTGGACGAAGTAATCGGGTATCGACTAGTGACCAAGGTTTCAAATTGATTTAATATCTTAAATTCCATATATTACCTAGTCTTTATATATTGGATATATATACTACTAGACTACAGGGTTTAGAGTTCTAGAAGAATCTAATGTGGTGTTACCAAATTGGAACAATGCAAAAACAAAGGTAACTCATCTAAACTTTAACTAGTTCAACTAATTAAGAACGTGGATAGCACTTCAGATACTTAGTTATAGTTTAACTATTATAGATGTTGAATGAAATTATAAGCTGGCTATGCACTTTCGGAAGATTTCATTCAACCTAATCAAAGAGAGGAGTTAGTGGCCAAATACTTGATCAAGATTGGTATATATCATCCCTCGATCAGTCCTGATTTGTCTCTAGAAGGAAAAAAACAAGGAGTTATGTTTTATGCTGCCCCTATCACTTTTCACTTATATAGTGGTGTTATTTAAGGCATGTCAACAACCAACCAATGCCTGCAATGAATGCTTATATTAGCTTAGCAGCACCAGGACCTTCTGGCTCATGGCAAGCAGAAAGTAAGGTTAATTTGTTTCTTTGCTTTAATGCTTACAAATATATTCATTGCACCCACAAGTACTTTTAGAGTAGGATAGAAAGGGAGTTTTAGTTTCTATCAAGGATGATTTTATTATGTAGTCGGTTTGACATCCATTATATATTTATCACAATTTCTTTTTAATTTCGATTTCAGGGTTATCAATTTTGGACACAAGCTGTCTCCAATGGAAACTTTTAATCCAAAATATGCAATCTAAACTTAAATAAATGCTACAAAATTAATATTAAATGAGAAATCAATGGGACTTAAGCTTAGCCTTAGGTGTAATCTCAATTTTGGTCAACAAATCTGATCCTAGATACAAAGATGACTTCGACTTATTTTGAAAAACCAATTATGATTGTCGACACGGCCTAACAACTTCAGCTTTCCTTACAGTGTTGATAACAGTTTAATCTCCCTATGATTTTTTTTCCACTATCGCCTTACCTATTAGACGGTCTAGCTGCAGGAGATATAGGGCATGAGAGAGGCCAATTCATGGTAAAACTTGTGCTTGATTGAAGTCCTCAGGGTAAGCACACAAACTATTCAAGTACTCACTAGAATGAGCAATCTCAGTTGTAATGAGCCCCAAAGTCACATTAAAAGCAATTATAGACATTTTAACTAATCTACCGTTTAATCGAAAGAGAATTCTATCTGGTGAGTGAACATTAAAATCAATAGACCTATCAAACTCATATGTAGCATAGAATTCACGTGTCAACTCATAATAGGCTGAAAAATTAATATGTGCAAAAGGCCTCTGTCCAATATTGTTAATCAACTCATTCATAGTATTTTCTAATACCAAAGTACATAAAGTATCAAAATGCGTTGTTTTGCATGGATAAAGAGTTCTTGTGGCAAGCTTGTCATACTTTCTGATGATTCACATATTCAAATCTTGGCATGTTGCTAAACAGATCCGGAGTCAAGACTCGTTAGATTTTATCTCCTTGGACTTGTGCATGACCACATGAAGGAGGGGGCTGAGAGTGAACATTAGGGTATGTGGATTTCTGGCCGTATGCCGGCAAGTCTAACCAACCGTCTATCATCATTGCCATGCAAGAACGGGTCACAGGTGGGCTTGATCGAGGGGTAGGGGGTCACATCTTGGGGTTTAAGAGGGTAAGAGGCTATTTTGTGGTGGTAAAGAGGGGTTTTTACCTCAAAATACGTGCGCCTGGGGCAATGGTGGTGGTTGTGCTACCGTTGCCAACGGTAGGGATGGCGAGTTTTGCCGGCTCCATATTTTTCACGCAATAGGGGACATGTAAGGTGTTTTATTTGTGATTTTCTTCTTCCCTATGATGACTTATGAAATGGGTATGGTGGTTCATTGAAGATTAGGGTGTTTAGGGTGGTAGTTATGGAGGATGTTGGTAGTAGGGCGGCGGCTCCTTGGGAGGAAGAAGGAGTTGGGCTATTTTGGAAAAAAGGAGAGGCTATAAGGGTTATATTTTAAAATAAGCCTTACACTCCTGTGTGCCCATACTTAAGCCTCCAGTGCTTAATTTCTTTTAGAAATCAGCTTAAAAACTCACCAAAATTCTAAAGCAACTCATATCTATAAACATCAAAACTCTTATAGAACATATTCAGACCAAAGTTAGGGTTTCCAAGGAAGATGATGATAAAAAAATAATAGAAAAATTCCTAAAAGATTGGAAAAAATTTGCAAAAACTAGAAATTAACTAACACATACTAGAAAACTCAAAATTGAAATTTCTAACTCTATAGGTTGCCTCCCACTAGTGCCTTTTGTTTAACGTTGTTCGCTCAACATTCTAAATCGATTACTTGGATTCCAGCAACTCTTCTAGCATAATTTCGTCCTCTATTTGCACATGAAATTCTTCATAAAGAGGCTCCAAATAGTGGCCATTCACTTTTAGCACCATGTTCATCTTCAAACTCTGTATTTCCATTGCACCATGAATGAAAACTTTAGTAATGACAAAGGACCTATCCAACGAGAAGGAAACTTACCTCTAAATGATTTGAGGCATGATTGCTTCCTTGATATTTTCTGATCATGGAGAGCTTTTGTTTTCACATTATAAATTCTTGAGCTCTCATAAGCATTATTCCAAATTTCTTCGAGCTCTTGAATTTGCAATTTTCGCTGTTCTCCCACTTTCTCCAACTCCATGTTGCATTATTTAATAGCCTAATAGCTCTGTGCTCCAACTCCATGGGAAGATGACATGACTTCCCAAATACGAGTCAGTAAGGTGACATACCTGTTGGTGTTCTGTTCAGTAAGCCCAAATAGCATTGTCTAGCTACAAACTCCAATCCTTCTTATTTGGATTCACTGTCTTTTCGAGAATTGACTTAATCTCTCGATTTGACACCCTAGTTTGTCCACTTGTTTGTAGATGGTATGCCATAGAGGTCCTATGAGTGACACTGCATCTTTTCAAGAGTGTTTCTAAAACCATATTGCAAAAGCATGTTCCCCTATCACTGATTATGGCTTGTGGAACTCCTTACCTATTAAAATTACAAGACTTCACAAAATCCCAACCACTTTAGCATCATTTGATGTGGGTAGGCTTTGCCTTAATCCATTTAGACACATAATCAACCACAAGAATGATATATCTATAACCAAACAAAGGAGGAATGCTCCCATGAAATCTATCCCCCACACATAAGAATATAATTCAAAGGCAGTTGGGCCCTATAACATAAACTTCCAGTTCTTTGACAAAAAGCATATCTTTTACAAAATTCATAGGAGTCACGAAATAAACTTGGCCAAAACAATCCACATTTTAGAATTTTACGTGCAGTTCTCTTTGGACCAAAGTGACCACCACATGCATGTGCATGACAAGACCTCAAAATGGATGGAATTTCGAATTTAGTGACACATCTCCTAATAACCTGATAAGTGTAATGTCTCCATATAAGGGTCATCCCACACATAGTATCTAGCATCCTTTTTATTTTATCCTTTTTATTCCTAGACAACTTAGGTGGTAATGAACTAGTGACTAAGAAATTGACAATATCAGCAAACTAAGGGGGCTATTTTAAACAGCAAAAATATACTCATCTGGGAAGTCAACCTTAAAAGGGACTGATTTTTCACTTATAGGTAGTTTGCTAAGGTGATCAGCAACTAGAATTTCACTTATGGGCAGATATGAGCAAAATTTTTCTAAAGCAAAAACAATTGCTAAAAGCTTTTTTTCTGTAGTAGAACAGTTGCTTTGAGCCTTGTCCAATGTCTTAGAAGCATAATATATAACATGAGGATCTCGTCCAACTCGTTGGCCTAGGACAGCTCTAATTGCGCGGTCACTCGCATTGCACATAATTTTCAAAGGGAGATCCCAATTAGGGGGTTGGATAATTGGGGCCGAAATCAACTTTTCCTTCAACTTGTCAAACGCTTTCCTGCATTCTTCATCAAATTCAAATGCTACATCTTTCTGAAGAAGTTTGCAAAGTGGTTGAGCAATTTTTGCAAAATCCTGGATGAAATGCCTGTAAAAAAGACTATAGGAGTAGCCAAAGAACAATGTGCAACATACGTGTTTGCCAAAATATATGGCTTAGTAAAATTTTTATTTTGTACGAAGTATTGAAGACAAACTTAGCTTATTCCATAAAAATATTACGGAATTTGACTGAAATAATTGTATACCCATTAGGTAAATTTTTGGTTTAGGATATAAGTTTTTTGTTGGTAAAAATTGTGGGTGCAAATATCTTAAGAGGGGGGGGGCGTGAATTAAGATATTAATACTAAATTTCGTTTTTAAAATTTACAGAAAATTTACAACTCTAACAAGCAATATATCAAACACTATATAAGCAAGGTAATAAGAATGAAATTAAAAGCAAGGAGAAGAGAGACAAACGATTTTTAGGTGGTTCGGCCAAGCCTACGACCACCGCCCAAGGAATCTCCCCTTGGGACTTCAAGGATCTCTACTAAAATGCTTCTTCAAAACTTGGTGAAGCACAAACCAAGATTTTTACAACCTCTTTGAAGTCTCACTTCAAAGAACCCAAGAGACTTTCTCTATAGGATTTCCTCACACTTTTACAAGCTACAATGGATATATCTCACAATGAATAAAGCTCTCAAAGTGTGAATACTCAAGAATGAAAAGAGATTGGATCTGAAAATTTCCTCAAGAAGAGAAAATAATAAGCTCTTGAAAGCTCAATATATTGCAAGAATGGCTCAAGAAGTATTGAATGATGATAAAATCTTTTGCACACTTCAATTGATTTATTAGAACTTGTATTTGAATGTGTATTTATAGAGATTTGAGGGTTAGGGATTTGGTAGGTGAAGGAAGATTGAAAATCTCGGCCAAAACGGTAAGAAACGGCTAGTGCATTTATTACAGCCCCCGTTCAGCCGGTCGACCGTCTTGGTCGTCCGGCTTGCCTTTCACTTCTCTGACTAGGCCGGACGCCTTAGCCGGTCGACCGGCGAGGGGGTCCGGCTTTTTCTTTCACTTTCTGATTAGGCCGGGCTACCACCCAGGTCAGCCGGTCGACCGGCTTGGGGGTCCGGCCACTCCAAATTGTGAAGTAAAGCCAGATTTTTTTAGAAAAACAAGCTCAAGTGTATTTTCACAACTCCAAGTAATTTTGAATAAATATGTAAACGCATGTTGTGAATGAAAACACCCCAAAAACTCATTTTGTCTCAATGTGTGTATTCAAATACTTTTGTGCATATTTTAAAAGTGCAAGACTTGAAAAAATTTTGCAATGATAAGGAAGAATGTTTTGAGCCAAGTCTATACAGTATGTGGGCATTTCACAAGAAGAGCAAGAAGAAAAAAATAAATTCGGTACCCCTTATGTCTTCTCTTCTCCTCCTCCTTATGCCTTCTTATCTTTTCTCTTCTTCAAATGATCCTTTATGCACATCTTCATATTTTCCAAGCTTCATATAATATCTCATTTCACAAGAAGCTGTTTAATCAAATAATGCATATACATATTTTCATCATCAAAATCAATAAAGAATATTTAGCTAACAATCTCCCCCTTTTTGATGATGACAAATATTTTTAAGATTTAAAAAAATACTCCCCCTTAATATATGCATTCTTCTAACAAGTGCTTTGATTATTAAATTTGCAAAACATAGCTATATATCACCCAAAGCATAGATGTTCTATATCACCAAAAAAAATGCATAAATCACATATCACAATATATCATCACATCCATCAATAAATATTATCATCACATTCATCAAATCATACTTCATCAAATCATACTTCTCCCCTTTTGGCATCATCAAAATCAACATAAAGTCAAGAAAGAAATGTATGAAAAGTTAATTTGATAGTCAACTAAACTAGAAATCAACTAAACTGAAAATTGTTTTTAAGTGAAGAAGATGAAAATCAAGGCGCGTCATCATGGTGGTCCTTGAAGTAATTTCTCATGTCTGTCTTCATAGCTGCTACTTCAGAATCAATGTGTTGTCTCCAAATGGTGAGTTCATCCCATTGGCTTGTCATAGTTGTCTTCATTTCACTCATACCCGTGTTTAAGGCACGAGTGGGATAGAATCGAGCCATCATAGAAGGGTCTTCCCGCTGTCCCATGAACTAGAACCAGCACTCGACGGATTTCTCTTGGCGTATCTCATTAATGTGCTCTTGCTCCTTAGATTCTCTTAATACTCGCCTAAGAGTCGCTTCCTCGTGTTTTCCTCTTCTTGAGGAACTAACAACCATAGGTATTGTTCGGTATGCCTATGTTAGGATTTCCCTCAAATTCTGGCCCTTCATCTTCTCCAAAGTTTATATCTACCCCACCAACCATGTCATCAAGGTTTTCTCAGTAGTACCAAACACTGGTCGGTGAAAGTAGTGCCCTTCTTAGTCCTATATCTAATGGCAGCTTGAGTACTTTGGGGCAAACCTTTGAATGTCTCTCTGTTTATTGGCTCCATATTATACCAGTAAATGCCCATAAAGTTCATATATAACATATTGAAATTCCAAGCGAATATCTTATATGGAGCATTTGAGGATATGTTGAAATGTGAGAAGATATACGTTAAAGCCATACCATACCCCGGAGTAGTTGTTTTCCCTCCATCTTTTCCACTAATGTGCAACATATGTTGAAGTATAAGGAAAGGCAAGGCTATCTCCTTTCTCTGCCTAATGCTTTAAAGAATATATGCATCCATAACTGGAATTTTTCCATCATTTATATTCCTAGGAAGAATTATTTCACTCATAATCTTAAGAGCAAGCCTAGTGTTAACATCAACATCTCTTAACAATGGAAGAATCAAATCCGGATCTCTAGGCCCTACATTTTCCCACATAAATTTTATAACTTCTCCCGGGATAGCGGTTCCCCTAATTCCTTCAGGCCACCCTTGACTATTATAATGTCCTTCCCCTTCAACCGGTATATGAAATATATTATGCAAAATAGCCTCGTTAATCACAAAATTTACTCCACAAACCGTTGAGGCTAATTCTAATCTTGGACTTCTACAACTTATCTCAAGATTTTCATAAAATTCAACCACTAGTTTATCTTGCACATCACAATGCAAGTGTAAAAAGGCAGACCATCTATCAAATAATGGCAAAATATCTGTACCAGCAAAATCAGAGTCCACGACGTATTTACCGTATATAATAGATTATTTCCCGTGAATCTTGGATGCCGGAGGTGGTGGTGGTGGTGGTGGAGATTGAGTTCTTGCTCTTTTCCCTTTTCTCCCACGCGCTTGACTCTTCCCTCTTAGATTCACCATGATTTTGCGTTGTTCTAGTGAAAATAATCGGTAAAAACTATGTTTTTTGAAGGGGGTAAACCAATTTTGGGAAGAAATTTGAAAGAAATCGGCAGAATGTTGAAGATTTGAGATGCGATTGAGTGATATTTGGGTTAGGCTTAAAAAGAATTTGAGAGTATGTGATGAAATTGGGGTGAAAACCCCTATTTTTTTTTAACCCTTTACCGCGTTCAGTCGGTCGACCGGCTGATCGCGAGGGTCGACCGGCTGGATCAGAGAGCATCTTAAAAATTCTGCTTAGCCGGACGCCTAAGGCCTTAGTCGGTCGACCGGCTAGGTCAGAAAGTTCAGAAATGTCTTATTTTTCATACCCAAGCCACAGAAATACATATATATCCCATTTAGCCACATTTTATCATTCCAATTTCTCTCCTAATCTTGCAAAATTGATCCTCATGCAAAGGTTTGGTAAAAATATCAGCAACTTGATGTAAAGTATCAACAAATTCAAGAATTATATCTCTTTTTTGTACATGGTCTCTAAAGAAATGGTGTCTAATCTCAATATGCTTAGTTCTTGAATGTTGAATTGGGTTCTTAGTAAGATTAATTGCACTAGTATTATCACAATATATAGGAATATGATCATACTTAAATCCATAATCAAATAGATTTTGTTTCATCCACAATATTTGTGCCACACAACTACCTGCTGCAATATATTCAGCTTCAGTGGTAGAAATTGCAACACTATTTTGTTTCCTACAAGACCAAGATACTAAGGAATGTCCTAGAAATTGGCATGTTCCACTAGTGCTTTTGCGATCTATTTTGCAGCCAGCATAGTCAGTATCAGAAAACCCACATAGATCAAACGAAGTTCCTTTAGCATACCAAAGTCCTAAATTAATTGTTCCCTTAAGATATCTTATTATTCTTTTTACAGCTGTTAAGTGAATTTCCTTAGGATTGGATTGAAATCTAGCACATAAGCATACTGAGAACATGATATCAGGTCTAGAGGCAGTTAAATATAATAGGCTACCGATCATACCTCTATATTTCTTCTCGTCTTGATTTACCTTTCTCATCTTTATCTAGCTTAGTTAAA
Source organism: Cordia subcordata (assembly GCA_028554755.1). Lineage (NCBI taxonomy): Eukaryota > Viridiplantae > Streptophyta > Magnoliopsida > Boraginales > Cordiaceae > Cordia > Cordia subcordata. Next base: position 12,062,696 of record JAPTOF010000019.1, read on the forward strand.
GGACTCATGGAGTTCCAATCTCCTTTACATCTTCAAGTCCAAATTTCTTGATGATTTCCTTGGTGTATTTGGCTTGATTTATGAAGATCCCTCTTTGCTTGTTTGATTTGAAGTCCGAGGAAGAAGGTTAATTCTCCCATCATGCTCATCTCGAACTCCTTATGCATGCACTTTGAAAAATTCTCACACAAGGAAACATTAGTAGCACAAAAATTATATCATCTACATAGATTTGGACAAATAAAATGTCATTGTCTTTTCTTTTGATAAACAGTGTTGAATCAAGTTTTCCTCTTTCGAAATTGTTTTCAACCAAAAATCCACTAAGTCTTTCATACCAAGCTCTAGGAGCTTGCTTTAAGCCATACAAAGCCTTTTCTAGTTTAAAAACATGATTAGGAAAACATGAATCTTCAAAACCAGGGGGTTGTTCAACATAAACTTCTTCTTCAATAAATCCATTTAAAAATGCACTTTTACATCCATTTGATAAAGTTTAAAGTCCATGTGACATGCAAATGCAAGTAACATACGAATGGATTCAAGTCTAGCTACAGGAGCATAAGTTTCATCATAATCAATTCCTTCTTCCTGATTGTATCCTTGTGCAACTAGTCTAGCCTTATTCCTAGTCACTATTCCAGCTTCATCTAGTTTGTTTCTAAATACCCATTTGGTTCCAATTACCGGTCTATCTTTGGGTCTTTCAACTAGCTTCCAAACTTTATTTCTTTCAAATTGATTGAGTTCTTCTTGCATTGCTATTATCCAATTATCATCTAGTAGAGCTTCTTTTACATTTTTGGGTTCAATATGTGAAATAAATGCATGATGCTCACAAATTGTGCTAATATTACGGCTAGTTCTTACACCTTCATTTGGATTACCGAGTATAAGATCTTGAGGATGGTTTCTCACAAACTTCCAACTCTTTGGTAGATCTTCATGAGGTTCTTTTGTTTCATCATCTTTGGTTGAGCAAGGTTTGATTTCCTCATTTTCTTGAGATCTCCTTTCTTTAAGTTCTTCTTCTTGCTTCGTTTCTTTGTCTTTTGGAGTTAGATCTTCAAGTGTTGTCTTTTCCAAAAGATAACCTACATCATCAATTTCCTTTCTCAGCTCAAATGGGTTAGTCTCATCAAATGTAACATGTATTGATTCTTCTACAACAAGAGTTCTCTTATTATATACCCTATATGCTTTGCTCTTTGTGGAATAACCTAAGAATATTCCTTCATCGGATTTAGAATCAAACTTTCTTAAGTGATCCTTAGTGTTTAGAATAAAACATTTACAACCAAATACTTTGAAGTATGATACTTTAGGTTTTTGCCATACCATAGTTCATATGGAGTTTTGTTTAAAATAGGTCTAATCAATACTCTATTTTGCACATAGCATGCTGTATTTATGGCTTCACTCCAAAAATATGTTGGCAAGTTGTGTTCTTTTAGCATAGTCCTTGCCATTTCTTGTAATGTACGATTCTTCCTCTCTACTACCCCATTTTGTTGAGGAGTACGAGGGCCAAAAGTTATGCTCAATGCCATGTTCATCACAAAAGTTCATAAAAGGGGTATTCATATATTCGGTGCCATTATCACTACAGATGCAAGTTATAAAATAGCCTTTCTCATTTTGCACTTTTCTACACAATCTTGCAAATTCATTGAAGGCATCATTTTTATCTGCAAGAAACATGACCCATGTAAATCTAGTGTAATCATCGACTACAACAAATGCATACCTAGATCCTCCTAAGCTTGCTACATCAATGGGTCCAAACAAATCCATATGTAGTAGTTGTAATGCTCTATTTGTTGAAACTTTATTTAGGGATTTGAAGGATGTTTTATGTTGTTTTCCTAGTTGGCAAACATCACAAATTTTATCTTTTTCAAATTTTAATTTTGGAAGGTCTCTAACTAGATCATTCTTTGATAAATCATTCAATAAGCTCATGCTAGCATGTCCTAGTCTTCTATGCCATAACCAAGTATTATCATGCACAACAGATAGACATTTAACATGTTGACATATAAGTTGATCAATTTCAACAATGTAAACATTTTCATTTCTCTTGGCTATAAATAATACATTTTCTTTTCCACATTCATAGACAAGACATTTAGAGGATTGAAAAATGACTTTATGACCTTTGTCACATAATTGACTAATACTAAGTAGATTTAATTTTGAGACCTTCTATAAGTAGGACATTATGTATAGCAAGAGAATTTTCATTACCAATGCTTACTTTTCCAATAATTTTCCCTTTGCTATTGTCCCCAAAGGTGACATCTCCTCCTTTTATCCTTTTTAGTTTGTAAAAAAGTGAAGAGTTCCCCGTCATGTGCTTGGAACAACCACTATCCAAGATCCATCTTATTTTGCTTGAATTGCATACCTACACACATGAAATTCAAACGCAATTCTTTATTTTGGGGTCCCCAACACCTTGGGTCCTTGGCGTTAGTTTAATTTTTGTTTTTCACAACCCATTTTGGTCTTTGCCAATATGGAACATGTGATCCTCTATCACGAATTTTCTTGTAATAACAATGAGTGGATACATGTCCTTTCTTTTCACAATAAGTACAAATAACATTTTTCTTTGGTGAAGAGAGGGATGAAGAAGTAGAAGCTTTGACAAAATAGGTTTTGAAATACTTTTGATTAATATTAGGTTTATATCAATTTTTTGACTTCCAAGAAGTTTTTCAAAGTTTTCTTTCCCATTTGTAAATTTTTGAACAATTTTATTCAAATCCTCATTTTTCTTCTTTAAATCTTTGACTTCTTTTTCAATCTTTACAAAATCTTCAGCATATGAATCATTTTCTTTTTCTAAGATATCTATTTTTTCAATAAGAGAAACATTTTTCTTTTCAAAAATTTCTTTTTCATTTTGAACAAGTTTCAAACTCTTATGCATTTGCTTGTTTTTAGCCAAAGCTAAGGACAGGTCATCATGTAATTTAGCAAACGCGTCTTTTAGTTCCTCAAAACTATATTCATCTTCCTCCTCTTCACTAGATGAATAGTAAATAGATAAAGATGGTGAAGATAGTACCTCATCCTCATTGGCCATGAGGCAAAAATTTGCTACCTCATGATGCTCTTCCTCATCTTCTTCGGTTTCGGAGAAGTCCCATGTAGCTTTGAGTGCTTTTCCTTCCTTCTTCTTTGAAAGCCTAGGACAATTTGCTTTTATATGTCCTGGTTTGTTGCAATTGAAGCACTTTATTTCATCCTTTGCATCTTTCATCTTTTTGAGCTCTTTACCATCTTTTCCTTTCTTCTTCCAATTTGAGTTGCTTGAAGAGGCCCCCTTTCTCATTTTTCTAAATTTCATAAATTTTTTGAAATTTCGGGCAAGAAGTGCAATCTCCTCATCTTCCGGGTCCTCATCTTCTTCTTCATCGTCACTTGATGAAAATCTTGATGCAACTAGAGCAATGGACTTCTTTGTTTTCCTTTCTTCTTCTTCATGATCTGTTATCTCTAGCTCATGAGTCATGAGTGACCCAATGAGCTCATTGAGCTCCAATGTGTTCAAGTCCTTTGCTTCCTTTATTGCTGTGACTTTTGGTTGCCATGATGATGGCAAGCTCCTTAGTACTTTCCTTACTTTCTCTACATTAGAATAATCTTTACCAAGAGCTTTCAAACCATTAGTAATTTCAACAAATCTAGAAAACATTTGTTCAACATTTTCATTTGGAAGCATTTTGAATAATTCATATTTATGTACAAGCATAGCAATCCTAGATTCTTTTACTTGGCTTGTTCCTTCATAAGTTACTTCTAATTGATTCCAAAGCTCTTTAGTTGAAGTACAACCCATTACTCTAGCAAATTCAGTGGCATTCATAGCATTAAATAAATAATGTAAAGCCTTTTGATTTAACTCAAATAATTTTATATCTTCATCATTCCATTCACTTTCAGGTTTAGGTATTCTCCTATTGCCTTCTAATTTTGTAGGTAAGGTAGGCCCATTTTCTATGATTTTCCAAGCTTTATAATCATGTGATTGTATAAACACTTTCATTCTCATTTTCCAAAATGCATAATTAGTTCCATCAAAAGGGGGTGCTTGTTTAATAGAAATTCCCTCCATATTTGCAATAAATTCTACTAGTTGTTAAACTATGATGTCGAACCCTAGCTCTGATACCAATTGTGGGTGCAAATATCTTAAAGGGGGGGGGGGTGAATTAAGATATTAATACTAAATTTTGTTTTTAAAATTTACAGAAAATTTACAACTCTAACAAGCAATATATCAAACACTATATAAGCAAGGTAATAAGAATGAAATTAAAAGCAAGGAGAAGAGAGACAAACGATTTTTAGGTGGTTCGGCCAAGCCTACGTCCACCGCCCAAGGAATCTCCCCTTAGGACTTCAAGGATCTCCACTAAAATGTTTCTTCAAAACTTGGTGAAGCACAAACCAAGATTTTTACAACCTCTTTGAAGTCTCACTTCAAAGAACCCAAGAGACTTTCTCTATAGGATTTCCTCACACTTTTACAAGCTACAATGGATATATCTCACAATGAATGAAGCTCTCAAAGTGTGAATACTCAAGAATGAAAAGAGATTGGATCTGAAAATTTCCTCAAGAAGAGAAAATAATAAGCTCTTGAAAGCTCAATATATTGCAAGAATGGCTCAAGAAGTATTGAATGACGATAAAAGCTTTTGCACACTTCAATTGATTTATTAGAACTTGTATTTGAATGTGTATTTATAGAGATTTGACGGTTAGGGATTTGGTAGGTGAAGGAAGATTGAAAATCTCAGCCAGAACAGTAAGAAACGGCTAGTGCATTTATTACGGCCCCCGTTCAGTCGGTCGACCGTCTTGGTCGTCCAGCTTGTCTTTCACTTCTCTGACTAGGCCGGACGCCTTAGCTGGTCGACCGGCGAGGGGGTCCGGCTTTTTCTTTCACTTTCTAATTAGGCCGGGCTACCACCCAGGTCAGCCGGTCGACCGGCTTGGGGGTCCGGCCACTCCAGATTGTGAAGTAAAGCCAGATTTTTTTAGAAAAACAAGCTCAAGTGTATTTTCACAACTCCAAGTAATTTTGAATAAATATGTAAACGCATGTTGTGAATGAAAATACCCCAAAAACTCATTTTGTCTCAATGTGTGTATTCAAATACTTTTGTGCATATTTTAAAAGTGCAAGACTTGAAAAAATTTTGCAATGATAAGGAAGAATGTTTTGAGCCAAGTCTATACAGTATATGGGCATTTCACAAGAAGAGCAAGAAGAAAAAAATAAATCCGGTACCCCTTATGTCTTCTCTTTTCCTCCTTATGTCTTCTTATCTTTTCTCTTCTTCAAATGATCCTTTATGCACATCTTCATATTTTCCAAGCTTCATATAATATCTCATTTCACAAGAAGCTTTTTAATCAAATAATGCATATACATATTTTAATCATCAAAATCAATAAAGAATATTTAGCTAACAAAAATAATAATACTAATGTATCTAAAACAAATTCATTAGTTTAGGAAATCAATAGTATAATTCCCAGGACACACAGGAAGAATGAGTACTTTTTATAAGTTGATGATTAATTTTTATAATTCATGTGAACATAAAGTATAAATATTTTAATTTTTAAATTTGGCAAGTTTTTAGCAATAATTACATTTTTTATGAAATTTTTTCAGTAATTGAAATGAATATTTGAATTGGAAGAGGTAAAAGTACAAATGAAAGGTCATGCACAAAAAAAAAAAAAAAAGAAGATAAATAGTGCATTTTATTGCATTTCTTGGTTTTGGAAATTCTAATATTTTTAGAAACAAAAATAATGAGTGAAATAGGGAGATAGAAAGCTAAACTATAAATAAAATTTTTAGCAAGTTTTTAAGATTAATCATATTATTTTCATGAGAGATTTGTTCAGTAACTAACAATAAAAAAACAAATGGTGTGATTTTGGGGGAAAAAAGGCAATAGAAGAAGAATAATGCATTATTAAATTAAATTTCTTGACATAGAAAAATCAAATGATTTTGGAGAAAGAAACATGAATTGAATAGATAGATGCATTTCCATATTTAATGAGTATTTTATACAAGCAGATTAAGAAATATTTTTTTGCATGAATAAAAGAAAAGTGACTCAAAGTCTTTTGGAGGGAAAATAGTTATATCATGCCCTCAAAATTCACTATCTCGAATATCGAGAACATAATTATTGCGTGTCTAAAATGGCCATTTAACTTAAAGTCACAAGACCTAAAATTACATTTCAACCACCAAAGGTAAAATTCAGAGCATCTAACCATAATAATACAAAATCCTCAAAATAAATTTTAAATTTCAAAGTCTGCAAATTCAAGTGAACACTACACTAAATACTGAAACTCAAAACATAAATTAATAGTAAAGTCTAGTACTCCTCACGTTAGACTTAGGCTAGAACTCATAAGTTCTTCATTCTAGTACGGCTATTAGGTGTCTCTACCCTACGACCATCCTATTCTTCATTATCTGCAAAATAGTGAAAGTCAAATGGAAAAGAATGAGTATTTAACTCAATAAGTAGAAAGCTTCTCCAAGAAAATATTTTTCTTTAAACCTCGAAAACTAAAAAAGTAATTAGTTAATAAAAATTACAATAGCCAAAAAAAAATAATCGTATTAACTTTGTTCAAAATGAGGCTAGAGTCAAAATTTTACAACTGACCAATATCAAAACATTCAATAAGTTGTGTTATGGCAAAACAATACAAAAAGTAGTTCATTCCACCCAACCACCAAACGCGAGTAGGATATCCTTAAAATAGTGGTGCACCACACAAAATGATAACAAAGATGGTGTGTAATCCCCACTGATACAAGAGTCATAATAAACTTAAGATTTACCATATGGGAACATAGCTTAGAACAAAATAAGAGACATTTTAAGAGATTCCAAAATTATAAATGCATTACCAAATACTTTTCAATACCTATATCAAAATATACATGCAGAAAATAAAGTATAGGTTTGTACCATTAAATGGGTTAATGTTCAAGATGTAAGTATAGAGTTCAAGGTGTAAGTAAAGAGAATGAATTATAAATTCATAGTGTTTACTGACTTCTTGTTAAAGAAAGAAAGAGAATGAAATTCTACTAGTTTGGTGATGCAATCAATTTGAGATCAATCAGTGAAGATGTAACAATAAGTTTTTATAAATATAATAATAAATCAATGATTAAGACTCTTGAAACAATGGCTAAAGTCCTTGATATACATTTATATATGCATAAAATGATAGCTTAAAAGGCATGAAAAACTAGTGTAGGAAACTAATGATATGCGAAGATCCATATATGTATATATGTATATGTATATATATATATATATATATGTATGTATATGTATGTATATATATATATGTATGTATATGTATGTATATATATGTATATGTGTATATATATGTGTGTGTATATATATATATATGTATATGTGTGTGTGTATATATCTATACTATATTATATAGAAGAACCCTTTGCAGTATAACAATGACGAGTGTCGCATAGATAGCATTCTTAACATCTTTTTACTACGTGGCGCTCTTACATTACGTTTAATTGTGAAAATGGTGTTTTATTTTAATGAAATTTACATTAATTTTCTAATTTATTTTATTATTTACATATTACATTCCAAAATTATGACATGCAATCTGGATTAGTTGCAAATATCTATGGTATCTCTCCAATTTGGTTGTTATCAAATTGTGACCCATTTTAATTGATATATTTTTTTCTTATTTTAATTTTTTCCCCATATTTCTATACTGCTTTCTCTGAGTAATTTTAATGTAAATCATTTTACCAAATGCTTTACTTATTCATATTTTGTTTTGTAATTTAACTCAAATATACATAATTTAATTATTTGAATCTATCTTTTTTGTAATTATTTAAAAATAATGATGATACTTATTTCAACATAATGCCACTTATCTTAATTTTTTGAAAAAATGCTATGCATATAAAATAACATTTTGCTTTCCCGTGCATCGCGCGGGTGATTGACTAGTATATATATATACGTCTAAAGGTGCCTTTACTTTAAAAGATGCCACCAAGCTTGTCCTTAGAGGGTACTGGACTCACAATATTGTTGGTTAAAGGAAAATAAAAATAAATAAATAAAATATTGTTATTTGAGCATGATCATAGAAGAAAACATTCACGCACACTTGAGGCCAAAAGAAACGAGTAACTCTCTCATCGTTTTGAATTCAATACTGTATTCAAGAATTAGGATTTCATAAAATAATTATTTTGGGAAAAATTTCAAGAACAACGAAGCTCTTGCTTACCTTTGATGAAGATTACCAAGGTGAAAGCTTCGAACAAAATCTATCAATCATTGCGACAACCCTATATTAACAATAACCCCCCTCCCCCAAATAAAAGAACAGCTATTATTTCTTGATTCCTATAAAATTTGTTACAGATCTAAATCTCCAATAATATATGATATTCTATTGATTTTAAACTTAAGGAAAACTAATATACAATCTCAATCTTACCTTCCGAATCAGTGCTCTCTGCTTAAGCTATCAACCTTCCAACCTTAGCTTTTCTCCTTATTGTCTGGCTTTAATATTATAAGCAAAGTTAGAAAGGTATGCTGAAGAACTCTCATAACGGCTTTTCTTAAAATAAAATTAATGGGCCACTAACAGTGAGTTTTTAGGACACCCCATTGACGTCAATTATTAGCCCAAAAACTTCTAAGATTAGGAAAACTTATAAATTTTTAATTATTAACCCAATAATTTTCCTGAAGTTATGGCAGCCATTACATTCTTCCCTTCTTAAAAGAGTTTTGCCTTTGAAACTTACATACCATTGTCGTCAAAAAGAATGGGATACTTGACTTGAGCATTGGCTTCGGTTTCCCAGGTAGTCTCTCTTGGTTTTTGTCCCTTCCACAAAACCTTTATATAAGGAATAGTTCTTTGCCTCAAAATTTGGTCCTTAAGATCCACAATCACAATTGGTTCCTTGCCAAAAGTCAAATCTTCGTGAAGTTGAAGTTCTTCATGTTGGACTACATGACTTGGATCTGGAAGATATTTCCTCAATTGTGATACATGGAAGACATTATCTACTCCTGACAAAGGTGGTGGCAAGGCATGCTTATAAGCCACTGGTCCCATTCTTTCAAGAATCTCAAAAGGCCCAATATATCGTGGACTTAACTTCCCACAACTATCAAAATGTATGACGCCATTGATGGGTGAAACTTTAAGGAATACATGTTTTCCCACATGAAATTCTAGTTCCTTTCTTCGCCTATCGACCCAACTCTTTTGTCTGTCTTGTGCCTCTTTTAATCTATCTCTAATCATCTTAACCTTGCCTTCCGTTTCTTCTACCAGTTGTGGTCCAAGCACTTTTCTTTCTCCCAAGTCCCAGTATAAAGGGGCTCGACACTTTCTCCCATATAAAGCTTCAAAAGGTGACATCCTAATACTAGATTGGTAGCTATTGTTGTATGCAAAATCTACAATATGACATGCTTATCCCAATTATCACCAAAATAAAAAACACAAGCTCGTAGAATATTTGCTAGTATTTGAATTGTTCTCTTAGTTTGTCCATCGGTTTGGGGATGATATGCTGAACTCATTCGCAACTCAGTTTCCATGGCCTTTTGTAAGCTTTTCCAGAACCCAGATGCAAATCGCGAATCTGTATTAGATATTATTTCTTTTGGAACTCCATGAAGCTTGGTAGCTATTGTTGTATGCAAAATCTACAATATGACATGCTTATCCCAATTATCACCAAAATAAAAAACACAAGCTCGTAGAATATTTGCTAGTATTTGAATTGTTCTCTTAGTTTGTCCATCGGTTTGGGGATGATATGCTGAACTCATTCGCAACTCAGTTTCCATGGCCTTTTGTAAGCTTTTCCAGGACCCAGATGCAAATCGCGAATCTGTATTAGATATTATTTCTTTTGGAACTCCATGAAGCCTCACAATTTCATCAATATAAAGCTTTGCAAACTTTTCTACAGAAAATCAACTTGGGTAGGCAAGAAATATGCTGACTTAGTTAGTCTATCAATTATTACCCAAATGGCATCGTATTTGGCTCTAGTTTTTGGAAGTCCCACAACAAAATCCATTTGAAATACACTCCTATTTCCACTTTGGAATATCTAATGACTAAAGCAAACCAGAAGGTTCTTGATGTTCAGCCTTAATCCTTAGACAAGTTAGACATTTGGCAATGTAATCCCCAATCTTCTTTTTCATGTTTCTCCACCAGAAATTTTCTTTTAAGTCTTGATACATCTTTGTACTACCAGGATGCAGAGAGAAATAAGAATTATGAGCTTCAGATAAGATTTCTTTTGTTATTTCAGCATCATATGGAAAATGCAACTGATTCCTAAACCTCACAGTTCCATTCTCATGAATTCAAAGATAAGACTCTTGCCTATTTTCTATTTCTACTTGAATTTGCCTATATATGGGCCATTCCTTTGAGCAATTTTAAGTTTCTTCAATAGTGTAGGTTGTTCAATCAAAAAGGATGGTGTTGCACTTCCATTACCTAAATTTAGCTCAATTTGCATTTTTTTCAAATTCTCTTATTAGTTTAGCTTGCATTGTGAGTAAAGTAGCCATGCCTTTATGTGGTTTTCAGCTTAGAGCATCAAATACCTTGTTGGCTTTTCATGGATGGCAATGTATGGATACATCATAGTCTTTTAATAGTTCAAGCCACCTTTTTTGCCTCAAGTTAAGTTCCTTCTAGGTAAACAAGTATTTTAAACTGTTATGATCTGTGTAAATCTTACATATTACCCCATACAAATAATGTCGCTAAATCTTTAGTGTAAAAACCACCACAGCTAACTCCAAATCATGAGTAGAATAATTCTTCTTATAATTCTTAAGCTGCCTTGAAGCATAAGCAATTACCTTATCATGTTGCATCAAAACACACCTAAGTCCACTCTTTGAAGCATCATTATATATAGCAAACCCATCTTTTCCTTCAAGAAGTGCAAGAACTAGTGAGAAGCTAGCTGTTGCTTGAGTTTCTCAAAGCTTCTTCTTTCACAAGCTTGGCTCTATTCAAACTTAATCCTTTTTTGCATTAATCGTGTAAATGGTGTAGTCATATGAGAAAACCTTTCCACAAACTTTCTATAGTAACTAGCTAACCTTAGGAAACTTCGAACTTCTGAAGCAGTAGTTGGTGTAGGCCAATTAGTGATAGCTTCAACCTTCTGATGGTCTATAGAAACTCCTTTCTTAGAAATGATATGACCTAAGAATGATACCTTATTCATCTAAAATTCACATTTCTTCAGCTTAGCATACAATTGCTTCTCACGAAGAGTTTGCAAAATCATCCTCAAGTGTTCTTTATGTTTCTCTTGGCTCTTTAAGTACAATAGGAAATCATCTATAAACACAACCACACACTGGTCTAAAAATGGTTTAAAAACCCTATACATCAAGTCCATAAATGCTGCAGGCACATTAGTGAACCCAAATGGCATGACTACGTTTTCATAATGACCATATCGAGTCCTAGAAGTAGTCTTAGGTATATCTTCTGCCTTAATCCAAAGTTGGTGATATCCAGACCTTAAATCAATCTTAGAAAACACTTTGGCACCTTGTAATTGGTCAAATAGATCATCAATCCTTGGTAAAGGATATCATTTCTTGATGGTCACCTTGTTTAATTCGTGATAGTCTATACAAAGTCTCATGGTACCATCTTTCTTTTTCACAAACAACACTAGTGCTCCTCATGGTGATACTCTAGGACATATGTGTCCTTTTTCCAACAACTCTTGAACTTGTATATTTAGCTCATTCAATTCAGCTGGTGCCATTAGGTAAGTTACCTCAGACATGGATTCAATCCCCAGAATAAGTTCAAACTCAAAATCAATTTCTGTTTGAGGTGGAAGTCCAAGGATATCCTCAGGGAAAACATCAGGGAATTCATTCATAATAGGAATATATTCCAACTTCATTTCTGTTGTATTAGTTGCAATTATAGACAGTAAAAATCAGTACACCCTTTTTTAAGCATTTTCTGAGCTTTCAATGTGGAAATTATAGAAAGGCACAAATTCAAATTCTATTTCATTCGATAAATGACATATCACCTTCCTAGCATGGCAATCTACTTGACCATGATAAACTGCTAAGCAGTCCATACCTAAGATCACATCAAAACCCTTCATGTCTAGAACTATATGATTAGCAACCAGTTCCTTTCCTAGATCTTAACTGAGTAATTCCTAAACTCTAATTTAGTCATCATAGCCTTCCTTACTAGGGTTTCCACAATTATCTCATTTCCTTAAATCTCAAGCTTATAGTCAAATGAAGTAGCAAATTAGAAGACACAAAGGAATACATAGAGCCAATATCAAATAAAGCATGTGCATAAGAGTTGTTGACCAAAATAATACCTGCTACCATATCCTCAGAAGCATGAGCCTCCCATTGATTGATAGCATATAACCTAGAATGATTTGGTGGCCTTCCCCCATTATTTTGTTGTCCAGGTTTCCAGCATTTTATGGGGCATTTCTCTATTCATTTTGTTTTTGCTCTTGCATCAGAGCCTAGTCGCGAATACAGTGTTCAAGACTACCACAACAAAAACAAGCTCTCATAGTCCTTCTGCAAGCCTTAGTCGCATGGGATCCATCACAAGTATTACACTTAAGTCCTCCCATATTAGCTAAAATCTGACCAAAAGGCTTCTTAGTAGGTCTAGAATTGCATTAGTTGCCACTCACGTTGTCTTTTCGCTTATTCGGATTAGGATGCTACTTACACTAACTCACATTTTTCAATCTTTCCTCATAACTATAGTTGTATCCAGAACCTCATTATATGTTTGGTGACAAAAGGGTGCTAGTCCTTGATACTGGCACGAAGATCAAGTCCAAATTTCACAGCCCTTGCGTATTCATCAACCACGAGCGTAGGGGCAAAACGGGAAAGCTTAGTGAAACGTTTAGCATACTCTCTCACTGTCATATCTCGCTGTTTTAAATCAGTGAATTTTGGTACTTTTTGATCTTAATAAGATTGAAGATAAAATTCAGACTCAAACAGTTCTTTAAATCTTGTCGAAGTAATTGGTCCCTCGAGTTGATCCCTCTTGATGACCCACCAATCCTTGGTGCTACCATGCAACAAGCTCCAAAACATATATACCTCTTACTAACGTAGTTGAGAACAATAAGGATCTCCTCTACTGTGGACAACTATTCAGTAGCTTCTTATGGATCAGCATCTCCCTTGAACCTTGAAGGTTGCATTCTGAGAAATTTCTCCAAAGCCATATGTTCAACATCCCTTTGCTCATTATGCACACCGCGCTGAACTTGCCCTTGACTAGCCCCAACTCTAATTTGTCGTACAAGAGCTGCTTCCAAACCATCCATTCCTGTCACATCTATGTTTGGCTGAGCTTGTAGCACTATAGCATTATTAGCTGGTACTCAGGGTGGTGCAACTTCATGGATGGTGTTCACTCCATCAACAGGGTTATCATTAGGGTTTGCCATACTTTTCTACAGTAGGCATTATATCCAATAAGATAAACAAAAAAAAGAAATTAATTTGAATAAATACAAAATTAATACCCTTCACACTTAAATATACTTTGCTACCCATACCCAATCTTAGTAGATCAAAACCTAGCTCTGATACCAACTTATCACGCCCTCAAAATTTGCTCTAGAATATCAAGAACATAACTATTGCATGTCTAAAATAATCATTTAACTTAAAGTCACAAGACCTTAAAATTACGTTTTAACCACAAAAGATAAAATTTAAAGCATCTAACCATAATAAAATAAATCTGCAAAATAAATTTCAAACTTCAAAATCTCCAAATTCAAGTGAACACTACACCAAATACTGAAACTCAAAACATAAATTAACAGTAAAGTCTAGTACTCCTCAAGCTAGACTTAGGCTAGAACTTATAAGTTATTTATTCTCGTACGGCTATTAGGTGTCTCTGCCCCACAACCATCCTATTCTTTATTGTATACAAAATAGTGCAAGTCAAATAGAAAAATATGAGTATTTAATTTAGTAAGTGGAAAGCTTCCCTAATAGAACATTTTTCTTTGAACCTCAAAAAACTAAAAAAATAATTAGTTAATAGAAATTACAATAGTCAAAACAAAATAATCGTATTTAACTTTGTTCAAAACGAGGCTAAAGTCAAAATTTCACAACTGAGCTGAAACAAATATCAAAACATTCAATAAGCTGTGTTATGGCAAAACAATTCGAAAAGTGGTTCATTCTGCCCAACCACCAAAGGCAAGTAGGATACCCTCAAAATAGTGGTACGCCACATAAAACGATAACAAAGACAGTGTACAATTCCCACCGATGCAAGGGTCACAATGAACTTAGGATTTGCCATATGAGGACACAGCTTAGAACAAAATAAGTGACGTTTTAAGAGATTCCAAAATTATATATGCATTAGCAAATACTTTCCAATACTAATATACATGCAAAAAATAAAGTATAGGTTTGTACCATTAAATGGGTTATATATATATTTTAAGCTTTTCAATACTAGACTAAGAATAGAGACAATGCAAAGCAAAGAGCTTTCAAATATCTCTCAAGGCAACTAGAGAGCTTGTATTGTAAAGCCAAATTCCAACTTGTGTTTACTCTTTCTTTGAGATGACTTGTGTGAATCTTGCATTGAATTATTATGTTTGTTGGGTGTTGGGTAGATTAGTCTTGGGTGTGATCAAAGATTAAAACTTTACAAGTGATTTCTTGATTTAGGGATAAATCAAGGTTGTATGGTTGATTTTTGAGCTTAGCCAACTTTTGAAAAGCTCAAGGTTTTAGTGGAGTGGTTGAAAATCTCGAGTAGGATACTTAGGGAGTTGATGTGGGCTTGATGGCCTAACCTCTATAAATTGTTGTATGTTGATTTTTTGCTTTTCTCTTTTCAAGTACTTTATTCAACACGATTCTACACCATACAAGTTTCCGCAAATCAAGAAGAATTTTGAAATCCACAAATTAATTTTTTGTTGCTCTATTCACCCACTTTAAAATGTGTTTGCCACTTACAAGTGGTATCTAGAGCTTGGTCTTACAAGATAGACTAATCGTTTTGTAAGAGGTCCTACATGGCAAATGGGTCTTCTACGTTTATGAAGGTTTTTCTCCATTCAAGCCACCAAGATTTGATGGCATAAACTATTCATACAGGCGGTGTTGCTATATTCAATCAGTTGACTATGATTTATGGTGTATTGTGGAAAATGGTCCATGTGTTCCAATGAGAATGGAAGAAGATGGCACCATGGTCATCAAAAGGAAAATTGAGCTTACTCAAGAAGATTGGTCCATGATGGCAAAGAATTCTCATGCTTTGAATGTTCTTCATTGTGGATTGAGTGAGAAGATTTTCAAAAGGATATCTTATCACAAGATGGCTCAAAAGGTCTTTGAAGCCTTAGACATGCTCTATCAAGGAGATCAAAACAATGAATTTGAAAATGAGGAAGAAGATGAGCAACTAACTGATCATGTGTGCTTTATGGCCAACAATTAGGTAAATCTAGTACATACTACTTCTTCAATAGGTGATGATTCTTGTGAAAATTGTGAGTTTACTTTACCATTGATGAAATATGTGATGTTATACATGATTTGCATAAGGATTTAGCAAATATTGTCATGCAAAAATAAAGTGCCTCAAAAACAAGTTGTAGAACTTAAAGATGAAAACAAAGTCTTGTCCAAAGAAAATCACGAACTCAAAGTTGACAAGAAGGCTTTGCAATTGGAAAACCAAGATTTGAAAAATGAAGTGGGTCTTTACAAAAGCATTTAAAAAGATGAACCAATCATTGATGAGCACAATTAAAACTTACAACAAGAAAACTTTTGCTTGATCAAAGAGAATGAGAATTTGAAAATGGTTGTTGAAAAGTTTACGAAAGGGATAGAAACACTTAATGTTTTACTTGGTTCATAACAAAAAGCTTTTGGAAAAGAAGGAGTTGGTTTTGATCCGTCATCATCAAAAGTTTTTCATAGAAGTACTTTTATCAAAAGTTCTTCTAGTAGCAATGCTTCTACATCTTATGTGAAACATTATTTCAAATTTTTGAACAAACATCATTCTTATATTCTGTGTACTTATCGAAAAGATATGTCACACCTCCACTAAATACAAATTAAAGAAATTATGTGAATTAGGTACTCTCATGCTAGAATAGAAAAGGCCAAAATGGGCCATAAAAAGAGCTAAACCCCAAGGACCCAATGAAAGTTGGGTGCCTAAACTCAAAAGATTACTTTGATTGTAGGAAAATAAGCTTCATACTCAATAAATAATGGACAGTGGGTGCTCCAAGCATATGATAGGAAATGCTTCATTGTTCATTGATTTCAAAAAAGCAAAAGATGGTGAAGTAATGTTTGGAGATGCTTCAAAAGAAAGAGTACTTGGAAAATGAGGCATTGGAATCAAAGGTTCAATTACCATCAAGGATGTGTTTTATGCAGAAGGTCTAAAATTTAATTTACTTTCTATTAGTCAATTATGTGATAGCAATTTTGATGTAGTATTTAAAGCCAATGCATGTTGTGTGGTTAAGGATGGTATTGATGTGCTTGTTGCAAAACATGCGAACAATGTGTATAATTGTGATTTCAATGATCTTGTGTGTCAAAATGTGAAATGCTTGTTTGTAGTTGATGATAATATATGGCTTTGGCATAGATGCTTAAGACATTCTAGAATGGATTTGCTTATTGATGTGTTGTGTTTTTGTATGTGTTTGCATTGTTATTTGGTTATATTTAAGAGGTATTCAGTGCTCTAAAAGATGCATTAGTGTAGTGCTTTTGATAAGAATAGGCTTAAGCGTAAACAAATGTACATGTTGAGTTTAAGAGACAAATTGCTACACTAATTACTTGTTTTCAATGATTTAGGTGAACTTTGGGTTAAGATCGAGATTGAACGATGATAGGTGATGAAGATGGGAGATGTACGGGTCAAAATGAGGAGATCGAAGGCTGAAAAGACAAAGAATGGAGGAAGGAAGACAGCCGGACGACCTAAGAGAAGGAGCCAGTCGACTGGCCACTCCAGAGAGGTGTTAAAAATAGCCGAACGACCACCCTTCCAGAGCCGGTCAACCGGCCAGTCCAAAGAGCACCACCAAAAAGTCGGTCGAGCTAAGAGAAGAAGCCGGTCAACTAACATATCGTGAAAAGCCAATATAAAAGCCCGATTTTCAAACTAAAAGAGGGGGGATCTTTTTTTTACAATTCTAAAGAGGACCTTTACACACCCATCACACACACACATACACTTAACCCTAGTCTTCACCCACATCATACACACTCTCTCACACATTTCATCACTTTGAATCAAGAGAATTTAGAGGGTTTCAACATTTGGATTCAAGTTGCTCAAGAGCTTCGTACAAGATTAGCTAGGATGAAAAGGAAGCTTCATAAACTCTCTTTCATTCTATCTCTTAATATGATTGAGAGGACTTGTGTAAGGTGATTTAACTTATGTAATGGGTTAGATATATACTCTTATGATATGGGATTAAATGGCTGAATATATACATGTTTGATTTCCTTGTTCAAATGGGTATTTTCTTATTCATGTCTAAGTGTTTGATTAAATGCCTAAATGAGTAGCATGTGTATGAATCGAATTCTATTTATTACTAAACACATTTAATCCATGCTATAATCATGTCTATGTGGTTATATATGGATGCTACGAAGTGGGTAATGCTTATATTCATGTCTATATGTATATTTGCATTCCCTAGTAGTGAATATGACTTCAATAGTGCATACATGTTGGTTCTTAATTGCTTCTAATGGTGTGATCCGAGCATGACTATTTGGTAGTTGAATACATCCTTTTATTCATGAACACCTTGGCTTAGAACATGTATGAATGTGTTATCTAGTCAAATCTCCATGTAGTGACCTTAGAATGACGGTAAGCAATTTAGGGCTAGCCTAGGCCGAGTCTTCTTTGGCTTTAAATCCAGCCAATAGGTTTCGGGATAGGTTTAGTCGACCTTAACAACACTAGGTCTTGGCTTTAAATCCAGCCAATGATTTGGGTACTAGGGTAGGTTCATTCTAAGTCACCTAGGAAGCCAATTGGTCACTCTTAAGGCCCTAGGTCATAAAGAGCACGCCGTAGCTCTAGGAGACACCGCATAGTCCTAGGGGGAAATCAAGACACTCATTTAGCAACCTAGTTAAGAGCAATTATGAAAGCAAACCATCATTCTTTAATCCCATAGCATTTGAGTATAGAATCACCTATTCATAAGTTGAAGTCACCCTAACACCTTTCCATTTGTTAGTCCTTCTAGATTAACTTGTTTCCCACTTACCATTCCCATAGTTTAGTTTAATTCATTTTAGCTAGAGCTCCCGACCATCAAAACTCTAAAAATCCCAAAAATAGATTGTTTAGGTTTCTTCTTAGGCACACTCTAGAACACACACGAAGAATCTATCTTCCAACATAGCCTTCCTGTGGAATCGACCCCGCACTTGCATACACTTTGCTACACTGATCCGTGCACTTATGGGTCTTTAAAGCTTGCATTCAAGAGACGTAACAAGTTCTTGGCGCAGTTGCCGGGGAGGCACGGTGATTTGCATTCTTTGTTTGTGTGTTTTGGTAGTTGCTTTTCTTGTTTTCTTGTTTTTCCTTTATAGTTTGTTTTATTTTCGCTTATCTTGTTTGTTGTTTATATTATCTTGCTTTGGTCCTCGTTTATCTATTTCAACTTTTTTCTTTACTTTTAGTAGACTTTCTAGGATTGTGGTTTATTTGTTGTAGTTTTAGGAATATTGAAGTTTCTGGGGGTTAAAGTGGCTGGAGTTAGGATAGTTTGTGCATGCTTGGTTGGAGATCCCTTAAAAATCCCCTAGTTCTTCTTAATCCCGAACCTAATA
Organism: Cordia subcordata; assembly: GCA_028554755.1. NCBI lineage: Eukaryota > Viridiplantae > Streptophyta > Magnoliopsida > Boraginales > Cordiaceae > Cordia > Cordia subcordata. The sequence continues at coordinate 12,081,745 of JAPTOF010000019.1, forward strand.
GAATTGCAAGACATTTTAGGAATTTACGAGATCTTCTTGAGAAGATGGTCGATCCCAATCATCCTCCTAATCCTCCCAATCCCCCAATGAATCCCATTTCGCCTTATGATCACCTTGGGCATCAAGCCCAAGATCATTTTAGATGAGAGCCCCGTGGACCGAATCCATCCATAGATGAGGAACTAACTCTTAGGCAATTCTTTCTCCCCAAAGCTTTTAAGCCTAATTTGGCTATTCAAATTTCGGGTTTGGGGGAGACGAACTTCTAGATTAAGCCTAATATGTTGGCTATGCTTCCTTCCTTCTGTGGGAGAAGTAGTGAGAGTCCTCTATATCATATCACTGATTTTGTTGAGATGAGTTCCACTCTCTATGTCCCCAATGTCTCCCAAGAGGTCATACGTCTAAGATTGTTTCCTTTCTCTCTTAAGGACAAGCTAGGGCTTGGTTGCATTCCTTATCTAATGGTTGCGTTACTATATGGGCTGAGATTCAATCTAAATTCTTTCAAAAATTTTATCCCATGGCCAAGACGGCTGACCTTAGGACCGCCATTATGACTTTCTCCCAACACGATCTAGAATCCTTTCATGAGGCTTGGGAGAGGTTCAAGAATCTTCTTAGACAATATCCACACCACGTGTACGGCAATCATGACCTAATGCAATACTTCTTTCGAGGTTTAAATGAACAAAATAGGATAATGGTCAATGCCGCCTCCGATGGTGGCTTTTATCTTTTGAGACCTACCGAGGCATGGGAGAAAATTGAAATGATGGCTAAAAATTCTTTTCAAAATTTTGCCATGGAAAGGTCTAGTCGGGGAGGTAACAAGAGAAGTGTTAGTGAGGTTGGAGTTTCTTTAGATTTACCCACTAAGGTTGAGGCTTTGACAAATAAGCTACATCAATTCATTTCTTTGTCTCTTTCATCCCAAGGTCATAGGACTAGTTCTATAGGTTCTTCTTCCGCCCCTTTAGTTGTTAAAGTTTGTGCATTGTGTTCTGAGTCATCTCATGAGACCACAGCTTGCCCTCTAACATCTCAATTTCTTGAATTCATGAAAGAGCAAGTGTGTGCTACTCATGAGTACAACCCATACTCGAACACATACAATCCGGGTTAGAGGGACAACCTGAAATTTTCTTGGAGACTAGGTTAGCATGAGTCTAGTTCACATCCTCAGGTTCCACCTCAGCAGCGACCCCGTTCTCAATATCCCCCAGGCTTCTATCATCTTAATCAGCCCCGTCTCACTAGTGCTCCTCAACCTCAGTGTTTGCCTGCTTCTTTTAGTAGCCAACCTCCTCGTAATGACATGATGAAGATAATGCATTCAGGACTAAGAACAGGAATTGGCAGAAAATAGGCAGCAAATGACAAGGTTTGAGGCACAGTTAGGACAGATTGCTAGTCAGTTGAGCGCTTGAGACCCCGAGAAATTGCCTTCTCAGTCGTAGGTGAACCCTAGAGTCCAGTCTTGTTCCTCCACCAATACAACTTATCCCCTTCAGGCCCAGGCTAAGGCCGTCACCACTCTTAGGAGTGGTAGGGTAGTGGATAATGAGATAGGAGTTGACTTTGCAGTACCTGCACTTAGTGGTCCTTCTGAGTCTAGAGCACCACATAGTAACCCTGTTAAGGGAAATTCTAGAGAGGGTCCTGTTGAGAGAGATGAGCCCATTAGAGACCATGGAGAAAGTAGTACTTCCTGCCCATTTCAGGAGGGAAAGGAGCCCATTGATGATTCCCATGTGTCTAAAGGTGTAGAGCCTAGAGTTCCCTTTCCATCCGCCGTAGAGAAGCCTACACCTAGTGAGGATTCTAGGTTCTTCAAGGTTTTAGAGAATTTTAAGGACCTTAAGGTTAATCTTCCTTTGATAGATGCAATCCTTTCCATCCCCTTCTATTCTAAATTCTTTAAGGATCTTTGTACAAGGAAACATTGGTCATAGAACATTCCTAAGAAGGTGAGGCTAACGGAGAAGATGAGTAGTATTTATACTTCGGGCCTCCTGTCCAAGATGAGAGATTCTGGAGCTTTCACTATTCCTTGTAGGATCTGTGAGACCCAGATTGATCACGCCTTGTTAGATTTAGGATCTAGTGTGAATCTCGTTCCTTAGCCGTCTATCAGCAGCTAGGTCTAGGTGAGTTGTCCCCTACGCATGTTACTCTTCAGCTTGCTGATAGGTTTGAGCGTAGACCTAGGGGTATGATAGAGGACGTTATGGTCCAGGTAGGTGAGTTTGTGTACCCTGTTGACTTCACAGTATTAGATATGGATTCGAGACATGAATCTAGACATTCTACACCCATTCTTCTAGGTCTCGCCTTCTTTGCCACCGCAGATGCAATTATCCATTATAGGTCAGGGTTATTAGAGATGAAATTTGGGAATTTGAGGTCCACCATAAAGGTTGCCAAGGCAGTGAATAGAGCTAATATAAAAGGAGGAGATGATGGAGAAGAGTGCTTTAGGGTGGATGTGATTGATTCGTGTGTCGAAGACCTTGTAGAGAGGAATATGACTGATGGAGAAGAATTAAGGAAATTTGAGGAATTGATGTCTAGCTTTGATTTGGAGACCTTAGAGCGGAAATGTGTAGCTTCTACTCCCTTGATTGAGAGCCTTTGACTGATAAGTTACTTGAGGTTAATCCTTCTAGTCTTGATTCTAGTGACGTCCACATTGATGATGTTAAGGTTGAGTCCCCTTTGGTTGAGCCTAGCCCTTCTTAGAGCTTAAGCCCCTTCCCGATCATTTGAAGTATGCATTCCTTGGCCCTAGTGAGACCCTTCGAGTCATTAGAACTTCCAATCTTTCTAGTGAGCATGAGAAGCATCTCTTACAAGTTCTTAGGAAACATAGGAAGGCTATAGGGTGGAAAATTGATAATTTAAGAGGTATAGACCCATCGGTTTTCATGTATCGTACTCATCTTGAGGATGGAGCCATTCCTTCTAGAGAGATGCAAAGAAGGCTAAACCCACACATGAGCGAAGTCGTTAAGAAAGAGATCATTAAGCTTTTAGATGTAGGCATCATTTATATGCTCTCCGATAGTGAGTGGGTTAGCCCGGCTCAAGTCGTCTCTAAGAAGTCAAGGATCACGATTATTGAGAATGAGAGAAGAGAGCTTATCCCTACACGCACTCCCACGGGATGGAGAGTTTGTATTGATTATAGAAAGCTCAACTCCAAAACTAGGAAGGATCATTTCCTATTGCCTTTTCTAGATCAAATCTTAGATAGAGTAGCTGGGCATAGCTACTATTGTTTTCTAGATGGCTATTCGGGTTATAATTAGATCTCTGTGTTTCCCGAGGACTAAGAGAGGACCACTTTTACTTGTCCCTATGGCACTTTTACCTAGAGAAGAATGCCCTTCGGTCTTTGTAATACCCCAGCAACTTTTTAAAGGTGTATGATGGCCATTTTTAGTGACATGATTGAGAGGCATTTAGAGATATTCATGGATGGTTTCTCAATCTTTGGTGATAGTTTTGATGAGTGCTTGAATCACCTCTCTTTAGTCTTAGACCGATGTGTGGAGAAGAATCTAGTGTTGAGTTGGGAGAAATCCCACTTTATGGTGCAAAGAGGGAGAGTGTTGGGTCATATAGTTTCATCTGGTGGTATTTATGTTGACCCAGCTAAGGTAGAATTAATTGAGAAGTTGCCTGTTCCTAAGTGTGTCAAGGATGTTAGATCTTTTCTAGGGCATGCAGGATTCTGCCATAGGTTCATTAAGGATTTTAGCCACATTGCATGCCCCTTGTCTAGACTCTTAGCACAAGATGTCCCCTTTGACTTTGATGATGAGTATGTTAGGGCTTTTAATAGGCTTAAATCCTTATTGTCTACATCCTCGATTATCCAACCACCTGACTATAGTCTCTCATTTGAGGTTATGTGTGATGCATCTGATTATACGATAGGAGCTATTTTAGGTCAAAGGAAGGATAAGTTGCCCCATGTTGTGTACTATGCTAGCAAGACTCTTGATGAAGACCAAAAGAACTATGCCACCACGGAAAAAGAGCTTCTTGCAATAGTCTTATCTGTTGACAAGTTTAGGTCATACATCCTAGGGTCCAAAGTGATTGTCCACACTGCTCATGCAGCATTGAAGTATTTGTTGTCTAAGAAAGAATCTAAGCCTTACTTGATTAGGTAGTTGCTCCTTCTTCAACAGTTTGACATAGAAATCCAGGATAAGAAGGGTAGAGAAAATTTAGTTGCGAATCATCTTTCACGTCTTTTTAGCGAGTCTTCTAGTGATCCATCCACTTTTCATGTTTCATTTCCTGATGAGCAACTATTTGCCATCTCTCATCAAACACCATGGTTTGCTCATATTGTCAATTATCTTGCCACCAGGCGTTTTCCTTTCTATTAGGAGAAGAGAGAAAAAGATAGGTTCTTAGCGCAAGTTAGGCATTTCTTTTGGGAGGACCTCTCTCTTTTTAAAGTTTGTGCGGATTAAATGATTCGTCGATGTGTCACCGAGGACGAGTTTGAGAGCGTTTTGAGCATGTGTCATGATGAGGGGTGTGGGGGTCATTTTAGTGAGAAGAAGACCACCGCGAAGGTCTTGCAATGTGGACTGTTTTGGCCCACTCTCTCTAGAGATGCCCAAGAGTATTGTAAAAAGTGTTTTAGATGTCAACAATCTAGGTCCATCTCTAGGAGAAACATGATGCCTTTATCCCCTATTCTTCCATGTGAGTTGTTTGATGTTTGGGGTATAGATTTCATAGGTCTATTTCCACCTTTCTTTGGGTACCAATACATTTTAGTGGCCATTAATCATATGTCCAAATGGGTTGAGGATATTCCTATATACACTAATGACCGTAGGGTAGTGGTTAAGTTTATTAAGGAGAACATTTTCTCTAGATTTGGAGTCCCTTGGGTCTTGATTAGTGATGAGGGTTTGCATTTTCGCCATAAGACTTTAGAGGCCTTGTTGAGAAGATATTCAGTCATCCATAAGGTAGCGACTCCTTATTACCCATAAACTAGGGGGCAAGTAGAGGTGTCCAATAGGGAGATCAAGCACATTTTAGAGAAAACAGTCAGGCCCGATAGGAAAGATTGGTCTATTAGGCTAAATGATGCTTTGTGGGCCTACCGTACTGCCTTTAAGACTCCCATTGGTATGTCTCCGCATAGATTGGTTCATGGGAAAGCTTGTCACTTTTCGGTAGAACTTGATCATAGAGCTTATTGGGCCATCAAAGCCTTAAATTTTGATTTGGCAAGAGCGGGTGAGAAAAGGAAGCTAGACTTAGCGGAATTGGAAGAGCTTAGATTCAAGGCGTATGAGAACGCCAAACTTTATAAGGATAGGATGAAGAGAGTTCATGATAAACACATTATTAAGAAATCATTCTCTCCTTCCGATAAAGTTTGGTTGTTTAACTCACGATTGAAACTCTTTCCAAGAAAGCTCAAGACAAGATGGGATGGTCCATATGAGGTGATGGTTGCCTATCCTTCTGGAGCAATCAAGATTAAAGACTTGAAGAATGGCCAAGAGTTAACAGTGAACGGGCAATGCCTGAAGCACGCATATGATCCGAGCATGGCTCGTGTGGAGGTTTTAATGCTTTGGGATCCTATCTATGGAAGTTGAAGAGGAGTTAGTGTTTGCTCAGCTGACGGCATGATGGTCAGCACTACTAGGAGGCAGCCTAGGTTTAATTTTGTAATTTTGCGTTTATTTCACTTTCTTTCCTTCTTATTTTCTTTCTTTTTCTTTCACCCACATCAAAGTGTTGAATCCCGATCCTTTGTCCCATAAGATACACCATTGCTTATTATTGCACATGCCAATGCAAGCATGCATAGGCAATGTTACTAATCTTGTTCTCTTTGTGAGTGTTCGTGAATTGTAAGTCACAAGATTAGTAGTATGGTGATTTATCATTGGCATGGAGAGCTTTGAAGAAGATGCAAGTTTGTATCTATCCTTTCTCTACTTTTTCCCTATGTTTTACCCTTTCTTCACCACCCTTATTTGTGTGTTTTGATCTATTTGCTTGAAGACAAACAAAGTTTAGGTTTGGGGGTGCGGGAGTTTGGTTTTCTTGTTTTATATCTTGCTTAGGGTAGATTGCATTATGTGCATAAAAATGGTGAAAATTTTTCAATTTTGATGCATGTAGAGTTATTTATTTCTTTGATTGACCATTGTGATTGACTCTGTTGATTGGTGAATATGAGATGCATTGTGGGGAAATGAATAGAGTGGTTTGAAAATTAAGTCTTGGAGGGAATGCCCTTCAAAGTTGTAGGGAGTGAGGACCTTTAAGAATGACTCATGTAGCCACCCTATAGCTTGGTAGGAAAGAGTGTTGAAAAAGGGTTGTTGATATAAGTGCCCTTCCTTGATTATTTCTTTTTGATGTGCTAAAGCCTTTCTTTTTTCTTTTCTTTTTGTGTGAATACAATACAAAGCATGAAAAATTTTAAAAAAAAAGTTGAAAAATATATAAAGGTGCAAAAATATAAATATAAAAAAATGATGAAAAATAGAAAAAGCCAAAGGTATCAAAAAGTTTTGTGAATAAGTGCATAAGTGCCGCAATGTCAACTTAGCACAAGCTATCCTCTATGTAAATATGTGAATAAGGCTTGTTTTAAGCCATTGTATTTGTATATTTTCTCTCTTGTTGTCTTTGAGGCTTAGTGCATGTTGGGGAGGCCATGTTAGTTGAGGAAGCACAAAATATCAACATCTCGTGTGTGTAAGTTAGAATCCTAAGCTTGTGGTGGCTTGGCCGCTTGGGAAATTCCCACAAGGAACAAGACCCCTTATGAACAGAGGGAAGATCCAAAGAGGCTTAGGGATCTTTCCACAATAGGAATGTCCCTTTCATGCTTCTTAGACTAACTTTGATAGAAAGTCAATCCCTTAGGTGGCTCTAGAAATAAACTTAAGATTGGACTTGCTTGGGGACAAGCAAGGAGAAGGTTTGGGGGTGTTGATGTGTTGTGTTTTTGTGTGTGTTTGCATTGTTATTTGCCTATATTTAAGAGGTATTCAGTGTTCTAAAAGATGCATTAGTGTAGTGCTTTTGATAAGAATAGGCTCAAGCGTAAACAAAAGTACATATTGCTACACTAATTGCTTGTTTTCAATGATGTAGGTGAATTTTGGGTTAAGATCGAGATTGAACGATGATAGGTGATGAAGATGGGAGATGTACGGGTCAAAACGAAAAGATCAGAGGCCAAAAAGACAAAGAATGGAGGAAGGAAGTTAGCCGAACGACCTAAGAGAAAGAGACGGTCGACCGGCCACTCCAGAGAAGTGCTTAAAATAGCCGGACGACCACCCCTCCAGAGCCAGTCGACCCAGTCCAGAGAGCACCACCAGAAAGCCGGTCGAGCTGAGAGGAGAAGTAGGTCAACCGGCAATTCGTGAAAAGCCGATATAAAAGCCCAATTTTCATACTAAAAGAGAGGGGATCTTTTTTTTTACAATTCTAGAGAGGACCTTTACACATCCATCACACACACACACATACTTAACCCTAGTCTTCACCCACATCACACACACTATCTCACACATTTCATCACTTTGAATCAAGAGAATTTAAAGGGTTTCAACATTTGGATTCAAGTTGCTCAAGAGCTTTGTACAAGAATAGCTAGGATGAAAGGAAAGCTTCATAAACTCTCTTTCATTCTATCTCTTATTATGATTGAGTAGACTTGTGTAGCGTGATTTAACTTATGTAATGGGTTAGATATATACTCTTATGATATAGGATTAAATAGCTAAATATATACATGTTTGATTTCCTTGTTCAAATGGATATTTTCTCATTCATGTCTAAGTGTTTGATTAAATGCCTAAATGAGTAGCATGTGTATAAATTGAAGTCTATTTATTACTAAACACATTTAATCCATGCTATAATCATGTCTATGTGTTTATATGTGTATGCTACGAAGTGGGTAATACTTATATTCATGTCTATATGTATATTCGCATGCCTGGTAGTGAATATGACTTCAATAGCACATACATGTTGGTTGTTAATTGCTTCTAATGGTGTGATCCGAGCATGACTATGTTTGGTAGTTGAATAAATCCTTTTATTCATGAACACCTTGGCTTAGAACATGTTTGAATGTGTTATCTAGTCAAATCTAACTGTAGTGACCTTAGAATAACGGTAAGCAATTTAGGGCTAGCCTAGGCCGAGTCTCCTTTGGCTTTAAATCCAGCCAATAGGTTTCAGGATAGGTTTAGTCGACCTTAGCAACACTAGGTCTTGGCTTTAAATCTAGCCAATGATTTAAGTACTAGGGTAGGTTCATTCTAAGTCACCTAGGAAGCCAATTGGTTACTCTTAAGGCCCTAGGTCATAAGGACAACGTCGTAGTTCTAGGAGGCGCTGCTTAGGGACGGACCCGCACTAAGTCATAGGGGGAAATAAAGACATTCATTTAGCAACCTAGTTAAGAGCAATTATGAAAGCAAGCCATCATACTTTAATCCCATAGCAATTAAGTATAGAATCACCCATTCTTAAGTTGAAGTCACCCTAATACCTTTCTATTTGTTAGTCTTTCTAGATTAACTTGTTTCCCACTTACCATTCCTATAGTTTAGTTTAATTCGTTTTAGTTAGAGCTCTCGACCATCAAAAGTCCAAAAATCCCAAAAATAGATTGTTTAGGTTTCTTCTTAGGCACACTCTAGAGCACACACAAAGAATCTATCTCCCAACATAGCCTCCCTGTGGAATCGACCCCGCACTTGCATACACTTTACTACACCGATCTTTGCGCTTACGGGTCTTTAAAGCTTGCACTTGAGAGACGTAACACTTATAAATTTAAATTAAAAAAATCTAGTTGATGGTTTTCCCAATGTGCAATATGTGAAGAATGCTGTGTGTGATGCTTGTGAACTTGGTAAACAACATAAATCTAGTTTTAAACCAATCAATAGAGTTGTTACCATTAGAGCTTTAAAACTTATTCACATGGATTTGTTTGAATCTATGAGTGTTACTAGTCTAGGCTGTGCATGTTATGTGTGTGTAGTTGTTGATGATTATCTAGATACACTTAGATCATTTTTCTTGCATCAAAAAGTGAAACCTTCAATGAAATTGCTAGATTTTGCAAAAGAGTGAAAAATAAGAAGGGTTTTTTTTTATAAAGGGTATTCGTAGTGATAATGGTAAAGAATTCGTGAATGCATCTTTTGATGAATTAAGTGAATTGTACGACATTGAGCATACCTTTTTGGCACCTCGCACACCTCAACAAAATGGGGTTGTTTAGAGGAAGAACCGATCAATACAAGAAATGGCAAGAACTATGTTGAATGAACATGGGTTGCCTATATATCTATGAGCCGAAGTGGTCAATTTATCTTGTTATATTTTTAACCATGTGTTGATTAGACCATTTTCTAAAGAAGACACCATATGAGCTATGGAATGGAAAGAAGTCGAACATTGCCTACTTCAAGGTATTTAGATGTAAGCATTATATACTTAATACAAATGACCAACTTGGTAAGTTTGATTATAAATCTCATGAAGGTATCTTTTTTGGGTATTCAACTAGAAGTAAGGCTTATAGGGAATTTTATTAAACATGATCACATTATTGAAGAATCGATGCATATAATGTTTGATGAAACTAACCCTTTTCGATCAAGAAAGGAAAATGATGATGTTGGAGGTGAATTGGAACTAATAAAGAAAGATCAATGCTACAAATCATCAAGAAGAAAGTGAAAAGTCTCAAAATTAAGGTGAAGAAGGTCCATCCCTCCAAGAGCAAACAAATGAAGTTGATCAAGAAGAACAGGATTTAGACAATTACCAATGGACACAAGGATGTGCCAAGAGCTTGGAAATTTGTGAAGAATTATCCATTAAGCAAGTGATAGGTGATCCTGGTAAAGGGGTAAGAACGAGAGTTAATGTAAACAACTTTTGTGAACATCATGCATTCCTATCCCTTATTGAACCCAAATGTGTCGATGATGCTTTATGCGATAATGATTGAATTATGGCTATGCAAGATGAATTAAATCAATTTGAAAAAATCAAAGTGTGGAAACTTGTTGAAAGACCATTGAGTTAGTCTGTAATTGGCACAAATGGGTGTTTAGAAATAAACTTGATGAAAATGGTGTTATTGTTAGAAGTAAAACTAGATTGGTTGCCCAAGAATACAATCAAGATAAGGGCATTGATTATGATAAGACATATGTACCCGTAGCACGACTTGAATCTATTTGTATGCTACTTGCTTTTGCATGCTTCATGGGTTTAAACTTTATCAAATAGATGTTAAAAGCATATTTTTGAAAGAAGAAGCTTATGTTGAACAACCACCCAGTTTTAAAGATTCTCAATTTCCAAATCATGTTTACAAATTGGAAAAGGCTTTATATGGTTTGAAACAAGCCCCACATGCATGATAAGAACGTTTAAGTGGTTTTCTTGTACAAAAGGTTTTGAAAAAGAAAAATTAGATTCCACTTTATTCATAAGCGTGAAGACAATGATATGCTACTTGTATAAATATATGTTGATGATATTATTTTTTGTCCTACTAACATGTCTTTGTATGAGAATTTTGCAAAATGTATGCACTAACAGTTCGAGATGAGTATGATGGGTTTCTTTCTTGAGCTATAAATCAAGCAACTGAAAGATTGAATCTTCATTAATCAAACAAAGTACATGAAAGACATACTCAAAAAGTTTGGATTGGAAGATGTGAAAGAGATTGGTGCACTTATGAGTCCACCTATGAAGCCTGACAAAGATGAAAAAGGTAAACCAACTGACAAAAAGAAATCTAGAGATATGATTGGTAGTTTACTTTATCTTACTGTCTCTAGAACAAATATAATGTTTGCTATATGCTTATATGCGTGATTCCAATCCTCATCGAAAGAATCACATTTAAGAGTCGTGAAAAGGGTTTTTTGATATTCAAAAGACATATCTAACCTTGGTTTGTGGTATTCAAAGGAAACGTCTATTGAGCTTATAGGTATTCGAATATGGATTTTACCGAATGCAAAGTAGATAGAAAAAGTACAAGTGGGAGTTGCCAATTTCTTGGACAATCACTAGTTTCTTGGTCAAGCCGAAAACAAAATAGTATTGCAACATCCACAACTGAAGCTGAATACATCTCCATAGGTAATTTTATTGCTCAAATTCTTTGGATGAAGCAAAATTTGTGTGATTATGGTCTTAATTTTGATAATACCCCTATTTATTGTGATAATACTTATGCTATTAACTTGACACGTAATCCTGTTCAACATTCAATAACCAAACATATTGAGATTAGGTATCATTTTTTTCTTCATGACCACGTGAAAATAGGTGATATTAGTCTTGACTTTGTGAGTACAGATAATCAGTTAGCTAATATATTCACGAAAACCTTTGAATAGAGATAGATTTTGTTTGATTAGACGAAACATGGGAATGCTTGAACTTAATTGATTATGTTTAATGCTTATCGTGTGATTATTTGTGTGATCAAACATGTTTTTAATTGAGTTATGTATGAATTGTTGTTGGTTTAAGTGAAATTTGAAATGTATTGGAATGTATTTGTATGTGCATTGCATGCACATTTATGAAAAAGGATTTGAAAAGCACATTTTTTCACTGTTAAGAGAACCCATACTCAATTTGGGCGACTAGATAGGTTTCGCCAGAAATCTGTTTTGAAAAATCTTCTATTGGGCAAACTTTATTAATCCAAGAGCACTTTACTCATGCCTAGCGACTGGATGCGATCTGTGAAGAAACAAAATTGATATCTTTTCAAATTCTATTCTAAACCAAACACTATTTATTCCTTTTATATAGGACTTTTCTCTCAAAAACCCTTCATCTAACTCAAAAATCTTCCAATCAAATTCCATTTTCTCTTGATTTTCAACAAACCCACTTCAAAAACTTCATTGTTACCAATTAAAATCATCCATGGAGAGGGATCAATCTTCAAGAGATGAGAAGAGGAAGAAAAGCTCCACCACAAAGGGTTCAAAACCATTTAAGAGAGGAAGTGACAAGGTCATGGATGCAGAATTCATCAGCCAATGTATTTTGATGACGTATCAAGAGTTCCAAGATTTCAAATTTGTGGAGATGATCATATTTCAAGGTTGGTTGGATTATTGCACTTTGTCTAAGAATATTCGTAAGAATCTTGTTTGTCAATTTTACTATAATATGTCATTTAACACTGACTATGGCTATCGAATAATTGTGTCATGTTAGTTTTACTTTGACTTAAAGGTTGATCAGTGAATGCTTTAATCTATCGATGCCTTCTAAAAGGTTTAAGGTTTCTAGTGCTAAGGGTTTCCCAAGAGAAGTTTCTAATAATTTTCAAGAAAATGTGAGAAATTTTATATGGGAAAGGATTGGTCTATGTATCCATAATGAACTCCTACAAGCTCATCAATTTCCAATGTAAAAGAGGATTTTCTTTAATTTCTTGAAATATAAAATTGTCTCCAGAAGTTTCAAGGATGACACAATTGGTGCACAAGAGGCTATGGTCATGTATCAAATGCATAAGGAAAAAAAGGGTCATTTTCCTACTATTATTCTCTGTCGTATGCATCATGTGAACATGAAAGGGACTAGTTTGCCATATGGAACGGCTTTGACATACATCTTTGGGAGATTTGATGTCATTAGAGATCAAATGGGTATTCCTCCAAGCATTTACACCAAGTATGGATTGAATGCTATTTGGAAGATGAGGTTCCACAAGTACCAAGGAACATATATCTCCGAAAGTGATTATAAGGATCCTCACCAACATGAAAAGGATCATATAAGAAAAACTATGCTTGGAGATCTATTGGAAAGGAATATTGAGAATGAGGAATCTATGGAAGAGGAACAAGAGATGAGGAATTTTGAAAAGGTTTAGGGAGAAGACGTTGAAGATGAAGAATTAGCCAGAGCAATCAAAAGATTTTTAAAGGATTTCGGGACTCATTATGCTCGTGCTAGTAGTGCCTTAAGTAGTCAACAAAGGCCAACACTTATGGATATCTTAATTAAGATCAAGGATGATATTAAAGATACCAAAGAGAGATAAGTAAGCATGGATGAGAGGCAATCTGCTATGAAGGCTACTTTGAAGAGTTTGGTTGACTATCTCTACCCCTCCCAATTCCGTCATGATGATTGAGAAATTTATCTTCTTGGCTTCTGTTTTCCAAAACAATGTTTTTCTTTAAATTTCCTGTACTTGAACACCTTATTTTTTCACACTTATTTGGCATTGTCATGGATAATTTTTTAGTTTTTATGTTATGCATGGTTATGAGTATTTTGAATGTTTCTTTTACTTCTACCATTATGATCTTATATATGTTTTAATGATGCCAAAAGAGGGAGAAGGAATGTTGTAATTAAGGTTTTGATTTTATGATTAAAGAAGAAGGGTGAAGGTCGCGATTTGTGGTTTTGTTGAAATGCTTGATTCTGTGATGATTACATTTGATTATGTTGTTAAATGGTTTACGAATTTCCTCGTAGAATATGTATAATTTGAGGGGGAGTCTTGTTACTCCAATGTTCTTAATTGGTTAAGCATGTTCTTCAGGGGAACTATTAAATTGTTCTTACTTCCCATATCAATGCATTCATCAGTCGATCACATAAAGGTTTGTAGTCATCAAAAAGGGTGAGATCGTTAGCATTATTATATAATTATATATATATATATATGTTTGTATGTATATATGTATGTGGTTAAGATGATTTGATATTGATTCATTATGAGTATTATGGCATATTGCAAAAGTTATTGTTGCTTATGGAACTCTTGTGGACTATTGAGTTTGCTAATATGATTTGATAAAAGGAACGAACATAGTTTAATCTTGTAAAGTTGCCTCCTGTTTGCTTGGAAAAACCTTCACCAAGCCACACACCCGAGGCCAAAGCCTCGGCCAGGTGTGTTTGGAGTGCGAAGAGCAAACCTTACAGCGACGCCTTTTCAATCTGGAAGTCTCTGCAGATAATTTTACAATTGTAGGTTCTTTATCCCCTGCCTCAAACTCCGTCCAAAGACTTTGTAAAGAACAAGATATGAGCTACTTAATTGTAATAAAATAAATCAAAATCAAAGCAATAACAATTAAATCATAGTCAAACCCAGTAACGAACTTTTATTACAACCAAAATAGCAAACAAGAATAAGACGGACTAATGTGAATTCTAAGCATAAACCTTAAAATTAGCCTGCAAGTGCACGGGTCCTTTGCAACCTAGTATGCAAGTATAGGGTTGTATCCCTCAAAGAGGCTAATCATGCGAGGTCCTGAGCTATGTGTCTTAGAAAGCCACATGAAGTGACCCAAACTACCGATCTTATTTTTTGGATTTTTGGTTTGAATGGAGCTTGGGAAAAGTAAACCTAATCTAAAGACAAGGAAAATAAAGTGTGGGTGTGTGAAGATGTAGGAAAAAGCTATCTAAGGGGAAACAAACAATGGAAATAGGGATAGGGTGATCGTCACTTACTTATGGGCTATTACTAGACTCTTGTCTAGATCCTAAATAACCACCTTATTACCCTCTAGGCCTTACTGCGGGTTTATCCCTAGGTCGATCATCCCTGGAGTATAACACGCTCTTTACAACCTAGGGTTTTCGAGCTAGTTACTTAGGGTTCTAGGTGATGTTAATTGATCTTACCCTAGTGTCTAAACGATTGGTTGGGTTTAAAGTCAAGACTTAGTCCATCAAAGTTCAACTAATCTTAATCGAAAACCTATTGGCTAGGTTCAAAGCCAAAGGAGACACAACGAGGCCTAGTCCTTAATTAAGCACCATCAATTATTGCATCACATAAATAGGTTAAGCATTAAAATGCAAGTGTATACACGTTTAAGGCATGGCTTTCTTGAATACATAGACATACCCAACTACTAAACACATAGACATGTTTTGATTACTCCATATTAAGCAATAACACCCAACATGAATGTTATTAAGGCAAGATTTGCTATTAAGGCATGTACACACACACATAGACATATATGAATGTGTTGGGCTATGGCTTAAGTGCTAAGCCCAAGTCCATATTGAAATTAGGAAAGAGTCTTAATATGAGTCAAAATTCTAGTTACGATAAGAGTCTTAGTTATAGTAGGATTGATAGATTAGGAAATCCTTTGTCTTAGAGGACAAGGAAATCTCCTCTATAAATAAGACTCTTGTATTAGTTGAAAGTTGTGTCTTGCAATAGGTCTAGATTGAGAGAGAAAAAGAGCCATTATAAGAACACCGTGAGAGAGGGTTTAGACTTTTAGGCCGTGCAAAAAGTCTTATTGAGTTTGTACTCTTTTCTATTAGTGGAGTTTTTCGTGGACGTAGGCAGAGGGCCGAACCACGTTTAATAATGCGTATTCTTTCCTTGTTACTTGTGATTTAATTCCGCTGCATAAGTGTGTGTTATGCATCATGATTTCCCAACAAGTGGTATCAGAGCTAGGTTGGAGGGCGGACGCTGGTTTGCACGAAAAAACGAAAAAAGAAACGCCGAAGAGGAGTAAAAAAAAAAAAAAAAATTCGCTGATCTGCTGGTCACTTTTGGCAGCCTTCCCGGAGTCCGATCAACGATCCGTTTGTTGTTGTGTTTTCGTCTCGAACAGGAGAGTAAGCTGCTAAAATTTTGTAACGATCCGACGGTCGGATTGTGAGATACCAACAGGTCAAGTTTTGTGAGTTTGTCGTCAAACAGTCAAACAAAAAGTTTGACCAGCGTTGACCGAAGGGCTGCAGGGGTTTGACTGCGTTGATCGAGAGTGTCCCCACCATTTTTTGATGTCCTGAATCCATTTTTGAGGTCAGTTTTGCCAAATTCTTGCTGGATTGCTGAGTTTTAGTAAATTTGTGCATAGGAGCCATGACGACGACCGGTACGAAGTTTGAAATTCTAGTGTTCGATGGGAACATGAACTTCAACTTGTGGAGGAATACCATCGAGGACATTTTGGTGCAGCAAGGCCTTGATGAAGTGCTAGAAGAGGCAAAATCAGAAGAAGTCAATGATAAGAAGTGGAAGTCCCTACGACGAAGAGCCGTAAGTACGATTCGGTTGGCGTTAGCACCGCAAATTAAATGTCATGTGATTGATGAGACGACGGTGAGTAGTGTGTTTGACAAGTTGGAAAATATTTATGAGTCAAAGTCGATCACCAACCGATTGTGTTTGAGGACGGAGCTCTACTTGTTCAAGATGGAAGAGGGAACCGCCATCCAGGATCACATTAACAAATTCAATGAGTTAGTGGTCAAGCTCATAAGCTGAGGAGCCTGATAAAAGAATTACAGATGAAGAACAGGCGCTCGTACTACTATCTTCTTTGCCAAAGTCGTATAAGCCGTTTGTGCAATCAATCCTCGTTGGGAAGAAAACTCTCGAGCTAAATGAAGTGACTGCGCTCTTAAGAGAGAATGAGAGGATGTTGGGAAGAAGTAGCATGCCTAGTGGAGATCAAGCACTAACTGTTGAAGGTTCGAATCGAGGGAGGAGTTCTGAAAAAGGGAATTCTCGCAGAGGTAGATCAAGATCAAAAAGCCGAGCTTAGGATGTAGAAGACGATCGAGAATGCTACTACGGTAGAGAGAAGGTTCATATCCAACGGAGATGTCCTAGAATAAGGGAGGACATGAAGAGCCTTAGAGAGTGGAGATCTAAGGGCAAGGAGAAGGTTTATGGTGAGGACTCTGCGAACCTTATTGAAGGTGATGATAGCGATGGTAGTGAGACTGTTTTAATGGCGGTAAGCGGGGACGTTAATGAAGGCTCGAGGAAAAGGACTGACTGGGTGATGGATTCAGCAGGAACGTTTCACGTTTGCAATGATAGAGCTAGTTTCAACACTTTTCTTTTGGGGAAGAGGCTTGAATACATCATTATTGGGAACAACCAGAAGATGAAGGTTGCTGGTATTGGGAGAGTTCGCCTGAGGCTCGACAATGGTAGTATCAAGACCATCTCCAATGTAAGGTATGTGCCATCTTGTGTGTCCAACATAATTTCATTGGGTGAGTTGGCATCAAGAGGGTACAAGTACATTGGTGAAGGAGATTGCTGCAAAGTGTATCGTGGAGAGGAGCTAGTTCTTGAAGGGAGGAAGAACAAGAAGCACGTGTGCTACGTAGAGGGATGCACCGCGCTGAGAGATGAACGCGACAAGTGTGAAGAACCTCAAGTGAAGGCTGAGAAGAAGAAAAGAGTGACGTTCTCGCCTGCTGTGAAGATTCTTGGCACTTCTCGCCAAGGGAGGAATTTGTTGGGTTATGGCTTAAGTGCTAAGCCCAAGTCCATATTGAAATTAGGAAAGAGTCTTAATGTGAGTCAAAATTCTAGTTACGATAAGAGTCTTAGTTATGGTAGGATTGATAGATTAGGAAATCCTTTGTCTTGGAGGACAAGGAAATCTCCTCTATAAATAAGACTCTTGTATTAGTTGAAAGTTGTGTCTTGCAATAGGTCTAGATTGAGAGAGAGAAAGAGCCATTGTAAGAACACCATGAGAGTGGGTTAGACTTTTTAGGTCGTGCAAAAAGTCTTATTGAGTTTGTACTTTTTTCTATTAGCGGAGTTTTTCATGGACGTAGGCAGAGGGCCGAACCACGTTTAATAGTGCGTATTCTTTTCTCGTTACTTGTGATTTAATTCCGCTGCGTGAGTATGTGTTATGCATCCTGATTTCCCAACAGAATGCATTACTCACTTGATTGATTCATCATATAAACACATAGACATGCTCATATAATGATTTAGAAGTGATTAATAACAAATAAGCTTCAATATATATATATATATATATATATATATATATATATAAAGATATGCTATCTCATTGAGGCATATTATCAAACGCTTAATCCAGTGTGAAAATAGCCATTAAAACCCTAAGAACAAAGCATGTATATGAATCCATGAAGTACCCATTACAAGAATGTAATAAATCAACCTATAAAACAAGTCTTAATCACCCTAACATGCTCTAACCAAACATGGAATAAACTTGGACAAAACGAAGATAAAGAGTCTTCCTTTTTATCCTTAGCAATCTTCTTACAATCTATGAGTAAAGCCCTAAATATAAGTGTTTGATCCACCAAAGATACTTGATTCCTAGTGTATATATATGTTTGTAAGTGTGTATGAGGTGGGTAAGAGTGATGTAGGGTTAGGTTTTGTGGATGTGAAAATAGGGGTTCCAAAAGTTCCTCTAAAAATGCTAAAAATCGAGCTTTTGTAGTTCTCTCAGCGGCATTACCGACTGACATTAGCCAGTATTTCTTTATGCTCGACTAGTAACTTTCTCGACAACTCTGCTAACTTGTACTTCCTCATGCTTCGACTGGTAACCTTGAGGTACTCTCTGGTCATATCAGCCGGCACTTTCTCCAAGCCAAGCTGGTAGCCCATATTGCTTCTATTCTTCATTTTTCTTGCTTTTGGTCTTTATCCTATGATCCATACCTCTTCGTTCTTCATCGTCCATTCTCATTTAAGCTCAATCTCCATCCTATGTCTCACTTGAGGCACAACATTAAGCATTTAGTAGTGTTTAACTATAAAACTCAACTATGAAAACTTATCACCACATATGCACAATTACTACATAAGTACTACACTAATAACATCAAATAAGCACAAAACACCTTTAAAATATATGGAAATGCATGAACAAACACATGTAAAACCAAGACACATCAATACCCCCAAGCCTACTCCTTACTTGTCCCCAAGTAAGACCAGACCTAAGTTTATCTCTAAGAAGCTAAAGAGAGTTGCCAAAAGTATTGACTTGCTATCTCGGTGAATCAAAGGACTATGTAGGGGTCATTCCTTTCTTAAAAAGGATCCCCAAGCCTTTTTGGATCCTTCCCTTACTCACAAGGATTCCTCTTACCTCATGGGGAGTCCTTAAGTTACTATAACCACCACAAACCTAAGAGTTTAACTCACACACTCGAGATATTGATGCTTCATGCCCCCTCAACTAACATGGCCTCTTAATATAGACATAGCCTCAAAGATACAAGGAGAAAGGAGATACAATCACAATGGCTTACAAATGATATAAGAGCTTTATTCACAACACAATGAAAGAATGAAACAAGGAACTTGTGCTAAGTTGACATTGTGTCACTTAAATTTTATTCAATGAACTTCACTTCTTCAACTTTTTGGTGCCTTTTGGCTTTTTTTTTTTTTTCCTCATTTTCACTTTTTTTCACTTTCTTCTTCCATTTTTTGGCAATTTTTCACATTTTTGCATTACATAGCATAAACAAAAAGAAAAGGAAAAAGAAAGGCTAAGGCACATTAAAAAGAACTAATCAAGGAAGGGGCGCTCATATCAACCCCCCTTAAAAATACTTTTTCCAACCAAGTCATGGGGTAGCTACGAGGTGCATTCTTAGAAGCACTCACTCCCTACAGCTTTTAAAAGATATCTCCTCAAAATCCTAGTTCTCCCTCCATTCTATTCACTCCTTATAGTACAACCTTATCTTTACCAATCAATTAAGTCAATAATAATAACCAACACTCCAACCAACAAAGAGATAAACAACTCTATATGCACAAAAATCACAACATTTCACCATTTTTAAGAAAGTAATGCATATCACTTTAAATAAAGCATAAAACAAGAAAACCAAACTCCTACACCCCTAAAACTAAACTTTGCTTGTCCTCAAGCAAACAGAACAACACTACATAACAGGGAATGAAACAACACAAAGCATGAAAGGGTGGTAGGGACGGGATAGATAAGAAGGGACAAGTGGAGAAAGGATAGATACAACCTTCTGTTTCTTTGAAACTCTTCAATGCCAATAATTTGTGAATCATCTACTAATCCCTATTTTTCATCAAACCACAAATATTCACAAAGCACAAAAATTAGTAACATTGCCATGTGATGTGTTGTGTTTTTGTATGTTTTTGCATTGTTATTTGTTTATATTTTAGAGGTGTATTTAGCTTAAATAATTGCATTAGTGTAGTACTTATGCTAGTTATAGGCTTAAGCATATACAACTATACATAGTTGAGTTTAAAAGGTAAATGCTACACTAATGGCTTGTTTTCGATATTATAGGTGAGATTAAGGATTGTTTGGAGATCAACGAAGATGGAGATGGTCTGGTCAAGAATTGGAAATATAATTAAAGATAAACGTGGAAAAATATCATGTTGGCAAGCTTCTGGACAAAGGCCAAGGCAACTGGAAGCAAAACGGAGTTAAAACAAAGCCAAAAGAGAGCAAATAAGCACTACCGGAACAATGGCTTCAGAGTAACGGTGCGCCCCCTCTCTACTTCACCAAAAATAGAGAGCAAGTTTCTACTACTGGAATAGAGGACCCTTGGTACCGGTCCAACGACTAGGTGTTCTGGTAGTCAAGGAAAGTTGGCTATATGAGCCCGTTTTTGGCCATGTTATGCAACAACAAGTCAGATTGTTTCACACTTATCTCCTAAACCTTATTTCCTCTCATCACCCACCTCTAAAACACACACTAACACACATACACCTACCTAGAATTAAGTTGATTTTAGAGGATTCAAACATCATTTGGTGAAAATTTGCTCAAGTTTGTAAAGAATCAAGCAGGGATGGAAAGGGAGCTTTCTCAAACCTCTTTCATTCTCTTTTATTGTATGCTTGAGTAGAATATGAAGGTGACTAAACTTGTGTAACAGGTTGATTTTCATACTCTTGTTATGGGATTTGATTGGCTTATATATATACATACTTTGTTGTTATTTTGAAGCGCTTTATAACATTTCATGTCCACGTGTTTAATGTAATGCTTGAATGAGTTGTATGTATATAGATTGAGTTGTATTTGCTATAAAACACTTTTAACCCTTGGATTATGCCTGTCTATGCGTGTGAATATGGATAATATAAAGTAGATTGGTTCTATTCATGTCTTTATGGATATGAAACATGCCTTGTAGTGACTACATGCTCAATTATTGCTACATGTTGATGCTTGAATATATAGGTCTATGTCTATTAGGTACCAATCAGCTTTAGTGTCTCTAGAATGATGGTGCATAAGTTAAGACTAGTCTTGATCGAGTCCCCTTTAGCTTTAAATCTAGCTAAGAGGAGTTCGGATAGGCTTAGTCGACCCTAAGAACCCTAGGTCTTAGCTTTAAATCTAGCTAATGGTTTAGGAACTAGGGTGGGATTGTTCTAAGGTACCTAGGTAGCTTTCTAGTCCCTCCTATGGCCTTAGGTAACCACGCTGTAGCTCTAAGTGTGCACGCATAGGGATGGACCCATACTGAGTCCTAGAGTGTAACTAGGACACTAGTTAGTTGTTTAGTATTAGAAGCTATGTCTAGTAAGTCAATCCTTGAATCCTCTAGCAAGGAGGTAGAAAGTCACCCGTCTACAAGTGTAGGTCACCTTATCACTTTCCCATAGGTTTAATCCCCCTAGATTAGCTTAGTTCTTACTTTTCCTTTCTTGCATTCATAGTGTAGTCTTCCATTTCCCTCCTAGCTCCCTAAAATCCAAAAGCACAAAAAGATGACTAGTTTAGGTTTCTTTTTAAGCTTCCATTAGAATGCACTGGCTTAGGATTTTATCACACCTTGAGCCTCTCTATGGTTCAACACCAGCATTAGTACCCCTATATTACATGATCCCTATGCTTGCGGGACCTTTTACGGCTTGTACCTTGAAGGGCACATAACCATGCAAGGTTGCATTGACATCATCAAATGATAAACAAGGTGTATAGAAAGAGGAAATGATAGAAATAGGGATCAACACTTTTAAGGCCTAAAAAGATAAACAAATGGGAAAAGAACAAAACTACCTAAAAAATAAAAGCAAGTAAAAGACAAAGAGAACAAAAAGAATATAAACACGTCTAGGGTGCGTCCTAGTAGCTCTAGATTTAATGCCTCCAACAGGGCACCAATGTTATAGCCAGGCACATTTAAAGTTATGAGGGACAAATTGCCAAATAATTATGAAAGCACAAAATGTAGAAGGAAAAGGGTTGTGCAACATATAAGGGGGCAGTGAATGCACAATGCACTATTTTTCTAGATCCCACCCGAAATATTGAATGAAGATGTGTGCTTGAATGTGGAAGGAATCATGCTCAAATGCCATGGATCATGCCCTATTTGATCACTAATCAACCACCCTATGGCCTTCTTCTCATAATCAATGGCTAAGAACGCACCCTTCCCAGAGGTCAAAGATAAGTCTAATGCATGCAAAATGGACGGAGTGTTTCCTAATCCTAGGTGAAAATGTTCTATGCAAGATGGCACAAAAGTAAGCTCCAATGAGGGAGACTCAACGGAATGGGAAAAGGGAGTAGGAATAGCATTCAGAAAATGACCTAGTGGATAAGGTAGAAGAAGGTATCATTAATGATTCATTATGCACACCTAAAGACCCATAGACCAACATTTCAAGCTCATCAAATTCTTCCTTAGGTGTCTTCTTAGAGTGACTAATTTCGTCAACACAAGAATCTATAGCTCCAAGAGACTTATCATGTAAAAACTCCAAAATTGATACTTTGTTCTCCCTAGTGAGTGACTCTAGATCCACACTAGCTAAGACATCATCAAATTCATTCATCAATTCATCGCTAGTGGTTGTCATCTTACTATTATGCTCTTCACAAAGGTCGGGCACATATGGAGAGGACAAAGAGGACTTAAAAGATTCCGAATCATGCATGCACGTATGCTTAGGGGAGGTATGCACATCTAACTCCCTAAATGAAGACTCGGAATGCAATTGAGTACTATGAACATCAAGATCATCCTTCAAGTGTGTGGAAAGTGTGGGATGAGAAGGAAAGGTACGCTCATATTACTTGATAAGAGACATTGAAAACATAAGAAGATAGGGTATCATATCCTGCATAACATACCTGATATGTGTCATTTGTGCGTGTTTGCATCTTGTTTTTGCATGCACATTTAAGGGTGTTTAGAGTATAATTGAGTGCACTTAGTACAAAGTTTATGCATATTTGTTAATATTTGTACATAATGTATTTAGGTGCATAAATACTATACTAAGTGTTATATTCCATGTTTTAGGAGTGTTTTGGAAGGGTTCAAGCTTATGCAAGGAAGAAATGAGCTAACGGATGAAGACCGGAAGAAAAGAAATAAAGAAGAGATCATTCTGATCCAGCCGGTCGACTTAGAAGAAGAGATGTCGACCGGTCGCTCCAGAGAATAAAAGATTTGAAGCTGGTCGAGTTCCTCAAGAAGCCGGTCGACCGGCTAGGTCGACCGGCCATTTCAGAGAGCATCATGATTTAAGCCGGTCGAGCAAGAAAGAGGAGCCGGTCGACCGGCTGTGCGCTGAAGAAATCCATAAAAAAGCTCGTTTCTGCTCATTTTCGAGGGAGAAACTTTTATTTCTTAAATCCTAATAAACCCTAACCCTTTACCCATTTCACAAAACACCTTAAACCACCATCTAAACCCCACACCAAGCTAGGATTGAAGCATTAAACAAAGATTTGAAGGATTTGTATGGATTTGGAAGCAAGAATTTAGGGAAGTTCTTCTTGTTCTTTCTCTATTTCTTGAGGCTAGATTTAGGGTTGATTGTTGTTGTATATTAGATTAGGGCTTTGAATAATAGATTTATGTAGATCTTTGGCTCTTAATACATGTTTATTTACATAAATTTATGGCATGATTCAATATGTCTATGTATTGGAAATCAAACATGTCTATGTGTTTGTTAAAATGCCTAAGTGAATATGCATGTGTTATTTGTGCTTCAAATGCTCTTATCTACTTATTTGGGTGATGTGATTGTGCTTAATCTCATGGCTTTGCTTAGTAGAGTAGGCTTTAGCTTTAAATCCAGCTAATAGGTTACATGCTATGCTTAGTCGAGTTTAGGTGCTAGTCCTTGGCTTTAAATCCAGCCAAGCGGATCAGTTAACTTAGACTAAAGTATCCCTCACCCACGTTAGTGTTGGTTAATTGAGCCTTAATGTCACGTAGTGTTTAGGTGCTAGTCCTTGGCTTTAACTCCAGCCAAGAGAATAAGTTCTAAGCACGGATTGCGTAGGCTAGGAGGGATTGGCCCTTAGCTTTAAATCCAGCTAACGGGTTGAACCACTAGTATTGGTTAAGAGAGCCCCCGATCAACACAACGGCAATAGAAGTCCCGAGCCGTAGATAGACATCATCTGTTATCATAGCCCAAGTCTTGTTGCAATGCAATCGCCCTAGGTCCCCTTCTTCTTTATTAGTATTTCCTTCCTTAGTTTGGCTCCCTTAAGTTCCTCCATAGATTAGTTTTTATTTTCCTTTTTCTGAGCTCCCTTCCATCCTAAAGTAAGTACACACACGCACGTAGCTAGTTTAAGGCACCCGAGCACATAGAGACTAAACTAAGGTAGCCTCCCTGTGGATTCGACCCCGCACTTGAACACACTGTACTACACACGTCCCGTGCACTTGCGGGCTATTTAAGCTTGTGCTCAAATAGCGTATCAATACCCATAGTTGTCATCAAGAACTAAAGTATCATCAAGCCCATTCTTATCCTCACTGCATGAAGTTAACTCCTCATTAACCTTTCTCTTTGGTTCTCTCTCTAACTCATCATCAATTTCACCACTACTTCCCTCATTTATAGGTCTTGCTTTTATCTCTTTAGACTAATCTAAAGATATCTCAACACTATCAACCATGGGTTGCTTACTCTTAACCCTTCTCTTCATGCACTCGCTTAGAGATTTGGTTTCTTACACTGTGATCTCTAGTCTCTCTTGGTTAGATTGGTGGAGGGATAGGAAATATTTCAAGTTATCACATATACAAGATAAAAATAATACTTGAAATATAAAGAGTTTAAGGAATAGAAGATCAAACGCAACGATTTAGAGTGGTTCAAACTCCGAAGGGCCTGGTCCACTACCTAAGGTCTTCCCTAACTTCAGTAGTGAATCGACTTCTTGCTTAATATGTTGTAAAAGAATAGAACAACAATCACAACCTTGGTTTCACCACAAGGACCACAAGTGTTCTCCCAATATTTGAGGATTTCAAACCCTTCACTTTTTATAGAATATTCCTCACAAACTATACTACCCAAGAGCAAAGCACTCACCCAATAAAATAGCAAGGAGTTTGGTTACAAGACTTTTTCTGAGTAAGAATACAAGAGGTATTTAAACCTTCTTATATTATTCTAAATAGATAGGCAATTTATGTGCTCAAATAACTTGATCAATGAATGCTAATAATGTTAAATCAATGAAGATAGCAATAAATGAGATGAAAAAGCAAGAGAGAGAGAGCTTTCAATGCTATTAAATTGCAGAGAGAGTTTAGATCAAGCTGTGTTCTGAGTTGGGAGGTGAAAGGTGTATTTATAATGCCAAAAAGTAGATTTTTGAACGATCATATTTTAAAAAGCCCAAAGGGTCTATCGTTGATTGTACCGGTCAATCCCCTAGCTCAGTCGAAAGAACTAATAACCTAAAAAGCTTAGCCGGTCAACACTACTCGTTGACCACCTGGCTCAGCCAGTAAAGAGAAATAGCTCTCTGTTTGTGTCAGTTGACTTACCCGGTTGATCGGCTGTTTCAACCGATAGTTGCAGAATAGCCTAAAAGCTGGTACCTACTTTTCAAAAGCCAACTTTTCACCAGAATCCAGCAGTACCATGTTTTTCTACATGTTGTAATAACTCAAAAAGATACCAAACACTTATAAGGCCATATCATAATAAATGCTACACTACAAGCATGCAATATATTAAATGCCATGTTTAAACTTCTACTCAACTCAAGATTTTTCAGATTTTGTGTTTGAAAAAGATTTTTTATGCAAGGATATTACCCCATAGGTTTATATTTAAATAAAAAGACTCAAATACCTATAATGCAAAGCTTATAATCATGTTAGATACACTTTTATTGCAAATTTCTTGAAGATACAAGCATATATACATATATACAATCACATATATACATCAAATTGACATTTACCTATGCAATAGGTAAAGCTATTGCACATATAACTCCAAATAACTCAATTCTATGCAGGAAAACTCATCTTATGCATATACACACATATATTCATATAAAAATAATGATATGATGCATGAGCATATACTAGATATGGTACATGTACTTAATTAAGGAGAAAATATGATCTAAGTTTGAATTGAAGAAGCATGAGCAAAGTCAATGAGTATGCATGCAATACAAGAAGTTATTAAGCTTATAATAGTACCTATGTACTAAGATCAAATTAACAAAACTAAGAAAGAAGAGACTATACTAATTCTTCAAGGATTCTTCATACCTCTTCAATCTTCAATGATGAATCATGCTTCATTTTCTTCCTTCAACTTGCTCAAGTGGGTATTCTATATATAAGATATTCAAGAAACTCCAATAGTAACAATTAATAAAGTACAACTATGGCATCATCAAAATAATATGAATACCAATAGATTCAACACTTTTTTTAAAAAAAAATGTGAAAGAGCATAATACTTAATGAATGAGCATTTTATGAGAGACCATTATATAAGTTGTGTGCACAAGTACAAAACATGCGCTAATACAGTAAGCTATTGATTGCACAGGGGCTGACAGAGTGATGACATCATTGTTGATAAGAATGCTACATTGATAACATCATCACAAAAGATAATGCTTATCAACAATTATGGCATTATCATAAAGAGATAATGCTTACTTTTGTCATGTGTTCCTGTGTTACGCCTTTCAAGTTGTTGTAGTTTTCACACTTGGTAAATATTCACTAAATAATAATATTTTCATAATATATAATAATATCTTCATAATATTTAGTGTTTAGTATTGTTGACAAAGGGCCTGTTCGGCAAAACTAGTTGTTTGGATAGCTGATAGTTGTTTATATAGCTAGTAGTTGTTGTATTTTAGTTGTTACCGGATAGCTGTTCAATTAGTTGTTTAAAAATATATGTTTGATAAAACTAGCTGTTCACCTAATTGATAAATTGTAAAATGACATGAAACGACATTATAATCACCTCATTAACGTCATTGTTATTATTATATAATAATTATTATTTCTACTATGATTATAATTGAAATAGGATAATATCTTTATAATTTTAATATTGATAACAACAACAACAACAACAACAACAACAATAATAATAATAATAATCATATAATCTTGATTTGTTACTCATAAAACTTTATAATTAATTTAATTATATTGTATCTAAAATAAATAAAAGAGGCAAATTTTGATGTGGCAAGCTAAATTTGATAGGAGGTGTTAATAAAATAGTTTCTTATTGTTTGTTGCATTTTTTTTGCATTACACAAGCTAGAGAAAAATGGGAATTAGTAGAGAAAATTTAATGTACATATGGTTTCCAATACTAGATAAAATTTAATCCCATTTGAGAAGTTTTGTCCTTATCACCAATAACTTAGGAATATAATGGAGAAGAAAAATGAAAACGCTACCTTATTATCTCAAACATTAAAACTTGTAAAGTCTTAGAAAAGCTATCTAAAATGTTAGACGCTAATCTAAAAAATTATTGAATCGAACAAAAAGAAATATTAAAATAACATTTTAACTTTTGTCAAAACGTTAAAAGCTCTTGCCGAACACCCTCAAAAGGGCCCAAAAGGAAGCGCATTGGCGATGTCAACCCAACAACCCAAAAATGGCGCAAGTTTTAGCCTACGCGCACCAACACAGGGCCCAGCAGCTCCACAACTGCGCCGGTCAACACTGAGTCAACTCACCTGCTCCACTCACACTTTACTCGTAAACCCGAAGTAGGCTTCTCTCCAACAGAGTCTCAAGTTCAAAGCCAGGTCTTCTTGCCTTTCTCAGATAGCAGCAACCAGGTACAAGATGTTATCTTTATTTATTTATTTTTCTTGAAAAATTTTAATTTTCTTCTAGAATTCGGGAACTAGATTTTATTTAATTATGTTTTGGGTCATTAAGAAACAAGTTTAAACTAATTCGTGCTATAATAAGTATTTGTGAAGTTGATCTTATCGTTTCTTTGCACGAAGAGTTGTGTAATGGATTCAATACTCGATTGCTTCATACATGTTTTGTTTATAATCTGGGTTAAAGGCTTAAAGCGAAAGCAGTGGTGCAATGATAAAGTTGTCCTCGTGAGGATTAGAAGGTGACGGTTTTTAAGTCGTGGAATAAGTCTGATTGCATAAGACTGCAAAATCCATACAATTGATTATAAACCTTAGCGCAATTTCGCTTAGCTATGGGGCGCTGGGCTACTACCGTCAGATGCGTGCAAAAAGTTTGTCCACCCACGATCAGTTACACCTTTGCGCAATTTCGCTTAGCTATGGGGTCTTAACCTTAAGCATGGGTTCAATGACAATTACCTGTTGAGAAAAGGAGCTGCACATTGTCCTGTATTCTAATTATGTGGAAACATTTAGCAAGGCACTCTGAACTAGTTCAGTTATGCCCTTCCGGGTGTATTGTTGGATGTTTATAGGCACACAGTGTTGTTACATCTGTGTTGAATCTTAGAAATCATGTATATATGTTTGCTGTCTTTACTAAGTAAGCCACTTTATTGTCTGTTGTGTCTGGTGAGTTGACGACATAAGTGAGGGAACTCAATTCACTAACCTAAAAGATGTGAGATATGTCAAAGCTGGGGAAAGTTTAGAGGCTTGATGTAGTGATGTCGATTTAATGAATCTTTATCTCTTAGTTGGTACCAGCACCATCTATCTTCAGATGGCGTTTACAATCAAAATACTGTCTCGGTGGTGCCACGTTGTGCATATTCGTGTATCTTAGAGGGTGTTTGGCAGTGCTTATTTGTTGCTTATGAGTGGCAAACAGTAAAAAGCATATGAGAGGGTGTTTGTTTTTAGGTGCTTATAAGCCCATAAAAAAGCAAAGCCAAAACACCCTGTTAGACATGCCTTGTCATGCTTTGCTGAGGATAACTTTATTGTAAGAATAGAACTTTGGGGTTAAAAGAATATAAAGCATTAGGGTTCAAAAATCAAAATAAGTTAAGACCCATTTTTTCCCCATTTCCTTCTTCCATTTCCCATCAGCCCCAAAGTTAACACAAAAGCAACACCACACACACACCCATGCTTCAACAATGAAGGAAAGATAAAGAGGAGAAAAAGATTAGAAGGAAGCTTTGCTTAGCTATTTTGAGATGAGATTTTGTTCACCCAAGCTTAAGAAGGTAATCTTAACTATTCTATGTTCTTATTTGGTTTTAGTTCAATTGAGCCCTAATAATAGTGAATTAGGTTTAGGATTTATTTTGAGCATGTGCATCTGTTTATATATATGTGGGTTCTGCTCTATAACGGAACATGTATATACCTAATCTTTCTTGCCATTAGTATTGATATGGATTTTGTAAGAGAAACATGAGTATATACTTCATGTGGTAAAGTTGGAACTTGGGATTTATTTGCTTCGAAGATGTATGCATATATTATGACTTTTCTGTGTGTGGTAGTTTGCTTAACAAAAGAGAAAGTAATATGGTTGGAGTAGTGTTGCACATATATGTCTAAAGTATGCCGGCATGTGTCTATGTGTATAAGAAAATCAAAATCACATACACATGTATTAGTTAAAGAAAAGTATTTGAAAAACATACATGGTTATGTGCGAATTTTATGGTGATAGACTGAGTTTCATTAGCTTAAAAGGATCAAAGTTCTTTGGGTAGAACTCATATGAAAATATAAAGTATTTAAATAATCAAGTGGCATGCAATTTCTGTATATGTCTCAGTTTGTCATCAAGTACCTTATAATAAATTATTGCATCTATTTATGTGATGTAGATTCATTTTTAGTAGTAAGAGACGGAAAGAAATAGATATATGTGTACCTTCTAATACCTCATATACTTGACATTAAAAATCTTGACTTCTTAAGCTTAAGATGGTGACTGTAAATGTTCAGTGCTTGAGAGTATTCTAGCATAAGGATAAGGAAGGAGAAAGGGGAAAACTATAAAAGAAAGGAAAGAAAATATTGCAACGGGGATAATTAGGCACTGCATAGAAATGTTGTACAACTCTTTTATGTAATTATGTGAAATAAATACATTGTATGCATGTATCTTACTGGGAATGTGAACAAGAAGAATGCACCCGTATCAGCTAGTATAAAATGGTACTCTTACATATAACATCTATATAAATGGATGTCTTTGGACTGACTAATTTATGTATGCTTTCTAGTTCCTACATGGTCATATTACCATCTAAATCCGCCATGCCCAAATACTACTGCTAATAATATATTATTGTTCTAATATGATTAGTTGATTACTTTAATAAAGTAATTTAATTAGCCTGTGTGATATGAAGTTATATCACTGTCATGAAACAAAAGAAGGAATTATTGCACATGTTAGGTCTTGAGAACTTAGCCTAAGTTTATTACCTTGCAGTAGTAGTTTATAATCGGAGAGGAGACGTTGGGGATGTGGAGAGCTGGACTTGAGGTAAGTTGGTCTCCCGCAGTGAGCTTCTCCTTCTTTCAGTTCTTATTCATTCAACAAGGTTTTTGATATTTATTGGCCTCATTGCTATTCTTGTGTATTTGGATTGGTTTCTTGTCCCTGTCATCGATGTATGATACTCATATTTGTTGGTCTCATTATCATTACCAAGTGTTCTCATTTGCATCCTGGCCTCATTATGATACTTGAATCTCGTATATCTTGCATATTTTTCTATGGAGTCTAATTCTTCACACCAGGCAGTTTGTACTGCCCCCTTCTGTCACCATTGGTTCTGCAATCATTTTGTTTTCTTTGCCAATCAACTGTTAGCTATTTCTTGGCCTCTTGCAGATCATACTGCTTATTTCCCTTTGATAATCTCTCTTGTTAATTGTTTATCAATTGATTGGCTTTCTTTGCCAAGTGGGTTGACAGCTTGTTTGGTCTCCTATTAGCTGATTTTTGATTCTCAGTTCACAGTGTATGACTCATTTGCTTATCCACTTGTCTTCAGCTATGCACCCAGACGACAGGGTGTGATATATAGCCATCATAGCCTTTAGGCATAATGTATTATATGGTTTTAGCTATTATAGAGCCGGAGCAGATGCTACAGCATTCCTTGCACCAGTGTCGTGCGATACAGTATCATTGCATTCTTCATTGCATCAGTGCTATTGCACAATATTTTTATATGGTAATATTGCAGATGTATTCTGTTATAATGGGCCATCGGAGTATTGCAATTGTTCACTTGATTTATTGTCTCATTTGGATTCTTGGCTTCTGTTACTGTCATTGATACTCTATTGGCTTCAGATCCTCAATTGTTTATCAAATAGTTTGCTTAACTGATTATTGCAGATTTCTTCCGCTGAATCCTTCATATTGAACATCATTTCTGCTCATTCTATTGAACTTGTATTCCCTTGCAGAATCCATGGTTAGTTAGCTGTCATGGAGGCATGGGTTAGAAGTTACTTTGCGTAACTGGTCTCAGAATATATGGTATTTGAGAGATACCTGTAACTATAGAATTTTAATCGTGGCATATTTTATGGATATAATTGAATATGGAGAAATACTTGAATTTCTAACGGTGTAGCTGCTCTGATTACAGATTTGATGAGGTCTAGTTCTTGCATAGTGGTTATAGAGCCTTGAGGGCTTAGGCTCGCGGTGATCACGACCCCATGGAGTTGAGGGCATGAAAACAAAAATGGTGGAATATTTGAAAAATGGCCCCTCTTCGGCATCACTCCATTTCCAATTCCTCAATCAATCACCAAGCTTTCTCGCCTCTCCATTCACATCCACCCTGCAGTCTCTTCATCAAAACCATCACAAACCAATGATGAAGGCACAATTATCTCCACCATATGCAACTCATTACACAAAGGCGAAAACTGGGAGACATTGACTCAAACGTCCAACTCAATTTCCTTCACAAACTCAATTGTCCAGAGCATACTGTTGCACCTCAAAGAACCCATAAATGCCAAGAAAGCACTCAAATTTTTTCACTGGTCAGCACAAGAAAGGCATTTCCAACATAGCATTTCAACGTACTGCATCACAATTCATACATTAGTTAAGGCCAGGCTTGTAAAAGATGCCAAAGCATTGCTTGAATCAGCTTTTGATGAAATTGGTTGAAAATAATGGTAAAGTTTCAATCTTTGTTGTTCTCGATGCATTGATTGATAGTTACAGAACTACTGATTCAACCCCATTTGTTTTTGATTTGTTTATACAAACTTGTGCCAAGTTGAGGTTGATTGACGATGTTCTTGAAGCATGTGAAATCTTGGATGAAAATGGATTTATGCTTAGTGTGGTAACCTATAATACTATGCTTTACATTATGCAAAAATCTGAAAATACTTGTTTGGTTTGGGGCGTATATGAGCATATGATTGATAAGAGAAAATACCCAAATGAAAATACAAGTAAAATTATGGTCGATGCATTGTGTAAAGAAGGGAAGTTGCAGAGGTTTCTTGATGTTGTGGATAGGATTGTTGGGAAGAGGTGTAGTTCGCCTGGTGTGATTGTGAATACTTGTTTGGTGTATAGGATGATAGAAGAGAATAGAGTTGGAGAAGCATTGGTTCTATTGAAGAAAATTTTGCAGAAAAATATGATTCTTGATGTTATTGCTTACACTTTGGTTGTTTTCGCAAAGGTGAAGATGGGGAATTTGGAGGCAGCTTGGGAGGTTTTTGAGGGAATGCTTAACAGAGGTTTTGATGTGAATGCTTTTGTGTATACTTTATTTATTGGGGCTTACTGTGAGGAAGGGAAAATTGAGGAAGCTATTGAAGTATTAACAGAAATGGAAAATTCGGGTTTCAAACCGTTTGGTGAAACGTTTAATCATCTGATAAAGGGCTGCTGTAGAGCCGCACTCGTGAAGGAAAGCTTGAAGTTTTGTGTTAGAATGACTGTAATGGGGTTTATTCCTAGTTGTTCAGTTTTCAGTGAGATGGTTGGGAAGCTTAGTGAAAATGGATTTACAAAGCGTGCTGATGAGATGTTAACAGTTCTGTTGGAGTGGGGATTTGTTCCTGATGAGAGTACGTATTCTTATCTAATATCTGGCTATGGAAAAGAAGATAGTGTTGAAGATGCTCTCAAGATTTATTATGAGATGGAATACAAATCAATCTCTCCTGATTCTTTGGCTTTAAAGTCACTGGTTGTCAGTCTCTGTCAGCATAAAAAATTAGGGGAAGCGGAGAAGTTTCTAAAGATAATGAAAGATCTATCGCTAGTTCCGGATGCTTTTGTTTATCAGACACTAATTTCCTCCTACTTGGAGAAGGGTGACCAGGCAAGGGTGCATGAGCTTTACAATGAACTGTTGGGTGAACAATCAAAGCCGGGAGGCTAATTTACAGTGCCAACCAAGATCGAAAGGTATTAAGGTCACTGCAGCTGAGTTAAATGTTGGTTTGGCTTCAAACGAGATGGTTGTGCAGCCCTGTGAAAATCATTATGGGAAGCAGGATGACGGAATGTTGGCTGCTTCTTGGGGCAAGTTAGGTAACTTCAAGGATGTTCTTAAGCTTTAATATGAGATGGAAAGCTGCTCATTGTCTCCTCCAGCTTCAGCTTTTGGTTCCAACGGCTTTGGCTTTTATTTCTCTGATTGTTGCTGCTCACTGCTTCCTTTTCGGCATTTGGTCGTCTGACTGTTGCTCTTTGTCAAAACAAGAAATTGAGAGAGGCAGAGAAGTTCCTGAAATAGTGAAGGAATAATTAGTTCCCAAGTCATGTTTAGCTCATAATTTCACGACTATATAAATGTAGAATTTTTCACTGGAGTCAAATTAATTTTCTAGACAAGAAATACATCGATATTTAAAATGTTTGTTTATGGTGTTAGTAGTAAATACAGCCCCCTGGTGATCCAATGCTATATTCTCCCCTGCTATCAGGAATGAGAATTTCTGTAGGCTTTTAGATTGATCTGCAGCTTAACTGCGGAGAAGCTGTTGCCTGGTGGATGTCAAGATGCTGTTGCTGTCTACCATAGTCAATTTCCATCCGTGATTTGCATGTCTATCATGAATTCAGGCTTGGTATCCCTTTGTATTGTCTTTTATGGATTAGGATCTTTTCATGAAAAGAATTTTCTCATAATGACGTGATAGGATCATCTCAATGATTTATATCTATATAATTACTGATTGATTGTTCATGAAATTCAAATTCCCAAAAAAAAAAAAAAAAGAAAAAAGTAGGTAATGGAAAAGAGGAAATGCATTTTGAAAAAAAAAAGTCTCTTTTTTCCTTCTTTGGATTTTGAATTTAGGGCTTGTTTGGATTAGTTTTTTTCAAAAACGCTTTTTTAACAGCTTTTTGAAAAACAACTTTTTTTTAGAAGCTGAAAATTTTGGCTTTTAAAAAAGGCTGTATTTGAGTTTTTTTTTTAGTTTCAACGTTTTGAGGAGCCAAATTAAATAGTTATTGCAAATTTAATGTAACTTTTTCAAAAAAAAGTATTTTTTCTGAAAAAAAAAATTTTCAATCCAAATAGGCCCTAATGAATGAAATAACAAAGTAGTGATTCTTCAAAACTATCCTTTGCGCTTCGAGTTAAAACGACTTGTCACTGGTGGTTATTTCATCCGAACATTGTAAATACGCAAATGTTTTCAAAGTAGTAACCTTAAAAAAATATACGTCATAACACTAGCAATGCAAGGTATTAAATTAGTTTTATGTTACAATATCACGATTGGTTCAAGTTAACTATTTAATGGGTATGAAATTTGGAATAAAATCTCATATTTCTTAACTTGTACTCGCAGCATCGTCATCCTATAACAAATAACTAACTATTATTTAGGTGAGCGTATTTTGGCTATCGTGAACGATAATTATTCATGAAATGGAGTTGCCTATATATTTATTCTTTGGTTGCTTTCCTTGGTCATTGATTGTCATTTTCTCAAGTAATTTTTTTTAAGTGATCCTACAGATGAGCAAAATTTTAGTGTTAATTTTAAAATTTCTTAAATACTGCCATTTTTTTTTTCAAATTAATCTTTAACACTTCACAAATTTATGCGAATTGGGCAAAAAAATAAATGTTTTGAAACAATAATAGTTAATTTTTTTTATTGATACTTAATATTCTATAAACTTGATTAAATTTGATCAGAAAGTAAAATATTCAGAACTAATATGCTTGGCAAGATAGTAGAGCCATTATGGGGGGGAATATTACTAAAGACAAACTCGGCTTTGATGCCGACCAACAAACATGACGTTGGAGTTTTCCGACTAAAACTTCTATATAGTTCATGGAATCATTATCTCATTATCATGTTCTCAAATACGACAGCCAATTATTTATCAATTATTTAGTTTAGTTCGATGGCCACGTGCCAAGGTTTTGTTGATACTTCCAACGTTCCCATACTCGGAACGTAGAGGCCATTTTGTACTTGATTTTGGAGCATCTATAATGCAAGCGGCAAAACAGAGAATATTACTTGCCTAGGTGTTTCTTTCTTTTTCTTCTTGTTTGGGCCCCCCCCCCCCTAGATTAGGTTAGGTGTTTCTTGACTATGCTATGTTATTTTGGCAGCTTAAGCACTTTTGATCGAAACTAAGAGGCCGTTTGGCTAAGTGACCAGCTTATAACCCAAAGGCAAATTGACATGTTTGGATAACTAGCTTATAAGCAGTTTTTGCTAGCTTATAAGCTGGGAAGGGAAAAAAAAGCTCCATTGGACCATTTTTTTTTTTCATAGCTTATAAGCACTTTGGTCACACCAACAAAAAGACAATATTACTCTTAAAAAAGGCCAATAGTTTCAACTACTATTAATTAATAACATGTCTTTTTTAGTCATTTTTACTATCATTGCTACTTATAAACACTATTTACCAAACATGACAGTAACTTATAAACATATATTATCCAAACACATCTCTGCTTATTTATTACTAATTTATAAGGAACTTTCTGCTTATAATCACAAACTGCTTATAAGTACTTAAAAATAAACTTCGCCAAAGAGGCTTTAAACCTTTTCCTTCAAATCAAGTTACTAACTTAACTATTAGAGATCCGTTAATTGTTACCACAACAAGATCTTCTAATAGTCTCAAGTCTCTTGTTTTCCTTTACTATTTAGGCTAATGCATTCATTTCCAAAATTCGAGTTACCTGATCCGCATCTTTACCAATTTATAATCTCATTTTAATGCTAAACAAATTGGGTAATTTTGTTATTTATGATCTCATTCCTTTAGTGAAATGTCTTTTAATCCCACCCCTCAAAAAATAAAACAAAAATGGATATCCTTAAAACAGTCCAAATCTGCACGAGGTCACCCTACGGTACCAAGTCATGTAAGTCCGGAGTGCGGCTGCCGTCGACGCATCCTCCAATTGTCCATGGAGAACTTGCTGCTGCTAATTCCCCTACATATTTGTTGCCTGTGTCAACGCAGCTCCCTCAACCTTTTCCTTTCCGTCCCTGTGCTTCTCATGATCAGGCGGATCATGAGGGACTGCTAATCCAAACTGCCGCAAGACACGATCAGGACGGTGCCACTTAATCGCATGCCCATATATCAACGGGATTTGGGCACACCAAACGTCACTGTCCTGAACACAATACTGTGGCAGGCTGCCCAATATCGTCCTAAATGGTTGTCATATATATTGTAACCAAAACAAGTACCGAAGAGTTACTTACATACATTACGCACATGTTCAATAATACAAGATAAAAATATTTAATAAAGCAATTTAAGTGTACTATACCTCACCAGGCTGCAAATGACCTATAACATCCCGACACTCAACCTGACCTGACTTTCTGGATGCATCTGTCATTTCTTTCTTCACGTAAAACACAGCACCTCGTGGAACGCCAAGGAGCTGAAACAAATGCTCAAGATCATGCTATTGTTGCTGTAGCCGCTCTCGTGTGGGATATAGGAACTGAGGCTGAAAAGCCGTGAATCTATCCCATGCAAAAAACTACAAGCAGTAAACAGATGTTATAATAACACTTAGTATAATAAAGTTAACATTCATAAAAGTTAAACATAAATACATGATGAAAACCAATACCTGGACCAGTGTCATAACTCGGCATACACCCTTACACTGATGGAAGGAGGCGCGGTCAAGCTGCTGGTACAAATATGCTAGTACAGCCATGCCCCAGTTGAACTACTGAATCCACTCAAAGTCTACCAAATGGAGCAACCGGGCCAAATTGCCCTAATTCTTACTCGTATTTGCAAACAAGTGACAGCAAATCACGAGAAATATCCACAGCTGTGCCCGCTGCTGCACCTGGTACTGAATGGGGTAATCCGAAGTACTTGCATCACAAAACTGTCCTGTAGTTGGACGAAATTTATCGCGTTCCCCACTATGTCAATACGACTGGTACGATCGTCAGCAATTGCATCTGCATCAATCCCCAGCAAATCACGAATCATAATAACCTAATCCTCCCTCGAGCAAACAGTTGTATCAAGCACTGGAAAAAGTGTACCAGTCACAGGAAGACCCCAATAGATGGCCACATCCTGCAAGGTGATGGTAGCCTCCCTTACGGGTAAATGAAAGGCGTGGGTCTCTGGCCGCCACCTCTTAATCATAGCAATAATCAACCCGCAGTTAAGCTGATGGTGGCGGGAACACCCATAGAATCCCGTCTCGACCAACTGTTGCAATACCAGTGGGTGCTTTGAATCATCAAACAAAGGTCGATCCGACCTATAGCATCTAAAGCTACCTAAATGATGTGGATCCTGCAAATACTGGACCCGATGCTCCATATAGTGGCGTAACAACGTGGTGTCTACTGGTCTCGGTCGACTATCCATAATAAATCCTAAAATAAAAAATAATAATAACAATAATAGTAACAATTATAACAACAACAAGAACAACAATAATAATGATAATAATGTCAATACTACTACTACTACTACTAATAATAATAATAACAATAATAATAATAATAATAATAACTAAAAGATAACATTAATCACAATAATAATAAAATTAATAATAATAATAATAATAATGCTGAAATTATAAAACCTAAGCTATAATAAATTACCAACTAACTTAACATTTTTAAATTGCTAATTACAAAATTTTCTTCAATTAACTAACTTTACTTTAATCTAAAAAATTTAAATCTCTAATTTATTAAATAACTAGCTTATTAAATTATTCATTTCCTAAACTAACAACAATTAAAATATAAATTAACAAATCAACATCATGTTTCAAAATTAAATTAAATTAAACTACCAAACAAAATTACACAAACTAAAAACAAATTATATAACTTAAAATGTAAAATATAATTGCAAAACACAACATAATATAAATAACTTACAAGATAAACGCTAAATCCTTCGCAATGAGGCTGAAAATCTAAAACTTTTCGACTAGAGGTAGGAGGAAATTTTGGAAATGAATTTGGGAGAATAAGGAAAAAATGGCCGGAAGGCCGAATTTATAGAGAGCGGCTGCGCTCTTGGAACACATGCGACACATTCCGGGAACGCGATCCTCGTTCCAGGAGTGCAGCTGCGTTTAAAAATTTCAAAATTTCCATTATTTTCTATGTTCTGTGTTCTCGGAGTGCGTTTTGGGAACCATAATGGGTTATTTTTGAAACCTTAACGCAAATTGGGTTAGTTTTGCATGGTATATTAAAACTTGGATAAAAACAAAAATCAGCTAAAAGGACTCTAATTAAAATCAGGTAAAGATTAGCATTTTCTCTCCAAGATGAGCAGATTGTGTTATTAATTTTGATTTTTTTTAAGATTTGATCATCAAATTTAAATTAATACATTAATAATTTCAGAAAAAGTGTTTCATATTAATTTTCATATAAAATTCAAAATTTAGAATCAATTTGCTCGGATGGAGAGAAGAATTATGATCAGCTTTTTGTAACTTTTCTTTAAAATGTTTTAGCAAATCTTTTTAGTCTTTGAAATGAAATATTTATGGGATTAAAAAGGGTCAAATATTATCATAGTATTGAAAAGAAATTTATCTTTAAGAAAAGTCTTCCAGAAAGCTTAATTGATTTACGGTTTATGTTTCTTCTTTTGTTTTCTTTTTCTGTTTGCTTCAAAAAGTGTATCAATTAATTGCTATTTTTCTCTCTCTTGATTCTTTTTGGACCTAGATGTATCTATCTTCTTCATAAATGAATGTAACTTCTATGGGTCATAGGCTCATTACAAACTTATTTGAAGAATGAAAAACTGAGAGGATGTTCCACAGTATCTATTGGGGTGTTTCTATAAGCATCCAAAATAAAAAGTTAGTGAAAGAATTTTTTTTAAAAAATTTTGGGTGCTTATAAATCCTCAAATAAGCATTAGCAAATATTATAGTGCATTTTGTGTACTATGCACTGCAACACTACTATGCACCTTGAAACATGTGAGCAACATGTTTATTTAAAAAAGAAAAAAGATTTCTGGCCATTATAGTTGGCCAAAAATGGCCAAAATAGGTTTTGCAATTTTGACATATTTATTGTCTATTTTACCCTCGATGAGAAAAATTCAAGTTTTAAACTTGAGTTAAACTTTTTCTTTTCTCTTTCATCCAACCACCAAATGTACTATCATTTCTAATGGATTGACTAACATATGTGTGTATCTGTGTATTAGGTTGGTAAGAGAGAGTGTTTGTGTGTGTGTGTGTGTGTTTTTTTATTGCTATATATACTGGTGGTGGTGAGTCTGTGAGTGTTGAAGTGGTAAGAGGAGTTGGTGGTGTTGCGGGGGGAAGGGGGGGAGGAGGAGGGCTGGCCTTCTACTTTGCATCATATGCACAGTGCTCTACATGAGTACTGTACACCATACTATGCGTGAACAATAGTGTATGTGCATAGCAGTATATATATTTAAAATTCTTATATTATATGTTCAAAAGTTTTATATTATATGTTTAGAATTTTTATATTTTATGTTTAAAACTTTTATTATTAACAACTTGTTAACAACAAATTCATAAGTTTAATTTTTGATCACTCTTATATTACATGTTCAAAAGTTTTATTCAAAACTCTTATATTATATGTTCAAAATTTTTATATTTTAAGTTCAAAATTTTTAATTATATACAACTTTTTAATAAAAATCTGATAAGTTTAATTTTTCAAGACTCTTGTATTACATGTTCAAAAGTTTTAGATAATATGTTCAATATCGAATATTTATAAATGTTAATATTTCACAAGTTTTATACTATATTCACAGCTTTTTGTAATATATGTTCAGAATACTTATGCTTGATATTGAAAACTCTTATATTATATGTTTATATATTATACATTGTATGTTCAAAATACTTTATGTTTTATATTTAAAACTCCTATATTACATGTTCATAGATTATATATTGTATGTTCAAAAAAGTTTAATAGAGGGAATTAACGAATTTAATTTAGCCAAAATATGAAACACTTAATCTGTATGGTTTTAAATCATTTATTAGACAACTAAATTCTCCATCCTTTCACTTACATGCATCAACCACACTACATACCATCACCGTGACACACACCACCACCATGACACATACACGGATTTGTTGTTATAGATTTGAGAAAAATAGCTCAGAAAAAAGAGTGAAAGAGAATAATGGCGACAACTCGTGGTCGACAGTGAAATGGGATCGGCACGAAGATTGAAGACCAGCATTGTGGTCACGCTAAGATGGTGATTGTATGGTGAAGTCAGATTTGAAAATGGACAATTTGATTTTGCTGGAGAGAAAGAGCTTTGTGTGCGAGAATGGAAAGGGAGAGACTTGTGCCTCTGTTCGCGCTAGAAATTTTTTTATATAGACATGTGTTATTCACGTTAAATTTGGTGCATAGTGCTCCATAGGAGCACAATCCTACGAAGCAAAATAAAATTGAGGGAAAGGGTGGATTTTTGATGTAGGACAAAAATTGGTGTTGGGATTGTACTTGGAGTACTTGGTCTAACTTCTAAGTGTGTGTTCGTGCGTGTGCATGAGATGAGAAATCAAAAGTCAAAAAATAAATAAATTAATATTGAAATTGAGACAAAGATGAAAAAGTGCGTAACGTAATTTAATTTGGGAAGATCCATTTTTTGTAAACTTGAAAAAAAAAAGGTTGTCATGAATTTAGCTATAGGTATAATTTATGTGATTAATTATTAAGTTTTATTTTTAACCAAGCAATATCATTATGATTCGAGAGAGAAAAGTCAAAAGATTGACAAATGTAAGATTCATTTTGTAAAAATTGAAAATGAGATGGTAATCAATACTTTTTTAAAAAAGAAGATATACGCAAGAAAAATGTAGAAACTAAAATATAGTAAAAATTAAATTATAAAAAACTCTAAACTAAAAAAAAATTAGATTACAAAAAGTTTTTATTTAAAAAAGCAGAGGGAAGAAAAGTAGAGATGCACACATCATCTGAACATTTAGAGGTGATGCTAGTCTATTTTTTTATTTATAAAGGTGATAATATTTTTTTAACAGTGAAATTAATATACATTAAATATATATCTTGTATAACGAACTTTAAAGATTGTAATCATTACTTTTTAATTCTAATAATTATATAATTTTTTATTGTACTTAAATAAAAAATATTTAAACACATTATCTAAGATTAGCAATAAGTAGTATATAAAGTTAACTTTTATCATACTTAGAATTATTTATTTTAATTAGAATTGTACCTTCTTATATCCCCATTGTTACACAAAAATTTTTATTATCAATAATTATTGATTTGTGTACTTTTTCCAATTTTGTACGTTCCAAGATGAAAATTGTCATATTCAATATGAGACAGTATTGGTAGAAGACAATTGTTATATTTGTCAAAACTTTTTATTGACATGTATAATTAGACTAAAAAAACAATTGTTATTCTTTTTCTATATATATATATATATATATATATATATTTCCAATTTCATATATCTAGAGACAAAAATAGCCATCTTTAGATTAGAGATGACACGTTTTTTCTCTAATTCTAGACAGTTTGTTTTGTCAATAGATGGATACTAGTTAAAATGGTTTTCATTTGGAGAAAGAAAAAATATATTAAATTAAAAGAAGTAAGTAAAATAAAATGAAAATTTTTTAATGACTATCATGGTCTTAGTCCAATTAGCGAATAATGTCAAAAGTTCAGTGTATGTGATATATAAGTAAGGAAGATACATTTGTTTTACAATATTGGAGAGGAAATATTCAATTTATTCTGTAAAATTATGTGATTAATTATTAAAAATTATGTTCAACCACATAATATTAGTATGATACAAGAGAAAAATAAATAAAACATTGATGCAAGTAAGTAAAGAAAATATGCAACTTTTGATTATTGTCATGGATTTGATGTAATCAATGAATCATATTAAATTCTTGGTGTTTATAATTTGTAAGCAAAGAGGAGACTCATTTTTGCAAAATTTCAACAGAGATTGTGGTTAGTTATTAAACTTTTATTGTAGCCAAATAACATTATTATGATTCAAGAGAAATAAAAAAATTAGGAAATTAATATGGTAAGTAAAAATATGAAACTTGTGATTATTATCATAGTTTTATCCTAATTAGTAAAATATGTCAAAATTTCAGTATTTATAATAACCCACTGAATTATGATAGATCATGATAATAATTTTATAAAACATTAAGATAAAATAATTTTTAATAATTTATGCCAAAAAAATATACTTTCACTTGATACTTATTTTTTTAAGATTCATGCTTTCTCGTCTAAATTCTAATATCGTGATCTATAATAGTCTACTAAGTTGTTTTATCATATATTGATAATCAATAAAAAAATTTGTATTAACTTATTCCAGAAAACCTACTTTCACTTCATACCTAATTTATTAAGATCTATTTTTTTCTAATCTAAGTTATAATATTGTAATTTATAATTGCTCACTAAGTTATTTTACCTTATAGTGATAAGAATTGTAATTACATTACGACAAAGTAATTTTTATTAATCTATAAAAAATCAATTCTCATTACATATATAATTTATTAAGATTTATTCTTTCTCATTTAAGTTATACTATTGTAATTTATAATTATAGTAGGTTATTTAATCACATAATGATGATATTAGATTTGAGCTGACATAAATAAAATTAAATAAACCAAGCTTGATTTGTATTTTAGACTAAGCTCATCCGCACCAAAGTCTAATAATACATACAAAAGAATGTCTAAATAATTATGCGTAATGCATACGTGTAAACAAAAGATAACACATTCTGCACATTAACAATACCATAAATAACTTTTCATTTTTCCCCAAGTCCAACAACATAATCCTTCGCAGGGTTAACTACTAATATATGCAATTAAAAAATAATGACTTCACATTTATACTCTTACTTTTCAATAAGTTAATGATAATATCATCAATTTTTTTTTTCTTTTAGCCTTTAGGAATGCTTCATAACTCAATATTAGAAAAAGCTAATCATGTGTTGTGTTTTTGTGTGTGTTTGCATTGTTATTTGCCAATGTTTAAGACGTATTAAGTGCTTATAAAGATGCATTAGTGTAGTGCTTTGGATAAGAATAGGCTTAAGTGTAAACAATTGTACATATTGAGTTTAAAAGACAAATTGCTACATTAATTGTTTGTTTTCAATGATTTAGGTGAACTTCGGGTTAAGATCGAGATTGAACGATGATAGGTGATGAAGATGGGAGATGAACAGGTCTAAAAAAGAAGATCAGAGGCTTGAAAGACAAAGAATGGAGGAAGGAAGTCAGCTGGATGACCTAGAAGAAGGAGGTCGACTGGCCACTCTAGAGAGGTGCTTAAAATAGCCAGACGACTACCCTTCAAGAGCCGTCGACCGGCCAATCTAGAGAGCATCACCAAAAAGCCAGTCGAGCAAAGAGCCGCTCAACCGGCAGTGCGTAAAAAGCTGATATAAAAGTTCAATTTTTAGACTAAGAAGGGGAATCTTTGACAATTCTTGAGGAGGATCTTAACAGACCCATCACACACACACACACACACACACACTCTCTTAACCCTAGTCTTCACCCACATCACACACACTCTCTCACACATTTCAGCACATTGAAGCAAGAGGATTTAGAGGGTATCAAGCATTTGGAATCAAGTTTGCTCAAGAGCTCTGTTCAAGATTAGCTAGGATGAAAGGAAAGCTTCATAATCTCTCTTTCATTCTATTTCCTATTATGATTGAGTAGACTTGTCTAGGGTGATTAAGCTTATGTAATGGGTTAACTATATACTCTTATGATATGGGATTTGATGGTTGAATATATACATTCTTTGATTTTGTTGTTCAAATGGTTATTTTCTCATTCATGTCTAAGTGCTTGATAAAATGCCTAAATGAGTAGCATGTGTATAGATTGAAGTCTATTTGATACTAAACACATCTAATCCATGCTATAATCATGTCTATGTGTTTATATATGGATGCTATGAAGTGGATAATGCTTATATTCATATC
Source organism: Cordia subcordata (assembly GCA_028554755.1). Classification (NCBI taxonomy): domain Eukaryota; kingdom Viridiplantae; phylum Streptophyta; class Magnoliopsida; order Boraginales; family Cordiaceae; genus Cordia; species Cordia subcordata. The sequence goes on from JAPTOF010000019.1 coordinate 12,126,385, forward strand.
TATATGTATATTTGCATGCCTAGTAGTGAATATGACTTCAATAACACATACATGTTGGTTGTAGATCACTTCTAACGGTGTAATGCGAGCAAGACGATGTTTGGTAGTTGAATAGATCCCATTATTCATGAACACCTTGGCCAAGAACATGTATGAATGTGCTAGCAAGTCAAATCCTGCTGAAGTGATGTTCGGATGACAGCAAGTAATTTAGGGCTAGCCTAGGCCGAGTCTCCTTTGGCTTTAAATCCAGCCAATAGGTTTCAGGATAGGTTTAGATGACCTTAGCAACACTAGGTCTTGGCTTTAAATCTAGCTAATGGCTTAGGTACTAGGGTAGGTTCATTCTAAGTCACCTAGGAAGCTAATTGATCACTCTTAAGGCCCTAGGTCATAAGGACCACGCCGTAGCTCTAAGAGGCACCGCCTCGGAACAGACCTGCACCGAGTTCTAGGGGGAAATTAAGGCACTAATTCAACAACCTAGTTAAGAGAAATTACTAAAGTAAGCCATCATTCTTTAATCCCATAGCATTTGAGTATAGAATCACCCATTCATAAGTTGAAGTCACCCTAACACCTTTCCATATGTTAGTTTCTTTAAATTAGCTTGTCCTCCAGTTCTCATTCCTATAGTTTAGTTTAATTTTCTTTAGTTAGAGCTCCCGACCATTCAAAACCCCAAAAATAGAGAGTTTAGGTTTCTTTTTTAGGCATACTCTAGAACACACACATAGAATCTATCTCACAACATAGCCTCCCCGTGGAATCGACCCCGCACTTGCATACACTTTACTACATTGATCCGTGCGGTTGCGGGTCTTTAGAGTTTGCACTCAAAGGACAACAATCAAGTTCTTGGCGCCATTGCTAGGGAGGCACGGGTTTGCATTCTTTGTTTTTGTGTTTTGGTAGTTACTTTTCTTGCTTTCTCGCTGTTCCTTTACAGCTTGTTTAGTTTTTGCTTATCTTGTTTTTTGTTTATATTATCTTGCTTTAGTTCTTGTTTATCTATTTCAGTTTTTGTCTTTGTTTTTAGTAGACTTTCTAGGATTGTGGTTTATTTGCTGTAGTTTTAGGAAAATTGAAGTTTTTGGGGGTTGAAGTGGCCAGAGTTAGGATAGTTTGTGTCTGCTTGATAGGAGATCCATTAGAAATGCCCTAGTTCCTCTTAATCCCAAACCCAATAGAATTGCAAGACATTTTAGGAATTTAGGAGATCTTCTTGAGGAGATGGCCGATCCTAATCATCCTCCTAATCCTCCCATTCCCTCGATGAATCCTATTCCACCTCATGATCACCTTGGGCATCAAGCCCAAGATCATTTTAGACAAGAGCCCCGTAGACCGGATCCACCCATAGATGAGGATCCCACTCTTAGGCAATTCTTTCTCCCCGAAGCCTTTAAGCCTAATTTGGCTATTCAAATTCTAGGTTTGGGGGAGACCAACTTTGAGATAAAGCCTAATATGTTGGCCATGCTTTCTTCTTTCTACAAGAGAAGCAATGAGAGTCCTTTAGAGCATATTACTGATTTTGTTGAGATGAGTTCCACTCTCCATGTCCCCAATGTCTCCTAAGAGGTCATACGTCTAAGATTGTTTCCTTTCTCTCTTAAGGATAAGGCTAGGGCTTGGTTGCATTCTTTACCTAGTAGTTGCATTACTACATAGGATGAGCTTTAATCTAAGTTCTTTCAAAAATTTTATCCCATGGCCAAGACAGCCGACCTTAGGACCGCCATTATGACTTTCTCGCAGCATGATCTAGAATCCTTTCATGAGGCTTAGGAAAGGTTCAAGGATCTTCTTAGACAATGTCCACACCACGGGTATGGCAATCATGACCTATTGCAATATTTCTTTCAAGGTTTAAATGAACAAAATTTGATGATGTTCAATGCCGCCTCTGGTGGTGCCTTCTATCTTTTGAGATCGACTGAGGCATGGGAGAAAATAGAGCTGATGGCTAAAAATTCTTTTCAAAATTTTGCTATGGAAAGGTCTAGTCAGGGAGGTAATAAGAAAAGTGTTAATGAGGTTGAAGTTTCTTTAGACTTACCCGCTAAGGTTAAGGCTTTGACGAATAAGCTAGATCAATTCATTTCTTTATCTCTTTCATCCCAAGGTCATAGGACTAGTTTTATAGGTTCTTTCTTCGCCCCTTTAGTTGTTAAGGTTTGTGCATTGTGTTCCGAGTCAACTCATAAGACCATAGCTTGCCCTTAGCATCCCAGTTTCTCGAATTCATGAAAGAGCAAGTGTGTGCCACACAAGGTTATTCTCGTGAGTACATTCCGTAATTGAATACATACAATTCAGGTTAGAGGGACAACCCAAAATTTTCTTGGAAACAAAGTCAGCATGAGTCTAGTTCACATTCTCAAGTTCCACCTCAGTAGCGACCCCGTTCTCAATATCCCCCAGGTTTCTATCATCTTAATCAGCCCTGTCTCACCAGTGCTCCTCAACCTTAGGCTTTACCTTCTCCTTCTAGTAGCCAGTCTTATAGTAATGATGTGATGAAGCCAATGCAGTTTATTCAAAATCAACAGTAGGCATTGGCTAGTCAGTAGTAGGAGTTAACTGATAATAGGCAAGAGATGACTAGCTGTAGGTAGCAGATGGCTAGGTTTGAGACATAGTTAGGACAGATTGCTATGCAGTTGAGCACTAAAGACCCCGAGAAATTGCCTTCTCAACCAGAGATGAACCCTAGAGTCCACTCCCGTTCCTCCACCAATGTCACTTATCCTTCTTAGGCCTAGGCTAAGGCCTTCACCACTCTTAGGAGCGGTAGGGTAGTGGATAATAGGGTATGAGTTGACTTTGCAGTGCCTGCACCTAGTGGTCCTTCTGAGTCTAAAGCATCACATAGTAGCCTTATTGATGGAAATTCTAAAGAGGGTCTTGTTAAGAGAGATAAGCCTATTAGAGACCATGGAGAGAGTAGTACTTCCCGCCCACATCGGAAGGGAAAAAAGCCCATTGATGATTCCCATGTGTCCAGAGGTGTTGAGCCTAGAGTTCCTTTTCCATCCGCCTTAGAGAGGCCTACACCTGGTGAGGATTCTAGGTTTTTCAAGGTTTTAGAGCATCTTAAGGACCTTAAGGTCAATCTTCCTTTGATAGATGCAATCCTCTCCATCCCCTCCTATTCTAAATTCTTTAAGAATCTTTACACGAGGAAACATAGGTCATCGAACATTCCTAAGAAGGTGAGGCTTATGGAGAAGGTGAGTAGTATTTGTACTTCGGGCCTCCCGCCTAAGATGAGTGACCCCGGAGCCTTTACTATTCCTTGTAGGATTAGAGAGACCCAGATTGATCACGCCTTGTTAGATATAAGGTCTAATGTGAATCTCATTCCCTACTTCGTCTATCAGCAACTAGGTCTAGGTGAGTTGTCCCCTACACACGTTACTCTTCAGCTAGCTGATACGTTCGAATGTAGACCTAGAGGTGTGATAGAGAATGTTATGGTCCAGGTAGGTGAGTTCGTGTACCCTGTTGACTTCATAGTGTTAGATATGGATTCAAGACATGACTTTAGACATTCTACACCCATTCTTCTAGGTCGCCTCTTCCTTGCCACCGCAGATGCCATTATTCATTGTAGGTCGGGGTTACTGGAGATGAAATTTGGTAATTTGAGATCCACTATGAAGGTTGCTGAGGCAGTGAATTAGGCTAGTATAGGAGGAAAAGATGGAGAAGAGTGCTTTAGAGTTGATGTGATTAATTCTTGTGTTGTAGATCTTGTACAGAGAACTATGATCAATAGAGAAGATTTAAGGAAATTTGAGGAATTGATGTCTAGCTTTGATTTGGAGACCTTAGAGTAGAAATGTGTATCTTCTACTTCCTTGATTGAGAGCCCTTTGATTGATGAGTCACTTGAGCTTAATTGTTCTAGTCTTGATTCTAGTGACATTCCCGTTGATGATATTGAGGTTGAGTCACCCTTGGTTGAGCCTGGTCCTTTTTTAGAGCTCAAACCCCTTCTTGATCATTTGAAGTATGCATTCCTAGGCCTTAGTGAGACCCTTTTGGTTATCATAGCTTCCGATCTATCTAGTGAGTATGAGGAGCGTCTCTTAGAGATTCTTAGGAAACATAGGAAGGCTATAAGGTGAAAAATTGATAATTTGAGAAGTATTGACCCTTCGGTTTGTATGTATCGTATTCACCTTGAAGATGGAGCCATTCCTTCTAAGGAGATGCAAAGGAGGCTAAACCCACACATGGGCAAAGTAGTTAAGAAACAGATCATTAAGCTTTTAGATGCAGGCATTGATGTGTGTCATTTGTGCGTGTCATTATGTCATTTGTGCGTGTCATTTCATGCAAAAAATGAAAAAAAAAATAATAAAAAAAACGCCAAAAGGCAACAAAAAGATTGAAAAGTGAAGTATGTTGAATAAGTGTCAAGTCACACAATGTCAATTTGACACAAGTATCTCTTTTGTTTATTTTTATGTATTTAGGATAAGGCTCTTACGTCAATGTGAGCCATTGTGATGTATCTTCTCTTTCTTGCATCTTTGGGGCTAAGTGCATATTGGGAGGCATGTTAGTTGATAGAGCACGAAGTACCAACATCCCGAGTGCGTGAGTTGGAATCCTAAGTTTGTGGTGGTTCTAGCTACTTGGTGACATTCCCATGAGGTGTGAGACCCCGTGTGATTGAGGGGAGGATCCAAAAAAGACTAGGGAAGCCCTTACATGAAAGGAATGACCCCTTATACCCCTTGGATGCGAAAAGATAGCAAGTCAATGCAATTGGCAACTCTTTGAAAAGCATGAGGATAGACTTCATTTAGGCTTGCCTGAGGACAAGCAAGGGGAAGGTTTGGGGGTGTTGATGTGTGTCATTTGTGCGTGTTTGCATCTTGTTTTTGCATGCACATTTAAGGGTGTTTAGAGTATAATTGAGTGCACTTAGTACAAAGTTTATGCATATTTGTTAATATTTGTACATAATGTATTTAGGTGCATAAATACTATACTAAGTGTTATATTCCATGTTTTAGGAGTGTTTTGGAAGGGTTCAAGCTTATGCGAGGAAGAAATGAGCTAACGGATGAAGACCGGAAGAAAAGAAATAAAGAAGAGATCATTCTAATCCAGCCGGTCGACTTAGAAGAAGAGCCGGTCGACCGTCTCCAGAGAATAAAAGAATTTAAGCCGGTCGAGTTCCTAAGGAGCCAGTCGACCGACTAGGTCGACCGGCCAGTCCAGAGAGCATCATGATTGAAGCTGGTCGAGCAAGAAAGAGGAGTCGGTCGACCGGCTGTGCGCTGAAGAAATCGATAAAAAGCTCATTTCTGCTCATTTTCGAGGGAGAAACTTTTATTTCTTAAATCCTAATAAACCCTAACCCTTGATCCACTTTACAAAACACCCTAAGCCACCATCTAAACCCCACACCAAGCTAGGATTGAAGCATTAAACAAAGATTTGAAGGATTTGTACGGATTTGGAAGCAAGAATTTAGGGAAGTTCTGCTTGTTCTTTCTCTATTTTTTGTAAATATATTGCTAGATTATGCTAGATTTAGGATTGATTGTTGTTATATATTAGATTAGGGCTTTGAATAATGGATTTGTGTAGATCTTTGGCTCTTAATACATGTTTATTTACATAAATTTATGGCATGATTCAATATGTCTATGTATTGGAAATCAAACATGTCTATGTGTTTGTTAAAATGCCTAAGTGAATATGCATGTGTTATTTGTGCTTCAAATGCTCTTATCTACTTATATGAGTGATGTGATTGTGCTTAATCTCGTGGCTTTGCTTAGTAGAGTAGGCTTTAGCTTTAAATCCCGCTAATAGGTTACATGCTATGCTTAGTCGAGTTTAGGTGCTAGTCCTTGGCTTTAAATCCAGCCAAGCGGATAAGTTAACCTAGACTAGAGTATCCCTCACCCACGTTAGTGTTGGTTAATTGAGCCTTAATGTCACGTAGTGTTTAGGTGCTAGTCCTTGGCTTTAAATCCAGCCAAGAGGATAAGTTCTAAGCACGGATTACGTAGGCTAGGAGGGATTGGCCCTTAGCTTTAAATCCAGCTAATGGGTTGAACCACTAGTATTGGTTAAGAGAGCCCCCGATCAACACAACGGCAATAGAAGTCCCGAGCCTCAGATAGACATCATTTGTTATCATAGCCCAAGTCTTGTTGCAATGCAATCGCCCTAGGTCTCTTTCTTCTTTATTAGTGTTTCCTTCCTTAGTTTGGCTCTCTTAAGTTCCTCCATAGATTAGTTTTTATTTTCCTTTTTTCGAGCTCCCTTCCATCCCAAAGTAAGTACACACACGCACGTAGCTAGTTTAAGGCACTCTAGCACATAAAGACTAAACCAAGGTAGCCTCCCTGTGGATTCAACCCCGCACTTGCACACACTGTATTACACACGTCCCGTGCACTTGCGGGCTATTTAGGCTTGTGCTCAAATAGCGTATCAAGTTTTTGGCGCCGTTGCTGGGGAGGCATGGTATTGGTTCTTTGTGTGCATTTGTGTTTGGGATTGGTTGCTTGCGTGTGCACTATCTTTACTTGCTTTCCATTTTTTTGAAAAAAAAAATTAGAAAAAAATTTTTCTCGAAAAAAATTTAAAAAAAAATTTTAAAAAAAATTGACTGTGAAGGGATTTTACTTGTGATTCATTGAATATGACCGATCCTAATGCTTCTTGGTGGTCACTTGTATCGTCTTCCCCACCACCCGAACGTGTCCCTTATGCATGTCGCTTGTGTGGAAGTTTCATGCATCCTACCGTTTTCTGTCCCCACGAGAAATCCCCACCTAGGGCTAGTGTTACTAATGACCCCTATAGTCATGCAACATCTCATGCATCTTCATTTAGTAATCATGACTATAAGGATGCATATTCTTCTTATTGCAATCATTGTGGAAGCCATGCTCACTTTTCTCGTGCTTGTCCCACCTTCCACTCTTATCCCCAATTGCATGCAATGCCCTATGCCCCTAGCAATCATATGCCCATGCATGCATTTACATCTAGCTATCATTATTTTAGGGAGCAACATCATGCATTTTCACAATGGGGTCAAGATGACTCTTTATTCCATTCACCTTCTAGTTTCGATTGTCCACCTCCAACACCTTCTTTTTCCACCCATTCCTCTTCCGAGTTTTTTTATGGTTATGTGCAAAATGATTTTCAATATGACTACCCTTTTCACTTGGTTGAACCCTCTTCTGTTATGTCTACACTCTCGAAGCAATTAGATCAAATGCTTGAGCAATCCCAATCTCTCCTCCAATCTAATCAAGAGGAACTAGAGAGTTTTAAGCGAGAATCCAAATCCCTAGGAGAGCGCTTGAAGAGAATGGCTGAGAGTATGCAACTCATTAGTGAGACTTTTGAGATACCTTTAGAACGAGTTGACGAGATAGAGATGAGACCTAACGATGAGGTAACTAAGGGTGGAAATGATGATGTATGGGAGAGACAGCTAGAAAGAGAGGTTGATGGAGAGATAACATCTTGTAGTGAGGATGAAGATGAGCTTAATGATAACTTGGTTCTTGATGACTCTTGTGATTATGTTTTAGAGGAAGTAGTACCCTATCCTCTTAAGCTTTCAACGTCTCCCATTGAGTCACATGAGCTCTTTCTTTCTCCTCATCCCACACATTCCGTACACATGGAGGTTGAATCTTGTGTCGATAGTACTCAATTGCATTCCGAGTCGACATTTAGGGAGTTTAGCGCGCATTCTCCCCTCGAGCATTCATGCATACACGATGAGGAATCCGTTGAGTCCCCATTGCCCCCTCTATTAGTGTCTACCCTGTATAAAAAGCATGATGGCGAGATGACACCCACTAGTGATGAATGTATTGATGAATTTAAAGAGACTGTAGCTAGTGAAGGTTTAAAGTCATCCACTGGGGAAAACAAGACATTAATTTTGGAGATTTTAGATGATAAGTTTCTTGGAGTTAAGAATCATGATGTTGAAGAGAATAGCAACTCTAAGAAAACACATAAGAAAGAAACTGATGTGCTTGGAAGAATGATCCATGGGTCTCTTTGGATGTTTGATGATTCATTGATGGAAATAGAGCCCATTAAGATCGAATCCACCCTTTGTGAGGAGTTAGAACGACCTAGGCTTGATTATGTTATATCTTGTGGAGAAGAAGAGTGTAGTACATCCACTTCCTATATCGTTGCTCCTTCTTCTCCAAATGTTGTTCCAACCCTTTCCCATTCCATTGAGTCTCCCTTTTTGGAGCTCACGTTTGTGCCTTCATGCATAGAATATTTTCATCTAGGGTTAGAAAGCACGTTTCCCATGTTGCATGCATTAGACCTATCTTTGACCCATGGGGGAAGTGTGTTCCTAGCCCTTGATTATGAGAAGAAGGCATTGGGGTGGCTAATTAAAGAGCAAGCGGGACATGATTCTTCACGTTTGAGCATGCTTCATTCCACACTTGCGCGTTCATTTGATATTTTAGGGTGGGATCTTGAAAAGGGGTGCATCATGCATTCATTGCCCCAACCTTTAGTGCATGACCCTTTTCCTTCTATATTCTGTGCTTTGATGATTATCCGGCAATTTGTGCCACGCAACTTTAAACATGTTTTACTCTAACATTGGCGCCCGGCTGGAGGCGTTAAATCCAGCGCTACTAGGAGGCACCCTAGGCTTGTTCATATTTTTCTTGTTTTTCTTGTATTTATTTGCTTTTGCCTTTGTATATAGTATATTAGTTTTCTTGTGCTTATTCTTGCTTTGTACATAATAGATTAGATTGCTTTTGTTTATCTTACCTTTTTATATTTTAGGCTTTCTTTTGTTTATTTTCATTCTTAGGAGGTTAGATTTTTATTCCCTTACTTGTTCTTGCTCCTTTCCTTCATTTGTGCATCAATCCCTTACTCCGTGTTTACATCCTTGTTTATCATTTCAAATGTCAATGTGAGCTTGCATAGCATATCTTTTAATCTCTTCTTTGTTTTTTGAGCATTAGTGCTTTCCACAAAAGATAGAGGCTAGTAGATCGTTGGATTGTCTTTGGCATTTGCGGACTACATGGAAACAAGGTTGTATCTATCCATCTTTTACTTGTCCTTATCTATCCCTCTCCGCATTCCCCATATGTGTTTCATGTTGATTGCTTGTCGTATGGTTTTGTGATTTTTGCTTGAGGACAAGCAAAGTTTAGGTTTGGGGGTGTGGTTGCTCATTTATTGTTTATATCATATATGGGATAGCTTCGCTTGCCATATCTTATTTTTGCTTAAAATGTGTTCAAATTTTTCAATTTTTTGCATATTTTGAGTTAGTTTATCTCCACGTTGGTTGGAGAGTTGGCTTTTGTTATTGACTTAATTGATTGGAGAAGATAAGGGTGTATTGTGGGGAGTAAATTGAGTGTAGGGTATAACCTAGACTTTGAAGAGAATCCTTTTGAAAACTGTGGGGAGTGAGTATTTCTAAGAATGCACCTTGTAGTTTCCCCACAAATTGGTTGGAAAAAGTGTTTTTAAGGGGTTGTTGATATGAGTGCCCATTCCTTGATTGGTTCTTTTAGTTTGCCTTAGCCTCTTCTTTTTCCTTTCTTTTTGTTCTATTTATGTATTGAAAAAAAAAAGAAAGAGAAAAAAATGCAAAAATTAAAAAAAATAATAAAAAAAGCCAAAAGGCAACAAAAAGATTGAAAAGTGAAGTATATTGAATAAGTGTCAAGTCACATAATGTCAATTTGACACAAGTATCTCTTTTGTTTATTTTTATGTATTCAGGATAAGGCTCTTACGTCAATGTGAGCCATTGTGATGTATCTTCTCTTTCTTGTATCTTTGGGGCTAAGTGCATATTGGGAGGCATGTTAGTTGATAGAGCACGAAGTACCAACATCCCGAGTGCGTGAGTTGGAATCCTAAGTTTGTGGTGGTTCTAGCTACTTGGTGACATTCCTAAGAGGTGTGAGACCCTGTGTGATTGAGGGGAGGATCCGAAAAAGACTAGGGAAGCCCTTACATGAAAGGAATGACCCCTTGGATGCGAAAAGATAGCAAGTCAATGCAATTGGCAACTCTTTGAAAAGCATGAGGATAGACTTCATTTAGGCTTGCCTAAGGACAAGCAAGGGGAAGGTTTGGGGGTGTTGATGTGTGTCATTTGTGCGTGTTTGCATCTTGTTTTTTTGCATGCACATTTAAGGGTGTTTAGAGTATAATTGAGTGCACTTAGTACAAAGTTTATGCATATTTGTTAATATTTGTACATAATGTATTTAGGTGCATAAATACTATACTAAGTGTTATATTCCATGTTTTAGGAGTATTTTGGAAGGGTTCAAGCTTATGCGAGAAAGAAATGAGCTAACGGATGAAGACCGGAAGAAAAGAAATAAAGAAGAGATCATTCTAATCCAGCCGGTCGACGGTCGACCGGCCGCTCCAGAGAATAAAAGAATTTAAGCCGGTCGAGTTCCTAAGGAGCCGGTCGACCAGCTAGGTCAACCGGCCAGTCCAGAAAGCATCATGATTGAAGCCGGTCGAGCAAGAAAGAGGAGCCAGTCGACCGGCTGTGCGCTGAAGAAATCAATAAAAAGCTCGTTTCTGCTCATTTTCGAGGGAGGAACTTTTATTTCTTAAATCCTAATAAACCTTAACCCTTGACCCACTTCACAAAACACCCTCAACCTCCATCTAAACCTCACACCAAGCTAGGATTGAAGCATTAAACAAAGATTTGAAGGATTTGTACGGATTTGGAAGCAAGAATTTAGGGAAGTTCTGCTTGTTCTTTCTCTATTTCTTGTAAATATGTTGCTAGATTATGCTAGATTTAGGGTTGATTGTTGTTGTATATTAGATTAGGGCTTTGAATAATGGATTTGTGTAGATCTTTGGCTCTTAATACATGTTTATTTACATAAATTCATGGCATGATTCAATATGTCTATGTATTGAAAATCAAACATGTCTATGTGTTTGTTAAAATGCCTAAGTGAATATGCATGTGTTATTTGTGCTTCAAATGCTCTTATCTACTTATATGGGTGATGTGATTGTGCTTAATCTCGTGGCTTTGCTTTGTAGAGTAGGCTTTAGCTTTAAATCCAGTTAATAAGTTACATGCTATGCTTAGTCGAGTTTAGGTGCTAGTCCTTGGCTTTTAATCCAGCCAAGTGGATAAGTTAACCTAGACTAGAGCATCCCTCACCCACGTTAGTGTTGGTTAATTGAGCCTTAATGTCACGTAGTGTTTAGGTGCTAGTCCTTGGCTTTAAATCCAGCCAAGAGGATAAGTTCTAAGCACGGATTGCGTAGGCTAGGATGCATTGGCCTTTAGCTTTAAATCCAGCTAACGGGTTGAACCACTAGTATTGGTTAAGAGAGCCCCCGATCAACACAACGGTAATAGAAGTCCCGAGCCTTAGATAGACATCATCTGTTATCATAGCCCAAGTCTTGTTGCAATGCAATCACCCTAGGTCCCCTTCTTCTTTATTAGTGTTTCCTTCCTTAGTTTGGCTCCCTTAAGTTCTTCCATAGATTAGTTTTTATTTTCCTTTTTCCGAGCTCCCTTCTATCCCAAAGTAAGTACATACACGCACGTAGCTAGTTTAAGGCACTCGAGCACATAAAGACTAAACCAAGGTAGCCTCTCTGTGGATTCGACCCCGCACTTGCATACACTGTATTACACACGTCCCATGCACTTGCAGGCTATTTAGGCTTGTGCTCAAATAGCGTATCAGGCATCATTTATCTGATCTCCGATAATGAGTGGGTTAGCCCAGTCCAAGTCACCCCTAAGAAGTCCAGGATCACAGTTGTAGAGAATGAAAGTGGAGAGCTTATCCCCACACGTATTCCCACGGGATAGAGAGTTTGTATTGATTATGGAAAGCTCAACTCCAAAACTAAGAAAGATCATTTCCCATTGTCTTTTCTAAATCAAATTTTAGATAGCGTGGCTGTGCATAGCTACTATTATTTTCTAGATGGTTATTCGATTTATAATTAGATCCCCATGTTTCCCGAGGACCAGGAGAAGACCACCTTTACTTGTCCCTATGGCACTTTTGCCTATAGGAGAATGCCCTTCGGTCTTTGTAATGCCCTAGCGACTTTCCAGAGGTGTATGATGGCCATTTTTAGTGACCTGATTGAGAGCCATTTAGAGATATTCATGGATGATTTCTTAGTCTTTGGTGATAGTTTTGAAGAGTGCTTGAGTCACCTCTCTTTAGTCTTAGACCGATGTGTGGAGAAGAATCTAGTGTTGAGTTGGGAGAAATCCCACTTCATGGGGCAAAGAGGGATAGTGTTGGATTACACAGTTTCATCTAGTGGTCTTCAAATTGACCCAGCTTAGATAGAATTGATTGAAAAGTTGTCTGTCCCTAAGTGTGTCAAGGATGTTATATCTTTTCTAGGGCATGCAGGATTCTATTGTTGGTTCATTAAGGATTTTAGCGACATTGCATGTCCCTTGTCTAGGCTCTTAGCACAAGATGTCCCTTTTGACTTTGATGATGAGTGTGTGAGGGCTTTCAATAGGCTTAAATCCTTATTGTCTACATTCCCAATTATCCAGCCACTTACCTAATGTCTCCCATTCGAGGTTATGTGTGATACACTTGATTATGCGATAGGAGCTGTTTTAGGTCAAAGGAAGGATAAGTTGCCCCATGTTGTGTACTATGCTAGCAAGACTCTTGATGAAGCCCAAAAGAACTATACCACCATGGAAAAAGAGCTTCTAACAATAGTCTTCTCCCTTAACAAGTTTAGATCATATATCTTAGGGTCCAAAGTGATTGTCTACACCAATCATGCGCATTGAAATATTTGTTGTCTAAGAATGATTCTAAGCCCCGCTTGATTAGGTGGTTGCTTCTCCTTCAAGAGTTTGACATCGAAATCCGGGATAAGAAGGGTAGAGAATATTTAGTTGCAGATCATCTTTCCCATCATGTTAGCAAGTCTTCTAGTGATCCTTCTCCTTTTCATGATTCATTTCTCGATGAGCAATTGTTTGCCGTCTCTAATCACACACCTTGGTTTGCTTATATTATCAATTATCTTGGCACAGGGCATTTTCCTTCCCATTGGGAGAAGAGAGAAAATGATAGGTTTCTAGCATAAGTTAGGCATTTCTTTTGGGAGGATCCCTATCTTTTTAAAGTGTGTGCGGATCAAATGATTCGCCGGTGTGTGCTCGAGGACGAGTTTGAGAGCATTTTGAGCATGCATCATGATGAGGGGTGTGGGGGTTATTTAGTGGGAAGAAGACCGCCGCGAAGGTCTTGCAATGTGGCTTATTTTGGCCCACTCTCTTTAGGGATGCCCAAGAGTATTGCAAAAAGTGTTTTAGATGTTAACAATCTAGGTCCATCTCTAGGAGAAACATGATGCCTTTATCCCCTATTCTTCCAAGTGAGTTGTTTGAAGTTTGAGGTATAGATTTCATAGGTCCATTTCCACCTTCCTTTGGGTACCAATACATTTTAGTAGCCATTGATTATATGTCCAAATTGGTTGAGGAAATTCCCATACATACTAATGACCATAAGGTAGTGGTTGAATTCATCAAGGAGAACATTTTCTCTAGATTTGGAGTCCCTAGGGTCTTGATTAGTGATGGGGACTTGCATTTTCACCAACGAACTTTAGAGGCCTTGTTGAAGAGATATTAGGTCACCCATAAGGTAGCCACTCCTTATCACCTGCAAACTAGTAGACAAGTAGAGGTGTCTAATAGGGAGATCAAGCACATTTTAGAGAAAACAGTTCAGCCCGATAGGAGAGATTGGTCTATTAGGCTAAATGATGCTTTGTGGGCCTACCGTACTGCCTTTAAGACTCTCATTGGTATGTCTCCATATAGATTGGTTTATGGGAAGGCTTGTCACTTGCCAGTAGAACTTGAGCATAGAGCTTATTGGGCCATCAAAGCCTTAAATTTTGATTTGGTAAAAGCGGGTGAGAAAAGGAAGCTAGACCTAGCAGAGTTAGAAGAGCTTAGATTTGAGGCGTATGAGAATGCCAAGCTTTATAAGGATAGGATGAAGAGAATTCATGATAAACACAATATTAAGAAATAATTCTCTCCCTCCGATAAAGTTTGGTTGTTTAACTCACGATTGAAACTCTTTCCAGGTAAGCTTAAGACAAGATAGATGGTCTATATGAGGTGTTGGTTGCCTACCCTTCCAGAGCGGTCAAGATCAAAGACTTGAAGGATGGCTGAGAGTTGACGGTGAACGGGCAATGCCTAAAGCACGTATATGATCCGAGCATCGCTCGTGTGGAGGTTTTAATGCTTCAGGATCCCATCTATGGAAGTTGAAGATTAATTGGTGTTTGCCTGACTAACGGCATGGTGGTTAGCGCTGCTAAGAGGCAACCTAGGTTCAATTTTGCAATTTTTCATTTGTTTCACTTTTTTTCCTTTTTATTTTCTTTCTTTTTCTTTCACCCACATCAAAGTGTTTAGTCTTGATTCTTTGTCCCATAAGATACACCATTGCTTATTATTGCACATGCCAATACAAGCATGCATAGGCAATATTACTAATCTTGTTTTCTTTGTGAAGTGTTTGTGAATTGTAAGTCATAGGATTAATAGTATGGTAATTTATCATTGGCATGGAAAGATTTGAAGAAAATGCAAGGTTGTATCTATCCTTTCTCCACTTATTCCCCATGTTTTTACCCTATCCCCATCACCCTTACTTGCTTTGTAATGCCAATTTGCTCGTTTATGTGTTTTGATCTATTTGCTTGAGGATAACCAAAGTTTAGATTTAGGGGTACGGGAGTTTGGTTTGCTTGTTATATATCTTGCTTAGGGTAAATTGCATTATATGCTTAAAAATGGTGAAAATTTTTCAATTTTAATACATGTAGAGTCATTTATTTCTTTGTTGATCATTGTGTTGGCTATTGTGATTGACTCTATTGATTGGTGAATATGAGTTGCATTGTAGGGAAATGAATAGAGTGGTTTGAAAGCTAAGTCCTGGAGGGGATGCCCTTCAAAGTTGTGGGGAGTGAAGACCCTTAAAGAGCGACCCTTGTAGCCACCCCATACCTTGGTAGGAAAGAGTTGGAAAAGAGTCATTGATATGAGTGCCCCTTCCTCGATTGGTTCTTTTTGATATGCCAAAGCATTTCTTTTTCTTTTCTTTTTGTATGAATATAATGCAAAACATGAAAATTTCAAAAAAACAAAAATTTGAAAAAGGCAAAAAGTGCAAAAATATAAAAAGAAAAAAAGTGAAAAAAGAGGAAAAAAAAGCCAAAGGCACCAAAAAGTTTTGTGAATAAGTGCACAAGTGACACAATGTCAACTTAGCATAAGCTATCTTCTATGTAGATATGTGAATAAGGCATTTTATTTAGCCATTGTGTTTGTATATTCTCTCTTCTTGTCTTTGAGGCTTTGTGCATGTTGGGGAGGTCATGATAGTTGAGGAGGCGTGAAATATCAACATCCCAAGTGCGTGAGTTAGAATCCTAGGCTCGCAGTGGGCTGGCTACTTAGGAAATTTCCACAAGGAACGAGATCCCTTATGAGTAGATGGAAGATCCAAAGAGGCTTCGGAATCTTTCCACAATATGAATGCCTTCTTCATGCTTCTTAGACTAACTTTCATAGAAAATCAATCCCTTAGGTAACCCTATCTATTGACTTTAGAAATAAACTTAAGATTGGGCTTGCTTGGGGACAAGCAGGGAGAAAGTTTGGGGTGTTGATGTGTTGTGTTTTTGTGTGTGTTTGCATTGTTATTTGCCTATGTTTAAGAGGTATTACGTGCTTATAAAGAGGCATTAGTGTAGTGCTTTAGATAAGAATAGGCTTAAGCGTAAACAATTGTACATATTGAGTTTAAGAGAAAAATTGCTACACTAATTGCTTGTTTTCAATGATTTAGGTGAATTTCGGGTTAAGATTGAGATTGAACGGTGATAGGTGATAAAGATGGGAGATGAACAGGTCAAAAAGAGAAGATCAGAGGCTAGAAAGACAAATAATAAAGGAAGGAAGTCAGCCAAACGACCTAAAAGAAGGAGCCGGTCGACCAGCTAGGTCACCGGCCACTCCAGAGAGGTGCTCAAAATAGCCAAACGACTACCCCTCCAGAGCAGATCGACTGGCCAGTCCAGAAAGCATCACCAAAAAGCCTGTCAAGCTGAGAGAAAACGGTCGACCGGCAGTGCGTAAAAAGCTGATATAAAGGCTCGATTTTTAGATTAAAAAGGGGAATCTTTGACAATTCTTGAGGAGGATCTTAATAGATCCATCACACACACACACATACACTCTTAACCCTAGTCTTTACCCATGTCACACACATTTCATCACTTTGAAGCAAGAGGATTTAGAGGATTTCAAACATTTGGAATCAAGTCTACTCAAGAGCTTTATTTAAGATTAGCTAAGATGAAACGGAAGCTTTATAATCTCTCTTTCATTCTATTTCTTATTATGATTGAGTAGACTTGCCCAGGGTGATTAAGCTTATGTAATGAGTTAACTATATACTCTTATGATATCGGATTTGATGGTTGAATATATACATGCTTTGATTTTCTTATTGAAATGGTTGTTTTCTCATTCATGTCTAAGTGCTTGATAAAACGCCTAGATGAGCAGCATGGGTATAGATTGAAGTCTATTTGTTACTAAACACATCTAATCCATGCTATAATTATGTCTATGTGTTTATATATGGATGCTATGAAGTGGGTAATGCTTATATTCATGTCTATATGCATATTTGCATGCCTAGTAGTGAATATGACTTCAATAACGCATACATGTTGGTTGTTGATCACTTCTTATGGTGTAATCTGAGCTTGACGGTGTTTGGTAGTTGAATAGATCCTACTATTCACGAACACCTTGGCCAAGAACATGTATGAACGTGCTAACAAGTCAAATCCCGCTGAAGTGATCTTAGAATGACGGCAAGTAATTTAGGGCTACCCTAGGTCGAGTCTCCTTTGGCTTTAAATCCAGCCAATAGGTTTCAGGATAGGTTGAGACGACCTTAGCAACACTAGGTCTTGGCTTTAAATCTAGCTAATGGCTTAGGTACTAGGGTATGTTCATTCTAAGTCACCTCGAAAGTTAATTGGTTACTTTTAAGGCCCTAGGTTATAAGGACCACGCCGTAGCTCTAGGAGGCGCCGCCTAAGGATGAACTAGCACCAAGTCCTAGGGGAAATTAAGACACTAATTCAACAACCTAATTAAGAGCAATTACTAAAGTAAGCCATCATTTTTTAATCCTATAGCATTTGAGTATAGAATGACCCATTTATAAGTTGAAGTCACCCTAACACGTTTCCATGTGTTAGTTCCTTTAAATTAACTTGTTCTCCATTGTCCATTCCTATAGTTTAGTTTAATTTTCTTTAGTTAGAGCTCCCGACCATCCAAAACCCCAAAAATAGATAGTTTAGGTTTCTTTTTTAGGCATACTGTAGAACACACACACACATAGAATCCATCTCACAACATAGCCTTCCTGTGGAATCGACCCCGCACTTACATACACTTTACTACATTGATCCGTGCGCTTGCGTGTCATTAGAGCTTGCACTCAAAGGACGACGATCAGCTAAATACTATCATTTTGCTTTCAAATTTAATTTCATTGACCAAAATATATGGAATGAAAAAAAAATTAAATTATGTGTTCATATCAATCAAAAAATTGAAAAAGACAGTAAATATTTAGCATTAGTTATGAAATTTGTAGTAATTTGATTTCATTGACTAGAACTCTTTTTTTTTTTTGTTACACTTTAGGTGAACCTTTTATTTTTTTTAATGGTAAAATGCATGTTACCCCTTTTTGTTTTGTTTAATTAGCTAATTATCCCCTTGTGTTTTAAAACTTACCATATCACCCCCTTGTACTTTTCAGAAGGTAGCTAATTATATTAACCCTTGTGATTTATCTAATTAGCTAATTACCTTGATGTGGTTTGTTTAATTAGTTAATTACCCCCTATATTTTCAAAACTTACCACACTATCCCCTTGTATTTTTTAAAAGGTGGCACAATCACCTTTTTTTCTATTATTATCAAATTGTAGTTAGCTAAAAATAAGGTTGTTTTGTGGAAATATAAACATATTTCAAGTTTTAAAGCTCATATAAGCAAGAAAAAGTATTTATGGTGCACACTAAGTTAATTTAAACAAAAAAATCAAGGTAGGATATTATATGCCACTTTTGAAAAACACAAGGGGAGTAATGTAATAAGTTTTAAAACACAGGGGGGAATCAACTAATTAGACAAATCACAGAGAGGTAATGTACATTTTACTCTTTTTTTCAAAAAAAATTTTTACAATTTTTTTCCCTAATTTATACTATCTTTGTGTTATGCTCAATTTTGTGGTCTAGATAGAAATTTTCATCTTTTTCTAGCATTAATTTATTTGAACTAGGTGTACTTTTTTCTTTTTACCCCCACCTACATGGGATTTGAACCCAAGATCTCACTCCTAGGGAGACAGTCTCAACCACTTGAGCTATTTCCTAATCCCCTTTTTTTTTTGGTCTTTTTTAAATAGGATCAATAATGATTTCCCACTTACCCTTTAATGATAACTTGAACACGAAATATACACGTCCAATGCATCAACAAAGCTAGACAAGGATGAAAAAGGTAAGTCAGTTGATGAAAAGAAATGTAAGGTATGATTGGTAGTTTACTTCATCTTACCTCCTCCAGACATGCCATTTGTCTATGTGCCCGTTTTCAATCCTCACCCAAGGAATCTCACATGATTGCCATGAAAAGGATTTTTCTTTATCTTAAAGGCATATCTAACCTTCATTTGTGGTAATCCAAAGAGATAAATGTTGAGTTAATAGGGTATATGGATACTGACTTTGCGGGATGCAAAGTGGATACACAAAGTAGAAGTTGAAGTTGCCAATTTCTTAGACAAATTATTGGTTTCTTGGTCAAGCCGGAAATAAAATAGCATTATAGCCTCCACAATCAAGGCTGAATACATCACAACACATAATTGCATTGCAAAAATTCTTCGGATGCAATAAAATTTGTGTGATTATGGTTTGAATTTTGATTATACTCCTGTGTATTGTGATACCACAAGTGCTATAGACTTGATTCGTTGTCTAGTTCTACACTCACAAACTAAACATATTGAAATTAGAAATCATTTCATTCATGATCTACATTTAAAGGAAACATTTCTCTTGAATTTGTGGATACGAAACATGCATTGACTGATATGTTTACCAAACAATTGCATGAAGATAGATTTTGTATGATTAGAGGAAATCTTAGAATGCTTGAACTTAATTGATTGTGTTTGTTGCTAAATTATGTTAAGAAACATGAAATACAAGCATTTTGTGTGATAAATGATTGAATTTTAATGAATTATTTGTGCTTAGAGTATGTGTATTTGATAAGTTGTTAGTGGACTGCGTGTGCATTCATGAAAATGTTTTGAAATATTGGTATTCTCTCTATCGGTCAAGCCTAGGCCATATCAGACAACTGAATGACCTTGACCAAGTTCCAAATTAATGAAATTTACAGTCGGACAAGGCTTTGCACATTTGGTAAAGCTCACGCTTGTGTCGGATGACCGCAATTGATCTTGGTCAAAGTTAAAATAGGTTAGTTTTTCAAACTGTTACACAAATTTACCCTATCTCCTTCCCTCTAAACACTATTTTCTGTTAAACATACCTTAAAAAACTTGATTTTTCACTAATTAAAGTCCGATTTCTCTCAAAAAAATTCAACTTCTACCAGTCCTTTTTCACAAAATCATGGTTGGAAACACCCCAACAAGAAGGTTTGGAAGTTGGTGCAAAGGTAAAATTGAAGCTATGAAGGCAAGCTGAATCACTATAAATTAGGTGTTCACTTTACTCTCTTGTTTCCGATTTGATTTGCTTAACTTTTCGATTCACACACCAAGTAACTTCAATCGCTATCACTCCACGTGCGACAAGTTTTAATCACTCTGAATCGCTCTATTCACCCCCGTCTATAGCGTGCTTGCCACCAACAATATGTGTGGTTATTTATATACACGTACAAGTATATCCTAATTAATTTTCAAATTCAATTGACTAATATGAAATTATTTATATGGTAAATAGATAATATAAAATTGATTGTGTAATGACCTAGGCCCAATTACTGACCTGCTAACACATTTGAGCCTAACCAACTGGCCCAAAATGCTTAAGCTGGTGATGACAGTAGTAGTAAACCCAAGTCATTATAAAGTACACACAAATCTCACACAGAACCAATATGGGAAAGGGTGTTATAGACTTCCCCCTTAAAGACCTAACGTCCTCATCGTGATCCAAACACAAACAAAACAGAACTACAAACATGAATCCCAGGCAGCATGAAATCCACCTAGAGCCTGTTCTGATTCCTTTTGTAATAATCCAGGCCCAACTATTGGCCTGCCACCACATTTGACCCCAACTATCAGGCCTAAAATGCTTAAACTGGTGATCACAGTAGTAGTGAGCTCAAGCCATGACAAAGTGCACAAAAATCTCACATAGAACCAATATGGGATAGGGTGTTACAGATTGCCTCCAAATTTATGGTAAATCTATATTCTATATATTATAAAATAATATTTTTGTCTTTTTTTTATTAATTTCATGTGTCTTTATGACATAATTTTTTCCTTGCAAAAGACTCTAAATCACTCACCTTCAATTCATGCAAAAAATATTTTCTAATCTACATATTTAAAAATACTCATTAAACATGAAAGTGCATCTATCTATTTCATTCATTGTTCTTTGTCAATACTATTTGATTTTTCAAACCCAAGAAATTTTAGTAATGCGTTGGTCTTCTTCTGTTGCTATTTTTTCCAGATCATGGCATTTGCTTTCTATTTTCAAGAAATTTAATCTTAAAAAATATTTTATCTTTGTATCTATATATTTCATTCATGGTTTTTGTTTCTAAGATTATTAGATTCTCCAAACACCAAGAAATTCAATAAAAACATACTTTTTATCTTCTATTATTATTATTATTATTATTATTTTAATATGACCCTATTTGATATGCTTTACTTTTCCCAATTAAATTATTCATTCAATTACTGTAGAATAACATATGAAAATGTCATCTTTGTTAAAAACTTGCTAAAATTAAATTTTATAAAATATATTTATATTTTAATTTCACATGAATTATAAAATTTAATCATCAACAATAAATATAAAAAATACTCATTTATCCTGTGTAACACTTGGGAATTATACTCTTTTCATATAATAAGATTGTTTGATTTATAATTATTGTTAGCCTCATCTGAAATACTGCCTGTCACCTTTGTTAAAAACTTGCTAAAATTAAATTTTATAAAATATATTTATATTTTAATTTTACATGAATTATAATAATTAATCATCAATAATAAATATAAAAAATGCTCATTTACCCAGTGTATCACTTGGGAATTATACGCTTTAGGTATAATAAGATTAGTTGATCTATAATTATTGTTAGCCTCATCTGAAATGCCGTTGCAAGTTAATTTGATAATAGTACCCTCAAATCTAAGTCATGATATTACAATTTTAAAATTTAATAATAAATTATAAATTATAAATTATAAATTATTAAATTTTTTTATTTTTTTGTATTTATAGTTTTTCAATTTTGTAATTTTATAATATTTTAATTATTTAAATTTTTACTTTTTCATTATAATTTCTAATTTGTAAATTTTTATTTATTTCAATTTAAATTTTTAAAATTTTTAAATTTTGTAATATTTTTATTTTTTATTTCAATATTTTTAAATTTTTAAATTTTGAATTTCGAATTTTTTTAAAACCCTATGTAATTTAGATTGTAATTCCTCCATATCCTTGTTTCTTGCAGGTATACCTCTAGAGCTTCAATTCACACAAACTCCTTTGTCCTTTTTTGTTCTTTTTAAGAAAGAGAGGTTGCACTCCTATACATGGCATAATGTGCAAAGATTATTATTGCTTGTGGAACTCTTGTGAGCTATTGTGTTGCTAATAAGTTTTGTGAGTTCTCGAGCTATTTGAAGTTATATTATGCCATGGAAGAAGAGCCTTTACCACAGGATGCATCAACTTATTGAGCTTATTATTTTGATTCTTGAAGACTTGGCGTAGTGACAAAAGGACAAAGACGGAAGTCATAAGGGGAGCGGACGTTGTCTCCCTTGTGTCTTCATGTCTTGGATTAGCTTCGGATTTAGATATCATATGCCCCAAATATTTTTTGAATATTACATTTTTTCAAAATGTTTTTAATGGTCTAAAAAGTATTTTCGAACCTAGTCTTGAAGATTATTGATTTTGAACTAAAAAGATTTTACTGTAGCAAAATTGATACTAATGGGTGAAGTAATCTAGGATTCTGGATGAATTTAGAGTCCTCCCGACAGTGCACTTTTGGGTCTTGAACTAGTGTCAATCAGGCGAAGCCATATGGGCAACCGGAATGATAGGATTTCAACCGGATCGCACAGATTTTTGAAAATTTTATCCAAAACTAGCCGTTATTCATATTATCTTTTCCTTAACCTTTCATATAATGTTCAAAAGTCAATTTTGGTAAAAAAAAATGAGCATGTCTAACAGCTATATTTTTATTTGGGCATATATATTTCTTTTTCTTTTAAGTTTTTTCACAAGAGCAAGAAACAAGACTAAGAGATAGCATACAATAAAAAGCAAAGAGCTTTCAAATTTCTCTTAAGGCAACTATACGGCTTGTATTGTAAACCTAAATTCCAACTTGTGCTTACACTTTTTTTGAGATTACTTGTGTAAATCATACTGTGATCTATTGTATTTGTTGGATGTTGTGTAGATTAGTCTTGAGGTGTGAAAAGTTTGAATCTTTACAATTGGGTTTCTTGATTTGGGGATAAATCAAGTTTGTATGGTTGGTTTTTGAGCAGAGCCAACTTTTGAAAAGCTCAGGGTTATAGTGAAGTGGTTGAAAATCTTGAGTGGGATACTCGGGGAGTGAATGTAGGCATGGTGGTCGAACCACTACAACTCGTTGTGTCTTGCTTTTCCACTGTTATCTTTTCAATCTCTTTATTCCATTTGATTTCACTCACATAGAGCTTTTGCAAATCGAAAAAAAACTTAGACGTCCACAATTTCGTTTTTATCTCTTTATTCACCCCCCATCAATAATGTGTTTGCCACTTAAAGTTTTTAAGTGTTGTATCTTATTTATTAAGGAAACCATTGTAATAGAATAAGCAACGAGGCTTTAGACAATAGTTTGAAGATATTGCATAAAGTCATTGGCAACTATTTTTAGTACTTTTGCAATGGTTTTCAACCTTAGCACCAAACTAAAAATGTGGTAGTGATATGTGAATGGTCAGTCTTTTTCTTGCCTTTATTTTTGCTTATGAGAACAATCTATGGCCAGTTTTTGTTCTTTGTTCAATAGTTATACATACATTCATATATATATATATGTATATATATACACACATCTATATACATATATATATGCACATACATATACATATATATATATATACATACCTTTACATATATATATATTTATGTATATATATACATACATATACATACATATATATATGTGTATATATATATATATATATATGCGTCTTTCAGTTCTCTAAGATTCGTATTGGGTGTGACAATATTCTAAGACTACTGAGTAGAAAATGGAGTTCTGTAAGAAGTCATTTTTCATTTGGTGGGTGGGAATCGCTGCTCAATTCTTCCTAATATTTCTTTGTGATTGTGGGAATTATCTCAGTTTCATCCAACTTAACATTTATCTTCTGTTAACATTTCCATTTTAGTTTAAGTGATTTCCAACAACTAGTTTTTTCTGTTTTTTAAAATAATGACAACACTAAATCTAGCCCAAAGATCATAATGGATCCATGTTTCCACTATATTACATCAAACAAATTTGTGTAAAGTAAATGGACTACATATTTCCTTGCACACCAACTCTTGTGGTATATCGTTTTCATATATTGCCTTCAGTTTTTATATGAACATTACTAAATATCATTTTCTCACCCCTTCATTTTTTGTTGTATAACGAAATTAGTTTGTCACTTGTGTAATGCATGAAATTAAATATTGATGACAAAATTATTTATTTGAATATGAATATGTAGATATTTTTAGTATAAAATATAAATACTTTTTTGTAAAATTTAACTCTTCATAAAATTTTCAATATGAATATATATATATATATATATATTAAATAAGAGATCTATAATAATTGAATAGAACATTTAACATGAAAAAGTAAAGTCATAAAAGGGACGTACATGGATTAAGAAAAAAAAAGGCATGGACTTTTTGAAGAGAAAACAATTATATGAATATATATATATATATATATATATATATATATTCTTAGTATTAAATTCTATGGGTTTATTACTTCGTTCTTTATCTTTTAAATTTTCAATAAGTTAATTTCTTATTTTTATAGGTGATATCTTTTAACCCTTTATGCTTCTATTTTATGAGACCATTAGTCCTACCATTAATATCAATTGGAAATTAGACAAACAACTCTTGTTTTCTCCAATTTCTAATGCTTCTACCAAAGTCACATGTCAATCACATGATATTTTCATTCAACTTTTGCCAAATATTGACAGAAGGACTAATGATTATACAAATAGAAATATAAAAGACTAAACGGCATCATCTATAATGATAATAGACAAACTTGTCAAAAAAAGAAAGAATTGTGAGAGAAATAAACTTCATTCGAATTATTAATGTCTTCTTTTGTTTTGTTGTCTTCTGTTTTAACTAAATGGTGGAAATCAATAGGTTACAATGACCAGTGGCATTGTAAATGTCACCTTGTCAATTCAAGATGGACTAGTGACCAAAATTTCATATAATAGAATTGAGAATCTACTTGCTAACCATGATCCAGGAAATGATGGAGGCTACCTAAATTTCACTTGCTAAAATCTCCACTTGCCATAATTTCTTACTAAATATCTTATAGCAAAGATTTAAAAAAACTATTTTCATTATTAAGGCTCAATTTTTTCAAGTTGTTTCAAACTAAAAAAAATTATGTTATGTAGATACTAGGTTATGACTTTTAACCAGACAGGAGGGGTAACAAGCACAATCAAGTGAGTATTTATGTTAGCTTTTCTTTTCCTTTTTCATATTAACAAAATTCAATATGCACGATATGCAAATACTTGGCTAAGTTGATTTGGGTAAATCGCGCAGGCTATCAGGGACAAGTTACAATACATTGCACATAACGATAACCAAGCAGAGATTTCATTTGTTAGAGCATGGAATCCTTCTGACAATAGTAGGCAACTTCCCTTGAATGTGGACAAGAGGTGCCTTAAATTGAGAAAACCGTTGTTTAATTGGTCTTAATTAATTATCATTATGAAACTTCTGTAACATTTTAATTATTTTTTTGTCAATAATAATTGTTTGATTAGCTAACGGTTGTTTGGAAAGCTGATATTTATTATATTTTAAATTTTAAAATATAACTATTTAGTTATTATTTTTTTTGGTCAAGAAAAAAGAATATCATATTATTATTGTGATGGCAATCATAATGATTATTGCAATTATTGAAACAATAAAATTCCTTTCATAGTTAGATATATGTTTATGATTTAAAATTATTACTAAAGTTTTTTTTTGATAATTTTTTTCATCAATACTATAAAAATAATTTTGTTAATAGATCTAAATTTTTTGTCAATGAAAGATTATAAATGAATAATAAAATCTAAACATTTTTAATATATATCGAGAGGGTACCAACTAGCGGATAGTGAAAGAGGAACTATTAAATGTAGTGATATTAGCAAGATGAATTGTAGATTGGAGAGACATTAGTTAATGAGTAGCTGTGACTAACAAAAAGAAATACGAGAAAGATAAAATGATAAACATGCTTATGGACAGTTAATATATTCAACGTTTTAACAAATAACAAAAGATACTTGAAATATTAAAAGTTCTTATAAAGTACTATTTTAGCAAATAACAATATCTTGGTAAATTGGAATATGTTTTGATTAAGTTGCTTAAAAGCTATTTTAAGGTTTTTTCTTCTTTTTTTTTTTTTTTTTGCTTCGAACATCTAATGCAAATTAGTTACTATAATACTACCATGAGAAAAGTACATAGCGTAATAAAAGAGATTTTCCATTAATATGTGAGAGATGTCACATTAGCATGCATATATATTATTATTTTCAATTTGAAGATGTAATTTAGAAGATCTATTTTTGAGTTTTAAAAGATTTAAACTTAGATTCACCATTTGCTATTAAAAACAAATAAACCAAGCATTGTACTTAGTGCTAATGGATCCAATAATTTCACTATTTTTAGGTGCAGTTGAATGATCCAACAATAGAACCTCCACTATTCACAGCAAGGTTAATTGGCAGTGACAATGTAATTGCAAGACATGGCATTCACGGGTTATATAGGTTGTACATAATTATGTGTCTGCTAATCAACTTATTAGTGGAAGAAACACAATCTTCTTGACACAGTCCAGGAGCTCGTCTCCCTTCATAGAAATCATGTATGATTACATAAGATTCAAAGTACCTGCAAGAACAGGTAGTTAATGTTGTACATAATTAGTGTGTCTGGTAATCAACTTATTAGTAGAAGAAACACAATCTTCTTGACACAGTCCAGGAGCTCATCCCCCTTCATAGAAATCATGTATGATTACATAAGATTCAAAGTACCTGCAAGAATTGGTAGTTAATGGATTTTCTACACCACCATTGCTAATTATTAATCCAATCACTTATGCTATTACAAAACAGTTATAGATGGTGATACTTTATATTCCTAACTACTTTATGTCTTTGACATTTATACTCACGTTTCATTAGAGTATGTGTCCTAAACCTAATTTGTTTTAAATATGCATACTACTTCCATAATAAGGAGAGAGATTGTTGTTCGACTAAAAGTGAGATAGAAAAGTTTCTAATAGAAGTTCGTTCAAGATGGCTTAAGAAACAAATTTCATTAGCTTATCAGATACTTTCTCATTTAATTTCATTATAGCATTCAATGATTCAACAAGATTGTGGATGTTGAGGGTATAGGTGAATGCTAAAAAGAATTTGGTGGGGCAAACACTTGAAAGTAAAATAAACGTTTTTTCATTAATTCACTCGTACAAAATAAGTGTGTACAATCAATATTTAAGGTATGATGGAGCTAATTGTTAGGAGACAAATTAGTTCTATGTTAGTAAACTAATAATTCTACAATCCCCTAAACTAAAGAAATTGTATAGTAATTATGGGGAAAATTACAAAGTTATTTATAGGGGAAATTACAAAATTGATCTTTATCTTAAATCTTAGGCAACTCCAAAATTTTCCCATCTAATTTCTGCACAGGTAACTTTATTGTCATAATATAATTAAATTAGTATCCTAGGTGGAAACCAAATATTGCAAAAGAAGTCTCAACCATAAGGATTCACAAAGTCTAAGTGCTATACCCTAAATTCAGCTTCTACACTTGAGCAGGCGATAACATTTTGTTTTTTTTTTGCCTTCTCAATGTAACAAGATTACCACCAACAAATGTGAAGTAACTGGAAGTTGATCATCTATCATCTAGAGCTCTAGCCTAATCAACATTTGTATAAACATCATAACTTGGTAGTTAACATATTTGTGAACAATATTCCATTATCAAGAGTAGATTCAAGTACCTCAAAATACACATAACAATATTCATATGTTGTTCACCTGGATTATGCATAAATTGGCTAACAACAGTCAATGAATAGGCAATACTTGGCCTTATGTGTGCTAAGTGCATCAACCTTCTTACGAGCCTATGATATTTTCACTTATCAACTAGTACTTGATTTGCTTCAATACACAACTTTAAGCCTTCCTCTATTGCTGAATTAGTAGGTTCACATGTTGACATACCAGTCTCCTACAATAAATCTAATGCATATTTTCTTCAAGACAAGAAAATGCCTTTCTTTGACTATAAACTTTGATTACAAGAAAATATTCCAAGGAACCAAGATCTTTGATTTCAAATTTTCTAGATGACTACTCTAGTAGTGCTTCCTTTCTTCTAGATCTTTCCTAGTAACCACCATGTCATCCATATATACAAGAGCAATAATTTTATACTATTGTTTCTTTAAAAATAAATTATGGTCTGGGTTGCTTTAGTAGTAGTCAAATGCTATCGTAGCCTTTGTGAATCTTCAAAACCATGCTCTTAGAGATTGATTTAGTTCATATAATGATTTCTTCAATCTGCATACCTTTTTGCTATGCT
Source organism: Cordia subcordata (assembly GCA_028554755.1). Lineage (NCBI taxonomy): Eukaryota > Viridiplantae > Streptophyta > Magnoliopsida > Boraginales > Cordiaceae > Cordia > Cordia subcordata. The sequence continues at coordinate 12,154,787 of JAPTOF010000019.1, forward strand.
GCTCTGGTATCATACACCCTTGCGAAAGTTCCATACAAACTTCTTAATATAACTCTCTATGCAAAAGGGAATTTTTCACATTAAATTGTTGTAGTGTGCCATCCACCATGTTTATAGCTAAGGACAATAATACTCAATCTATATTGATTTTAGCTACAAGTGCAAATGTCTCTATATTATTCAACTGAGCCATCAGTTTTATGCTTCATAGTGTAAATCCATCCAAATCCTATGGGCTTCTTTCCCTCTGGGCAATCAACGAAGTCCCAAATTCCATTCTTTTGCAAGGAGTTCATATTCTCATTCATTCCCACTTTCCATCTTGGATCAGCTAAGGCTTCCTACACAGTACTAGAAATTGATATAATAGATAATTGATTTACAAATGACTTATTTGATTTTGATAAATTGTGATTAGACACATAATGACTCATGGGATATTTGACTTTGCTAGAAAGTTCGGGTTCATATGTAATTCCAGGAACATCTCCAGTAAGGCACTTTGGTAGTTATTTTCTTGGTAACTCAAGTTCAAGGATAAGAACATCCTCAGTAGACAACCAGTGTGATATATTAGAAAGGGATTCAAACTCTTCAATTAATGAACTTGCATTCTGCAATGGAACCTGATTAATTGAGTGTATTACAAAAGCATGAGCTTCTCCCCGATAGGATAATGGCATTTGTTTTCTATTGTCAAGAAATTTAATCTTTAAAAATATTTGATTTTTGTATCTATCTATTTCATTCATGGTTTTTGTTTGTAAGATTATTAGATTCTTCAAAACCAAGAAATTCAACGAAACGTACTTTTTATCTTCTATTCTTTTTTTTTTAATATGACCCTTTGTGATATGCATTTACTTTTCGCAATTAAAATATTCATTTCAATTACTATAGAAATTACATATGAAAAAGTCGTCTTTTTAAAAACTTGCTAAAATTCAATTTTATAAAATATGTTAATATTTTAATTTCACAGGAATTATAAGAATTAATCATCAACAATAAATATTAAAAGTACTCATTTATCCCATGTATCATGAAGGAATTATACTCTTTTGATATAATAAGATTGTTTCACTTATAATTATTGTTAGCCTCATCTGAAATGCTACCATAAGTTAATTTGATAATAGTACCCTTAAATATAAGTCATGATATTACAATTTTATAATTTAATAATAATTTATAAGTTATAAAATATTAATTAATTTTTAATTTTTTTTGTATGTATAGTCAATTTTTAAAATTTTTAGATTTTGTAATATTTTTTATTTTCTATTTTGTAATTTTTAAATTTTAAATTTTTGATGTTTTTAAACCCGATGTGATTCAGATTGTAATTCCACCATATCTTTGTTTCTTGCAAGTATACCTCTAGAGCTTCAACTCTTGTAAACCCTTTTCTTTTTTCTATTCTTTTTAAGAAAGGGAGATTGCATTTTGGAGAAATTTTATTGTAAACGAAAAGAATTTACAAATAAAGACAGAGCATAGTATTTAGTGTTTATAAGCAAAATTCTTTCTTGTACCTAATATTGCTCTTTGTCAACCATATAAAATTCATCATATCAAAGGGGGAAAAAAACTATATGTAATTCATCATTCTTTATAGTCTACTATGTGAGGATCAAGAGAGTCATATTCCTTGATTAGGCAAAATGTTAAATGGGCTAATCAATAAATTAAGGAAATTTGATAAGATTACCTCCATTTACTCCTAAAAATCCAATAGGACTAGTGGAAAATATATGCTAACTAATTATTGACTTATGCATTAGATAGATTATCTTTACACTTTCCTAAAATGAGCACATAATTTGGATAAGGTAGACCATGTGTTGAAAACCTTAATTCTATGTATAAAAATCTAAAAACATTCACTTGTACATACAAATTTTCATATGTTTTGACTCTATTGAGAGAAGCAATTTTTAGACAAGAAAATGAGCATTCCCCTATTGATAGGTTTGACTTTAATTATTTCCTGTTTGTCACCTAAGAAAACAAAAAGTGCATTTTAATTTGATTTCAGAGATGTTGACATTATGGCTAAGATGTTATTTATGTTTTGATGATGAAAATTGGATTATTTGTTGAATATGTGATTACGTATACTACGCTTGTGATGAATGATTATGATGGACTTATGAGAATGAATGATGATATATTATGCATTACGAATGAATGGCATATGAAGTCAAAAAGTGAATGATTGCTTTGTGAATTTGAATGAACTTATATTGTTACTAATGATTTCTTTGAGTTCTTGAGCAATGATACTAGGCTTGTGCCTTCGAGATGACCATTCGACACCATAAGCTTTGAAGATTGCATATATCAAGTGGCGTGGTGACATAAGGAAGGAGACAGAAGACATACGGCAAGCAGCCATAAAATGTTTCTTTGTAAAGTTGCCTTGCTTCTTGTTTCTATCTCTCTTCAGCTTAAGATTGATATGTTATATGCCCAAACTTGTTTTCTAAATGTTTTCTTGCTTTTCAAAATAATTTTGTGTTGAAAAATGCTTTTAAAACTTGTCTTTGAGGTGACAGATCACATTATTCTTAAAAAGAATTTTTGAGTACTACCGAGTTGGCTTTACAAGGGTGCTGCATGAGTTTTTAACCCCTCCCGATAGGAGGTTTTTTAAACTGTCTATGTTTTGTCCTTGTTGAGGCATAGGACATGAGCTACCTCATCCAAAGTTTGTTAGGGGAACTTTGTCGAGGTATGGTACGAAGGAAAGTCCAGCTGTAAGCTGCAATTATCCAAAATTTTAACTCAGAAATAGCCATTACTTGTATGATTTTTTTACCATGTTTTTCTACAATGGTCAAAAACTTAATGTTTAGTTTTTACCCATTGTGTCTAACAACAAATTTTCAGTCGAGGCATATATATATATATATATATAAATAAAACTTATATTGGATTTTTCAAAAAAAAAAAAGAACCCAAGAAAAGAGAGCTTAACTAGTTTGAAAAAGCAAAAAGAAAAGAGAGAGCAATACAAGAAGAGCTTCACTTTTATCAAGGCAACTATAGTTCTTGTATTATTTATCAAATCTAACTTGTGCTTTGTACTTCACAAAATCATTATCTTGTAAAAGTTGGGATTTTGGTAGATTACCCTTGTGGGTTTTCAAATTTCAAAGCAATTACAAGTAGGTTTCTTGATTTTGTGAAGAAATCAAGGTTGTAATAGCTAGTTTTTGAGCTTAGCCAACTTGTGAAAAGCTCAAATTTTTAGTGGAGTCATTAGGAAATCCTAGGGTGGGAAGCTTTAGGTAGTTGGCTTGGTGGCCGAGCCACTATAAGTTGCCAAATTCTTTACTTTGCTTCTTGTCTTGCAACTTTGCTTGAATCACATTACTCAACTTTGTAATACGCTTCCATAATCAACCCAAAAAAGAATTGTCAAAGTTTGTAATCAAATATTTTTCAAGCTCTATTCATCCTCGTTTAGAGCTAGCATGCCACTCATATGAAAAGAATTGTCAAAGTTTGCAATCAAATATTTTTCAAGCTCTATTCATCCTTCTCTAGAGCTATTATGCCACTCACAAGTGGTATCGAGAGCTTGGTCTTACAGGGTAGACTAATTGTCTTGTAAGAGGTCCTATCATGGCAAGGGATCTTCTACCTTTGATGAAAGATTTTCACCATTCAAGCCACTGACGTTCAATGGAATCAACTTTTTGTACTGGCAACGTCAAATGGAGATTTATATTCAATTGGATAACTATAAGCTTTAGACATTAGTTGAAGATGGTCTATGATGTCACTTTAGGAGCATAAACCTGAAGACCCGCAAGCGCACGGATCAATTGTAGTATAGTGTATTCCAGTGCGGCTGTCAAATCCACGGGGAGGTGAATTGTAGAGTGAATCAATGGTGTATGTCCTAGAAAGGTGCCTAAAAGAAAATCCGAAGCTAGTAATCTTTTTAGGTTTTTGAGATCAAAGGGAGCTCACATTAAAGGAACACTAGACTAAACTAAACTAAAAGGAATGGAAAAAAAAAGGGAAACAAGCAAACCAGAAGAAATCTAACAAATGAAATGGATTAGGGTGACTTTCGCTTGACTATGGGTGATTCTACACTTTAGTGCTATGGGATTTGGGGTGATGACTTAACTATGAGGGTTGCTTTTAGCTGGGCAACTAACTAGTTCCCTAATATATCCTAGGACTCAGTGCAGGTTGGTCCTTAGGCGGCGCCTCCTAGAGCCACGGGGTGGTCCTTATGACCTAGGGCCATAGGGTTGACTAATTAGCTTCCTAGATGGCCTAGATTAAACCTACTATAGTGCCTAAACCATTGGCTAGGTTTAAAGCCAAGACCTAGTGCCACTATGATCGACTAAACTTACTCAAAAACCTATTGGCTGGGTTTAAAGCCAAAGGAGGTTCGATCTAAGCTAGCTCTAAGTTATGTCTCGTCAATCTAGGGTCACAATAGTAGGATTTAATCATTTTAAGTGTAATCATACATATTCTATGCTATGGCATTCGAAAATATAAACACATACTCGACTACCAAACATTGTCATGCTCGAATTGTACCATTTCATAGGTTAAGAACCAACATGTGTGCTATATTAAAGTCATATTTACTACTAGGCACGCAAACATATACAAAGACATAAATATAAGCATTACCCACTTTATACAATCTACACACAAACACATAGACGTGCTTATATAATGGATTAAAGATGTTTAGTAGCAAATAGACATTAATTTATATATATGCTACTCAAATAGGCCTATTATCAAAAACTTTGACATGTATTGAATAATAGCCATTGAAACAATAAAAACAGAGCATATATATGTTAAGCCATCAAATCCCATAACAACCAAGTATATAGTCAACCCATAATACAAGCTAAATCACCCTAAATTGATCTACTCAAACATAATAGAAAATAGGAGAAAAGGGCTACTCAAACATAATAGAAAATAGCAGAAAAGGGAAGTAGGTAAACTTCTTTTCATCCTTGAAGTAGCTTTACAATTCTTTTAGCAAATCTTGAAATCTCAAGTGTTAAATCCCTCTAAAAAGCTTGAATGTAGGTGTTTTAGTGTATAAGAGAGTGTTTGTGCGTGAGGTAAGTGAGTTATGGTTTTGTGTGTGAAAATTGGATGTGAAATGTGTGTGAATAGATGATTTAATTGCTGCAAAATTGGGCCGTTTTTATAGCTATCTGTGCATTGCCAGTTGATAGGCTCCATAGAATACTTGATTGGTTGAAAAGGCTACTATATAGGCCTGCTGGTTGACCGGGGACCTAAACAGTTGATTGGCTAAAATAGTTCCCTCTCTTGAGTGGCCAGTCGATGGGCTTCGACCGGGTGTGTCCTTTGGCCTTCAATCTTCTTTATTTCTACTTCTGGCCTTCACCCCATGATCCGTACACCTTGGTTCTTCATCTCCCATCATCGTTCAAGCTCTGTAATCAACTCAAGGCTCACCTAAATCATCAAAATTAGCAAATAATGTAGCATTTATCTATAAAACTCAACTATGTAAAATTATATTTGCTTAAGCATAACTCTACCACAAGTACTACACTAATGCCACTATATAAGCACATATCACCTTTAAAACATAGGAAAAATACAATAGAAACACATAGAAAATTGAGAACACATCAACACCCTTAAACTTTTTCCTTACTTGTCTCCAAGTAAGACCAAACCTAAGTCTATCTCAAGGTTGCTAAAAAGGGTTGCTTAAATGTATTGACTCATTATCTTGGTGAACCTAAGGAGCATGAAGAGGTCATTCCTTTTATGGAAGGGTCCCCAAGACTTTTTGAATCCTCCCTTTACTCACATGGGACCTCGTACCTTATCGGGAAATTCCCAAGTAGCTATACGGCCACAAGCCTAGGAGTCTAACACACGCACACGGGATGTTGATATTGTTAGGATTATATGCCCTAAAGACCACTCGTACAGGGATATTGAACAAGATATTTGATCATTTATTATATTTATGAGCACTTCTTACATATATTATCTCTGGTATATATGCATGATACATTGTGTAAAGCTCTAACGATGTAATCTAATAACTTGGGTAGCAGTGAGGCTGGATGGATAGTAGGTCCAAGTCTAGTTTTGGATATATCATAGTTGGATTATAGTGTTGGGCACTTTAGCAAGATAAGGCTATAGTGGGTGAGTCTCCCGATAAGGGTGATCTACCTACGTCATTAGAGGGTCTTTTCGGACTTCGCTTCTAGTACGTGTGTCATGTATTGGATAGAACCACCATGAGTATGTCTTTTGGAACCATACAATCATATATAGAGGACAGACTGCTTCGGAGTGATCAATGCTCTTAATCTTGAGCATGGATGGATTAACTAGTAAAGTTAAGGTGAGCACTTCGATGTACCATGAGAAGAGGTCATGAGTAATAAGATTATCTACCTCGTTCATTGAGTGCTATGTCTTTCACTAGCCACTTCTCTATTACATACAAAATTGAGGAATTTATTATGTGGGTTGCTTAATTAAGATTTGAGTTTAGAAGTTAAGAAGGGATTTAATTATCTAGATCTTCTTAATATAACTCATAGATATCTTAATTAAATGAGTGGTGACCACATAAGAGATATTTAATGTGTGACATGAAATATTTAGGTGTCTTTTTAGTCCAAGGAAATATTCCTTATCTAGAAAGCCTAATGAAGGGTATTGAGGGAATTTCTACATTCACTAGACCTTATCTTTTTAGGTAAGCTTAGTACTAAAATAGTACAAGATAAGCATGTCCCCAGATGTGCCTATTTGATATTTTCTTTCTTGGTGTGTGTAGTTTTTTCACACACTAACACCAAGAACACATACTAGTATCATCTTCCTCATTTTAGCCTCTATTTTAGCTTATCCACTACATAACCAAATATCCTTGTTCTAGAAGAGTGGTCATAGTGGAGAAAACCACAAGGTGGCTACTTTAAGTAAGATTTGAAGCAAAGAGCTCACTAATCAAATCACACATCAAAAGTAATGAAATCTACACCCGTTCTTGTTTATATTTACTTATTTTGTGTGGATTCCTATGTGTATAAAATGTGATTATGCTATTTTCCGCTACCATGTATAGATTATGGATTAAAATTAAAATCTGGTACCTAATCTTGAATATGGTAATAGCATATTAGATCCAACAATTGTTATTAGAGCATAGGTTTCGCTATACACACAGTGATGGTCTTAGATTACATAATAACCCAAATAGATTGGGTAATAATCTTATGGGTGGCAAGATTAGTGTGTTTCTATGGTGTATTTGTTATGGGCTAACCTCTGTTATTGCAACTTGTGTGTTATTTTGGTCCTAATCAATGGTTTGAATGTATGGATCTATTTTCTTGCATAGAAAACTATTGTAGCTTCAATTTGAGATAAGCATAGGAATAGGAAAATGACTTGTATTTTTTGGCCATTATTTATGTTTCTTGTCATAGATGAAGCTTGTATAGGTTATTTTCCTATCTAAATCCTTGTAATGTATCGATTAGGAGCTAAAAAAGTTATATAGTTCATTGTTCCAAGCATTCTGGAGAAGCCAGTCGGCCTAGCTGGTCGACTGACAGAAGCCCCAGACTCGACTGACAAGACTAGAAGCTCTCTGAAAGAACTGGTCAACTTAGTAAGAGGCAATAGTCGACAGGTAGAGGCGAATGCAGCAGTTTGAAGTGATTTTAGCATTCCGATTGGGCTTTGTGCCTAAGGCTTATCAAAGCCCAAGGCTTATTTACAGGGAGCCATCGATTAACGACTGTTTAATTTTGCTATAGATGTTTATTTTGCAATATTTCTATACATTTTTGATTGTATGTATGGTTATTGCAATCTAACACACAGCAATCTGTCCACCCAAGTAGGGCTTAAAATTGGCCAACCCTTGGGTCTTGTTTTGGCTTGAGTTTGATAAGTCCCTCAAGATTACTTAGGCTAATTATTTTGATAATTAAAGATCCTAAAGAAGCAATGCATGTAATTGGCTATTTACTTGTTTTTCCTGTGCTAATTATTAATGGACTTATCAACATAAATCAAAGCATGCCTACCCGTAGATTCTAATCCGGAAATAGGTCTAGTCCATTTATGGTATCAAATGTGATTTTAGTAACACAAGGTGGAATGCAGCGATTCCTAAGGGTGTTAAGATCTAAAAGAAATACCGAGATAAATGAAGGATAAAGAAAACCCTCAAAGTTAAAATATTGAGTGAGAGAGGGGAATGGAAAACCCTACGACCTTCTACACCTAGTTCATATCAAGGGTAAGTAGCATTGACCTCCCTATCAGGAGGGTGTCACAAGTACCCAGATTTGATGAGGTGGACTTACTGTGTACATTCATATAGACATTGGTGACGTTCGGCCATCCCATCGATGGAGTTCATCATCATAGATTGTCTCATAACATGGAGATAAGCGTCATTACCCTGTCGGAGGGCTCAAGCCAAGGTACATGACAGGGAATAAGACACTAAGGAGGTGATCAGTTACACTCAACTCTAATCATGGGTTCGACTGCCCATTAGTAGAGGCCCCTAGGAAATTTGAGAGGTCAAACAAACAATGATTGGATTCTGTTAGATGGTGTCTATCTAGATAATTATTATCCAAATAGGCTATGCCTAACTCAACTATTTATAGTTTGGCCATCCCATCAATGGATTTTGTATGATTGGGTTGAGACGTTATTATGTCACTGTAGTTCGAGGGTTAAACTACAAAGTGGCAAATGATGTAAAAAGTGCGATGTATGTTGTTTTTCTGCTATTGTTCGATATATTGTATGACTTCCTTTAGTCTATTAGCTACAATTCCAAGAAAGCATAAGCTCAACAGTCCAAATTTTATGGATTGGAAAAGCGATCTGGACATAGTACTCATCGTTGAGAAGTACAAGTATTCCTTGACTACTTCTTGTCCTGTTACAAGGGCACAATCTTCTAATGCCATGCGCGATGCTGAGTAGAAATGACAGAAGGGCAACATTATGGCCAAGTGCTATATGTTGGCCTCTATGTCGGATGTTCTGCAGAACAAGCATCAAAACATGGAAACTACCAAAGAGATCGTGACTTCACTGTCTCTTATGTTTGGTGATCAGAGCAGGCCTGTTAGGCAAGCTACTATTAGAGAGCTTATGACCACTAGGATAGCAGAAGGTACACCTGTCAAAGAGCATGTGCTCAAGATGATAGAGTGCCTCAGTACTATCAAGATCCTAGGTGCAAACATTGATGAGCAATCGCAGGTGGACATGATTTTAGATACCCTTCCACCATTGTTCAACAAGTTCAAGCTCAATTACAACATGGGCAAGTTGAACATGAATCTAATGGAGTTGATGAAGGAGCTTGAGGAAACGAAGGTTGTCATAAAGCCTTCAGGTCATGCACATGTTTCTCAGGCTTCCTTTTCTGGGCATTACCCAAGAGGGAAGAAGAAGCCCAAGATGAAGGGGGAATAGCGTGACCAGAAAAAGAAGAAGAGGACCCTTAGGCCAAAGCAGGGAAGCAAGGAAGCAGGTATTGGTAAGCCCAAAGGGAAGTGCTTCAAGTATGGCAAGAAGGGCCATTGAAAGAATGATTGTCCAAAGTACCAAGCCACTGGGCATGAAGGTACTTTCACATGCTCTACACTGAAACTAGTTTAGTGGTTGATTTTATTGATTTTTAGGTATAAGATTCAGGAGCCATTAATCATATTTGTAATTCTTTACATAGGTTTTAGGTCACACAAGAGCTGAGTAGAGGGGAGTTTGCTCCTAGAGTCAACATAAGAGCGAAAGTATGGGCTATTACAGTTGGCCAAGTTCGTTTGTCATTCTCTTGTAATAGGGTTTTAGTTTTGAGCAATGTTTATTATGTTCCAAATATTTGCAAAAACCTGGTTTCTATTTCACAATTGTTAATGGATGGTTTTTCAGTATATTTCCATTTCGATGTTGATATTAGTAGAAATGGAAGTTTTATATGTTTTGGTAGATTACACAATGATTTGTTCTATTTATACCCTACTTGCACTGTAACACATAACACTAAAAGAGTAGAGTCCCTTAAAAGAAGGTTCCTAAAAGCAACGATACTTATTTTTGGCATTTGCGTTTGTGACATATTAGTAAAAAATGCATTCAGTGGTTAGTCGAGGATGGGTCTCTTGGCTTATTAAATCTTGAAGATCTACCTTAATGTATTTCCTATCTTAAAGGAAAGATGACCAAAAGGTCATTCTCTTCTAGTGGACAAAGGGCCGAAGAGGTATTAGAATTGGTGCATACTAATGTTTGTGGTCCTATGAGTATACCAGCTCATGGAGGTTATGAGTATTTCACTATGTTTACCGATGATTACTCTAGTTATGGTTATGTTTATCTGATGCGATGCAAGTTTGAATCCTTTACGAAATTCGAAGAGTTTAAGCCTGAGGAAAAATGAAAATTAGACAAACATATCAAAGCCATTCGGTCTAATCGTGGTGGCGAATACCTCTCAGGTGAATTCAGGGATTATCTCACATAGTAAGGGATTATGGCATAATTGACTACACTAGGCACTTCCTAGTAGAATGATGTGGTAGAAAGGAGGAACTGTATCTTCTTAGAGATGATAAGGTCAATAATACATCATGTATCGTTACCTATATCCTTTTGGGGGTATACACTAGAGACAGAAACATTTATTCTAAACTTGGTACCATCTAAATCAGTACCTAGGATGTCTCAAGAGATGTGGATAGGGCGTAAGTCCAATTTAAGTCATATATGCATTTAGGGATGTCCAACTTATGTGTTGAGTAGTTTTACTACAAAGTTGAAACCTAGGTCGTAACTATGCTATTTCAATGGATATCTTAAGAAAACCAGAGGTGGGATATTCTATAATCCTAAAGAGTAGAAAGTGCTTATTAAAACGTATGCTAGATACTTAGAGGATAATATGTGATCCACAGAACACCAAAATCTGGAGTTACTCTTGAGGAGATTTCTAATAAATCTCCAGAGGCACCTGTTGATATGGAAAAGAAAAAGCAGCCAGTTGCTATTAGTACACCAGAGCCTCGTCATAATAGGAGGATTCTGAGGCAGCCTGATAGATACTATGAGGAGTACTTTGAGACTTCTAAAAAGGATTAGGTTAAGGATCCCACTAATTACGATGAAGTAGTTTCCGACATAGATGCTGACCGGTGGCACAAAGTAATGGATTCTGATTGGAGTCTATGTACTCTAATAGTGTCTGGGAGCTTGTAGAAGTATCTGAAAGGGTAAAGTAAAGCCCATAGAATGGAAGTGGGTCTACAAGCGAAAAAGAGGAGCTGATAGGAAGGTTGAAACCTTCAAAGCTAAGAGTTATACCTAGATTAAAGGAATTGATTATGAGGAAACCTTTCCACCGATAGCCATGCTTAAGTCTCTTAGGATACTCCTTACTATCGCTTGTCATTATGACTATGAGATATGGCAAATAGATGTCAAGATAACTTTTCTTAATGGAGAGCTTGATGAAACCATTTATATGACCCAACCAAACGAACACATTGCAACAGGCCAGGAACACATGGTGTGCAAGCTTGAGGAATCCATTTATGGACTTAAGCAGGCATCTAAGGCATAAAACATCAAGTTTGATCATGCTGTCAAGTCTTTTAAGTTTGAGCAAAACATTCATGAACCATGTGTTTACAAGATACACAATAGAAACACAGTGGCTTTCCTAGTTCTGTATGTGGATGACATTTTGTTGATTGGGAATGATCTGGGGATACTTTCATCCATAAAGGTTTGGTTATCTTCTTAGTTCCATATGAAGGATATGGGAGAGGCAAGTTATGTTCTTGAGATCACGATTATACGAGACCAGAAGAACAAGAGGCTTGTGTTATCCCAAGATTCCTGCAAAGAGAAGATATTGGTAAGGTACCACATGGCAAGCTCCAAGAAAGGTCTATTACCTTCGAGACATGGAGTTACTCTCTCTCAAGATCAATGTCCTAGGACACCTGAGGCGATAGAGAAGATGAAGAAGATATGCTTTGGTAGTTGGAAGCCTTATGTACGCCATGATGTGTACTAGGCTGGATATCTATTATGCTATTCGCATGGTTAAAAGATATCAGTTAAACCCTCAACCAGATCACTAGACTGCGCTAAAGCAAATATTCAAGTTCTTGCAAAGAACTAAGGAATATGTACTAGAATACCGGGCAGATAATCTATTACTATTGGCCTATATAGACTCGGACTTCCAATTAGATACAGATTCCTAGAGTACTACTTTTGGATTTGTTTTTACTTTGTTAGGAGGTGTAGTTTCATGGAATAATGTGAAGTAGAAATGCATAGTAGACTCAACCATGGAAGCAAAGTACATAGCAGTGTTTGAGGCTGTGAAGGAGGCTGTGTGATTGAAAAAGTTCCTCATTGACCTACAGGTTGTCCCAACTGTATAGAGACCTATTGTTTTGTACTGTGACAACACAATTCCTATTGCATAGTGCAAAGACTCTAAGAATAACCGTAGAGGCAAGTATATAGAGATGAAGTACCACTTGATCTAGGAGTTCATCTAGTAAGGTGACATAGTGGTGGAGAAGATTGCTTCAGTTGAGAACTTAGCAAACCTATTCATTGAAGACTCTCCTCGAAAAAGTGCTTGCCATACATGTAGAGTCTATGGGTGTTAGGTTCATAAGCAGTGATCTTCAGTGCATGGAAGAGATTATTGGGATTGTATGCCCTAAAGATCACTTGTAAATGGATATTGCATGGATATTGAACTAGATATTTGATCATTTATTATATTTATAAGCACTTCTTACATATATTATCTCTGGTATATATGCACGATACATTGTGTAAAGGTCTAATGATGTAATCCAATGACTTGTGTGTGTAATAAGGCTAAAAGCACAGTAGGTCCAAGCCTAGTTTTGAATATATCATAAATATGTCTATAACCAAATGGAAATGTTGGGCACTTTATTAGGATAAGGTTATAGTGGGCAAGTCTCCCAATAGGGGTGATCTACCTAGGTCATTAAAGGGTATTTTTGGACTTTTCTTCTAGTATGTGTGTCACGTATTGGACGAAACCATCATGCGTATGTCTTCTAGAACTATACCATCATATATAGAGGACAAGATTCTCACTACTTTAGAGTGACCGATGCTCTTAATCTTGAGCATGTATGGATGAACTGGAGAAATTAAGATGCAGTATTTTGGTATACCATGAGGAGAGGTGTTGAGTGATAAGATTGGTTGCCTTGTATGTCGGGTATTGTGTTCTAATCAATCAGGATATACATATGCAACAGTAGAGTCTATGTGTCCCCTTGTTGTCTTATTGGTCATCGTAATTTTAGATTTAGTGATATTACCCTTCAGGGTATATTAGTCATTTGGCTTATGGGTCGCCCTCTAGATCAAGAGATCTATGACCAGGTGTTGATTACTCATTAGACTAGAAATTCCAAGGTTCCAGATGTAATCTTGGAGGTGATGGTGCCCTTTGACCGACTTTGACTATAGGTATACATAGAGGGGTATTTTGGTCATTTCACTTGGTTGGTCAAAGACAAAGGTTACTACATGTAACAAGCTCCTACTTAGCTAGTAATTATTCTTGGAGTGCGGCTTTTGGTCTTTTGGTAGAGTAGATAGAAGTCAAAAAGGCCACGATGTAGCCAAAGTGGTGGCAATGGCATTTTGTTCATTTTGGGAGTCAAGGGTAATTATGTCTTTTGGTTCCTCCATTAACGACTTCTTTATTGGATACAAAATTGAGGAATTTATTATGTGGGTTGCTTAATTAAGATTTGAGTTTATTAAGATTTGAGTTTAGAAGTTAAGAAGCGATTTAATTATTCAAGTCTTCTTAATATAACTTATGGATATCTTAATTAAATGAGCGGGGATCACATAGGAGATATTTGGTCTATGACATGGAATATCTAGGTGTCCTTTTATCCCAAGGGAATATTCCTTATCTAGAACGTCTTTTGAAAGGTATTGAGGGAATTTCTACATTCCCTAGATTTTATCCTTTTGGGTAAGCTTAGCAACTATAAATAGTTCAAGATAAGCATGACCCAAGATGAGCCTCTTTGATATTTTCTTTGTTGCTGTCTTATGCATTATTTTTCACACACTAGCACCAAGAACACATAGTAGTACCATCTTTTTGATATTAGCCTTTATTTTAGCTTGCCTACTACATAGCTAAGTATTCTAATTCTAAAAGAGTGGTCATAGTGGAGAAAACCACAAGGCGGCTACTTTGGGGAAGATTTAACACAAAGAGGCCACCAATCTTCAAATCATACATCAAGGGTAATGAAATCTACTCCGGTTCTTGTTTATATTTATGTATTTTGAATGGATTCCTATGTGTATAACATGTGATTATGCTATTTTCTGCTGTTGTGTATAGATTATGGATCAAAATTAAAATCTAGTACTTAATCTTGAATATGGTAATAGTATATTGGATCGAATAGATATTTTGCGCCCCCTCAACTAATCATGGCCTTCCTAATATGTGCGTAGCCTTAAAGATAAGGAGAGAAAGAATATACGAACACAATGCTCACAAATGATGTAAGAGCCTTATTCGCGTTACGACGAAAGAACAAAGGAAGTAACTTGTGCTAAGTTAACATTGTGTCACTTGAGCACTTATTCAATGAACTTTTTTGTGCCTTTTGGCTTTTTTTTCACATTTTTCACTTTTTTCACATGTTTTAGGCTTTTTCAATTTTTTTCTTCATTTTTTCCTTTTTCCATTTTTTGCATTTTTCGCTAATACATAACATAAGAAAAAGAAAAGAAAAATAAAGGCTAAGTCATATGAAAAAGAACCAATCAAGGAAGGGGCGCTCATTTCAACAACCCTTTTCAATCACTTTTTATGACCAAGCCATGGGGTAGCTACAAGGTGTGTTCTTAAAGGTACTCATGCCATACGGTTTTCAAAGGCATCCCCTCTAAGAGTTGAATCTCCCTCTACTCTATTCACTCCCGAAAGTACTATCTTATATCCACTAACAAATTGAGTCAATATCAAGAGCCAATGCTCCAATCAACCAAGAGATAAATGACTCTATATGCACAAAATTGAAAATAGTTTACCATTTTTAAGCAAATAATGCAACCAAGAGGTTAAAGCTAGTTAGAGACCATGGTAAGAGTAGTACTTCTCGCCCATATAGGGAGAGAAAGCAGCTAATTGTTGATTACCATGATTCTAGAGATGTTACACCTAGAGTTCATTTGCCATCTGCCTTAATGGCCATCACCTAGTGAGGATACTAGGTTCCTTAAAATCTTAAAGCATTTTAAAGATCTTAAGGTCAATGTTCTCTTAATAGATGTAATTCGTTTTATGCCCTTCTATTCTAAGTTTTTTAAGGATGTTTGCACGAGGAAACATAGAGCATTAACCATGCCAAAGAAGGTAAAGCTCATGGAAAGATGAGTAGCATTTGTACATTAGGCCTTCTGCTCAAGTTGAATAATCCCGGAGCTTTCATCATTCCTTGCAGGATTAAGGAGACCTAAATTGATCATGCCTTGCTAGATTTATGGTCTAGTATGAACCTCATTCCTTATTTCATCTATTAGCAGCTAGGTCTAGGTGAGTTGTCCCCTATATATGTTACTCTTTAGCTAGCTGATAGGTCTATGCGTAGGCGTAGGGGTGTAGCAGAGGAAGTCATGGTTCAGGTAAGAGAGTTCATGTACCTCATAGAATTCATAGTACCTGATATGGATTCAGGTCACGATTCTAGGTATTTCACTCCTGTCTTTCTAGGTTGTCCCTTCTTTGCCACAGCCGATACCGTCATTCAATGCAGGTCGGGATTGTTAGAGATAAAGTTTGGGAACTTGAGGTTGTGGAAGCGGCAAATTTAGCTAGTTTAAGAGGAAAGGACGAGAAAGAGTGCTATAGGGTTGATATCATTGACTCGTGTATTGAGGACTTTGTAGAGAAGACTACGACTGATAATGAGGATTTGAAGAAGTTTGAGGATTTGTTATCTAGCTTTGATTTGGAGACCTTAGAGCAAAAATGTGTAGCTTCCATATCCTTACTTAAGGATTCCATGATTGAGAAGTCATTTGAGGTTATTCCTTCTGTTGATTCTAGTGATGGCCGAGTTGAAGAGATTGCGGTTGATTCCTCCTTGGTTGAGCCTAGCCTATCATTAGAGCTCAAACCCTTTCCCGAGCATTTAAAGTATGAATTCTTAGCCCTAATAAGACCCTTTCAATTATCATAGTGTTCGATTTGTCTAATGAGCATGAAGTGTGTCTCTTAGAAGTCCCTAGGAACCATAAGAACGACGTAGGGTGGAAGATAGATGATTTAATAGGCATAGACTATTTGGTATGCATGCGTAAAATTGATCTTGAGGATGGAGCTATTCCTTCTAGGGAGATGCAAAGGAGACTAAACCCAAACATAGTGAAGTGGTTAAGAAAGAGATCATTAAGTTGTTAGATACTGGAATCATTTATCAGGTCTCTGATAGTAAGTGGGCTAGTCTAGTTCAAGTAGCCCTTAAGAAGTTCAAAATCACGGTTGTTGAGAACGAGAGAGGAGAGCTTATCCTTAAACGCACTCCCACAGGTTAGAGAGTTTGTATTGACTATAGGAAGCTTAACTCGAAAACTAGGAAGGATCATTTCTCGTTGTCTTTTCTAGACTAGGTCTTAGAAAGAGTAGCTGGGCATAGTTACTATTACTTTTTAGATAGGTATTCCGAATATAATCAGATCCCTGTGTTTCCCAAGGACTAGGAGAAGACCATATTTACTTGTCACTATGGCACTTTTGCCTATAGGAAGATCCTTTTTGATCTTTTTAATGTGCCAGCCACGTTTCAGAGATGTATGATGGCTATTTGCAGTGACATGATTAAGAAGCACTTAGAGATATTCATAGATGATTTCTCAGTCTTCGGTTATAGCTTTGATGAGTGCCTTGGTCACCTCACTTCAGTCTTAGACCGTTGTGTGGAGAATAATCTAGTGTTGAGTTAGGAGAAGTCCCACTTCTTGGTGCAAAGGGGGATAATCTTAGGTCGTGTAGTTTTGTCTAGTGGCATTCAAGTTGACTTGACTAAAGTAGAGCTTATTAAGAAGTTGCCTACCCCTAAGTATATTAAGGATGTTAGATCTTTTTTAGGGCATGTGAGGTTCTACCATAGATTTATCAAGGATTTTAGCCATATAAAGCGTCTCTCGTTTGGGCTTTTAGCATAGGATGTGCTGTTCAAGTTTGATGATGAGTGTGTTAGAGCTTTTGATAGGCATAAATCCTTATTGTCCTCCTTCCTAATCATTTAGTCGCTTGATTACAGTCTCCTTTTTAAGGTTATGTGTGATGTATCCTATTTTGCAATAGGGGTTGTTCTAAGCCAAAGGAGGGACAAGTTGTCCCATGTAATGTACTACGCTAGTAGGACTCTTGATGAGGCTTCAAAGAATTACACCACTATGGAAAATGAGCTTCTAGTAGTAGTCTTCTCCCTTGACAAGTTTAGATCGTACATCCTAGGGTCCAAAATGATTGTGTATACCAATCATGTGGCGCTGAGGTATTTGTTAGCTAAGAAAGAGTCTAAGCCCTACTTGATTAGGTGGATGCTCCTCCTCCAAGAGTTCGATGTTGAGATCCGAGACAAGAAAGGTAGTGAGAATTTGGTTGTAGATCATCTTTCCCCTCTTATTAGTAAGTCTCTTTGTGATTCTTCCCCCTTTTGTGATTTCTTTCCTAATGAGCAATTATTTTCCATTTCTCTTCACACATCGTGATTTGCTCATATATTCAATTATCTTGCCACAAGGCGTTTTCCTTTCTATTGGGAGAAGAGAGAGAGATAGGTTCTTAGCTCAAGTTAGGCATTTCTTTTGGGAAGACCCTTATCTTTTCAATGTGTGTGCAGATCAAGTGATTCACTAGTGTGTGCCCAAGGATTAGTATGAGAATGTGTTGAGCATGTGTCATGATGAGGGTTGAGGAGGACACTTTAGTGGCAAGAAGACCACCACTAAGGTCTTGCAATATCGATTCTTTTGGCTCACTCTCTTGAGGGATGCCCAAGAGTATTGTAAGAAGTATGTTAGATGTCAGTAATCTGAGTCCATTTCTAGAAGAAACATGATGCCCTTGTCCCCTATTCTTTTTTGTGAGCTATTTGATGTTTGGGGAATCAATTTCATGGGTTCATTTCCACATTCTTTTAGGTATCAGTACATTCTAGTGGTCATACATTATGTGTCAAAATAGGTTGAGGCAATTTCCACATGCACTACTAACCATAGGATAGTGGTTAAGTTTATTAAGAAGAATATTTTCTCTAGATTTGGAGTCCCTCGGGTCTTGATTAGTAATGGTGGCCAACATTTTGCCACAGGACACTTGAGGCATTACTGAAAAGATATTCAATCACGCATAAGATTTCTACCCTCTATCCTGCAAATTAGAAGACCAGTTGAAGTGTCCCATAGGGAGATCAAGTCTATTATAGAGAAAATGGGTAGGCTTGATAGGAGAGATTGGTCTATTAGGTTGAATGATGCTTTGTAGGCCTACCATACTAGTTTTGAGACTCCCATTGGTATGTCCCCATATAGGTCAATTTATGGTTAGGCTTGTCACTTGCCAGTAAAGCTTGAGCATAGGGCTTATTGGGCAATCAAGGCCCTAAATTTTGATATGGAAAAAGCAAGTAAGAAAAGGATGCTTGACCAAGTGGATTTGGAAAAGCTTAGGTTTAAGGCGTATGAAAACGCCAAGCTTTTTGAGGATAGGATTTAGAGGATTCGTGATAGACATATTCTTAGGAAATCATTCACTTCCTCTGATAAAGTTTGGCTTTTCAACTCACGTTTGAAGCTCTTTTTAGGGAAGCTAAAGACAAGATAGGACGGGCCATGCAAGGTGATGGTAGCCTATCCTTCCCAAGAGGTAAAGATAAAAGACTTGAAGGATGGCCAAGAGTTGATGGTAAACAGGCAACGCCTGAAGCACACATATGATCTTAGCATGGCTTATGTAGAGACTATAGCGCTTTAGGACCCCATCTATTAAGATTGATGATGAGTTGGTGATCGCCTGGCTATTGGCGTGGTAGTTAGCGCTACTAGCTGGCAATCTAGGTTTTATTTTGGTATTTGCATTTCTTGTTTCATCTTCTATTCATCTTTTTCTTTCTTTTTATCCACACAAAGTGTTGATCCCTGATCCCTTTTCCCATAGGATACACTTTTGCTTATGAGTTGCATGTCTCAATGCAAGTTTGCATCGCAATGCTATTAACCTTGTTCTTTGTAAGCATTTGTGGTTTTTTGAGTAACAGGGCTAGTAGTTAAATCATTGGCATGAAGAGTTTCAACAAGAATGCAAGGTTGTATCAATCTTTTCTCTACTTGTTCCCCACCTATTTACCTCTTTCCCACCATCCATACTTGCTTTATATTGCCTATTTGCTTTTTGCTTGTCTTTGTTCTATTTGCTTGAGGACAAGCAAAGTTCATTGAGTAAGGGCCTATTTGGCTTTGCTTATTTTTAAGTGGTTATAAGCAGGTGTTGCTTATAAGTAAAATGAAAACGCCAAGCTTTATGAGGATAGGATGTAGAGGATTCGTGATAGACATATTCTTAGGAAATCATTCTCTTCCTCTGATAAAGTTTGGCTATTCAACTCACGTTTGAAGCCCTCTCTAAGTAAGCTAAAGACAAGACGGGACGGTTCATACAAGGTGATGGTAGCCTATCCTTCCAAAGCGGTAAAGATAAAAGATTTGAAGAATGGCCAAGAGTTGACGATAAATGAGCAATGCCTAAATCACGCATATGATCTGAGCATGGCTTGTGTAGAGGCTATAGTGCTTCAGGCTATAGTGCTTCAAGACCTTATCTAGGAAGGTTGATGATGAGTTGGTGATTGCTTGGCTGACGACATAGTGGTTAGAGCTACTAGGTGGCAACCTAGGTTAAATTTTGGTATTTGCATTTCTTGCTTCATTTTTTATTCATTTGTTTTCTTTCTTTTTACCTACACAAAAGTGTTGATCCTTGATCTATTTTCCCATAGGATACACCTTTGCTTATTTTTTGCATATGTTAATGCAATTTTGCATGGCAATGCTGCTAACCTTGTTCTTTGTAAGCATTTGTGGTTTGTTGAGTAACAGAGTTAATAGTTGAATCATTGATCATTGCATGAAAAGATTCAACAAGAACGCAAGGTTGTATCAATCTTTTCTCCCTTTATTCCTCATCTATACACCCCTCCCCACCATCCATGCTTGCTTTTTATTGCCTATTTACTTATAGCGTGTCGATTTGTTTGAGGACAAGCAAAGTTTAGGTGTAAGGGTTTAGGAGTTTGGTTCTTATTGTTTTATGCTTCATTACGGAAGATTGCATTTTTTGCTTAAAAATGGTGAAAATTTTTCCATTTTTGCACATATAGAGTCATTGATTTCTTGGTTGACTGGAGTGTTGGCTTTTGTGATTGAGTCAATTGATTGGTGAAAATAAGTTTGCATTGTAGGGAGTAAATAAAGTGGAGAGAGATCCAAGTCTTGGAGGGGATGCCCTTGAAGGCTGTGCGGAATGAGTGCCTTTAAGAATGCACCTTGTAGCTATCCCATGGCTTGGGTCGAAAGAATGTTGATGTGAGTACCCCTTTCTTGATTGGTTCTTTTTTATGTGCCTTAGCCTTTCTTTTTCTTTTTCTTTTTCTATTTTCTTTTCTTTTTGTTATGTAAAGCCAAATGTGAAAAATCCAAAAAAGAAAAATTAGAAAAAGGCAAAAAGATGCAAAAAGATGAAAAAGATTGAAAAATCAAAAAAAAGTGAAAAATATGAAAAATCCAAAAAGGCACCAAAAATATGTAAAAGTAAAGTTCATTGAATAAGGGCCCATTTGGCTTTGTATATTTTTAAGTGCTTATAAGCAGGTGTTACTTATAACCAAAAAGTTACTTTTAAGCTAGTGATAAATAAGCAAGATGTGTTTGAATAATATGTACTTATAAGTAGCAATAGTAGTTAAAATGACTAAAAAAGATATGTAACTAATTAATTTTGTAAATAAGTGCTTCTCAAGTGTAAGGACAAATATGTCATTTTAATACGGTTGACCACCTGGCTTATAAGTACAAAAAAATAAGTTTCTCTAGGTTGCTTTTTTTTTCCTGCTTATAAGCAACCTTAAATGGCTTATAAGCAAGTTTTCCAAACATGTAGCTTTTTATTTTTGGCTTATAAGCTAGTTTGACCAGTTTATAAGCAAAACCAAACACCCTATAAGTGCACAAGTGACACAATGTCGACTTGCACTAGTTTATCTCTTCGTTCTTTCGTTGCATTGTGAATAAGGCTCTTACGTCATTTTATGAGTCATTGTGTTTGTACTCTGTGTGTATTGATGAGCCCATGTTAGTCAAGAGCACACAAAATATCAACATCTCACGTGTGTGCATAATATTCCGAAGCTTGTATTGCTAGAGCTACAAGGGAACTTCCCAAGAGGTGCAAGGCCCTTTACAAGTAAAGGGAGGATCCAAAAAGGCTTGAGGATCCCTTTACAAAAGGAATGACCCTTTCATGCTCCTTAGGTTCATCAAAATTGCGAGTCAATCCCTTAGGCAACATTTGTATTGACTTTGAGATAAATTTAGGTTCGGACTTGCTTGGGGATAAACAAGGAGAAGGTTTTAGGGTGTTGATGTATCTTGATTTTGTGTGTATTTGCATTTCATTTTCTATATGTTTTTTTTGAGCTTTGTGCTTGTAAAGTGGCATTAATATAGTACATACGGTAAAATTAAGCTTAAGTGAAGATAATTGTGCATAGTTGACTTTAATAGATAAACACTACACTAATTGCTCAATTTTTATGATTTAGGTGAGTCATGGGTCGATGATGAGCTTGCAAGACAATGGGTGATAAAGATAGAAGGTGTACGAGTCATGGAGTAAAGGCTGGAAGCAAAGAATATGGAGATTTGAAGCTATTTGAAGAACCGGTCGACCCCCAAAGGCTACCGGCTGACTGGTAGGGTTAGCCACCAAATCTACAAAATAGAAGACTGTAGCAGCTGAGCCTACCGGTCAGCCAATTATTCTAGAGAGCAAATAAAAGTATCAATCGACCACCTCTGTTACTGGCTGATCGGTAGTGATGCTATCAGGAATAAATAGGACTCGATTTTCAGCATTTATTATCACTAATTTACAAACTTCACACCCACTTTTGACGCACATAAAACCCTAACTCACCCATCTCACATACACCTTTCACACATTTCCTACTTGGATTCAAGCTTATTTGTAGGGATTTAACAACTTTGGAATGAGGATTTACTCAAGGATTGTACAAAAATTGCTAGGATGGAAGCAGAGTTCCCTTATTCTTCTTTCATCCTATTTTATATTATGATTGAGTAGACATGTTTAGGGTGATTTAGCTTGTGTAATGGGTTGATTATATACTCCTATGTTATGAGATATGATGGCTTAATACATACATATATATATATACACACACACACACACATATACACACACACACGCACATATATATATATATATATTATTCAAATGGCTATTTTCTCATTCATGTCTATGTATTTGTATGTGGATTGTATGAAGTCGGTAATGCTTATATTTATGTCCATGTGTATGTTTGCATGCCTAGTAGTAAATATGACCTTAATATTATATACGTATTGGTTCCTAATGCATGAAATGGTGTAATCCGAGCATGACAATGTTTTGTAGTCGAGCATGTCTTTTTATTTGAAAACACTGTAGCTTAAAACATGTATGAATGCGTTAATTGATCAAATCCCACTATAGTGATCCTAGAATGACGGCACATAATTTAAGGCTAGCCTAGATCAAGTCTCCTTTGGCTTTAAACCAAGCCAATGGGTTTCTGGATAGGTTTAGTTGACCCTAGCGACACAAGGTCTTGGCTTTAAACGTAGCCAATGATTTAGGTACTAAGGTAGATTTATTCTAGGTCACCCAGGAAACTAGTTAGTCAATCCTTTGGCCCTAGCTCATAAGGACCATGACGTGACACTAGAGAGACGTCACCTAGGGATGGACCTGCACCGAGTCCTAGGGAGAAATTAGGACACTAGTTAAGCATACATTTTTGGTTCCTCGCACGCCTTAACAGAATGGGCTTGTCGAAAGGAAAAACCGATCTATTCAAGAAATGGCAAGAACCATGTTAAATGAACAAAGGTTGCCAACATATTTATGGCTCGAAGCGGTCAATACTTCTTATTATGTTCTTAATCATGTGTTGATTAGACCATTCTTGAAGAAACCACCTTTTGAGCTTTGGAATGGAAGAAAGCCAAATATTGCCTACTTCAAGGTCTTCGGATGTAAGTACTATATTCTTAATACAAAAGACCAACTTGGTAAGTTTGATTCAAAATCTCGTGAAGCTATCTTTGTAGAATATTCCACTAGAAGTAAAGCATATAGAGTTTTCATTAAACAAGAGCATACTATTGAAGAATCTATGGATGTAAAGTTTGATGAAACTAACCCTTTTCAATTGACAAAGGACAATTATGATGTTGTAGGTGAATTAGAACTTATGAAGGGCAATCATCCTACTACAAATCATCAAGAAATGAATGAAAAATCTCAAGAAAATAAGGAAGGTACATCTCTTCAACAACCTGTCAATGAAGATGATCAAAAAGCAAAAGATGAACCACCCAACTTGGAAAGTAAGGAATTGCCGAGAGCTTGGAAATTCATAAGAAATCATCCAATTGAATAAGTTATTTGTGAACCTAGAAAAAGGATAAGAACAAGAGGTAATGTAAACAATTTTTGTAAACATCATGCATTCTTTTCTCATATTAAACCTAAATGTGTTGATGATGCTTTATGTGATAATGATTGGATTGTTGCTATACAACAAGAATTGAATCAATTTGGAAAAAACAAAGTGAGGAAACTAGTTGAGAGACCACCACATCAATTTGTTATTGATACTAAATAGGTGCTTGGAAATAAACTAGATGAAAGTGGTAATATTGTTCAAAATAAAGCTAGATTGGTTGCCCAAGGATACAATCAAGAGGAAGGCATTGATTATCATGAAGCACATGCACCCGTAGTACCACTTGAGTCTATTCGTACATTAGTTGCTTTTGCAAGCTACATGAATTTTAAATTATGTCAAATGGATGTTAAAGTGCATTTTCGAATTGATTTATCAAAGTAGAAGTATTGGTTGAGCAACCTCTAGGATTTAAGGATTCTAAATTTCCAAACCATGTTTACAAATTGGAAAAAGCTTTGTATGGTTTCAAACAAGCCGTATGTGCATGGTATGAACGTTTGAGTCGATTTCTTGTGCAAAAAGTTTGTGAAAGAGAAAAAATGGATTCTACTTTATTTATCAAACATGATGGCAATGATTTACTACTTGTGCAAATATATGTTGGTGATATTATTTTTGGTGCTACTAACATGGCTTTGTACAAGAATTTTCCTAAATGCATGCACCAAGAATTTGAGATGAGTATGATAGGGGAATTAAATTTCTTCCTCCAATTACAAATCAAGCAAATGAAAGATGGAATCTTCATAAATCAAACCGAGTACATCAAAGAACTACTCAAAAAGTATGATTTAGAAAATGTGAAGGAAATTGGTATACCTATGAGCCCATCCACAAAGCTTGACAAAGATGAGAAAATAAACTAGTAGATGAAAAGAATTATAGAGGTATGATTGGTAGTTTATTATTTCTTACTGCCTTTACACTGGATATTATATTTGTCGTATGCTTATGTGCTTGATTTTAATCCTTACCCAAAGATTCCAATCTAAGTGCCCTGAAATGTATTTTTTGATATCTTAAAAGTACCATTAATCTTGGTTTGTGATATTCAAAGGATACATCTATTAAGCTTATAGGGTATTCGAATGCGGACTTTGCTAGATACAAAGTTGATAGAAAGAATACAACTGGAAATTACCAATTTCTCAGTCAATCAGTAATTTCATGGTCTTGTCGGAGACAAAATAGCGTTACAACATTCACAACTAAAGCCGAATACATTGCCAAAAGTAATTATGCTGCACGTATACTTTGGATGAAGCAAATTTTTTTTACATGATTATGGACTTAACTTTGCACATAATACTATTTATTTTGATAATACTTCTGCTATAACTTTGAATGTACTCTTGTTTATTGTGATAATACTATTGCTATCAATTTGACTAAAAATCCTATTCAACACTCAAAAACGAAGCATATTGAAATTAGATATCATTTTATTCGTGATCATGTGTTAAAAGGTGATATTAAACTTGAATTTGTTAGCACAGATGATCAATTAGCTGATATTTTTACTAAACTATTGCATGAAGATAGATTTTGCATGATTAGAAGGATTTTGGCTATGATAGATATCACTTATTGATGTTTGAAGCATGTTTGAATAAGCTTTAATATGTTTTTAAATGAACATCTGTTGAATTCTTGTGTAGAAATATGTGAGTTGGGATGAAATTATATGTGCATTGCATTTGCATTTATGAAATGCATTAAAAACCAAGATTTTCACTATTGGGTAAACCTCCTATCTCAACCGGACTACTGAAAGACCCTCCTGAAAAAAGAATTTCCAGAACACTCTGTCGGGCATAGTTTTCATCTGCTGGGGTTACTTTGTCTCATGTTGAGCGACTGAATGCGATATCGATAAAAACAAAGCTAGTAACTTTTCAAATTCTATTTCACTCCAACCACTTCATATTCCCTCCGTACAAGTTTCTTCTCTCAAAAAACCCTATTTTACCACAAAAAACTTCTGATCAAAGAGTCTTTAAACCCACTTTTCATCAAACCCACTTCATAAACTTTATCTTCACCAATTGGAATCATCAGAATGGAGAGAGTTCAATACTCAAAAGGTGAGAAGAGATAGAAAGGTGAAAGTAAGACTCCAAAACCATTTGAGCAAGGGAATAGCAAGGTTCTTGAAGTGGATTTTGTCAAGCAGAGAACATTGGCACCACGTAAGTTGACAGATTTCGAGTTTGTGGAGATGATCAAATTTTCCAAGGGTGGATGGACTATTGCACCATGTTCAGAAATGTTCACAAAGCCTTGAAGCGTGAAATTTACTATAATATGTCTTTTATCAAGAAGTATAGATATAGTACCATTGTGAATGATGTTACAATTTCTATATCAGAAAAATTGATTAGTGAAAGCTTCAACTTGCCAACACCTCATGGATCTTTTAAAACTTATAGTGCAAAAGGGTTTCCTAGAGATGTTGATGAGAACTTTGAAAGAAATGTTAGAAACTAATTGTGGGATGGAGTTGTTGGAGAACTAATCTATAAAGAATTTCCTAAAACCCATCAATTGCCTATGCAAAAGAAAGTTTTCTTCAACTTTGTGAAACATAATATTTTGCCTAGAGGTTACAAAGGTGATACTATTGGCACACAAGGAGATATGGTTATGTATCAAATGCTTGTTGGGAAGATAAGACACTTGCCTACAATTATTTTGAGCCATATGCATCATGTGAGCATGAAAGGTATTGCATTACCTTATGAAATGGTGTTAACAAACATTTTTGAGAGATTTGACGTTATTGGGGAAAGAGTTGGAATTCCACCATCAAGTTATATGAAGTTTGGTTTGAATGCCGTATGGAAATTGAAGTATTACAAATATCAAGGAAATTGCATTCAGGAAGAAGATTTTAAAAAACTTCTACTAGTTGAGCAAGCTTGTATAACTAGAGAGATGTGTGGCAACTTAGTTCTGAGGAATGTAGCAAATGAGGATGCAATGGAAGAAGAACAAGAAATAAGAAATGTTCAATAGCAAGGGATGGCAAAAGGAGATGTCCAAGAAGAAGAGGACGTTGCTACTACTATAAGAAGTTCAATGGAGGATTTTGGAACACAATATACTCATGCAAGTGGAGCCTCTAGAAGCCAAAGGATGCCTACACTTACGGAAGTCGTCATGGATACAGAATATCAAACAGAGGCAAATCAACATCCATGAGAGGCAAGTCATGATAGAAGCAATGCTGAAAAGCTTGGTGGACTTTTTTCACATCTCACCTCTTCGTCCCAATGATAACTAAAATCGCTTCGTTTCCTCTTCTCAAAACAATGCTCTACATTTTTATGCACCTAAACAATTTCATTTTTTTGCACTTTGCATTTGCATTGTTACTTTAGTATTTTCTCATGAATTTTTTTTACACACTCTTAAATATTTTGGATGATGTTTTTAAATATTATGGCATGAATGCATTCTATAAATCTTATGTTTAATATGGATGATGCTTATTTTGATCTTGTGGCACTTCCTTTGTTTATCATATGTTTTGATGATGCCAAATAGGGGAGAAATTAAAGATGTGCTTATTATGTTGATATGTGTGATGTATTTTTTTTGGATAATACGCCTTGATGAATGAATGATATATGAAGTTGTTCATGCATGTATTGAGGGGTAGCTTTGATAGCTTTCCATAACCGAGCACAAGGGATAATCTAAAGGGGAGCTTTAATGTTTGAATATTCATATTACACTCCATTCATTATGTTAATCACATGTATGTTTGTCAGAATCAATAAAGGGGAGACTGTTGTTATGGCTAAGATGTTACTTATGTTTTGATGATGAAAACTAGGTTTTTTGTTGAATATGTGATTACATATACTATACTTGTGATGAAAGATTATGATGGACTTATGAGAATGAATAATGATATATTATGAGTTATGAATGAATGGCATATGAAGTCAAAAGGTGAATGATTGTTTTGTAAGCTCGAATGAGCTTTTATTGTTACTAATGAATTGTTTGAATTCTTGAGCTATGATGCTAAGCCTATGCCTCAGAGATGATCTGACACCATGAGCTTTGAAGATTGCATATATCAAGTGGCGTGGTGACATAAAGAAGGAGATGGAAGAGATAAGGGAAGCAAACGTAGAATATTTCTTTATAAAGTTGCCTTGCTTCTTGTCTTCTATCTCTCTTTAGCTTAAGATTGATATATTATATGCCTAAACTTGTTTTCTAAATGTTTTCATGCTTTTCAAAGTGATTTTGCATTGAAAAATGCTTTTAAGACTTGTCTTGAGGTGATAGATCATGTTATTCTTAAAAAGCAGTTTTTGAGTACGTTTGGGTTGGCTTTGCCAGGGTACCGCATGAGTTTTTTAACCCCTCCCATCAAGAGATTTTTCAAACTATCTATGTTTGTCCTTGTTAGGGTACCGATATGAAGGAAAGTCCACCTGAAAGCTTCAATTGTCTGAAATTTTAACTTGGAAATAGTCGTTAAGTAAATGATTTTTTACCATGTTTTTTCTACAATGGTCAAAAACTTAATTTTTGGTCCTTAACCATTGTATCTAACAACTAATTTTCAATTAGGGCATATATATATATCACTTATCTTTAAGTTTTCAAAAAAACAAATAAACCCAAGAAAAGAAAGCTTAAAAAGCTTGAAAAAGCAAATGAAAAGAGAGAGCAATACAAGAAAAGCTTCCGCTTTTATCAAGGCAACTATAGGTCTTGTATTGTTTATCAAATTCAACTTGTGCTTTGTACTTTATAGTATCATTACCTTGTAAAAGTTAGGATTTGGGTATATTAACCTTGTGGCTTTTCAAATTTCAAAAACAATTGCAAGTGGGTTTCTTGATTTTGTGAAAAAATCAAGGTTGTAATAGTTGGTTTTTGAACTTAGCCAACTTGTGAAAAGCTCATGTTTTTAGTAAAGTTGTTAGGGAATCCTAGGATGGGAGGCCTCCAGTAGTGGATATAGGTTTGGTGGCCGAACCACTATAAATTGCCGTGTCCTTTACTTTTCTTCTTGTCTTTCAATTTTGCTTGAATCACGCTGCTCAATTTTGCAATATGCTTCCACAATCAACCGAACAAAATAATTGTTGAAGTTTGCAATCACATATTTTTAAGCTCTATTTACTACCTCTGACCTCTCTAAAGCTAGCTTGCCACTCATAAAAGAGAAATTAAATGATTTAGAGATAGCAAACAAAAGTTTTACTTCTCATATAAACATCAACTTTGTGAATGCATGCCATGATTTCTTGTGAATCTTATTGCATAAGGCATGCAAAAATTAAAAAATCATTTGCTCTACTTCTATCTTTGATTCTTATCATTCTCGAATATAAATCATAATAACATTTTGGTCCTATTGCAACACTAAATTTGAAAATTTGAAAAAGCTATTGCTATAAGTACCTCTTTTGCAATAGATTTCTAACCATTGCAATAATATGATCTAACCATTTTAATCATTAAGTTGTATATATTTCTTTGATAGATATTAGTCAAAATTTCTAGTTTTTCAATGGGTTATATTAAATATTAATCCATTTAATAGTTTTTAATTATAATTTAAAAATATCATTATAAAAAATATCATTTGTAATGGTTTTTAAGTGTTGTAGCTTATTTATTAAGGAAACCGTAGTAATAGAATAAGCAACAAGGCTTTAGACAACAGTTAGAAGATATTGCATAAAGTCATTGGCAACTATTTTTAGTACTTTTGCAACGGTTTTCAAACTCAACAACAAACTAAAATTGTGGTAGTGATATGCAAATGGTCAATCTTTTTCTTGCCTTTATTTCTATTTATGAGAACAATCTATGGCTAGATTTTATTCTTTGTTCAATAGTTATACATATATATATATATATGCATCTTTCTATTTTGTAAGATTCATCTTGGGTGTAACAATATTCGAGAATTGTTAAGGAGAAAATGGAGTTCTGTAAGAACTTATTGTTTATTTGGTGGTTAGGAATGGTTGCTCAATTCTTCCTACTATTCCCTTGTGATTGCAGGAATCATCTCGGGTTAGTTTGTGCATCCAACTTAACATTTATCTTTTGTTAACACTTCTATTTTAGTTTAAATGATTTCCAGCAACTTGTTTTTTCTATTTTTTAAAATATGACAACATTAAATCTAGCGTAACGATCATAACATATCTATGTTTCCCCACTATATTACATCTAACAAATTTGTATAAAGTAAATGGACTACATATGTCCTTGTAAACCAACTCTTGTGGTATATTGTTTTCATATATTGCCTTCACTCATTATATGAACATTGCTAAATATCATTTTCTCACCCCTTCATCTTTCGTTGTACAGCAAAATTAGTTTGTCACTCATGTGATGCATGGAACTAAATATTGATGATAAAATTATTTATTTGAATAAAAATATGTAGATATGTTTACTATAACATATAAATATATTTTGTAAAATTTAACTCTTCATATAATTTTCAATATGAATTATACATACATATATATATATATTTAAATAAAGGATCTATAATAATTGAATAGAACTTTTAAAATGAAAAAGTAAAGTCATAACAGGGACATACATTGATTAAAAAGAAAAAGGCGTGGACTTTTTGAAGAGCAAAAAAATTTATGAAACAAATACATATGGCATTGATAAAAAAAAGTACGAATACATATGTACATATAAACATATATACATATATACATACATATATATATATATATAACACTTTAACTTTAACATTAAAATACATGAAGATTCTTACCTAAAAATTAGAAGGGGTGAAAGAATCGATGAATCCCTAGAGATAAATTTTTACTCTTATCGTATTCCAATATCCGATGCATTCTTGTATTTATTTTTTGTGACACCAACTAATTATTATTAATGAATCAGATATCTTCTTAAATACTAAGCAATTATGTAGCATGCTATATATTAATTCAAATCAGGATCCTCTCATATCCTTAGCCATCTCATATTGGTATCAGAGAAAAATCTTAAACATTGATAAGTATGGAATATAATCTCAATCATTCATGAAATTCAAATTCTAAAAAGCGTGGGTAATCTCTATGTGTGTAGTGGAGAAAGAGAGATAGATAGAGAGAGAAGGCATTATAAAAAATTTTATCGTTTCTTAAAATTCAATTGTCATGAATGGCTTAGATATTGGTATGTTTTGACAATTGTTTGCAGGAAAATTTGGGGAAGAGTCATCAGTAAGGTGCAGTTACAATCGCCTACAGTGCAACTGTTTGTAAACAAAGAGCAAGTAATGAATGTGCACTTGGCAAACTATTCATATTCCACATATTTTATAGATATCAATATTAAATTCTATGGGTTTATTACTCCATTTTCTAATTTTTATAGGTAATACCTTTTAACCCTTTATGCTTCTATTTTATATGACCATTAGTCCTACCATTAATATCAATTGGAAATTAGACAAATAACTCCTGTTTTGTCCAATTTCCAACGCTTCTGCTAAAGTCATGTGTCAATCACATGATATTTTTATTCAATGTTATTTAGCAAATATTGATCGAAGGACTAATGATTATACATATAGAAATATAAAAGACTAAAAGGTATCATCTACAATGATAATGGACAAACTTGTTCAAAACAGAAAGAACCATGGGAGAAATAAACCTAATTCGAATTATAAATGTCTTCTTTTGCTTTGTTGTCTTCTGTTTTAACTAACTGGTGGAAATCAATAGGTGACAATGACCAATGGTATTGTAAATGTCACCTTGTCCGTTCCAGATGGATTAGTGACCAAAATTTCTTACAATGGAATTGAGAATCTACTAGCTAGCCATGATCCAGGAAATGATGGAGGGTATGTAAAGTTCACCTACTAAAATCTCCACTTACCCTAATTTCTTATTAAATATCTCATAGTAAAGATTTAAAAGAAATATTTGCATTATTAAGGCTCAATTTTTTCAAACTCAAAAAGATTATGTTATGTAGGTACTGGGATATAACATTTAACCAGATAGGAGGGCCAACAAGCACAATCAAGTGAGTATTTATATTACCTTTTCTTTTCTTTTTTCATATAACAAAATTAAATATGCATGATATGCCAATACTTGGCTAAGTTGATTTGGGCAAATCGCATAGGCTATCAGGGACAAGTTACAACATCATTGCACAAAACGGTAACCAAGTAGAGATTTCATTTGTAAGAGCATGGAATCTTTCTAACAAGACTAATCTTAATTAATTATCATTATGAAACTTCTCTAACATTTTAATTTACCATTCAGATTTGTTATGTTAAGTTGCTCTAATGTTTTGTATACTTATGCTATTTTTAAACGCTTAACTGGATATCCTGCTACCAATATTGCAGAAGCAAGGTTTGTGTTGAAGCTTGAAAAAAACACGTAAGTTTGATGTTATGAACATGACTCAATGATTCTAAAATGTATAGGTTAGAAGTATATTTTTTTATAAGAGTATCCTAAACTTTTATTAAAAATTACTTTCTTAAATTGTCATGTTTAGTCGACATTGTAAATTAAGCTATAAGAAGGGTCTTACAAGCAAATAGTTATTTTTCTTTTAATGGACATGAAATCGTTCTAAAAAAATTACACTTTTAACTGCTTGTGCTTTCATTACAATTTCATTTGTCTATAATGTTATGTCTCTTCTCATTTGATGTTACATGACTAATTCTAGGTTTCATTACATGGCTATGTCGGATGAGAGGCAAAGGGTGATGCCAACAGTAGAAGATCGTCAAAATGGGAAAGTCCTTGATTATCTAGAGGCTGTCCTCTTGACAAATCCATCCAATCCAGATTTTAAAGGAGAGGTATATATCTTATTGTATTCTTTGCCATTCAAAATTGTGGCAATTCTGTCATGATCAAGAATAACTACATTTCTCGATCTTGATATATTTTTATTATAATGCTTCAAGCCTACACTCACAAGCCTATGTATGAGCAAGACTAATTATATATATATATATATATATATATATATATAATATTCTAGTTGTTTATTATGATAGTAACATCAGTCTCATTTATGAGTCTCGAGTCTTGGACTTGGTGCTTGATGTTTATTGGCAAAGTTTTGCAATTGGAATATGTTATGATGTTTTCCTTTTGCAACACAAATGAATTTAATGTAGGTAGATGACAAGTACTTTTACTCATGCGAAAATAAAGACAACAAAGTTCATGGCTGGATAAGCAATACTGATCCACCTGTAGGATTTTGGATGATCACTCCTAGTAATGAATTTCGCACAGGTGGGCCTTTCAAGCAGGATCTTACTTCTCATGTTGGTCCAACGGTGCTTTCTGTAAGTAGCTATTTAAAGTGTTTAGGTCCTTTTTATTTTTTATTCTCTTTTGCTTAGGACATATATAGCAATTAGGTCTTTTAAGGTATCATTAAACACATGATTTTGCAAAATTAGCATAAATGAGATATGTAATCTCATACTCAAAAGATTCGGAGGAGTAATTGTGTATTGACTAGCGACCAAGGTTTCAAATTGATTTAATATCCTAAATTCCATATATTACCTAGTCTTTATATATTGGGAACATATACTATTAGACTACGGGGTTTATTGTTTCATACGAATCTAATGTCGTTCTACCAAATTGAATTCTTCATTTTTAATTCATATATTTTTTGCATTTTGAAACTCCCCATAGATGTTTGTTAGTAGACACTATGCCGGAGATGATCTAGATGTCAAATTCCAAGATGGGGAGCCATGGGAAAAGGTTTTTGGCCCTGTCTTTGTCTACCTCAATTCCAATGTTTTAGCCAAGAACAATCCTTCTGTACTTTGGAACAATGCAAAAACAAGGGTAACTCATCTAAACTTTAATTGGTTCAACTAATCCAGAAAGTGGATATCACTCCAGATACTTAATTATAGTTTAACTATTATAGATGTTGAATGAAGTCGCAAGCTGGCCGTATACATTTCCACTTTCAGAAGATTTCATTCAACCTAATCAAAGGGGAGGAGTTAGTGGCCAGCTACTTGTTCAAGATTGGTATATGTCATCCATCAATCAATCTTGATTTGTCTCTAGAAGGAAAAAAAGGAGTTATGTTTTATATCGCCCCTATCACTTTTCACTTACATAATGGTGTTATTTCAGGTATATCAACGAACAACCAATGCCTGCAGCGAATGCTTATATTGGTTTGACAGCACCAGGACCTGCTGGATCATGGCAAATAGAAAGCAAGGTTAATTTGTTTTTTTGCTTTAATGCTTGTAAATATACTCATTGCATCCACAAGTACTTTTGGAGTAGGATAAAAGGGAGTTTTACTTTCTCTTGAGGAAGTTTTTATTATATAGTTAGTTTCGGCATCCATAATATATTTATTACAATTTCTTTCTATTTTTGACTTCAGGGTTATCAATTCTGGACACAAGCGGACTCCAATGGAAATTTTGTAATCAAAGGTGTTATTGTAGGGAGTTACAACTTGTATGCTTGGGTCCCAGGAAGAATTGGGGATTACAAATATGACTCCATGGTTAACATAAGCTCAGGTTTTAAATGTAACTTTATACGCTTATCTTGTACATATATACATACATGCATATATATTGTTAACATCATTTACATGTCACAAAATATATTTTCACATGTGCTCTACATTCCCAACACCAATTTACAAGAAGGGGGTTGATGAATTTCTATTTTGTATGAAAAAGATTATAATTAGCAATGCTTAGCTAGTTTAAAAAAAACATTGGTTAGAGCGTATTTTACTCTTAAAATTTATATAAGCTCTCTAAATATGAATTGAGATAGTAACCTCTTTTATGTATTTATGAGCCTTCAGTTGTCTGATGAAGATGGATACAGGAAGAGATGTATTCAGAAGGGCTAGGGGTTGCAAACTCACTTACCACAAATATTTTCTTTTTCAAAATGTATGTTTATTTTAAGATAGGTTAAGTGTAAAAAACCAATTTAGCTACCACTAATTTAAAATTCTTATAATACATAGCCTCAAAATATTTTTAGTATAACAATTAATTAGTCCCTAAAACTATTCGTCCATGGTACCAATTTATTTCTCTAAATTTTCATTAGAAAATTTAGATCCATCCCTCATTGATACTTAGGATTGAAGTGTCCCACTTGAGCACTTGTCAAGTTGATCTTTTTGATATTATTGTGCTTGCTTTTTCATTGTTAAATTATTATGCTTGTCTTGATATGTCCAAATATGATAGTTGTATTAATTCATTTTACTTGTATAAATATAAGTAGTATAATCTTTTATCACTAATGATAGATGTTTAAGCATTTTGATGACATTTCTTATTCCATTCATATCCACAAACAGGTTTAGAAGTAAAATTAACCAATTTAGTCTACCAGCCTGCTAGAGATGGAGCCACACTCTGGGAGATTGGGATTCCAGATCGCACAGCAGATGAATTCTACGTGCCAGATTCAAGCCCATTATATAAGATCCATCCTTACCCAATTCCTATCAGAAAGTCGGTATAATATTAATAATCTTATTTAGTATTACAAATAGGACAAGATCAAAAGTTGGTCTTCTTATCTTAAGATCTTGACTCATATAGGTTTAGACAATATGGACTGTGGAGTCGTTATGCAGAGTTATATCCTCAGGACGACTTAGTCTATACTGTTGGATCCAGTAATTATACAAAAGATTGGTTTTTTGCTCATGTCACAAGGTATAGCATCCAATTTTTTCATCTAATATTACACTATATTGATGTATATCCAAAGGGAGATACATTAGTTTAAACCTAACAAGGTCCATAAGTTAATTGGTCTCAAATTTCTTTTCCAGAACACCCAAATATTTTTAGGTCAAGAGAACAATTACATTTCACCAAAAAGTATGTATATGCATCTTGGTTGTGAAAGTCTATGTCATAGTTAATCAGAAAAAAAAAACCCTAATCCACCATTATTACATTTAAGATTTTATCTTTTATTTGGCTCATGCTTACATATCATGCATATTAATTACAGAAAAGTGGGAGATAACACATACAAAGCAACCACATGGAGAATCTTGTTTGACCTTAAAGATGTTGATAAATATTCTAGCTACATCCTCCGAATTTCACTAGCGTCTGCCACTGAAGCCGAATTGCAAGTAAGAAAATATTTTTTTATTTATTACTTAGAACCTTTTATCTATTCTTTCATGCAATATGGGGTTTAAATTACCATGAACATAAAGCTTTACATGATTAGAGAGAAAAAACAAACTCGTCACTCATTATTAGCTACATATAGAAACTCACATTGACCTAGCTATTATCATAAATAACATACTTGTGAGTTTTCTCTTGTTGTTTCTCCATCTTAATTTATATTTTCTAGTTAAAATATCAAACTCGAAAAATAAAAGCAAATAGGCTATTCAACACAATTAGTTAAAATATCAAACTCAAAAAATAAAAGCAAATAGGTTGTTCGACGCAATTAACTTTTTGAGTGACTAGTAATTATCTTTTTTGTCAATAGTAATTATTTAATTAGCTAATAGTTATTTGGAATGCTAGTATCCATTATATTTTAATTTTCAAAATATAACTATTTAGTTTTTTTGTCAATAAAAAAGAATATCATATTATTATTATAATGGAAATTATAATTATTAATACAATTATTGAAACAATAAAATTCCTTTTATAGTTAGATATATGTTTATGATAAAAAAAATATTACTAAAGTTTTTTTTTGATAAATTTACTATAAATTTTTTTTAATATATCTATTTTTTTTGTCAATGAAAGATTAAAAATGAATAATAAAACCTAAACATATTTAATATATGTTGGGTGGGTAACAACTAGTGAATAGTGGAAAAGGAAGTGTTAAACGTAATGATATTAGCAAGATGAAATGAGAGATTGAAGAGACAATAGCTCATGAGTAGCTAGGACTGACAAAAAGAAAAAAGGGAGAGATAAAATGATAAATACTCTTATAGACCATTAATAAGTTTAACGTTTTAACAAATAACAAAAGATACTTGAAATGTTAAAAGTTCTTATAAAGTACTATTTTAGCAAATAACAACAACATGATAGATTGGAATATGTTTTGACTAAGTTGATGAAAAGCTATTTTAAGGTTTTTTTCTTTTTGGTTTTGCTTGCAACATCAAATGCAAATTAGTTACTATAATTTTACCATGAGAAAATTACAAAAGCATAATAAAAGAGAATTGTCCATTAATATGTGAGAGATGTCACATTAGCATGCACATATATTATTATTTTCAATTTGAAAATGTAATTCACAACAACAATTTTTGAGTTTTAAAAAATTTAAACTTTGATTAACCATCTGTTATTAAAAAAATAAACCAAGCTTTGTACTTAGTGCTAATGGATCCAATAATTTCACTATTTTCTAGGTGCGGTTGAATGATCAAGTAGCAGAACCTCCACTCTTTACTACAAGGTTAATTGGTAGTGACAATGCAGTTGCAAGACATGGCATTCATGGGTTATATAGGCTATATACCATTAATGTGTCTGGTAATCAGCTTATTAGTGGAAGAAACACAATTTTCTTGACACAGTCCGGGAACTCGTCTCCCTTCAGAGAAATCATGTATGATTACATAAGATTTGAAGGGCCTGTAAGAGCTGGTCATTAATGGATTTCCTATACCACTATTTCTAATTACTAATCCAATTGCTTCTACTATTGGAAAAATGGTTATAATCGGTGTTACTTTATATTCCTAACTACTTTATGTCTTTGACGTTTATACTCATGTTTCCTTATAGTATGTGTCCTAAACCTAATTTTTTTAATACGCATACTACCATAATAAAGAAAGAGATTGTTGTTTGACTAAAAGTGAAACAAAAAATTTTCTAATAGAAGTTCGCTCAAGGTGGCCTAAGAAACAAATTGCATTAGCTTATCAGATACTTCCTAATGCTAATTTCATGATACCATTCAACAATTCAACAAATTTGAAGATTTGGATGTTGAGGGTATAAGTGAATGCTAAAAAGAATTTGGCGGGCCAAACACTTGAATGTAAAAGAAACAATTTTTCATTAATTCACTCATACAAAATAAGTGTGTACAATCAATATTTATGTACGATTGAGCTAATTGTTAGAGGAAAAATTAGTACTATATTAGTAAACTAAAAATTTTGCAATCCCCTAAACTAAAGCAATTGTATAGTACTTATGGGGATAATTACAAAGTTATTTATGGAGGAAATTACAAAGAAATTTATGGAGAGAAAATCTCAAAACTCCCCCTCAAGTTGGTGCATAGGTATCATTAATGTCCAACTTGCCAAGACATTTCACGAATACTCGACTTGAGACTGTTTTAGTAAGAATATTAGCCAATTGATCTTTAGCTTGAATCTTAGGCAACTTCAAAATTTTCCCATCTAATTTTTCCTTGATGAAAAATCTATCCAACTCTACATGCTTTTTCTAGTCATGCTGAACTAGATTATGAGCAATATCGCAGGCAGCTTTATTATCACAATATAATTAAATTGGTTTCCTAGGCGGAACCCAAATGTTGTAAAAGAATTCTTAACCATAAGGCTTCACAAAGTTCAAGTGCTATACCCCTAAATTCAGCTTCTACACTTGAGCAGATGACAACATTTTATTTTTTTTTTCCCTTTTCTATGTAACATGATTACCACCAACAAATGAGAAGTAACTGGAAGTTGATTGCCTATCGTCAAGTGCTCCAACTGAACCAACATTGGTATAAATATCATAACTTGGCAGTTAGCATTTTTGGTGAACAATATTCCTTTACCAAGAGTAGATTTCAAGTATCTCAAAATATGCATAACAGCATTCATATGTTGTTTACCTCGATTATACATAAATTGGCTAATAATAGTCAATGCATAGACAATATTTGGTCTCGTGTGTGCTAAGTACATCAACCTTCCAACGAGCCTATGATATCTCCATTTATCAACTAGTAATTGATTAATTTCAAAACACAACTTTAAGCCTTCCTTCATTGATGAGTTAGTAGGTTTACATACTTGCATACCAGTCTGCTGTAATAAATCTAATGCATATTTTGTATGAGACAAGAAAATGCCTTTCTTTGATCTAGAAACTTCTATTACAAGAAAATATTTCAAGGAACCAAGATCATTCATTTCAAATTCTCTAGATAACTGCTATTACAGTGCTTCCTTTCTTCTAGATCTTTCCCAGTAACTACTATGTCATCATATATACAAGAGTAGTGATCTTATCCTGTTGTTTCTTATAAAATAAAGTGTTGTCTGAGTTGCTTTGGTGGTAGTCAAATACTACCATAGCCTTTATGAATCTTCCAAACCTTGCTCTTGGAGATTGATTTAGTTTATATAATGATTTCTTCAATCTGTATACCTTTTTGCTATGCTTCTCTGGTATCATACACTCTAGCGGAAGTTCCATACAAACTTCTTCATATAACTCTCCATGTAAAAAGGAATTTTTCACATCAAATTGTTGTAGTATGCCATCCACCATGTTTATAGCGAAGGAAAATAATACTCAAACTATATTGATTTTAGCTACAGGTGCAAATGTCTCTAAATTGTTCAATTGAGCTATTAGCTTTATACTTCATAGTGTAAACCCATCTATATCCTATGGGCTTCTTTCCCTCTAGGCAATCAACCAAGTTCTAAATTCCATTCTTTTGCAAGAAGTTCATATCCTCACCATACCAGCTTTCCATCTTGGTTTGGCTAAGGCTTACACACTATTAGAATTTGATGCAGTGGATAATTAATTGACAAATGTCTTATTTGATTCTGACAAATTGTGATTAGACATATAATGACTCATTGGGTATTTGACTTTGCTAGAAAGTTTAGGTTCATATATAAGTGCAAGAATACCTCTAGTAAGAGTCTTCGGTAGTTGTTTTGTCGATAACTCAAGTTCAAGGATAGGAACATCCTCAATAGACGATTAGTGTGATATATTAGAAGGGGATTCAAACTCTTCAATTAATGAACTTGCATTCTGTAGTTTAGTAATTTCTCTACTTTCCAAATCTTTATTGATATCAAGGTTTAAAGTTATATCACCAAAATCACCAACATCACCTTCCTTAGTAGCCAATTTTATATCATATTTACCGTTCACATCAAGATCAAAAGTTACAAGGTCATAAAATTTCCCTTAGCTACTCTCCTTTCTCACCATCTTCTTTCTCTCTTGTAAGAGTGCTCTCGTACGAGTCTTTCAAGATCTATGATCTATTAGAGTAGCACTCACCTCTTCATCACTAACTGGCTGTATGTGTTTGCTTGCACAATACTTCAAAAACTTTTGCACAATTCCATCACACGTCACAATTGTATCGTTTTACCCAAATTCAAGGTTCACCCTCCATACATCATGAAATTTGGCAAACAAACCTCAAAAACGAACTCATGACATCGAAATTAGATAGGAACACCCTCAGTTAATACGGTCAACCCTCAATCAAAGTAAAAAAACGGGCAGTCAAATTTCTCTTGATCATAAAACACACATCTCAGGTTGGAATCTCACAAAATAAAGATCATATTTAGATCCAACACACCCAAAAACCTTAAGGATACCCTTCATCAAGTTAATTAAGGTTTGGTCAAGGCCTTGTTAAAACACTTTTAATTCTGGTCAAAGGAAGCTTGCACAAAGTCTTTCATGCACGCAAAACATGAAATCCTTTCCCTCAGCCATTAGATCATTCTCTCATCAAATCTAACAATTCAAACCATTCAAGGTCACCTTATTACCTTTGCATCGCACCACACATAACCATAATTCATTAAATCACAACCTCCATCGATCCAATGAACCTTACACATGGGCACAAGCCTCTAATCTTCCTTAATCGATTAGCAAAACCAATTAACCAAACAACCTGTGTAACTTGACCCACACACATGGCACCATCTAGCCATTTTTTCTCCAAACTAACAGCATCAGCTCGATTCCCAATGGGCTGGTGACCTTCACGATCATCTCCAATCATCACGCCATCCAAACACTACCTTTAACCACTACTCCATCAGTTGTAGCCTTCAACCGCTCGCCGTCGCCATCACAGGCCATCTTTCACTACGCCTTCAGCACCCTTATGTTCCTTACGTCATCATTGATCTAAAGGAACCTTTCACACAAAAAACTCCATGAAAGCATGCTTCACCACCTTTAAGCTTCTTATAAGTAATGCTTTACATCACCTCTTCTCGCGACGACGCCATCAAATGATTCCTCTCTTGTTTGTGTTCTTTGCTTGTGTGTTTTAGTAGTTGCTTGCTTTGTTTGTTTTTCTTGCTTTATCTTGTTAGTTTGTTTTCATAGTCACTTATCTTGCTTTTTTGTTTAGTTAGCCTAATTTCTTTATCTTTACTTTATTTTCTTAGTATAGGTTGTTTGTTTCCTTTACTTACTTTTAGTTTGCTTTTGCTTTTTGTTTTTAGTAGACTCCATAGAATTGTGGCTTTATTGCTATAGTCCTAGGAAATTTTGAAGTTTTGGGGCTTGAAGTGGCTGGAAAATGGAGTAGGCTTTATATGCTTAGTAGGCGATCCCTTAGGAGTCCTCTAGTTCCCTTGAATCTTGAACCAGATAAGATTGTATGTTATTTTAGGAATTTAGGTGATATTCTAAGTGAGATGGCTAATCCTATTAATCTTTCTATTCCTCCCATTCCCTCTATAAATCCTGTTGCATCTATGATCGTCATTGGCATCCTTAAGCCCAAGATTTTAGGCAAAAGCCTCTTAGGCCGGACCCACCTATAGATGATGAGCTTATGCTTAGGCAATTCTTCCTCCCCAATACATGAGCCTAACTTGGCTATCTATGTTCTGGGGTTGAGGGAAGCTAATTTTGAGATTAAGCCTAGCATGTTGCTGATGCTTCCTTCCTTCTACGGGAGGAGTAATGAGAGTCCGTTAGACCATATCACGGACTTTGTAGAGATGAGTTCCACTTTTCACTTCCCTAATGTGCCTCAAGAAGCCATTTGCCTTAAGTTGTTCTCATTGTCCCTTAAGGATAAGGCAAGGTCATTGTATCATTCGTTACCTAGTGGTTGCATTACATCTTGCGATGACCTTCAATTTAGGTTTTACCAAACGTTCTTTCCTATGGCTAAGATCACCGATCATAGGGCTTCTATTATGACCTTGTTCCAACACGATTTAGAAACCTTTTATGAGGCTTGGAAAAGGTTCAATAAACTTTTTAGACAATGTACACACCACGGGTATGGTGTTCACGACCTTCTACAATATTTCTTTAATAGATTGAATGAGCAAAATAGAATGATGGTGAATACCGTCTCTAATAGTGGGTTCTATAATTTGAGACTTAGTAAAGCTTGGTTGAAAATGGATTTGTTGGCTGAGAATTCTTTTCAAAACACCATTATGGATAGGTCTAGTTAGGAAGCGAATAGAAGAAGTGCTTATGAGGTAAGAGTTTCTTTCGATTTGCTTGTAGAGGTCAGAGCATCGATAAAAAGCTAAATCAATTCATCTCTTTAACTCTTTCCTCCCAAAGTTGAAGAGCTAGTTCTGTAGGTTCATCATTCGCTCTGTCGGTTGTAGAGGCATGTGCTTTGTGTTCTGAGCCATCTCATGAGACCGTAGCTTGCCCTTTAGTGCCCCAGTTTCTTGATTTCGTGGAAGAGCAAGTTTGTGCTACACAAGGGTACTCGTGTCAGTACAATCCATACTCGAACACATACAATCTGGGTTAGAGAGACAACCCTAAGTTTTCTTAGAGACAGGGTTAATATGAGTTCTCCAATTACTCTCCCTAGGTCCCATTACAGTAGAGACCTCGTCTTGCAAATCCCCCAGGGTTTTACAATGTAAATTAGGCTAGGCTTATTAGTGTTCCATAGTGTCTGGCACTCTTGGTACCACCTATCCCAGGACTTCCTATACAGTTTGCACCTGTCCCCCTCAGTCTCATAATGATAAGAAGATAGACCTCCTTATACAGATGTTTTAGAGGCAGCAGTAGTAGTTAGATAGTCTTTAGGCTAAAGCAGATGGTCAGTCAAGACAGTGTCCCATCTAAGTGAGCACTAGAGATCCCGGGAAGTTGCCTTCCTAACCAGAGATGAATCCTAGAGTCTAGTCCTGTTCCTTCACCGACTCCACTTATCCCTCTCAAGCCCAGGCTATGACTATCACCATTTTTAAGAGCAATAGGACAGTGGATGATAGGATAAGAGTTGAATATGCAGAGTTTGCACCTAGTGGTCTTTCTGAGTTTAGAGAGCCTAGTCATCCCCTTATCGAGAGAGATCTTAGAGAGAGTCCTATCGAGAGGTTAAAGCCAGTTAGAGACCATGGTGAGAGTAGTACTTCCTGCCCACATAGGGAGAGAAAGTAGCCATTGTTGATTCCAATGAGTCTAGAGATGTTGCACCTAGAGTTTCTTTCCCATAAAGGCCATCACCAAGTGAGGATCTAGGTTTCTC
The DNA here is from genome assembly GCA_028554755.1 of Cordia subcordata. NCBI lineage: Eukaryota > Viridiplantae > Streptophyta > Magnoliopsida > Boraginales > Cordiaceae > Cordia > Cordia subcordata. The sequence continues at coordinate 12,198,261 of JAPTOF010000019.1, forward strand.
AAGATCCTATCTTAAGGTCAAACTTTCCTTGACAGATGCAGTTCATTCTATTCCCTTCTATTCTAAGTTCTTTAAGGATCTTTGCACGAGGAAACGTAGATCATCAACCATGCCAAAGAAGGTGAAGCTCACAGAGAAAGGGAATAGCATTTGTGCATCGGGCCTTCCGACCAAGTTAAGTGACCTCGGAGCTTCCACCATTCCTTGTAGAATTAAGGAGACCTAGATTGATCATGCTTGCTAGATTTAAGGTTAAGTGTGAACCTCATTCTTTATTCTATCTATCAATAGCTAGGTTTAGGTGAGTTGTTCTCTACATATGTTACTCTTCAGCTAGCTAATAGGTCTAAGCGTAGACCTAAGGGTGCAATAGAGGATGTCATGGTCTAGGTAGGAGAGTTCGTGTATCCCATAGATTTCATAGAGCTTGATATGGATTCGGCTCATGATTCCAAGCATTCCACTCTCGTCCTTCTAAGTCGACCCTTCTTTGCCACAGCTAATGCTGTCATTCATTGCAGATTGGGGTTGTTAGAGATGAAGTTTGGGAACTTGAGATCCACTATGAAGGTTGCAAAAGTGGTGAATAAAGCTAGTTAGGGAGAAGAGGACGAGAAAGAGTACTTTAGGGTACATGTCACTGACTTGTGTATTGAGGAATTTGTTTAGAAGACTATGACTGATAATAAGAATGTGAGCAAGTTTAAGGATTTGTTATCTTGCTTTGATTTGGAGACCTTAGAGTGGAAATGTGTAGCTTACAACTCTTTAGTTGAGGATCCCATGATTGAGAAGTCGCTTAAGGCTATTCCTTCTACTCTTGATTCTAGTGATGGCTGAGTTGATGAGATTGTGGTTCATTCCCCCTTGGTTAATCCTAGTGTCATTAGAGCTCAAACCACTTCTTGAGCATTTAAAGTATGAATTCTTAGGACCTAATAAGGCCTTTTCAATTGTTATCGTATCCGATTTGTCTAGTGAGCATGAAAAGTGTCTCTTAGGAATCCTTAGGAACCATAAGAAGGCCATAGGGTGGAAGATAGATGATTTGACAGACGTGGACCCTTTGGTATGCATGTATAGAATTCATCTTAGGGATGGAGCCATTCCTTCAAGGGAGATGAAAAGGAAATTAAACCCAAACATGAGTGAAGTGAATAAAAAAGAGATCATTAAGTGTTAGATACGGGAATCATTTATCCAATCTTCGATAGTGAGTGGGTCTGTTTGGTTTAAGTAGTCCCTAAGAAGTTTAAAATCATGGTTGTTGAGAATGAGAAAGGAGAGTTTATCCCCATATACATTTCCACAGGTTGGAGAGTTTGTATTGACTATAGGAAGCTTAACTTGAAAACTAGGAAAGATCATTTCTCGTTGCCTTTTCTAGACCAGATCTTTGAGAGAGTAGCTAGGCATAACTACTATTGCTTTTTGGATAGGTATTCAGGATATAATTAGATCCCCATGTTTCTTGAGGACTAGGAGAAAACCACCTTTAGTTGTCATTTTAGCACTTTTGCCTATAAGAGGATGCCTTTCGATTTTTGTAATACGCCAGTGTATTAAGGACAGTAGATCTTTTTTAGGGCATATGAGGTTCTACTGTAGATTTATCAAGGATTTTAGCCACATTGCATGTCCCTTTTCTAGGCTCTTAGCAAAGGATGTCCTGTTCAAGTTTGATGATGAGTGTGTTAGAGGTTTTGATAGACTTAAATCCTTATTATCCTCCTCCTTGATCATCTAGCAGTCTGATTATAGTCTCCCATTTAAGGTTACTTGTGATGCATCCGATTTCGCGATGGGGCTGTTCTAAGCCAAACGAGGGATAAGTTGCCCCATATAGTCTACTACGCTAGTAAGACTCTTGATAAGGCTCAAAAGAATTACACCACTACGAAAAAGAAGCTTCAAACTGTAGTCTTCTTCCTTGACAAGTTTAGGTCGTACTTCCTAGGGTCCAAGGTGATTGTGTATATCAATCATGTGGTGTTGAGGTCTTTGTTAGATAAGAAAGAGTCTAAGCCCCACTTGATTTTAAGTGGATGCTCCTCTTCTAAGAGTTTAATATTGAGATCCGAGACAAGAAGGGTAATGATAATTTGGTTGGGGATCATCTTTCCCATCTTGTTAGTAAGTCTTCTAGTGATTCTTCGCCCTTTCATGATTCCTTTCCCAATGAGCAATTATTTGCCATTTCTTTTCACACACCGTGGTTTGCTCATATAATTAATTATCATGCTACAGGGCATTTTTCCTCCTATTGGGAGAAAAGAGGGAGATAGGTTCCTAGCTCAAGTTAGACATTTCCTTTGGGAAGACCCTTTTCTCTTCAATATGTGTGTGGATCAAGTGATTCACCCGCATGTGCCCGAGGATTAGTATAAGAACTTGTTGAGCATGTGTCTCGATAAAGGTTGAAGAGGACACTTTAGTGGCAAGACGATCGCTACTAAGGTCTTGCAATGTGGATTCTTTTTGCTCACTCTCTTTAGGGATGCCTAAGAGTATTATAATAAATGTGTTAGATGTCAACAATTTAAGTCCATCTCTAGGAGAAACATGATGCCATTGTCTCCCATTCTTTTTTGTCAGCTATTTGATGTTTAGGGAATCGATTTCATAGGTCTATTTTTGTCTTACTTTGGGTATCAGTACATTCTAATGGTTGTAGATTATGTGTCCAAATAGGTTGAGGCAATTCCCACATGCTCTAATGACCATATAGTAGTGGTTAAGTTCCTTAAGAAGAACATTTTCTCTAGATTAGAGTCCCTAGGGTCTTAATTAATGATGGTGGCTAACCTTGTCGCCATAGGACACTTGAGGCATTATTGAGAAGATATTCGATCACTCATAAGGTTTCTACCCTCCATCACCCGCAAACTAGCGGATACGTTGAAGTGTCCAATAAGGAGATCAAGTCCATTGTAAAGAAAATGGTTAGGCCCGATAGGAAAGATTGGTCTATTAGGTAAAATGATGCTTTGTGGGCTTACCGTACCACTTTTAAGACTCCCATTGGTATGTCCCCGTGTAGGTCAGCTTATGGGAAGGCTTGTCACTTGATAGTAAAACTTCAGCATAGGGCTTATTGGGTAATCAAGGCCCTAAATTTTGACATGGCAAAAGCAAGTAAGAAAAGGAAGCTTGACCTAGTAGAGTTGGAAAAGCTTAGGTTTGAGGAGAATGAAAATGCCAAGCTTAATGAGAATAGGATGAAGAGGATTCATGATAGACAAATCCTTAGGAAGTCATTCTCCTCCTCTAATAAAGTTTGGCTATTTAACTCAGGTTTGAAGCTCTTTTTAGGGAAGCTAAAGACAAGATGGGATAGTCTGTACAAGGTCATATTTCTTGCATCAAAAAGTGAAACCTTCAATGAATTTGCATAGTTTTGCAAAAGAGTGCAAAATGAGAAGAGATAATTTATAAAAAGCATTCGTAGTGATAATGGAAAAGAATTTATAAATGCATGTTTTGATGAGCTATGTGACTTATATGGCATCAAGCTTACATTTTTGGTTCCTCGCATGCCTCAACAAAATGGGTTTGTTGAAAGGAAAAACCGATCTATTCAAGAAATGGCAAGAAACATGTTAAATGAACACGGGTTGCCTACATATTTATCGGCCGAAGTGGGCAATAATTCTTGTTATGTTCTTAATCGAGTGTTGATTAGACCATTCTTGAAGAAAACACCTTATGAGCATTGGAATGGAAGAAAGCCAAATATTCCCTACTTCAAGGTCTTCAGATGTAAGTGTTATATTCTCAATACAAAAGACCAACTTGGTAAGTTTGATTCAAAATCTCGTGAAGGTATCTTTGTAGGATATTCCACTAGAAATAAAGCATATAGAGTTTTCATTAAACAAGAGCATACTATTGAAGAATCTATGCATGTAAAGTTTGATGAAACTAACCCTTGTCAGTCGAGAAAGGACAATTATGATGTTGAAGGTGAATTAGAACTTATGAAGGGAAACCATCGTACTACAAATCATCAAGAAATGAACGAAAAATCTCAAGAACATGAGGAAGGTACGTCTCTTCAAGAACCTATCAATGACGATGATCAAAAAGAAAAAAGATGAACCACCTAACTTGGAAAATAAGGAATTGCTAAGAGCTTGAAAATTCATTAGAAATCATCCAATTGATAAGTTATTTGTGATCCTAGAAAAGGAATAAGAACAAGAGATAATGTAAACAATTTTTGTAAACATCATGCATTCTTATCTCATATTGAACCCAATTGTGTTGATGATGCATTACGTGATAATGATGGGTTGCTACTATACAAGAAGAATTGAACCAATTTGAAAGAAACAAAGTGTGGAAACTAGTTGAGAGACCAACTAATCAATATGTTACTGATACTAAATAGGTGTTTTGAAATAAACAAGATGAAAGTGGTAATATTGTTCAAAATAAAGCTAGATTGGTTGCCTAAGGATACAATCAAGAGGAAAGCATTGATTATGATGAAACATATGCACCCGTAGCACCACGTGAGTCGATTCATATGTTACTTGCTTTTGCATTGTACATGAATTTTAAATTGTACCAAATGGATGTTAAAGTGCATTTTTGAATGGCTTTATCAAAGAAGAAGTATTTGTTGAACAATCTAGGATTTAAGGATTCTAAATTTCCAAACCACGTTTTCAAATTGGAAAAAGCTTTGTATCGTTTGAAACAAGCCCCACATGCATGGTGTGAATGTTTAAGTGGATTTCTCGTGCAAAAAGGTTTTGAAAGAGTAAAGTTGGATTCTACTTTATTTATCAAACGTGATGGAAATGATTTACTACTTGTGCAAATATATATTAATGATATTATTTTTGGTACTACTAACATGGCTTTGTGTGAGAATTTTGCTAAATTTATGCACCAAGAATTTGAGACGAGCATGATGGGGGAATTAAATTTCTTCCTCCAATTACAAATCAAGCAAATGATAGATGGAATCTTCATAAATCAAACAAACTATATCAAAGAACTACTCAAGAAGTTTGGTTTGGAAGATGTGAAGGAAATTGGTACACCTATGAGCCCATCCATAAAGCTTGACAAAGATGAGAAAAATAAACCAGTAGACGTAAAGAGATATAAAGGTATGATTGGTAGTTTGTTATATCTTACTGCCTCTAGACTAGATATTATATTTGCCGTATGCTTATGTGCTTAATTTTAATCCTCACCCAAAGAATCCCATCTAAGTGCCGTGAAATGTATTTTTTTATACCTTAAAGGTACCACTAATATTGGTTTATGGTATTCAAAGGATACATCTATTAAGCTTATAAGGTATTCTGATGCAAACTTTGCTGGATACAAAATTGATAGAAAGAGTACAAGTGGAAGTTGCCAATTTCTCAGTCAATCAATAATTTCACGGTCAAGTTGGAAACAAAATAGCGTTGCAACATCCATAACTGAAGACGAATACATTGCGAAAAGTAATTGTGTTACATAAATACTTTAGATGAAGCAAAATTTACATGATTATGGACTTAACTTTGAACATACTCCTGTTTATTGTGTGATAACACTAGTGCTATCAATTTGACTAAAAATCCTATTCAACACTCAAGAACTAAGCATATTGAACTTAGATATCATTTTATTCATGATCGTGTGTTAAAAGGTGATATTAAATTTGAATTTGTCAGTATAGATAATCAATTAGTTGATATTTTCACTAAATTGTTGTATGAAGATAGATCTTGCAAGATTAGAAGAAATTTGGATATGATTGATACTACCAATTGATGTTTGAAGCATGTTCGAATAAGCTTTAATATGTTTTTAAATGAACATCCGTTGAATTATTGTGTGGAACTATGAAACTATATGTGCATTGTATTTGCATTCATGAAAAGCCCTGAAAAACCAAAATTGTCACTATTGGGTGAATGTCCTATCTCAACCAGACTACCAAAAGCCCCTCCAGAAAAAAGATTTTCCAAAACACTCTGTCAAGCACAATGTTCATGTGCTAGGGTTACTTTGTTCGTGCCAGGCGACCAGATGCAATATCGATAAAAAAAAAAGCTAGTAACTTTTCAAATTCTATTTCACTCTAGCCTCTTCATATTCCCTCCATACAAGTTTATTCTCTCATAAAACCCTATTTTACCACAAAAAAACTTTTGATCAAAGAGTCTTTAAACCTATTTTTCATCAAATTCACTTCGTAAACTTCACCTTCACCCATTGGAATCATTAAAATGGAGAGAGGTCAATCCTCAAGAGGTGAGAAGAGAAAGAAAGGTGAAAGTAAGACTCCAAAACCATTCAAGCAAGGGAATAGCAAGGTTGTTGAAGCGGATTTTATCAGGCAGATAACATTGGCACCACATGAGTTGACGGATTTCGAGTTTGTAAAGATGAACCGATTTTTCAAGGGTGGATAGACTATGGCACCATGTTCATAAATGTTTACAAAGCCTTGGTGCATGAATTTTACTATAATATGTCTTTTAGCAAGGAGGATAGATATAGTACCATTGTAAATGATGTTACAATTCCTTTATCTGGAAAATTGATTAGTAAAGCTTCTACTTGCCTACACCTCATAGATCTTTTAAAGCTTATAGTACAAAAGGGTTTTCTAGAGATGTTGATGAGATCTTTGAAAGAAATGTTTGAAACTACTTGTGGGAAGGAGTTGTTGGAGAACTAATCTATAAGAATTTCCTAAATCCCATCAATTGCCTATGGAAAAGAAAGTTTTTTTCAACTTTGTGAAACACAATATTGTGCCTAGAAGTTACAAAGATGATACTATTGGCACACAAGAAGCTACGGTTATGTATCAAATGCATGTTGAGAAGATAGTACATTTGCCTACAACTGATTTGAGCCATATGCATCATGTGAGCATGAAGGATATTGTATTACCTTATGGAATGGTGCCAACAAACAATTTTGAGAGATTTGATGTTATTGGGGAAAGAGTTGGAATTCCGCCATCAAGTTATATGAAGTTTGGTTTGAATGCTGCGTGGAAATTGAAGTACTACAAATATCAGAGAAATTACATTCAAGAAGAAGATTTTAAGTACCTTCCACTAGTTGAGCAAGCTTATATAACTAGAGAGATGTATGGCAACTTGGTTCTAAAGAATGTAGCAAATGAGGATGCAATGGAAGAAGAACAAGAAATAAGAAATGTTGAACAACAAGGGATGGCAAGAGGAGAGTCCAAGAAGAAGAGGATATTACTACCACTATGAGAAGTTCAATGGAGGATTTTGGAACACAATATGCTTATGCAAGCGAAGCCTCTAGAAGTCAAAGGATGCCTATACTTACAGAAGTCATCATGGACACGGAATATCAAAGAGAGGCAAATCAACATCCATGAGAGGCAAGTCATGATAGAAGCAACGTTGAAAAGCTTGGTGGACTTTTTTCACCTCATCTCCTTGTCCCAACGATGACTAAAATCCCTTCATTTCCTTTTTTCAAAATAATGCTCTACATTTTCATGCACCTAAACAATTTCATTTTCTTGCACTTTGCATTTGCATGGCTACTTTAGAATTTTCTCATGAATTATTTTTACAGACTCTTAAATATTTTGGATGATGTTTTCAAATATTGTGGTATGAATACATTCTATGAATCTTATGCTTAATATGGATGATACCTATTTTGATCTTATGGCACTCTCTTTGTTTATCATATGTTTTCACGATGCCAAAGAGGGGAGAAATTAGATCCATGCTTATTATGTTGATATGTGTGATCTAATTTTTGGATAATATGCCTTGATGAATGAATGATATATGAAGTTATTCATGCATGTATTGAGAGAGAGCTTTGATAGCTTTCCATAACCGATAACATGGGATAATCTTAGGCGGAGCTTTAATGTTTGAATATTTATATTATGCTTCGTTCATTATGTTAATCACATTTATGTTTGTCATCATCAAAAAGAGGGAGACTGTTGACATTATGGCTAAGATGTTACTTATGTTTTGATGATGAAAACTAGATTGTTTGTTGAATATGTGATTATGTACACTATGCTTGTGATGAATGATTATGATGGACTTATAAGTGTTGTAGCTTATTTATTAAGGAAACCGTTGTAATAGAATAAGCAACGAGGCTTTGGACAACAGTTAAAAGATATTGCATAAAGTCACTGGCAACTATTTTTAGTACTTTTGCAATGGTTTTCAACCTCAGCAACAAACTAAAAATGTGGTAGTGATATGCGAATGGTCAATCTTTTTCTTGCCTTTATTTCCATTTATGAGAACAATCTATGGCTAGATTTTGTTCTTTGTTCAATAGTTATACATACATACATACATACATATATATATATATATATACATCTTTCTATTCTCTAAGATTCATATTGGGTGTAACAATATTCTAGGAGTGTTAAGGAGAAAATAGAGTTATGGAAGAACTTATCGTTCATTTGGTGGCTAGTAATGGTTGCTTAATTCTTCCTAATACTCCCTTATGGTTGTAGGAATCATCTCAGGTTAGTATGTGCATCCAACTTAACATTTATCTTCTGTTAACACTTCCATTTTAGTTTAAGTGATTTCCAGCAACTAGTTTTTGCTGTTTTTTTAAAATATAACATTAAATCTAGCACAAAGATCATGATAGATCCATGTTTCCACTATATTACATCTAACAAATTTGTATAGAGTAAATGGACTACATATGTCCTTGTACAACAACTCTTGTGGTATATTGTTTTCATATATTGCCTTCATTTATTATATGAACATTGCTACATATCATTTTTCTCACCTCTTCATCTTTTGTTGTATAGCAAAATTAGTTTGTCACTCATGTGATGTATGGAACTAAATATTGATGATAAAATTATTTATTTGAATAAAAGCATGTAGATATTTTTAGTATAAAATATAAATATATCTTGTAAAATTTAACTCTTCATATAATTTTCAATACAAATTATATATATATATATAAGAGATCTATAATAATTGAATAGAACAGTAAAAATGAAAAAGTAAAGTCATAAAAGGGACATACAGTGATTAAAAAAGAAAAAGGCATGGACTTTTTGAAGAGAGAACAATTTATGAAATAAATACATGTGGCACTGATAAAAAAAGGTACGAATACATATACGTGTACATATACATATACATACATATATATGTATATATATATATATAACTTTAACATTAAATACCTGAAGATTCTTACCTACAAATTAAAAGGGATGAAAGGATCGACGAATCCCTGGAGATAAATTTTTACTCTTACCGTTTACAATATCCAATGCATTCTTCTATTTATTTTTTGGTACTTCAAATAGTTATTATTTATGAATCAGATATCTTCTTAAATACTAAGCAATTATATGGCGTGCTATATATCAATTCGAATCGGGCTCCTCTCATATCCTTAGCTATCTCATATTGGAATTAGAGAAAAATCTTAAACATTCATGAGTATGGAATATAATCTCAACCATTCATGAAATTCAAATTCTAAAAAGCATGGGTAATCTCTGTGTGTGTAATGGAGATAGAGGGAGAGAGAAGGAATTTTAAAAAATTTTACCATTTTCTTAAAATTTGACTATCATGAATGGCTAAGATATTGGTGTATTTTGACGATCGTTTGCAGGAAAATTTGGGGAAGAGTCATCAGCAAGGAGTAGTTGCAATCACCGACAATGCAATTGTTTGTAAACATAGAGCAAGTAATGAATGTGCACTCGGTAAACTATTCATATTCCACATATTTTATAGACATCAGTATTAAATTCTATGGGTTTATTACTTCGTCCTTTATCTTTTATATTTTCAATAAGTTAATTTCTTATTTTTTTGGGTAATATCTTTTAACCCTTTATGCTTCTATTTTATGTGACCATTAGTCCTACCATTGATATCAATTGGAAATTAGACAAATAACTCTTATTTTGTCCAATTTCTAATGCTTCTGTCGAAGTCATGTGTCAATCACATGATATTTTCATTCAACTTTTAACAAATATTGATGGAAGGACTAATGATTATATAGATAGAAATATAAAAGACGAAAATGTGTCATCTACACCATGATAATGGACAAATTTGGCCAAAATGGAAAGAACTACATGAGAAATAAACCTAATTTGAATTATAAATGTCTTCTTTTGCTTTGTTGTCTTTTGTTTTAACTAAATGGTGGAAATCAATAGGTGACAGTGATCAATGGTATTGTAAATGTCACCTTGTCCATTCTAGATGGATTAGTGACCAAAATTTTTTACAATGAAATTGAGAACCTAATTGCTAGCCATGATCTAGGAAATGATAGAGGGTACTTAAAGTTCACATGCTAAAATCTCTACTTGCCCTAATTTCTTACTAAATATCTCATAGTAAAGATTTAAAAGAAATATTTTCATTATTAGGGCTCAATTTTTTCAAGTTTTTTCAAACTCAAAAAAATTATGTTATGTAGGTACTGGGATATAACTTTTAACTAGATAGGAGGGGCAACAAGCACTATCAAGTGAGTATTTATATTACCTTTTCTTTTCTTTTTTCATATTAACAAAATTAAATGTGCACGATATGCAATTACTTGGCAAAGTTGATTTAGGCAAATTGCATAGGCTATTAGGGACAAATTACAACATCATTGTACATAACGATGACCAAGCAGAGATTTCATTTGTTAGAGCATGGAATCCTTCTGACAACAGTGGGCAAGCTCCCCTGAATATGGATAAGAGGTGCCCAAAATTGAGAAAACTATTGTTTAATTAGTCTTAATTAATTATCATTATGAAACTTCTCTAACATTTTAATTTACCATGCAGATTTGGTCTGTTGTCTGGCTCTTCTGGTTTGTATACTTATGCTATTTTAAATGCTTAAATGGATATCCTGCTATCAATATTGCAAAAGCAAGGTTTGTGTTCAAGCTTGAAAAAAAACACATAAGTTTGATGTTATGTACATGACTCAATAATTCTAATATGTATAGCTTAGGAGTATATTTTTTTATTTAAAAGGGATTAACAGTGATTTTTCACCATTCCCGCCAAGAGTATCCTAAACTTTTATTAAAAAGTATTTTCTTAAATTGTCATGTTTAGTCGCATAGTAAATTAAGCTATGAGAAGGGTTTTATGAGCTAATAGTTATTTTTCTTTTTATGGACGTGAAATCATTCTAAAAAAATTACACTTTTAACTGCTTGTGTTTTCATTACCATTTCATTTGTCTATAATGTTACGTCTGATGTGTTCGTTTTGTGTGTTTATGTATTGCATGTATATACTTGTTTTGAGGTGTTTTGAGCTTCATTTAATGTATTAGTATAGCATGTAGGTCATACCCGTGGATATTAAGGTCTACATGTTCATAGTTGAAGTTAGGACTTAAATGCTACACTAGTGCCTGTTTGTTGCTTATTTTAGGTGAGATTTAGGAAGATAATTAGATCTTGATTGAGGCTGCAGTGTTGAATGAAGCCAAGGGTTTTTTGGACATAAATAATGAAGAAAAGTGCATTTGGAAGTAGTCGGGCAGAGGAACTAGCGATCGAGGCGAAATCGAGCGCAACATGATCCAAATTCGAAGCTTGCAACCAAAAAAGGACATGAAAAAATTTTGGACATTCTTTAGGGTGCAAAATATGGGTTGGGAGATCCCCGATAGGGGTACACGAATCGGAACCAAAACGAGCAAGATACGAACATTTTACTGTCAAGACCAGTCAACCTCTTGTCAAGGCCAGTCGACCGGCTAAGGTCAACTAGCCATATCAGAATCTGGGCCAATTTTGGCCAGTTGACTTAGCCTCAAAGCCAATCGACCGGCTGGGCCCCCGATTGGACGTAATTTCAGCTCTATTTTTAAGGAGAACACCAATCAATACACACACCCACTTCTCTAAACCTAGAATCCACCTAAAACCACCTCCACACATTTACTTATAAACCCATTTTAGCACTAGGAATCAAGCCTTAAAGAGGATCAAACACAAGAACTTGGACATAGCTCATGGATTGTAAAGCTTGGCTATGGATAGAAGGGTATCTCTCTTTTATCCAAAGTCTAATTATGCTTGATTAAAGCTATGTAGGGTGATTTACTCTTGTTAATGGATGATTATTATCTTATTGTCATGGGTATTTGGTGAATTTATATATATATATATATATATATATATGCTTGTTTTTAGGGTTTTGATTGGCAAATTTATATTCATGTCTATGTGTTTGTAGAAATGCCTCAACAAAGTTGTATCTGTATATTGAAGCCTATTATGCTATTTATCATTTCTAAATCATTGTATAAGCATGTCTATGTGTTTGTGTGGTGATTACATAAAGTAGGTATGCCTATATACATGTCTATGTGTGTGTTAGCATACTTAATAGTACAAATAGCTTCTATTGCTTACATGTCGGGTGTTATTGGTTAAATTGGTGTAATCTAAGTGTGTTTATGCGCTTAGTAATAGAATACCCTGGGATATTCTCAAATGCCTTGCCCTAGATGTATTTGCTTTACGCTCAAATATGAATACCGCTATTGTGATGATGATCAGTGGTGCATAACTAATGGCTAGCCTAGGTCGAGTCCCTCTTAGCTTTAAGTCCAGCTAGTGGATTTCAAGGTAGCTTAGTTGACCTTAGACGGACTAGGTGTTGGCTTTAAATTTAGCCAATGGTTTAGACACTAGGATTAGATCGATTTAAGTCACCTAAAATCCTAACGAGCTAGCCCTATGGCCCTAAGTCATAAAGATCATATGTCGTGGCTCTGGGGGTCGACACTTAGGGATGGATTCGCACTGAGGCTTAGGGTGTAATTAGGAGGTTAATTAGGAGTCTAGATGAGAGCAACCAAGTTTAATCCATCAAGCAACTCTAATAAGAAGTAGAAATCACCCATTTGCAAGTCGTAATCACCCTACTCCCCATTTCCACGTGTTAGCATTCCCCTAGATCGCTTGATTTCCCCATCACACTCACCCTGTCTTTTTATTTCCTTGTCCTTAGCTTAGATTTATCTATTTTGAACTCCGCTCAAACCAAAAACCCAAAAAAATATCATAGTTTAGGGACTCAACACTTAGCCTTCTTGGATGCACTTAGCTTAAGACACCTTACATGTTAGGCCTGCCTGTGGATTCAACCCCGCACTCGCACATACCATACTACACACAACCTGTACGCTTGCAGAATATTTAGGCTTGTGCTCAAATAGCGTATCAATGTCTTTTCTCATTTGATTTTACATATCGCTTGATTTCCCCATCACACTCACCCTGTCTTTTTATTTCCTTGTCCTTAGCTTAGATTTATCTTTTTTGAGCTCCGCTCAAACCAAAAACCCAAAAAAATATCATAGTTTAGGGACTCAACACTTAGCCTTCTAGGATGCACTTAGCTTAAGACACCTTACATGTTAGGCCTGCCTGTGGATTCAACCCCGCACTCGCACATACCATACTATACACAACCTGTACGCTTGCAGAATATTTAGGCTTGTGCTCAAATAGCGTATCAATGTCTTTTCTCATTTGATTTTACATAACTAATTCTAGGTTTCATTACATGGCTATGTGGGATGAGAGGCAAAAGGTGATGCCAACAGCGGAAGATCATCAAAATGGGAAAGTCCTTGATTATCCAAAGGCTATCCTCTTGACAAATCCATCCAATCCAGATTTTAAAGGAGAGGTATATATGTTATTGTATTCTTTGCCATTCGAAATTGTGGGATTCTTTTATGATCAAGAATAACTACATTTCTCGTTCTTGATATATTTTTATTATAATGCTCCAAGTATACAATCACAGGCCTATATATGAGCAAGACTATATATATATATATATATATATATACATACATATATATATATATGTATGATATATATATATGTATGTATATATATATATATGTATATGTATGATATATATATGTATATGTATATGTATGATATATATATGTATGTATATATATATATATACATATATATATATGTATGTATTTATGTATATATTCTCTAGTTATTTATTATGATAGTAACATCAGTTTCACTTATGAGTCTCGAGTCCTATGGAGCTCAAATTCTTGAATGCACGAGATAGGAGTTTGGAGTTTGAGTTCCTGCTATGAGTTGTTGTCCTCGCATGATATCCAAGAAAAGAGCCGCCATAGAAAGATTGATCCGTATGCCCTGAACTTGGTGCTTGACATTTATTTGCAAAGTTTTGCAATTGGAATATGTTATGATGTTTTCCTTTCGCAACACAAATGAATTTAATATAGGTAGATGACAAGTACTTTTACTTATGCAAAAATAAAGAAAACAAAGTTCATGGCTGGATAAGCAATACTGATCCACTTGTAGGGTTTCAGATGATCACTCCAAGTAATGAGTTTTGCACAGGTGGGCCTTTCAAGCTGGATCTTACGTCTCATGTTGGTCCAACGGTACTTTTTGTAAGTAGCTATTTAAATTTTTTATGTCTTTTTTATATTTTATTCTCTTTTTCTTGGGACATATATAGCAATTAGGTCTTTAAGGTACTATTAGACACATGATTTTGCAAAATTAGCATAAATGAGATACTTAATCTCATACATGGAAGATTGGGACAAATAATTAGGCATCGACTAATGACCAAGGTTTCAAATTGATTTAATATCCTAAATTCCATATAGTACCTAGTCTTTATATATTAGGTATATATACTATTAGACTATGGGGTTTATAGTTTCGAACGAATCTAACGTGGTTCTACCAAATTGAATTCTTCATTTTTAATTCATATATTTTTTGCATTTTGAAATTCTCCATAGATGTTTGTTAGTAGACACTATGTCGGAGATGATCTAGATGTCAAATTCCAAGATGGGGAGCCATGGGAAAAGGTTTCTGTTCTTGTCTTTGTCTATCTCAATTCCAATGTTTTAGCCAAGAACAATCCTTCTATCCTATGGAACAATGCAAAAACAAGGGTAACTCATCTAAACTTTAATTGGTTCAACTAGTCAACAAAGTGGATATCACTTCAGACACTTAATTATAGTTTAACTATTATAGATGTTGAATGAAGTCGCAAGCTGGCCGTATACATTTCTACTTTCAGAAGATTTCGTTCAACCTAATTAAAGGGGAAGAGTTAGTGGCCAGCTACTTGTTCAAGATTTGTATATATCATCCATCAATCAATCTTGATTTGTCTCTAGAAGAAGAAAAAAAAGGAAGTTATGTTTTATATTGCCCCCATCACTTTTCACTTATATAATGGTGTTATTTCAGGTATATCAACAAACAACCAATGCTTGCGGGGAATGCTTATATTGGCTTGGTAGCACCAGGACCTACTGGATCATGACAAACAGCAAGCAAGGTTAATTTGTTTCTTTGCTTTAATGCTTATAAATATACTCATTGCATCCACAAGTACTTTTGGAGTAGGATAGAAAGAGAGTGTTAGTTTCTCTCGAGGAATTTTCTATTATATAGTCAGTTTTAGCATCCATTATATTTATTACAAATTCTTTTTATTTTTGACTTCAGGGTTATCAATTCTAGACATAAGAGGACTCCAATGGAAATTTTGTAATTAGAGGTGTTATTGCAGGGAGTTACAACTTGTATGCTTGGGTCCCAGGATGAATTGGGGATTACAAATATGACTCCGTTGTCAACAGAAGCTCAAGTTTTAAATGTCCCTTTATATGTTTATCTTGTACATATATACATATACATATATATATATACATATATGTATATCTATACAAATATATGTATATACATATATGTATTTCTATACATATATATATATGTATATCTATACTATATTATATAAAAGAACCCTTTTTAATATAATACTGACAAGTGTCGCACAAATATAATGACAAGTGTTATATAAGTATATTTTATTATATTTTTATTATATATATACTTCTTGCCTTGATATGGAATGTCGATTCTATAAAGATTTGAGTTTTATGGAAACTCTGGAAATCATTCCATGCGCATGCTACTTTGACATGATAATTTTACATTTTGCTCTCCATCTGTCTCTTTCCATATACATTTCGATCATCATATTATTTTGTGCATTTCGAATAAGGAATCTTTTATGGATTTTGGACCATTTGGCCATCTTTCTGTTCCTTGACGATTCTATATGTCAATGATCAAACTGTCTATCTCCTAATTGATGCCCTAATCAAGGGTTTTGATTTGTTTTCTTACTTGCATGTGTTGCTTTTTATAAATACCGATTATTAGTTTTGCTCACATATCTTATCGTAGCTTTGATCCTCTGTTCACATATAACCTACATTTCTCAACTACAAGTAATAATATTCAGCTTTATAATTATTAGGGTAATTATTTTAATTGCAGTTTGTTGCATATGATTGTAGTTCTATTCCTGTAAGGCCTAAAGACATGAAGTTTGCTACAGAGCAGTTGGAGCATTCCAACGACTGAGATAAGTGAGAAGACGAGATGGCTGCAATGCATACTCACCTAGATACGTAGATTACTTATGAAATGAATGCTGCTCAAATGCTTAAACATTGACCAAAAGAAAAAAAGAAGTGAATGTACCTTTTCTCCCCTAGGTTTATTTGATCTCTTGGTAGCGGGAAGAATGTATTGGTGTCCTATTGATAATTGATGGAATTTCATTCTTTGTTGGTTTCACGGTGTAAATATAATTGTATTAAGGTTCTATTTCTTTGCTTGGCAAATTGAAAAAATAAGAGATTGTATTCCAGGTTCTATTTTTTATTTTCTCTGTTGATTGTCTTTGCTCATCTCATGGGTTTAGAAACTAGGAAAAAATTATTTTTTCTTAGCCATAAGTCCCGTGGTATAAATTATGATTCATGCTAAGTGAAATGGCCAAGACTCATTTTTTTCTTTTTTGTGGTCCCGTAGAATAAATTATGGTTCATAATTTAGTAATGACCACTTGAGAATATTACATTATTATTCTTGCATATGTGGCTTATCATTATAGTTTTATTGCAATTCGTTGAAAAGCTAAATGAATTTTAGCGTTAGTCTCTTTTTTTTTTATTTAAATGTAATAGTTTATTCTTTTATTTTTGTAGTTAGTAACATTGATAGTTATGAGTTCAAAAAAAAAAGTTGAAAAAATTGATCCCTTATTTTTACAATTTGTAACATTGTCGGTTTTTTATCTTTTCAATTTTTGAAACAATTAGTCCTATCTTGACATTTTCTGAGTTCAGGACTAATGATGTTACAAAAGCTAAATTTTCACATTTAAAAATGAGTCACTTTATTGTTATAAAGATCAAAGATCAAAATCCAAGTGAGTTATTTAACTGTCTTTTAATTTCTCAGAGGTCATGACCAAAAAAAAAAAAAGAAGAAATTCTTACAGGCATGTTTGATGTTGCTTTGGCTATTATATTCTTAAATCTTACTTTGGGTAAATTTAAATCATGGTATACTTGAAAATTGGAGTGAGAATCGAGTCTCTATTATAAAATTTTTTTTTTGAATGCTTTTAGAGGAAGAAAATGTGAGCCAGAAAGAGATTTATCAAAAATTTTTATCCAAAATAATTCTACTTTTAGTCTTTTTCTTAATATTTTACATATTGTTTTTTGCAATAATATAACATTTTTAGGTAAAAAAGAGGGGGGAAAAGAAGTCAAAAAGAAGAGAAAAAAGTTAAAAAAAAGTGTAGATTGCTAACATTCACCAAGTAGGTCCATGAGGATAGAAGAAGAAAATTGCTAACACAATTTAACTATATATATAATCACACCTTGCGTATTTTGAATTCTATTATTTATCTAAAATATTTTCTATTTTCGTATTTATCCATCTTTTTACCCAACTTGACTATTTTATCCTACTTATCATTTCTGTAAAAACCATAAGTTGTTTATTTAATTTCTAAATTTATATCATATTATTTTTAAAAAAATTCTATTTTTTGAAAATTATGATCATCCCATGCGACACACGGGTGTTAGACTAGTATATATATATTGTTAACATCATTTAAATGTCACAAAATGTATTTTCACATTTGTTGTACATTCCCAACATCAATTTACAAGAAGGGGGATGATGAATTTCTATTTTGTGTGAAAAAATTGTAATTAGCAATGCCTAGCTAGTTAAAAAAAAAAAAAATTGGTTAGAGTGTATTTTACCCTTAAAATTTATATAAGCTCTCTAAATATGAATTGAGATAGTAATCTCTTTTATATATCTATGAGCCTTCAGTTTTATGATGAAGATGGATATAAGAAGAGATGTATTGAAAAGGGCTAAGGGTTGTAGACTCACTTACCACAAATCTTTTCTTTTTCAAAATGTATGTCTGTTTTAGGATAGGTTAAGTATAAAAAACCATTTTAGCTGCCACCAATTTCAAATTCTTACAATACATAGTCTCAAATATTTTTCGTATAACAGTTAATTAGTCCTCAAAACTATTCGTCCATGGTACCAATTTATTTCTCTAAATTTTCGTTAGACAATTTAGATCCATCTCTCATTGATACTTAGACCTGAAGTGTCCCACTTGGGCACTTGTCAAGTTGATCTTTCCGATATTATTGTGCTTGGTTTTTCATCATTAAATTGTTATGCTTGTCTTGATATGTCCAAATATGGTAGTTGTATTAATTCATTTGTCATTTAATTATATAAATATAAATAGTATAATTTTTTACCACTAATGATAAATGCTTAAGCATTTTGATGAAATTGCTTATTCCATTCACAT
Source organism: Cordia subcordata (assembly GCA_028554755.1). Classification (NCBI taxonomy): domain Eukaryota; kingdom Viridiplantae; phylum Streptophyta; class Magnoliopsida; order Boraginales; family Cordiaceae; genus Cordia; species Cordia subcordata. The sequence continues at coordinate 12,217,030 of JAPTOF010000019.1, forward strand.
CCTAAACCAGGTTCAGAAGTAAAATTAACCAACTTAGTCTACCAGGCTCCTAGAGATGGAGCCACACTCTGGGAGATCAGAATTCCAGATCTTACAACAGATGAATTCTACGTGCTAGATCCAATCCCATTATATAAGATCTATCCTTACCCAACTCCTATCGAAAAATTGGTATACTAATTAATAATCTTATTTAGTATTACAAATAAGACAAGATCAAAAGTTGGTCTTCTTATCTTAAGGTCTTGACTCATATAGGTTTAGACAATATGGACTGTGGAGTCGTCATGCAGAGTTTTATCATCTACTTAGTCTATACTGTTAGATCCAGTAATTATACAAAAGATTGGTTTTTTGCTCATGTCACAAGGTATAGCATCCAGTCTTTTCATCTAATATTACACTATATTGATGTATATCCAAGGAGAGATACGTTAGTTTAAACTTAGCAAGGACCAGAAGTTAATTGGTCTCAAATTTCTTTTCTAGAACACCCATATATTTTTAGGTCAAGAGAACAATTACATTTCATCGAAAACTATGTGTGTGCATCTTGGTTGTTAAAGTTTATGTCATAGTCAATTAGAAAAAGAAAACCCTAATCCACCAGTATAACATTTAAGATTTAATCTTTTATTTGGCTCATGCTTACATATTGTGCATATTAATTACAGAAAAGTGGGAGATAACATATACAAAGCAACCACATGGGGAATCTTGTTTGACCTTAAAGATGTTGATAAATCTTCCAATTACATCCTTCAAATTTCACTAGAATCCGCCACTAAAGCCAAACTACAAGTAAGGAAATATTTTTTTTTATTTATTACTTTGAACTTTTTATATATTCTTTCATGCAATACGGGGTTTAAATTACCAAGAACATAAAGCTTTACATGATTAGAGAGAATAAACAAACTTGTCACTCATTATTAGCTGCTTATAAAAACTCACATTAACCTAACTATTATCATAAATAACATACTTGTGAGTATTCTCTCTTTGTTTCTCCATCTTAATTTATTTTTTCTAGTTAAATTATCATACTCAAAAAATAAAAGCATTTAGGCTGTTCGACACAATTAACTTTTTGAGTGACTAATAATTATCTTCTTTGTCAATAGTAATTATTTAATTAGCTAATTGTTGTTTTAATCGCTAGTATCCATTATATTTTAATTTTCAAAAAATAACTATTTAGTTTTTTTTTTGTTCAATAAAAAAAGAATATCATATTATATTGTAATGGAAATCATAATTATTATTACAATTATTGAAACAATAAATTTCCTTTTATAGTTAGATATATGTTTATGATATAAAATTATTACAAAAGTTATTTTTTTGATAAATTTATTATAAAATTTTTTAATAGATCTAATTTTTTTGTCAATGAAAGATTAAAAATGAATAATAAAATCTAAACATTTTTAATATATGTTGGGTGGGTACCAACTAGTGGATAGTGGAAACAGAAGTAGTAAACGTAATGATATTAGCAAGATAAAGAGATTGCAAAGACAATAGTTCAGAGGTAGCTAGGACTAACGAAAAGAAAAAAGAGAGAGATAAAATGATAAATACTGTTATGGACTGTTAATATGTTTAACGTTTTAACAAATAACAAAAGATACTTGAAATGTTAAAAGTTCTTATAAAGAACTATTTTAGCAAATAACAATAACTTGATAGATTGGAATATGTTTTGACTTAAGTTGTTGAAAAGCTATTCTAAGGTTTTTTCTTTTTTGTTTTTCTTCGAACATCTAATGCAAATTAGTTACTATAATATTACCATGAGAAAAGTACAAAAGCATAATAAAAAAGAATTGTCCATTAATATGTGAGAGATGTCACATTTGCATGCACATATATTATTATTTTCAATTTGAAGATGTAATTCACAATAGCTATCTTTGAGTTTTAAAAAATTTAAACTTTGATTCACAATCTGCTATTAAAAACAAATAAACCAAGCTTTGTACTTGGTGCTAATGGATCCAATAATTTCACTATTTTCTAGGCGCAGTTGAATGATTAAGTAGCAGAACCTCCACTATTCACAACAAGGTTAATTGGCAGTGACTAGTAATCAGCTTATTAGTGGAAGAAATACAATTTTCTTGACACAGTCCAAGAACTCGTCTCCCTTCAAAGAAATCATGTATGATTACATAAGATTTGAAGGGCTTGTAAGAATTGGTCGTTAATGGATTTCCTACATCGCTATTACTAATTACTAATCCAATTGCTTCTAGTATTGCAAAATGGTTATAGTTAGTGATACTTTATATTCCTAACAACTTTATGTCTTTGACGTTTATACTCACGCTTCCATACAATATGTGTCCTAAACCTAATTTTTTTAATATGCATGCTACTTCCATATTAGAGAGAGAGACTGTTGTTCAACTAAAAGTGAAATAGAAATGTTTCTAATAGAAGTTCGCTCAAGATGGCCTATGAAACAAATTGCATTAGCTTATTAGATACTTCCTTATGCTAATTTCGTTATACCATTCAACAATTCAACAAATTTAAAAACTATGGATGTTAAAGGCATAGGTGAATGCTAAAAAGAATTTTGTGGGGCAAACACTTGAAAGTAAAAGAAAAGTTTTTTCATTAATTCACTCACACAAAATAAGTATGTCCTATCAATATTTATGGTATGATGAAGCTAATTGTTAAGGGACAAAGTAATACTATATTAGTAAAGTAATAGTTTTACAATCCCCTAAACTAAAGCAATTGTGTAGTAATTATGGGAAAAATACAAAGTTATTTATGGAGGAAATTACAAAGAAATTTATGGAGAGAAAATCTCAAAACTCCCTCTCAAGTTGGCGCATAGGTATCATCCATGTCCAACTTGGCAAGACATTTCACGAATACTTGACTTAAGACTGCTTTAGTAAGAATATTAGCCAATTGATCTTTAGCTTGAATCTTAGGCAACTCCAAAATTTTCCCATCTAATTTCTCCTTGATGAAAAATCTATCCACCTCTACATGCTTTTCCTAGTCATGCTGAGCTGGATTATGAGTAACATTGCAGGCAGCTTTATTGTCACAATACAATTAAATTGGTTCCCTAGGCAAACCCAAATATTGCAAAAGAATTCTTAACGATAAGGCTTCACAAAGTGCAAGTGCTATACCTCTAAATTCAGCTTCTACACTTGAGCAGATGACAACATTTTGTTTTTTCACTTCTCTATGTAACAAGATTACCACCAACAATGTGAAGTAACTAGAAGTTGATTGCCTATCGTCAAGGGCTCCAACCGAATCAACATTGGTATAAACATCATAACTTGGTAGTTAACATTTTTGGTGATCTAATTTCTCCTTGATGAAAAATCTATCCATCTCTACATGCTTTTTCTGGTCATGCTGAACTAGATTATGAGCAACATCGCAGGAAGCTTTATTATCACAATACGATTAGATTGGTTTCCTAGGCGAACTCGAATATTGCAAAAGAATTCTCAACCATAAGGCTTCACAAAGTGCAAGTGCTATACCTCTAAATTCAGGTTCTACACTTGAGCAGATGACAACATTTTGTTTGTTTTTACTAATCTATGTAACAAGATTACCACCAACAAATGTGAAGTAACTGGAAGTTGATTGCCTATCATTAAGGGCTCCAACCGAATCAACATTGATATAAACATCATAACTTGGTAGTTAACATTTTTGGTGAACAATATTCCTTTACCAAGGGTAGATTTCAAATACCTCAAAATACGCATAATAGCTTTCATATGTTGTTCACCTAGATTATGCATAAATTGGCTAACAATAGTTAATGCATAGGCAATATTTGGTCTCGTGTGTACTAAGTACATCAATCTTTCAACGATCCTATGATATCACCATTTATCAACTAGTAATTGGTTAACTTCAAAACACAACTTTAAGCCTTCCTCCATTGATGAATTAGTAGGTTCACATGTTGACATACCAATATCTTGCAATAAATCTAATGCATATTTTCTTTGAGACAAGAAAATGCCTTTCTTTGATATAGAAACTTCAGTTACAAGAAAATATTTCAAGGAACCATGATCTTTCATTTCAAATTCTCTAGATAACTACTCTTGCAGTGCTTCCTTTCTTTTAGATCTTTCCCAGTAACCACCATGTCATCCATCTATACGAAAGTAGTGATCTTATCCTATTGTTTCTTAAAAAATAAAGTGTGGTCTGAGTTGCTTTGGTGGTAGTCAAATGCTATCGCAACCTTTGTGAATTTTCCAAACCATGCTTTTGGAGATTGATTTAGTTAATATAATGGTTTGTTCAATGTATGTACCTTTTTGATATGCTTCTCTGGTATCTTACACCTTGTCAGAAGTTACATACAAACTTCTCCATATAACTCTCCATGTAAAAAGGCATCTTTCACATCAAATTGTTGTAGTGTGCTATCCACCATGTTTATAGCTAAGGATAATAATACTCAAACTATATTGATTTTAGTTGCAGGTGCAAACGTCTCTAAATTGTTCAACTGAGCTATCAGCTTTATACTTCATAGTGTAAACCCATCCATATCCTATGGGCTTCTTTCCTTCTGGGCAATCAACCAAGTCCTAAATTTCATTCTTTTGCAAAGAGTTCATATCCTCTTTCATACCAGCTTTCCATCTTGGTTCGGCTAAGGCTTCCTACACACTGTTAGAATTTGATAAAGTAGATGATTTATCTACAAATGACTTATTTGATTATGACGAATTGTGATTAGATACATAATGATTCATGGGATATTTGACTTTGCTAGAAAGTTCAGGTTCATATGAAAGTCTAGGAATACCTTCAGTAAGACACTTTGATAGTTGCTTTCTTGGTAACTCAAGTTCAAGAATAAGAACATCCTTAGTAGACGATTGGTGAGATATATTAGAAAGGGATTCAAACTCTTCAATTAATGAACTTGCATTCTGCACTTGAGTAATTTCTTTACTTTTCAAATCTTTATTGATATCAAGATCTAAAATTATATCACCAACATCACCTTCCTTAGTATCTAATTTTATATCATGTTTACCATTCACATCAAGATCAAAACTTACAAGGTTATAACCTAAAGTCTGAATTTCCATCAGGTGCTCTCCTTTCTCACCATCCTTTTTTTCTCTCGTAGGAGCATTCTCGTACGAGTCTTTCAAGATCTGTGATCTATTAGAGTAGCACTCACCTCTTCATCACTAGCTGGCTGCATGTGTTTGCTTGCACAATGCTTCAAAAACTTTTGCACAATTCTGTCACACGTCACAACTCCATCGTTTTATCCCAATTCAAGGTTCACTCTCTATACGTTAAGAAATTTGGCACACAAACCTCAAAAACAAACTCAGGCTGTCAAAATTAGGTAAGAACATTGTCGATCAATGCGGTCAACGCTCAGTCAAAGTCAAAAAACGGGCGATCAAATTCCTTTAGGTCGCAAAACACACATCTCAACTTGGAATCTGACAAAATGAAGATCATATTTGGATCTAGTACACCCAAAAACCTTAAGAATACCCTTGGTCAAGTCAATTAAGGTTTAGTCAAAGCCTGTCAAAACACTTCAAAGCGAGCTTGCATAAAGTCTTCCATGTGCATGCCACGTGGAATCCTTTCCCCCAGCCATCAGACCATTCGCTTATCAGATCTAGTGGTTTAAACTATCTAAGCTGACCTGATTACCTTCGCTTCGCGCCACACACAACCACAACTCAATAGATCACAACCTTCCTGGGTCCAATGGTCTTTTCCCGCGAGCGCAAGTCTCTTATCTTCCTCAATCGATCAGCAAAACCCACTAACCAAACAGCCCACCCGACGCGATCCGACTCGACCCGTACGCATGTTACCATCCAGCCATTCTCTCTTCGATCTAATAGCATCAGCTCGCTCCGTCAGCCGCAGCCTTCAACCACTCGCTGCAGCTGCCACGGGCCATCTTTTAATGCGCGTCAGCACCCTTATGTTCCTCGTGTCGTCATCGTTCTAAAGGAACCTTTCGCACCAAAAACTCCATGAAAGCACGCTTCACCACCTTTAAGCTTCTCACCGGTGGCGCCTCACAACACCGCTTCTCGTGGCGACGCCATCAGACAATTCCTCTCTCTGTCACCATTCCATTGACACTCGTTCTGCCATTAACGCGTGGCCGCAACTTTCTCGCCTCACGGGAATTGTCTTCGACTCCACGTGCAGCACCTCAGCCTCCAAAAGCTCCACGTCCTACATTGAGCACAACCATGCCTTCAGAACTTCAATTCGACCACCAAATCGCCATCATCGTCCACAATGAATATCGTGGCCTTTCTTTAAGCTCTCGTCGGCCTCTTCACACTATGGCGCTGCCACCACCGGATTCCTTTCCACGCAGCGCTTTTGATGGTGCCATCCTCAAACTCCAATAGCCTCTGAACTGTGATCTCCAATGCTAGCAGTCTCAGACGTTGTTTTCTCCTCCGGCAATGACGACAGCTACAAACGGCTATCAACAAATTTTTTTTTTTAGAATTTTTCCTTGACGATGACATCATCAACAACCAATGCTGATGTCAGTCCTAGCACAGCAGCACAACCATGACGAGTTGTCAAATGTCAAACTCAACCACATCTTCTACATTGATCTTCTCCGTCGACCCTTTTCTTTTAGCTACGACAACTCCACCACCGATATTAGCAACGCCGCCTCCCTTGATTTGCGTGCCTCATAGGACAACAGGTTTCTTGGGGTATCCTCCTCACATAATGTTCACGCCCAATTCACCAATTGGGCTCTAATATACTTGTTGAGAAAATTGAGAACACTAGCACACATATATCAAAGTAACTTGGTTTGACCTGTTGTCTATACCCACGTTCTCTTTTAGGATAAATTCTAGTATTTAATAATAATATGTTATACACGGTGATGATTTTTTTCACAGTAAAAAAAGTCTAAACTTGTCCTCTTAAAGTTCTTACAATGATTCTATCCTCACTAGAATTAGAACGAATGTAAAAAATATTTTCTCTCACACATATGATGCTCTCAAGATCACTCATCCACACTTCAATGGGGTATGATCCTAATACACACTCCTAAGGCACACCAAAGTATAAGCTATAATACCCTCTATTTAAAGGTGAGAAATCCCTACTCCCAAGATTTCTCCAACACTATTTTAAGTAGCTTAAAATTTGGTGACTCTCTTAATTCTATTACATTCTTTTATAAGTTTTCTAATTTGTATAGATTTGAACTTTGAGCCACAACCTAACAGTTTTAAAGTCAATAGAGTGTGAGGGAACCTTTTTTTTTTAGCGGAAGAAGGTACTGCTCCCTAGGATTTTATTAAAACAACCAAATCAAAGAACAAGATAAGGAGAGAGCATGAACCATGCTTCTTATTCTACTTTTATATGCAAGAATGACACGCCAGTCTCAGTACAAACGTGTTAAGGGATGCAATGAAACCTACTAATCTAAGAAACATAAACAAGGTGGTAATCCCACCCTGATAAGATAATGCATGACACCCACAAACACATTAGAGCAAACCTTTAAGCTTGAAGAAGTGCTTTGCATCACACACATGGCTGGGGAGAAGCAATGCACACCTGTTATGACTTGCTCCATATTTTTTGTCTCCCTTAGCAGACCAACTTTATCTCCTCAAACAAGGTAACCAACTTTTGTCACTCTTCAGAAAAGCACGCAAGTGAGCCACCGAGTTTTGGTCTTCGAAACTACTAAGCTTTAACATAGTACTTCCCAGATTTGCAAGCAAATTTGCCACCATGTTTCCTTCTCTAAATATGTGAGTTACTTGCCCGCCAATCTTCTCGAGTAAATATCTCGCCTTGACAGTGTCATAACAGACATCCCAAGGGCCTACATCATTGTTGACCAAAAATTTCACTGCCACCAGTGTAACCTGATTAATTGCATGTCATGCAAAAGCAAGAGCTTCTCCCCAATAGGATAATGACATTTGTTTTCTATTTTTAAGAAATTTAATCGTAAAAAATATTTTATCTTTGTATCTATATATTTCATTCATGGTTTTTGTTTATAAGATTATTAGATTCTCCAAAACCAAGAATTCAATAAAACATAATTTTTATCTTCTGTTCTTTTTTTAATATGTCCTTTTGTGATATGCTTTTATATTTCCCAATTAAAATATTCATTTAAATTATTGTAGAAATTACATATGAAAATGTCATCTTTTTTAAAAACTTGCTAAAATTAGATTTTATAAAAATATGTTTATATTTTAAGTTCACATGAATTATAAAAATTAATCATCAGCAATAAATGTAAAAAATGCTCATTTATACCATGTATCACGAACGAATTATACTCTTTTGATGTAATAAGATTGTTTGACTAATAATTACTATTAGCCTTGTCTAAAATGTTGTCGTAAGTTAATTTGATAGTAGTACTGTAATTTCCCATCCCACATCAGTTCTGTTGAGATTTGTGTGCACTTTATAATAGCTTGAGTTCACTGCTACAATCATCACCCGCTTAAGCATTTTGGACTAGTTGATGAGGCTCAAGTATGATGGCAGGCAAGTAGTTGGGCTTGGATCGTTACAGATGGTATTAGAGCAGGCTCTGGAAGGATTCCACATCGCCTAGGGTTCTGGGCTGTGATTCTATTCTGTTTATGTTTGGACCGCGACGAGAACATCACGTGTTTAAGGAAGGGAGTATGTAATGCTCCATCCCACATCAGTTCTATTTGAGTTTTGTGTGCACGTTATAATGGCTTGCGTTCACTACAACTGTCATTACCCGCTTAAGCATTTTGGGCTAGTTGATGAGGTTTAAGTGTGGTGGCAGACAAATAGTTGGGCCTGGGTCATTACAAGTACCATCAAATCTAAGTCATGATATTAAAATTTTATAATTTAATAATAAACTATAAATTATAAAATATTAATTATTTTTTTTGGATTTATAGTTTTTCAATTTTGTAATTTTATAATATTTTAATCATTTAAATTTTTACTTTTTCGTTCTAATTTTGTAATTTGTAAATTTCTTAACTTGAAATATAAAGTTTTATTTATTTCAATTTAAATTTTTAATTTTCAATTTTTAAATTTTTAAATTTTCTAATATTTTTGGATTTTCTATTTTGTAATTTTTAAAATTTAAAAATTTTATAATTGTAATTTTTTTTTCTCATACGCAGAAGATTGGGCGAAGTAATCGGGTATCGACTAGTGACCAAGGTTTCAAATTGATTTAATATCTTAAATTCCATATATTACCTAGTCTTTATATATTGGGTATATATATACTACTATACTACAGGGTTTAGAGTTCTGGAAGAATCTAATGTGGTTTTACCAAATTGGAACAATGCAAAAACAAAGGTAACTCATCTACAAGTTCAACTAATTAAGAACGTGGATAGCACTTCAGATACTTAATTATAGTTTAACTATTATAGATGTTGAATGAAATTGTAAACTGGCTATGCACTTTCGGAAGATTTCATTCAACCTAATCAAAGGGAGGAGTTAGTGGCCAGTTACTTGTTCAAGATTTTTATATATCATCCCTTGATCAGTCCTGATTTGTCTCTAGAAGGAAAAAAAAAAAGGAGTTCTGTTTTATGTTGCCCCCATCACTTTTCACTTATATAATGGTGTATTTAAGGCATGTCAACAACCAACCAATGCCTACAATGAATGCTTATATTAGCTTAGCAGCACCAGGACCAATTGGCTCATGGCAAGCAGAAAGTAAGGTTAATTTGTTTCTTTGCTTTAATGCTTATAAATATATTCATTGCACCCACAAGTACTTTTAGAGTAGGATAGAAAAGGGAGTTTTATTTTCCATCGAGGATGATTTTATTATGTAGTCGGTTTGACATCCATTATATATTTATCACAATTTATTTTTAATTTCAATTTTAGGGTTATCAATTCTGGACACAAGCTGGCTCCAGTGGAAACTTTTAATCCAAAATATGCAATCTAGACTTAAATAAATGGTAGAAAATTAATATTAAATAAGAAATCAATGGGAATTAAGCTTAGCCTTAGGTGTAATCTCAATTTTGGTCAACAAATCTAATCCTAGATACAAAGATGACTTCGACTTGTTTTGGAAAACCAGTTATGATTGTTGATACGGCCTAACAACTTCATCTTTACTTACAGTGTTGATAACAGTTTAATCTCCCTATGATTTTTTTTTCGCTATCGCCTTCCCTATTAGATGGTCTAGCTGCAGGAGATGCCTACATGATCTATCTAATAGTAGCAATAAAATCTAAAAAACTTGATTCTAAAAGTCGATTCTCTCGCAGCAATCGCTTAGCTGGATTGTGTGTTTACGCAGGAGACTTAGTTACCATTATTCTTAGATTAATTAAATTAATCTATTTGTCTACTTATTGTCATGCAATTGAATAATCGCTGGCAAATTAAATAATCATAAGACAATATTAATTCTTAAAACAGTAGACATACAAATACCAAAATTAGAGTGAAAGTAGAAAAATAATTAGCTCTCATGGAATTTGAAGGACCAAAATCTGGATCAACCCCTGGCTAGAAAATTAGAACTCCATAGTCATAAAGATGGTGCCTAAGTAAGAAACCTGCTGGAAAGCATTTTCTGAATAATAGACTAGATGAATTCCATGTAGTTTTTTAGGGAATATATAGAAAATATCTAGATTAAAAGTCCCTCTAGATAGGAAGCTCTTTAGCAAAGGAAAACAAAAATGTGAAAATCCTTAATTACAATTCTTAATAGAATAAAAGTCTTCTATAATTGATCTCCTTCCTTTACAAAATATGGCAAGTCTTTGATCCCAATTCCTTTCCAAAAGCGCTGCAAAATATCTCTAGGCTCCAATCAAAGCTTGGTCAATCCTACGTAAACTTCGCATGGTATTTTCTAAGGTGGCAGAATCAATTTTATCAGCTCCAAACACGTTCAAAAGTCCTTGAATCATCATATAATGCTTCCAACTTCTTTTTCCAAGCATATACATGCAAAAATACATAAAAAGCACCAATTAAGAAACATCCAATTCTAGAATTAAGCACAAATAACTCTGAATTAAAGGTTTCTCATGCGTAGACCATGCTTTCCTTCAAGCATGAAATTAGTTAAGAACATAGAATTCACATGCAGGATTGACCACAAGTGTTGTTTTGCAAAATCAGATGCTAGCTTTTCAAAACCTAGGAACAAGCCTATTCATGAAACAAAGCAACATTTTCAAGCATAAAACCAATGTTCCTGTACTTTGTTTTCAAAACCAACAGCTTGTTCCATAAAACACACATTTCCAAACACATTTAAAACATGCAACATCAAGACTTTAACTTCACAACTTAACTCAACAAACGAGAGATTTCAACAGTCAACCAATCTTCAACTCAACTCATCCTTCTATACAAGAATACATACATTCAAAACCCAGTTTCCCAACTCAAGTTATTAATCCATATTTGCCCTAAGTATGCTACATCAAACATGTAGTCCAAAAGTACTTCCCAAACACACAAACCAAGCCACTGTTCTACTTGCAATGCTTCTACTTTTCAACACAAGAAGGCATCTTACTTCACTTTTATAGCATTTCAAACAATAAGGCTTCACTAAAAAGTTTTCCAAACCCCAACTTTTCAGCAAAAGAATTCCTTAAAAACAAGCATTTTTTTTAGCAAAAACATGACCTTAGTAAAAAGGAACTCCACCAAAAATTCCACCAAGCTTCAAAGCAACTCAACCTCCTCACAAAGCAAACATATGCACACAATCCTTCAAAAATCTTTCCACCACAACTCATAGAAACTTGAGAAGGAAAACAAAAATAAGCCAGTTTCTAGCAAAAGAAACAAGAACAACCACACGTATAAGCCACCTTAATAGCAGCACCCAAATATTATGTAAATTCACCTTGCACTAGTTAAAGCACACACAAGATTATAGCCAAAATATAAATATACCAATGCATAAAAGAAAAACCAAAAGCACTCTCCTTGATATGCAATTTTCCTCAATAAAAACAAGTTTGTCCCTAGGCTAGTTGGCGGAAGGCCGGATCACTTCAACTACTTTCAATTATTTTACATACATTTCTTTCATGACTTGCCTAGAATGTGACTCAACCTTTTTATGCGATAATAAACATTTGTGATGAATGCCCTCAGTTACTTATTTGGTCACAATTCTACGTGGCTTTTAGCTCTACTCATGGTCTTTTTTGCATTAGCAGAGTAAGAAGGCGCTTTTAATTTACTTTAATTTATGAGCCTTTTTTTGACAATTTAAACAACAATTTTAACACATTTGCGGGAGTGATCTCAACCCCAATATAACTTTTTTAGGCGCGCACTTTTCACAATTTTACCACAAAAAATAAGTCAAGGCAAGTACCCATCAAATTCAACTAGGCATTGGTTTCCAATTTAAGTGCATGCAAACTTTAAACCCAAGTTAAGATTAAGCAAGGTTCAAAAATGGCATATTCAAAGTAACTATCAAGGGCAACTAAATACAATGATGATGAATTTACCACATGTACCATCTTATCATTGCAACCAAATTAGGTTTCCTGAGCATGGGGATTATACTTTTTCCAAGAGGGGTGCCAAGTTCACAAAGAAGAAAGCTGAGTAAAAAGAAAAGTGATTTGACTAAAGAGATTTTAAATACTTATTAATTTGACTCATAAGAGACTCAAAAACATGAAATCAAAGACATTAAAGGACTCTAAAAATTAAAAAACAAAAACCCATTTTTTATAAAGAACCAAACCAATTTTTTTTTTTTGTCAATTTTCCTTTTTTCCCCTTTTTTCTTGTTTTTGCATTCGTGAAGACTCAATGAAGACTTGAGAAATACTAAATAAAACACATATTCACAAGATTTAAGTCATCACATTAAAAACACATCTAAACACAAAAATAACTAAACACAAAGACTAAAATGAAGCATTTCTCCCCCACACTTATCACGTACATTGTCCTAAATGTGTAAAGAAAAGAAAATAAGAAAATAAAGTGTTGAATGTGGCTCGTATTCTTGGGCAACAAGAATAGGAAATTACCATTTGTGCACGTTACCTTATTGGCTTGGCTTGTTACCTTTTCTAGCACATAATCAATTAGTTGCTTTTTTTTGCTTAATAGGTTTAGGAAACATTTGCACTATAAATATGTGGCAATACTCATTGTGTTAGGGGTGTGAGAGAGAAACTAGAGTAAGCCTTGTAGTATTCGTGATCAATAATAAATTGTTCTCTGCTGTCTATGGACGTAGGCTTTTAAGGCCAAACCACGTAATTTCTTGTGTCCGTTTTTCTCATATTCTTCGTGTTTGCATGTTATTTCTCCAACAAACTGGTATCAGAGTTTAGGTACTATTCCGCTGCAAGGGAGAAAAAGAAACTCTGAATTTTTGTTTTTTGAAAAACCAAACAAAGCCCTATAAAGCCAAAATTAGCCTAAACCAAACAGAGCCTTATTTTTGTAAATTGGAACCAAACAGTACCTAAAAGCTTGCCGAGGAAGAACATCATCGTGGGAGTTCTCTGATCACACGTTGTAGGCTACAAACAGCTTAAGCTTGTTACCAGGAGATTCCTCATAAAGAAAGGAATTTGGTGGTGGTGTTCTTGCTGCGAAAGAAGCTCGAATAATCCATCAAAGACTTTCTTGAAGCTCCCCGGTCGCAGAGGTGATGGAGAAGTTTTCTCCGGCGAGATAATAGCGTAGAGCAAGTCGCCGTTACAAGGAGATTGTCCTGGTGGTTGTTTCACCAAGTTTGGTGTTCGGAGAAGCCATAGCTAAAGCTCGAAGGTCACGGGTTATAAGCTTGTTTACTCGTGGAGTTTTCGTCGTGGTTGAAGGCACAAGGTGAGTTGCCGGTTAGTGGTGAGTCTATTGATGCTGGTGGCGTGAAGTTTTGTGGCCAGTTGTGTAAGTTAGCGTCAGGTCGGGTTGGTTGCGTGTTTGGTTCAGCTAGTGGGTAGAGAAGACAAGGCCCGCGGGTTGGTGGCTTTGCTTAAGCGGGTCGGGTTTTTTGGTTGTGGGTTCGGGTAGGGAGTTTTAGGTGGACCAGGCTCTGGGTTTCTTTTTTGGGTTTTGTGGAGCAACTGGGTTTTGGGTCTCAAATCGGGCCAGGGGTTGTGGCCTTGTTCGCTGTTTAGGCTTGGGTCTACTGGGTTTGTTATTTTTAAAGTTTTTTTATTGTTGGGCTTGGGTAGTTTTCAAAATAAGAAGAAAAATATTATTCTTTGGGCTTGGGCTTTGGGTATAGCCTAAGAGAAAAGAAAAGAAAAGAAAAGAGTATTTATTTATTTTGATTGGGCCTAGTCCAGGAAACAAAAAAATAATAATAATAATCATAATAAAATCTGACCAGGTTTGACCTTTGACCAGTGTTGACCAGGGTTAACCAGAGTTTGACTTTAACAGTTGACCATTGACCGAGGGTTGACCAAGTTTGACCAGAGTCTTACCCCACGTTTTTCGACATGCTGAGTCCATTTTTGGGCTCTGTCTTTCCAGATTCTACTCCAAAGTACGTGTTTAGAGATGGCGTTGACTTTGACCAACAGGTTTGACTTTGACTGGTGTTGACCAAAGTTGACCAGGGGTGTTTCAAAGGTTTCTCGATGTGCTGAATCCGTTTTTGCGGTCCATTGAGCCAAATTCCATCCCGAAGTGTGAGTTTTGTGCAAGCGAAGATGTCTTCCATAGGTGAAAAGTTTGAAATCGAGAAGTTTGACTGGAGAATGAGTTTCAGTCTATGGAGGATCAAATTCAAGGCATTTATGACAATGCAAGAACTTTGGGAAGTCATTGAAGAAGTGATCCTGGAGAAGATGGAACCAGCAGCGAGAGAAGAACTCGAAGCGAAAGCCTTGAGTGCAATACATATGTTTGTGACGAATAACGTATTGTTGGAGATTGCTGAGAAGACGACAGTAGTTGAGGCTTGGAATACTTTGGTGGAATTATATGCATCTAAATCTCTCACAAATCGCCTCTACTTGAAGAAGCGATTGTTTCATCTTAGAATGAAAGAAGGTACATCACTAAAACAACACCTTGATGAGTTTACCTCTTGTTTTATTGCTTTGAAGGATGTGGGTGTTAAAATTGATGACGAAGACCAAGCTATGATCGTATTATGCTCCTTACCGCCTTCATAAATGAACTTTGTGGACACTATGTTGTATGGGAGGGATAAAATTACCTTTGAAGATGTAATTACTTCATTAAAATCGATGGATCCTCAAACACATATTCCAAGACATAAGGAAGAAGTTCATGGGGAAGGTTTAGTGAGTAGAGGTAGATCGGAGAATAGAGGGGGATCTTCGGGTAGAAAGAAAAGCAAGTCAAGGTCAAAATCAAGAGTAAGGAAGCTACGCTATTTCAAGTGTAGTGAAAAGGGTCACATTAAGAAAGAATGTCCAAAAATGAAAAAGGGAAAGAAAAAGGTAGAGAATTCAGATAATGTGGTAAAGAGTGCTAACAGTGATAGAGATAACTCGAGTAGTACCGGAAAGTTTTGACTGTGAGTGGATCACAGTGGCATAATCAATGGATTTTTTTATACTAGTGCAACGTTCCATATGTGTCCTAGGCATGACTGGTTCTCTTCTTATTCCAAAAGAGAAGGAAAAGTCTTTCTAGGCAATGATCTTTCGTTGAAGGTGGAGGGAATGGGCATCGTAAATATCAAGATGTTTGATGGTATTACAAGATCTCTCGAGTATTGGCATATACCGGAGCTGAAGAAAAACTTGATTTCTCTTGGGCGTTTGAATTCTCATGGATACAATTTTCGAAGTGAGAATGGTGTTTTAAAGGTGACCAAAGGTGCAATTGTTCTCTTGAAAGGGAACTTGACTGACGGCCTATATGTTCTTTAAGGTAGTACAGTTACAGGTGTTGTAGCTGTTACATCCAAGAAGAGTGATAATGACACTACGCAGTTATGACACAAAAGGTTGAGCCATATGAGCGAGAGAGGACTGACCGAGCTGAGCAAGAGGGATTTGCTTTATGGACAAAGAACTGGAAAGCTTAAATTCTGCGAGCATTGTGTCTTTAGAAGGCAAACCAGGGTGAAGTTCAGCAAGGGGTAGGAGAACACCAAAGGTACACTTGATTATATTCATTCTGATCTTTGGGGTCCTAATAAAGTTCCTTCCAAGAAAGGTGCTAGGTATTACATCACTTTCATTGATGTATACTCCCGGTGGGTATACTTCTTGAAAACTAAAAATGAGGCATTTCCAACATTTGTCGAGTGGAAGACGTTGATTGAGAAGTAGACTGGGAAACAGATCAAGCGTCTTAGGACTAACAATGGGTTGGAATACTGCAATAAAGAGTTTGATAAGTTCTGCAGGAAACATGGCATTGTGAGACACTTCACATGTGTAGGGACACCACAACAAAATGGAGTTGCAGAACGCATGAATAGAACTCTGGTGAAGAGAGCTCGTTGTATGCTCTCTCATTCTGGCTTGAGTTAAGACTTTTGGGCCGAAGCTGTTAATACAGCATGCTACTTGATGAATAAGTTTCCATCTAAAGCTATTGAATTGAAAACTCCTTTTGAGTTATGGTCTGATAAGCCTACTGACTACTCTCGATTGAGGGTATTCGGTTGCCCCACATACGTTCACGTGAAAAATGGAAAGTTGGAGCCGAGGGCAAAGAAATGCATATTCCTAGGCTATACGTCCGAGAGGAAAGGTTACAGATTGTGGTGCACAGATCCAAAGTCTCCAGGTTTCCTCATTAGTAGGGATGTGACATTCAATGAGTCTGCTTCATTAGACCAAGAAAAGGAGAAAGCGGTAACTGGTTTAGACCATGGTGTCAAAGAGCAGGTGGAGGTATTTGCTGATATTCCAAATGTTCCATCTAGCAAGAGTAGCAGTCCAATTCAGCCGACTCAGCCAACTGAGGTGCATGATCAAAATGTGCCTAAACAACAGAAGTATAGCATTGTTACTCGACGAGAAAGGAGATAGATTAGAGAGCCTCAAAGGTATGGATATGCTGATCATGTTGCTTATGCTTTGACTGTTGCTGAAACAATTGAAGGACATGAGCCAAATTCATACAAAGAGGCTATATCTAGAAACGATTCTGCTCAGTGGGTAGGTGCCATGAGTGAAGAGATTAAGTCTCTTCAGAAGAATCAAACATGGGAGCTTGTTAAATTGCCTAAGGGACAGCGAGTTGTTGGTTGCAAATGGGTTTATAAGAAAAAGGAAGGCACTCCAGGGGTTGAAGGTCCTCGATACAAGTCGCGATTGATGGCAAAGGGTTATACACAAAGGGAGGGTGTTGACTTCAACGAAATGTTCTCTCCGGCTGTGAAGCATAGTTCCATCAGGGTTTTACTCGCCTTGGTTACTCTTCATGACTTAGAGCTTGAGCAGCTAGATGTGAAAACAACGTTTTTGTATGGTGATCTTGAAGAGCAAATTTACATGAGTCAACCGGAGGGGTATGTAGTTCCTGGTAAGGAGAACCATGTTTGCAAACTGAAAAAGTCCTTGTATTGGTTGAAGCAGTCACCTCGGCAATGGTACAAGAGATTTGACACATTCATGGTAGGTGCTGGATACACAAGGAATGCCTATGACAGCTGTGTGTATCTCAAGAAGCTTCCAGATGATTCTTTTGTGTACTTGTTGTTGTATGTCGATGATATGCTCATTGCTGCTAAAAGCATGCCTGTAATCGACGAATTAAAGAAGCAGCTAAGTGATGACTTTGAGATGAAGGATCTTGGAGCAGCGAAGAAGATTCTTGGCATGGAGATTCACAGAGATAGAAATGCTAGGAAGCTATTCTTGTCTCAGCAGAATTATATTGAGAAGGTGTTGGAGCATTTTGGGGTGCTTAAAGCAAAGCCTATGAGTGTGCCGCTTGCTGCTCATTTCAAGTTGTCTGCAGATTTGTCACCTAAAATCGAGGAGGAGGTGGAGCATATGTCTCGTGCTCTATACTCGAGTGCCGTTGGTAGCTTGATGTATGCTATGGTATGCACTCGTCCTGATATTTCACATGTAGTTAGTGTTGTGAACAGGTAGATGGCATCGCCTGGGAAAACACACAAGGAAGCGGTGAAATGGATAATGAGATATTTGCGTGGCAATACAAATGTAGATTTTCTATTTAGCAAGATGATTAGAGATTGCGCAAGGTTGATGGGTTATTGTGATTTAGACTTTGCGGGTGACCTTGATAAGAGAAGATCTCTGACGGGTTACGTGTTTACTCTTTCTGGATGTCCTATCAGTTGGAAGGCGACATTACAGCCTACTGTGGCATTGTCGACTACTGAGGCAGAGTACATGGCAATTGCAGAAGCTGTGAAGGAGGCCACGTGGTTACAAGGCCTGGTTCGTGATCTTGGACTGCAGCAAGATACAAGTACAGTCTTTTGTGATAACCAGAGTGTAATCCATCTGACGAAGAATCAGATGTATCATGAGAGGTCTAAACACATTAACATCAGATATCACTTTATCAAAGATGTTGTATCACAAGGAATCATATCAGTGCGGAAGATATCTACCCATGAGAATCCAGCAGATATGATGACTAAAGTGGTTCCAGTCAGCAAGTTCAAGCATTGCTTGGACTTGGTTGCTATTTGTGGTACGGAGCGTTGAACCCTTAGGGGCAATTAGCAGCAGGGACGATGGTGTATTGATTGGAGCGAATACGTGTCAAGGTGGAGATTTGTTGAATGTGGCCTGTATTCTTGGGCAACAAGAATAGTAAATTACCTTTTGTGCACGTTACCTTATTGGCTTGTTACCTTTTCTAGCACATAATCAATTAGTTGCCTTTTTCTGCTTAATAGGTTTAGGAAACCTTTGCACTATAAATTTGTGGCAATACTCATTGTGTTAGGGGTGTGAGAGAGAAACTAGAGTACGCCTTATAGTATTTATGATCAATAATAAATTGTCCTCTGCTGTCCGCGGATGTAGGCTTTAAGGCTGAACCACGTAAATTCTCGTATCCATTTTTCTCATATTCTTCGTGTTTGCATGTTATTTCTCCAACATAAAGAAAGATACAAAAAAGTTAAGAAAGAGAAAAGTAAGAGGACTTCCCTAAATAGCCGTGAAGAAGGCCGTGGAACCAACTATTATTCATTGAAATCAAGGTCATGGTACCCTGCCCGTCGTCCAAAGCATGAATGAATTTCTTCAATCATTCAAGTCTAACTGATTGTTGTTCTAAGGCTGTCTCTTTACATGCTAGGTAGTCATTATCAGTAGTATGGGATGCGGAAGGACCTGTTTACCTAGCCTCAATGCGTGCTCCCTTAGCTCGTTGACTTGTATAGATAAGTGCAACTCTATCTCTCTCCATGTGGAGGTGTAACAAAAATAGGATAAATCCAAGTGGCTCATATCATGAGCTTTCTGAAAAGTAGTAATATGCACATCAAACAATCCCAACTTAATAGCAATATGTGTAAAAAGAGAACCCAATATCAATGGCGTATTCTTTGTGACAATAGTGTCAATGTGCGTGAGAAGCCAATATCACAAGTTTACATGCTTATTATGAAGCATGCATCATAAACAAAAGTTCAACTTTTGAAAGCGCAGCAAGGTTATTACTTTTCCCTAAAAATGCATAAGCCAAGAACCTATGAATATAAACCAAAGTTGGGTTCTCAAGTAAGTGGTCCTGTGAGTTACTAGGGGTATAGGGCATGAGAGAGGCCAATTCATGGTAAAATTTGTGCTTGATTGAAGTCCTCCGGGTAAGCACACAAACTATTCAAGTACTTACTAGAATGAGCAATCTCAGTTGTAATGAGTCCCTAAGTCACATTAAAAGCAATGATAGACATTTTAACTAATCTATCATTTAATCAAACGAGAATTCTATCTGGTGAGTGAACATTAAAATCAATAGACCTATAACCTCATATGTAGCATAGAATTCACGTGTCAACTCATAATAGGCTAAAAAATTAATATGTGCAAAAGGCCTCTATCCAATATTGTCAAGCAACTCATTCATAGTATTTTCTAATCCCAAAGTACACAAAGTATCAAAATGCGTTGTTTTGCATGGATAAAGAGTTCTTGTGGCAAGCTTGTCATACTTTTCTGATGATTCACATCTGCAAACCTTGGCATGTTGCTAAACAGATCTGGAGTCAAGACTTGTTAGACTTTATCTCCTTGGACTTGTGCATGACCACATGAAGGAGGAGGCTGAGAGTGAACATTGGGGTATGTGGATTTCTGGCCGTATGCCGGTAGGTCTAACCAACTGTCTATCATCATTGCTGCACAAGAACGGGTCACAGGTGGGCTTGATCGAGGGGTAGGGGGTCGCATCTTAGGGTTTGAGAGGGTAACAGGCTATTTTGTGGTGGTAAAGAGGGGTTTTTTACCTCAAAATACGTGCGCCTGGGGCACTGGTGGTGTTTGTGCTGCCGTTGCCAATGGTGGGGATGGCGAGTTTTGCCGGCTCCATATTTTTCAGACAATGGGGGACATTTAAGGTGTTTTATTTGTGATTTTCTTCTTCCCTATGATGACTTCTAAATAGGTATGGTGGTTTATTGAAGATTAGGGTGTTTAGGGTGGTAGTTATGGAGGATGTTGGTAGTAGGGCGGCGGTTCCTTAGGAGGAAGAAGGAGTTGGGCTATTTTGGAAAAAAGGAGAGGCTACAAGGGTTTTATTTTAAAACAAGCCCTATACTCCTACGTGCCCATACTTAAGCCTCTAGTGCTTAATTTCTTTTAGAAATCAGATAAAAAACTCACCAAAAGTCTAAAGCAACTCCTACCTATGAACATCAAAGCTCTCATAGAACATATTCAGACCAAAATTAGGGTTTCCAAGGAAGAAGATGATAAAAACTAATAGAAAAATTCCTAAAAGATTGGAAAAAATTTGCAAAAACTAGAAATTAACTAACACATACTAGAAAACTCAAAATTGAAATTTCTAACTCTATGGGTTGCCTCCCACTAGTGCCTTTTGTTTAACGTTGTTGGCTCAACGTTCTAAATCGATTACTTGGATTCCGACAGCTCTTCTAGCATAATTTTGTCCTCTATTTGCACATGAAATTCTTCATAAAAAGGCTCCAGATAGTGGCCATTCACTTTTAGCACCATGTTCATCTTCAAACTCTATATTTCCATTGCACCATGAATGAAAACTTTAGTAATGACAAAAGGACCTATCCAACGAGACGGAAACTTACCTGTAAATGACTTGAGGCATGATTGGTAAAGTAACACTTTTTGCCCAACAAAAAATTGCTTCCTTGATATTTTCTGATCATGGAGAGCTTTTGTTTTCACATTATAAATTCTTGAGCTCTCATAAGCGTCATTCCGAATTTCTTCGAGCTCTTGAATTTGCAATTTTTGTTGTTCTCCCACTTTCTCCAACTCCATGTTGCATTATTTAATAGCCTAATATCTCTGTGCTCCAACTCCATGGGAAGATGACATGACTTCCCAAATACGAGTCAGTAAGGTGACATACCTATTGGTGTTCTGTTCGGTAAGCCCAAATAGCATTGTCTAGCTACAAACTCCAATCCTTCCTATTTGGATTCACTGTCTTTTCAAGAATTGACTTAATCTCTCGATTTGACACCCTAGTTTGTCCATTCGTCTGTAGATGGTATGCCATAGAGGTCCTATGAGTGACACTGCATCTTTTCAAGAGTGCTTCTAAAACCATATTGCAAAAGTATGTTCCCCTATCACTGATTATGGCTTGTGGAACTCCTTACCTATTAAAATTACAAGACTTCACAAAATCCCAACCACTTTAGCATCATTGATGTGGGTAGGCTTTGCCTCAATCCATTTAGACACATAATCAACTACAAGAATGATATATCTATAACCAAACAAAGGGGGAATGCTCCCATGAAATCTATCCCCCATACATAAGAATAGAATTCAAAGGCATTTGGTCCCTATATCATAAACTTCTAGTTCTTTGACAAAAAGCATATCTTTTACAAAATTCATAGGAGTCACGAAATAAACTTGGCCAAAACAATCCACATTCTAGAACTTTACGTGCAGTTCTCTTTGTACCAAAGTGACCACCACATGCATATGCGTGACACGACCTCAAAATGGATGGAATTTTGAATTTAGTGACACATCTCCTAATAACCTGATAAGTGTAATGTTTCCATATAAGGGTCATCCCACACATAATATCTAGCATCCCTTTTATTTTATCCTTTTTATTCCTAGACAACTTAGGTGGTAATGAACTAGTGACTTAGAAATTGACAATATCAGCAAACCAAGGGGGCTATTTTAAACAGCAAAAATATACTCATCTGGGAAATCAACCTTAAAAGGGACTGGTTTTTCACTTATGGGCAGTTTGCTAAGGTGATCAGCAACTAGATTTTTCACTTATGGGCAAATAGGAGCAAAATTTTTCTAAAGCAAAAACAATTGCTAAAAGCTCTTTTTCTGTAGTATAACAGTTGCTTTGAGCCTTGTCCAATGTCTTAGAAGCATAATATATAACATGAGAATCTCGTCCAACTCGTTGGCCTAGGACAGCTCTAACTGCGCGGTCACTCGCATTGCACATAATTTTGAAAGGGAGATCTCAATTAGGGGGTTGGATAATTGGGGCTGAAATCAACTTTTCCTTTTACTTGTCAAACGCTTTCCTGCATTCTTCATCAAATTCAAACGAAATATCCTTTTGAAGAAGTTTGCAAAGTGGTTGAGCAATTTTTGTAAGATCCTTGATTAAATGCCTGTAAAAATGACTATAGGAGTAGCCAAAGAACAATGTGCAACATATGTGTTTACCAAAATAATTATGGCTTAGTAAAATTTTTATTTTGCACGAAGTATTGAAGACAAACTTAGCTTATTCCATAAAAATATTACAGAATTTGATTGAAATAATTCTATACCCATTAGCTAAATTTTTGGTTTAGGATATAAGTTTTTTTGTTGATAAAAATAATAATACTAATATATCTAAAACAAATTCATTAGTTTAGGAAATCAATAGTATAATTCCCAGGAGACTCAGGATAAATGAGTACTTTTTATATGTTGATGATTAATTTTTATAATTCATGTGAAAATAAAGTATAAATATTTTTATTTTTAAATTTGGCAAGTTTTTAGCAATAATTACATTTTTTATGAAATTTTTTCAGTAATTGAAATGAATATTTGAATTGGAAGAGGTAAAAGTACAAATGAAAGGTCATGCACAAAAAAAAAAAAGAAGATAAATAGTGCATTTTATTGAATTTCTTGGTTTTGGAAATTGTAATAATTTCAGAAACAAAAATAATGAGTGAAATAGGGAGATAGAAAGCTAAACTATAAATAAAATTTTTAGCAAGTTTTTAAGATTAATCATATTATTTTCATGAGAGATTTGTTTAGTAATTGACAATAAAAAAAACAAATGGTGTGATTTTGGGAAAAAAAGGCAATAGAAGAAGAATAATGCATTATTAAATTAAATTTCTTGACACAGAAAAATCAAATAATTTTGGAGAAAGAAACATGAATTGAATAGGTAGATGCATTTCCATATTTAATGAGCATTTTATATAAGCAGATTAAGAAATATTATTTTGCATGAATAAAAGAAAAGTGACTCAAAGTCTTTTGGAGGGAAAATAGTTATGTCACCCCCTCAAAATTCACTATCTCGAATATCGAGAACATAATTATTGCGCGTCTAAAATAGTCATTTAACTTAAAGTCACAAGACCTAAAATTACATTTCAACCACCAAAGGTAAAATTTAGAGCATCTAACCACAATAATACAAAATCCTCAAATAAATTTTAAATTTCAAAGTCTCCAAGTTCAAGTGAACACTACACCAAATACTGAAACTCAAAACATAAATTAATAGTAAAGTCTAGTACTCCTCAAGTTAGACTTAGGCTAGAACTCATAAGTTCTTCATTCTAGTGCGGCTGTTAGGTGTCTCTACCCTACAACCATCCTATTCTTCATTATTTGCAAAATAGTGAAAGTCAAATGGAAAAGAATGAGTATTTAACTTAGTAAGTAGAAAGCTTCTCCAAGAAAATATTTTTCCTTTAAACCTCGAAAACTAAAAAAGTAATTAGTTAATAAAAATTACAATAGCCAAAACAAAATAATCGTATTAACTTTGTTCAAAATGAGACTAGAGTCAAAATTTTACAACTGACCAATATCAAAACATTCAATAAGTTGTGTGATGGCAAAACAATACAAAAAGTAGTTCATTCCACCCAACCACCAAACACGAGTAGGATATCCTTAAAACAGTGGTGCACCACACAAAACGATAACAAAGATAGTGTGTAATCCCCACTAATACAAGAGTCATAATAAACTTAAGATTTACCATATGGGAACATAGCTTAGAACAAAATAAGAGACATTTTAAGAGATTCCAAAATTATAAATGCATTACCAAATACTTTGCAATACCTATATCAAAATATACATGCAGAAAATAAAGGATAGGTTTGTACCATTAAATGGGTTAATGTTCAAGATGTAAGTATAGAGTTCAAGGTGTAAGTAAAGAGAATGAATTATAAATTCATAGTGTTTACTGACTTCTTGTAGAAGAAAGAAAGAGAATGAAATTCTACTAGCTTGGTGATGCAATCAATTTGAGATCAATCAGTGAAGATGTAACAATAAGTTTTTATAAATATAATAATAAATCAATGATTAAGACTCTTGAAAGAATGGCTAAAGACCTTGATATACATTTATATATGCATAAAATGATAGCTTAAAAGGCGTGCAAAACTAGTGTTGGAAACTAATGCTATGCCAAGATCCATATATGTATATATATGTATATATATATATATGTATATGTGTATATATATATATGTGTGTATATATATATATGTATATGTGTGTGTGTATATATCTATACTATATTATATAGAAGAACCCTTTGCAGTATAACAATGACAAGTGTCGCATAGATAGCATTCTTAACATCTTTTTGCCACGTGGTACTCTTACATTACGTTTAATTGTGAAAATGGTGTTTTATTTTAATGAAATTTACATTAATTTTCTAATATATTTTATTATTACATATTACATTCCAAAATCATGACATGCAATCTAGATTAGTTGCAGATATCTATGGTAACTCTCCAATTTGGTTGTTATCAAATTGTGACCTATTTTAATTGATATATTTTGTTCTTATTTTAATTTTCTTCCCATATTTCTATACTGCTTTCTCTTAGTAATTTTAATGTAAATCATTTTACCAAATGCTTTAATTATTCATATTTTGTTTTGTAATTTAACTCAAATATACATAATTTAATTATTTGAATCTATCTTTTTGTAATTATTTAAAAATAATAATGACACTTATTTCAACATAATGCCACTTATCTTAATTTTTTGAAAAAATGCTATGCATATAAAATAACATTTTGCTTTCCCATGCATCGCGCGGGTGATTGACTAGTGTATATATATATATATATATATATATATATATATATATATATATATATATATATACGCCTAACGGTGCCTTTACTTTAAAAGATGCCACCAAGCTTGTCCTTAGAAGGGTACTGGACTCACGACATTGTTGGTTAAAGGAAAATAAAAATAAATAAATAAAATATTGTTATTTGAGCATGATCATAGAAGAAAACATTCACGCACACTTGAGGCCAAAAGAAATGAGTAATTCTCTCATCGTTTTGAATTCAATACTATCTTCAAGAATTAGGATTTCACAAAATAATTATTTTGGGAAAAATTTCAAGAACAAGGAAGCTCTTGCTTACCTTTGATGAAGATTACCAAGGTGAAAGCTTCGAACAAAATCTATCAATCATTGCTACAACCCTATATTAACAATAACCCCCCCTCCCCAAAAAAAAAAAGAACATCTATTATTTCTTGATTCCTATAAAATTTGTCACATATCTAAATCTCCAATAATATATGATATTCTATAGATTTTAAACTTAAGAAAAACAAATATACAATCTCAATCTTACCTTCCGAATCAGTGCTCTCTGCTTAAGCTATCAACCTTCCAACCTTAGCTTTTCTCCTTATTGTCTGGCTCTAATATTATAAGCAAAGTTAGAAAGGTATGCTGAAGAGCTCTCGTAAAGGCTTTTCTTAAAATAAAATTAATGGGCCACTAATAGCAAGTTTTTAGGACACCCCATTGATGTCAATTATTAGCCTAATAAATCTCCTAAGATTAGGAAACCGTATAAATTTTTAATTATTAGCCCAATAATTTTCCTGAAATTATGGCAGCCATTACATTCTTCCCTTCTTAAAAGAGTTTTGCCTTTGAAACTTACATACCTTTGTCATAAAAAAGAATGGGATAATTGACTCGAGCATTGGCTTTGGTTTCCTAGGTAGTCTCTCTTGGTTTTTGTCCCTTCCACAAAACCTTTACATAAGGAATAGTTCTTCGCCTCAAAATTTGGTCCTTAAGATCCACAATCACAATTGGTTCGTTGCCAAAAGTCAAATCTTCGTGAAGTTGAAGTTCTTCATGTTGGACTACATGACTTGGATCTAGAAGATATTTCCTCAACTGTGATACATGGAAGACATTATCTACTCCTGACAAAGGTGGTGGCAAAGCAAGCTTATAAGCCACTGGTCCCATTCTTTCAAGAATCTCAAAAGGCCCAATATATCATGGACTTAACTTCCCACAACTACCAAAATGTATGACGCCCTTGATGGGTGAAACTTTAAGGAATACATGTTCTCCCACATGAAATTCTAGTTCCTTTCTTCGCCTATCGACCCAACTCTTTTGTCTATCTTGTGCCTCTTTTAATCTATCTCTAATCATCTTAACCTTGCCTTCCATTTCTTCTACCAGTTGTGGTCCAAGCACTTTTCTTTCTCCTAAGTCCCAGTATAAAGGGGTTCAACACTTTTTCCCATATAAAGCTTCAAAAGGTGACATCCTAATACTAGATTGGTAGCTATTATTGTATGCAAACTCTACAATATGACATGCTTATCCCAATTATCACCAAAATCAAAAACACAAGCTCGTAGAATATCTTCTAGTATCTGAATCGTTCTCTTAGTTTGTCCATTAGTTTGGGGATGATATGCTGAACTCATCCGCAACTCAGTTTCCATGGCCTTTTGTAAGCTTTTCCAGAACCCAGATGCAAATCGTGGATCTATATTAGATATTATTTCTTTTGGAACTCCATGAAGCCTCACAATTTCATCAATATAAAGCTTTGCAAACTTTTCTATAGAAAAATCAACTTAGGTAGGCAAGAAATATGCTGACTTAGTTAGTCTATCAATTATTACCCAAATGGCATCGTATTTGGCTCTAGCTTTTGGAAGTCCCACAACAAAATCCATTTGAAATACACTCCCATTTCCACTCTGGAATATCTAATGACTGAAGCAAACCAGATGGTGCTTGATGTTTAGCCTTAATCATTTGACAAGTCAGACATTTGGCAATGTAATCCCCAATCTTCTTTTTCATGTTTCTCGACCAGAAATTTTCTTTTAAGTCTTGATACATCTTTGTACTACCAGGATGTAGAGAGAAATAAGAACTATGAGCTTCAGATAAGATTTCTTTTGTTATTTTAGCATCATCTGGAAAATGCAACTGATTCCTAAACCTCACAGTTCCATTCTCATGAATTCAAAGATGAGACTCTTGCCCATTTTCTATTTCTGCTTGAATTTGCCTACATATGGGCCACTCCTTTGAGCAATTTTAATGTTTCTTCAATAGTGTTGGTTGTTCAATCAAAAAGGATAGTATTGCACTTCCATTACCTAAATTTAGCTCCATTTGCATTTTTTCAAATTCTCTTACTAGTTCAACTTGCGTTGTGAGTAAAGTAGCATGCCTTTATGTGGTTCTCAGCTTAGAGCATCAAATACCTTGTTGGCTTTTCATGGATGGCAATGTATAGATACATCATCGTCTTTTAATAGTTCAAGCCACCTTTTTTGCCTCAAGTTAAGTTCCTTCTAGGTAAACAAGTATTTTAAACTTTTACAATCTGTGTAAATCTTACATGTTATCCCATACAAATAATGTCGGTAAATCTTTAGTGCAAACACCACCACAGCTAACTCCAAATCATGAGTAGAATAATTCTTCTTATAATTCTTAAGCTGCCTTGAAGCATAAGAAATTACCTTATCATGTTGCATCAAAACACACCTAAGTCCACTCTTTGAAGCATCACTATATACAGCAAACCCATCTGTTCCTTCAAGAAGTGCAAGAACTAGTGCAGATGCTAGCTGTTGCTTGAGTTCCTCAAAGCTTCTTTCACAAGCTTGGCTCTATTCAAACTTAATCCTTTTTTGCATTAATCGTGTAAATGGTGTAGTCATACGAGAAAACCTTTCCACAAACTTTCTATAGTAACTGGCTAACCTTAGGAAACTTCAAACTTCTGAAACAGTAGTTGGTGTAGGCCAATTAGTGATAGCTTCAACCTTCTGATGGTCTATAGAAATTCCTTTCTTAGAAATGATATGACCTAAGAATGATACCTTATTCATCTAAAATTCACATTTCTTCAGCTTAGCATACAATTGCGTCTCATGAAGAGTTTGCAAAATCATCCTCAAGTGTTCTTTATGTTTCTCTTGGCTCTTTAAGTACAATAGGAAATCATCTATAAACACAACTACACACAGCTCCAAAAATAGTCTAAAAACCCTGTGCATCAAGTCTATAAATGCCGCAGGTGCATTACTGAACCCAAATGGCATGACTATATTTTCATAATATCGAGTCTTAGAAGTAGTCTTAGGTATATCTTCTGCCTTAATCCAAAGTTGGTGATGTCCAGACCTTAGATCAATCTTAGAAAACACTTTGGCACCTTGTAATTGATCAAATAGATCATCAATCCTTGGTAAAGGATATTATTTCTTAATGGTCACCTTGTTTAATTCCCGATAGTCTATACAAAGTCTCATGGTACCATATTTCTTTTTCACAAAACGACACTAGTGCTCCCTATGGTGATACTCTAGGACATATGTGTCCTTTGTCCAACAACTCTTGAACTTGTATATTTAGCTCGTTCAATTCAGCTGGTGCCATTAGGTAAGTTACCTCAGACATGGATTCAACCCCTAGAATAAGTTCAATCTCAAAATCAATTTCTGTTTGAGGTGGAAGTCCAAGGATATCCTCAGGGAAAACATCAGGGAATTCATTCACAATAGGAATATATTCCAACTTCATTTCTATTGTATTAGTTGCAATTATAGACAGTAAAAATCAATACACCTTTTTTTAAGCATTTTCTGAGCTTTCAATGTGGAAATTATAGAAAGGCAATTAAGTTTCCTCTTAACAAATTCAAATTCTAGTTCATTCAGTAAATGAAATATCACCTCTTATCATGGCAATCTACTTGACCATGATAAACTGCTAAGCAATCCATACCTAAGATCACATCAAAACCCTTCATGCTTAGAACTATATGATTAGCAACCAATTCCCTTTCCTAGATCTTAACTGAGCAATTCCTGAACTCTAATTTAGTCATCATAGCCTTCCTTACTAGGGTTTCCACAATTATCTCATTTCCTTAAATCTCAAGCTTATAGTCAAATGAAGTAGCAAATTTAAAAGACACAAAGGAATATGTAGAGCCAATATCAAATAAAGCATATGCATAAGAGTTGTTGACCAAAATAATACCTGCTACCATATCCTCAGAAGCATGACCCTCTCATTGATTAATAGCACATAACCTAGAATGATTTGGTGTCCTTCCCCTATTATTTCATTGTCCAGATTTCTAGCATTTTGTGGGGCATTTCTCTGTTCATTTTGTTTTTGCTTTTGCATTAGAGCCTAGTCGCGAATATGCTGTTCAAGACTACCATAACGAAAACAAGCTCTCATAGTCCTTCTGCAAGCCTCAGTTGCATGGGATCCACCACAAGTATTACACTTAAGTCCTCCCATATTAGCCGAAATTTGACCAAAAGGCTTCTTAGCAGGTCTAGAATTGCATTAGTGGCCACTCACGTTGTCTTTTTGCTTATTCAGATTAGGATGCTACTTACACTCAGCCTTTGCGTATTCATCAACCACGAGTGTAGGGGCAAAATGGGAAAGCTTAGTGAAATATTTAACATACTCTCTCACTGTCATATCTCACTGTTTTAAATCAGTGAATTTTGGTACTTTTTTATCTTAATAAGATTGAAGATAAAATTCAGACTCAAACAGTTCTTTAAATCTTGTCCAAGTAATTGGTCCCTCGAGTTGATCCCTCTTGATGACCCACCAATCCTTGGTGCTACCACGCAACAAGCTCCAAAATGTATATACCTCTTACTAACGTAGTTGAGAACAACAAGGATCTCCTCTACTGTGGATAACTATTCAGTAGCTTCTTATGGATCAACATCTCCCTTGAACCTCGGAGGTTGCATTCTGAGAAATTTCTCCAAAGCCATATGTTCAACATCCCTTTGCTCATTATGCATACCATGATGAACTTTCCCTTGACTAGCCCCAACTCTAATTTGTTGTGCAAGAGCTGCTGCCAAACCATCCATTCTTGTCACAACTATGTTTGGCTGAGCTTGTAGCACTATAGCATTATTAGCTGGTACTCAGGGTGGTGCAACTTCATGGATGGTGTTCACTCCATCAACAGGGTTATCATTAGGGTTTGCCATACTTCTCTACAGTAAGCATTATATCCAATAAGATAAACAAAAAAAAGAAATTAATTTGAATAAATACAAAATTAATACCCTTCACACTTAAATATACTTTGTGACCCATACCCAATCTTAGTAGATCAAAACCTAGCTTTGATACCAACCTACCACGCCCCTAAAATTTGCTCTAGAATATCAAGACCATAACTATTGCATGTCTAAAATAATCATTTAACTTAAAGTCACAAGACCTTAAAATTACTTTTTAACCACAAAAGATAAAATTTAAAGCATCTAACCATAATAAAACAAAATCCTCAAAATAAATTTCAAACTTCAAAATCTCCAAATTCAAGTGAACACTACACCAAATACTGAAACTCAAAACATAAATTAACAGTAAAGTCTAGTACTCCTCAAGCTAGACTTAGGCTAGAATTTATAAGTTATTTATTCTCGTACGGCTATTAGGTGTCTCTGCCCCACAACCATCCTATTCTTTATTGTCTGCAAAATAGTGCAAGTCAAATAGAAAATTATGAGTATTTAATTTAGTAAGTGGAAAGCGTCCCCAAAAGAACATTTTTCTTTGAACCTCAAAAACTAAAAAAAATAATTAGTTAATAGAAATTACAATAGCCAAAACAAAATAATCGTATTTAACTTTGTTCAAAACGAGGCTAAAGTCAAAATTTCACAACTGAGCTGAAACAAATATCAAAACATTCAATAAGCTGTGTTATGGCAAAACAATACGAAAAGTGGTTCATTCTGCCCAACCACCAAAGGCAAGTAGGATATCCTCAAAATAGTGGTACGCCACATAAAACCATAACAAAGACAGTATACAATCCCCACCGATGCAAGGGTCATAATGAACTTAGGATTTGCCATATATGGACACAGCTTAGAACAAAATAAGTGACGTTTTAAGAGATTCCAAAATTATATATGCATTAGCAAATACTTTCCAATACCAATATACACGCAAAAAATAAAATATAGGTTTGTACCATTAAATGGGTTATAAATATCTTTTAAGCTTTTCAATACTAGACTAAGAAAGAGACAATACAAAGCAAAGAGCTTTCAAATTTCTCTCAAGGCAACTATAGGGCTTGTATTGTAAAGCCAAATTCCAACTTGTGTTTACTCTTTCTTTGAGATTACTTGTGTGAATCTTGCATTGATCTATTATGTTTGTTGGGTGTTGGGTAGATTAGTCTTGGGTGTGATCAAAGATTTAAACTTTACAAGTGATTTCTTGATTTAGGGATAAATCAAGGTTGTATGGTTGATTTTTGAGCTTAGCCAACTTTTGAAAAGCTCAAGGTTTTAGTGGAGTGGTTGAAAATCTCGAGTAGGATACTTAGGGAGTGGATGTAGGCTTGATGGCCTAACTACTATAAATTGTTGTATGTTGATTTTTTGCTTTTCTCTTTTCAAGTACTTTATTCAACACAATTCTATACCATACAATTTTCCGCAAATCAAGAAGAATTTTGAAATCCACAAATTAATTTTTTGTTGCTCTATTCACCCATTTTAAAATGTGTTTGCCACTTACAAGTGGTATCTAGAGCTTGGTCTTACGAGATAGGGTAATCGTTTTGTAAGAGGTCCTACATGGCAAATGGGTCTTCTATGTTTATGAAGGTTTTTCTCCATTCAAGCCACCAAGATTTGATGGCGTAAACTATTCATACCGGCGGTATTGTATGGAGATCTATATTTAATCAGTTGACTATGATTTATGGTGTATTGTGGAAAATGGTCCATGTGTTCCAATAAGAATGGAAGAAGATGGCACCATGGTCATCAAAAGGAAAATTGAGCTTACTCAAGAAGATTGGTCCATGATGGCAAAGAATTCTCATGCTTTGAATGTTCTTCATTGTGGATTGAGTGAGAAGATTTTCAAAAGGATATCTTATCACAAGACGGCTCAAAAGGTCTTTAAAGCCTTGGACATGATCTATCAAGGAGATCACAACACTGAATTTGAAAATGAGGAAGAAGATGAGCAACTAACTGATCATGTGTGCTTTATGGCCAACAATTAGGTAAATCTAGTACATACTACTTCTTCAATAGGTGATGATTCTTGTGAAAATTATGAGTTTACTTTACCATTGATGAAATACGTGATGTTATACATGATTTGCATAAGGATTTACCATTATTGTCATGCAAAAATAAAGCTCCTCAAAAACAAGTTGTAGAACTTAAAGATGAAAACAAAGTCTTGTCCAAAGAAAATCACGAACTCAAAGTTGACAAGAAGGCTTTGCAATTGGAAAACCAAGATTTGAAAAATGAAGTGGGTCTTTACAAAAGCTTTTAAAAAGATGAACCAATCATTGATGAGCACAATTAAAACTTACAACAAGAAAACTTTTGCTTGATCAAAGAGAATGAGAAGTTGAAAAAGGTTGTTGAAAAGTTTACGAAAGGGATAGAAACACTTAATGTTTTACTTGGTTCATAACAAAAAGCTTTTGGAAAAGAAGGAGTTGGTTTTGATCCGTCATCATCAAAAGTTTTTCATTCAAGTACTTTTATCAAAAGTTCTTCTAGTAGCAATGCTTCTACATCTTATGTCAAACATTATTTCAAATTTGTGAAAAAACATCATTCTCATATTCTGTGTACTTATCGAAAAGATATGTCATACCTCCACTAAATACAAATTAAAGAAATTATGTGAATCAGGAACTCTCGTGCTAGAATAGAAAAGGCCAAAATAGGCCATAAAAAGAGCTAAACCCCAAGGACCCAAAGAAAGTTGGGTACCTAAACTCAAATGATTACTTTGGTTGTAGGAAAATAAGCTTCGTACTCAATAGATAATGGATAGTGGGTGCTCCAAGTATATGATAGGAAATGTTTCATTGTTCATTGATTTCAAAAAAGCAAAAGGTGGTGAAGTAATGTTTGGAGATGCTTCAAAAGAAAGAGTACTTGGAAAATGAGGCATTGGAATCAGAGGTTCAATTACCATCAAGGATGTGTTTTATGTAGAAGGTTTAAAATTTAATTTACTTTCTATTAGTCAATTATGTGATAGCAATTTTGATGTAGTATTTAAAGCCAATGCATGTTGTGTGGTTAAGGATGGTATTGATGTGCTTGTTGCAAAACATGTAAACAATCTGTATAATTGTGATTTCAATGATCTTGTGTGTCAAAATGTGAAATGCTTGTCTGTAGTTGATGATAATATATGGCTTTGGCATAGATGCTTAAGACATGCTAGTATGGATTTGCTTATTAATGTGTTGTGTTTTTTTGTGTGTTTGCATTGTTATTTGATTATATTTAAGAGGTATTCAGTGCTCTAAAAGATGCATTAGTGTAGTGCTTTTGATAAGAATAGGCTTAAGCATAAACAAATATACATGTTGAGTTTAAGAGACAAATTGCTACACTAATTACTTGTTTTCAATGATTTAGGTGATCTTTGGGTTAAGATCGAGATTGAACAATGATAGGTGATGAAGATGGGAGATGTACGGGTCAAAATGAGAAGATTGAAGGCCGGAAAGACAAAGAATGGAGGAAGGAAGACAGTCGAACGACCTAAGAGAACGAGCCAGTTGACCAGCCACTCCAGAGAGGTGCTAAAAATAGCTGAACGACCACCCCTCCAGAGCCGGTCGACTGGCTAGTCCAAAGAGCACCACCAAAAAGTCGATCGAGCTAAGAGGAGAAGCCAATCGACCGATAGATTGTGAAAAGCCAATATAAAAGCCTAATTTTTAGACTAAAAGAGGGAGGATCTTTTTTTTACAATTCTAAAGAGGACCTTTGCACACCCATCACACACACACATACACTTAACCCTAGTCTTCAGCCACATCACACACACTCTCTCACACATTTCATCACTTTGAATCAAGAGAATTTAGAGAGTTTCAACATTTGGATTCAAGTTGCTCAAGAGCTTTGTACAAGATTAGCTAGGATAAAAGGGAAGCTTCATAAACTCTCTTTCATTCTATCTCTTAATATGATTGAGTAGACTTGTGTAGGGTGATTTAACTTATGTAATGGGTTAGATATATACTCTTATTATATGGGATTAAATGGCTGAATATATACATGTTTGATTTCCTTGTTCAAATGGGTATTTTCTCATTCATGTCTAAGTGTTTGATTAAATGCCTAAATGAGTAGCATGTGTATGAATTGAAGTCTATTTATTACTAAACACATTTAATCCATGCTATAATCATGTCTATGTGTTTATATGTGGATGTTACGAAGTGGGTAATGCTTATATTCATGTCTATATGTATATTTGCATTCCCTAGTAGTGAATATAACTTCAATAGCGCATACATGTTGGTTGTTAATTGTTTCTAATGGTGTGATCCGAGCATGACTATGTTTGGTAGTTGAATAGATCTTTTTATTCATGAACACCTTGGCTTAGAACATGTATGAATGTGTTATCTAGTCAAACCTCGCTGTAGTGACCTTAGAATGACAGTAAGCAATTTAGGGCTGGCCTAGGCCGAGTCTTCTTTGGCTTTAAATCCAGCCAATAGGTTTTAGGATAGGTTTAGTCGACCTTAGCAACACTATGTCTCGGCTTTAAATCCAGCCAATGATTTAGGTACTAGGGTAGGTTCATTCTAAGTCACCTAGGAAGCCAATTGGTCACTCTTAAGGCACTAGGTCATAAAGAGCATGCTGTAGCTCTAGGAGGCGCCGCATAGGGACGAACCCGCACCAAGTCCTAAAGGGAAATTAAGACACTCATTTAGCAACCTAGTTAAGGGCAATTATGAAAGCAAACCATCATTCTTTAATCCCATAGCATTTGAGTATAGAATCACCTATTCATCAGTTGAAGTCACCCAACATCTTTCCATTTGTTAGTCCTTCTAGATTAACTTGTTTCCCACTTACCATTCCCATAGTTTAGTTTAATTCATTTTAGTTAGAGCTCCTGACCATCAAAAATCCAAAAATCCCAAAAATAGATTATTTAGGTTTCTTCTTAGGCACACTCTAGAACACACACGAAGATTCTATCTTCCAACATAGCCTCCCTGTGAAATCGACCCTGTACTTGCATACACTTCGCTACACTGATTCGTGCGCTTGCGGGTCTTTAAAGCTTGCACTCGAGAGACGTAACAAGTTCTTGGCGCCGTTGTCGGGGAGACACGGTGATTTGCATTCTTTGTTTGCGTGTTTTTGTAGTTGCTTTTCTTGTTTTCTTGTTTTTCCTTTATAGTTTGTTTCATTTTCGATTATCTTGTTTGTTGTTTATATTATCTTGCTTTGGTCCTTGTTTATCTATTTCAGCTTTTGTTTTTACTTTTAGTAGACTTTCTAGTATTGTGGTTTATTTGCTGTAATTTTAGGAATATTGAAGTTTTTGGGGGTTAAAGTGGCTGGAGTTAGGATAGTTTGTGCATGCTTGGTAGGAGATCCCTTAGAAATCCCCTAGTTTCTCTTAATCCCGAACCCGATAGATTTGCAAGACATTTTAGGAATTTAGGAGATCTTCTTGAGAAGATGGGCGATCCCAATCATCCTCCTAATCCTCCCAATCCCCCAATGAATCCCATTCCGCCTCATGATCACCTTGGGCATCAAGCCCAAGATTATTTTAGACGAGATCCTCGTAGACTGGATCCACCCATAGATAAGGAACCCACTCTTAGGCAATTCTTTCTCCTTGAAGCCTTTGAACCTAATTTGGCTATTCAAATTTCGAGTTTGGGGAGACGAACTTCGAGATTAAGCCTAATATGTTGGCTATGCTTCCTTCCTTCTACAGGAGAAGCAATGAGAGTCCTCTAGATTATATCACTGATTTTATTGAGATGAGTTCCACTCTCCATGTCCCCAATGTCTCCCAAGAGGTCATACGTCTAAGATTGTTTCCTTTCTCTCTTAAGGACAAGGCTAGGGCTTGGTTGCATTCCTTATCTAATGGTTGCATTACTACCTGGGCCGAGCGTCAATCTAAATTCTTTCAAAAATTTTATCCCATGGCCAAGACGGCCGACCTTAGGACCGCCATTATGACTTTCTCTTAACACGATCTAGAATCCTTTCATGAGGCTTGGGAGAGGTTCAAGAATTTTCTTAGACAATGTCCACACCACGAGTACAGCAATCATGACCTAATGCAATACTTCTTTCGAGGTTTAAATGGACAAAATAGGATAATGGTCAATGCCGCCTCCGATGGTGGCTTCTATCTTTTGAGACCGATCGAGGCATGGGAGAAAATTGAAATGATGGCTGAAAATTCTTTTCAAAATTTTTCCATGGAAAGGTCTAGTCGAGGAGGCAACAAGAGAAGTATTAGTGAGGTTGGAGTTTCTTGAGATTTACCCTCTAAGGTTGAGGCTTTGACAAATAAGCTATATTAATTCATTTCTTTGTCTCTTTCATCCCAAGGTCATAGGACAAGTTCTACAGGTTCTTCCTCCGCCCCTTTAGTTGTTAATGTTTGTGCATTGTGTTCCGAGTCATCTCATGAGGCCACAGCTTGCCCTCTAGCATCTCAATTTCCTGAATTCATGAAAGAGCAAGTGTGTGCTACTCAAGGTTATTCTCGTGAGTACAACCCATACTTGAACACATACAATCCGGGTTAGAGGGACAACCCGAAATTTTCTTGGAGACAAGGTCAGCATGAGTCTAGTTCACATCCTCAGGTTCCACCTCAACAGCAACCCCGTCCTCAATATCCCCCGAGCTTCTATCATCTTAATCAGCCCCGTCTCATTAGTGCTTCTCAACGTCAGGCTTTGCCTGCTTCCTCTAGTAGCCAACCTCCTAGTAATGACATGATGAAGATAATGCAGTTCATTCAGAACTAAGAACAGGAATTGGCAGAAAATAGGCAGTAAATGGCAAGGTTTGATGCACAGTTAGGATAGATTGCTAGTCAGTTGAGCGCTTAAGACCCCAGGAAATTACCTTCTCAGCCATAGGTAAACCCTAGAGTCCAGTCCTGTTCCTCTACCGATACCACTTATCCCCCTCAGGCCCAGGCTAAGGCCGTCACCACTCTTAGGAGTGGTAGGGTAGTGGATAATAGGGTAGAAGTTGACTTTGCAGTGCCTGCACCTAGTGGTCCTTCTGAGTCTAGAGCACCACATAATAACCCTGTTGAAGGAAATTCTAGAGAGGGTCCTGTTAAGAGAGATAAGCCCATTAAAGACCATGAAGAAAGTAATGCTTCCTGCCCACTTCGGGAGGGAAAGGAGCCCATTGATGATTCCCATGTGTCTAAAGGTCTAGAGCCTAGAGTTCCCTTCCATCCGCCTTAGAAAGGCCTACACTTAGTGAGGATTCTAGGTTCTTCAAGGTTTTAGAGCATTTTAAGGACCTTAAGGTTAATCTTCCTTTGATAGATGCGATCCTTTCCATCCCCTTCTATTCTAAGTTCTTTAAGGATCTTTGTACAAGGAAACGTTAGTCATTGAACATTCCTAAGAAGGTGAGGCTAACGGAGAAGGTGAGTAGTATTTGTACTTCGGGCCTTCCACCCAAGATAAGAGACTCCGAAGCCTTTACCATTCCTTGTAAGATCCGTGAGACCCAGATTAATCATGCCTTGTTAGATTTAGGATCTAGTGTGAATCTCATTCCCTATGCCGTCTATCAGTAGCTAGGTCTAGGTGAGTTTTCCTTTACACATGTTACTCTTCAGCTAGCTGATAGGTCTGAGCGTAGACCTAAGGGTGTGATAGAGGACGTTATAGTCCAGGTAAGTGAGTTTGTGTACCCTATTGACTTCACAGTGTTAGATATGGATTTGGGACATGAATCTAGACATTCTACACCCATTTTCCTAGGCCACCCCTTCCTTGCCACCACAGATGCAATTATACATTGTAGGTCAGGGTTAATAGAGATGAAATTTGGGAATTTGAGGTCCACCATGAAGGTTGCCGAGGCGGTGAATAGAGCTAATATAAGAGGAGAAGATGACGGAGAAGAGTGCTTTAGGGTGGATGTAATTGATTGGTGTGTCGAGGACCTTGTAGAGAGGAATATGACTGATAGAGAAGAATTGAGGAAATTTGAAGAATTGATGTCTAGCTTTGATTTAGAGACCTTAGAGCATAAATGTGTAGCTTCTACTTCCTTGATTGAGAGCCTTTGATTGATAAGTTACTTGAGGTTAATCCTTCTAGTCTTGATTCTAGTGATGTCCACATTGATGATGTTAAGGTTGGGTCCCCTTTAGTTGAGCCTAGCCCTTCTTAGAGCTTAAACCCCTTCCCGATCATTTCAAGTATGCATTCCTAGGCCCTAGTGAGACCCTTCCAGTCATTATAGCTTCCAATCTTTCTAGTAAGCATGAGGAGCGTCTCTTAGAGGTTCTTAGGAAACATAGGAAGGCTATAAGGTGGAAATTGATAATTTAAGAGGTATAGACCCTTCGGTTTACATGCATCGTATTTATCTTGAGGATGGAGCCATTCCTTCTAGAGAGATGCAAAGGAGGCTAAACCCACACATGAGAGAAGTAGTTAAGAAAGAGATCATTAAGCTTTTAGATGCAGGCATCATTTATTCAATCTCCGATAGTGAGTGGATTAGCCCGGTTCAAGTCATCTCTAAGAAGTCCGGGATCACGGTTATTGAGAATGAGAGAGGAGAGCTTATCCCTACACGCACTCCCACGAGATGGAGAGTTTGTATTGATTATAGAAAGCTCAACTCCAAAACTAGGAAGGATTATTTCCCATCGCCTTTTCTAGACTAAATCTTCGATAGAGTAGCTGGGCATAGCAACTATTGTTTTCTAGATGGCTTTTTCGGGTTATAATCAGATCCCCGTGTTTCTCGAGGACCAAGAGAAAACCACCTTTACTTGTCCCTATGGCACTTTTGCCTATAGGAGAATGCCCTTCGGTCTTCGTAATGCCCCAACAACTTTTCAGAGGTGTATGATGGCCATGTTTAGTGACATAATTGAGAGGCATTTAGAGATATTCATGGATGATTTCTCAATCTTTGGTGATAGTTTTGATGAGTGCTTGAATCACCTCTCTTTAGTCTTAGACCGATGTGTAGAGAAGAATCTAGTGTTGAGTTGGGAGAAATCCCACTTTATGGTGCAAAGAGGGATAGTGTTGGGTCATATAGTTTCATCTGGTGGTATTCAAGTTGACCCAGCTAAGGTAGAATTAATTGAGAAGTTTCCTGTTACTAAGTGTGTCAAGGATGTTAGATCTTTTCTAGGGCATGCAGGATTCTACCATAGGTTCATTAAGGATTTTAGCCACATTGCATGCCCCTTGTCTAGACTCTTAGCACAAGATGTCCCTCTTGACTTTGATGATGAGTGTGTTAGGGCTTTCAATAGGCTTAAATCCTCATTGTCTATATCCCCGATTATCCAACCACTTGACTATAGTCTCCCATTTGAGGTTATCTGTGATGCATCCGATTATGCGATAGGAGCTATTTTAGGTCACAGAAAGGATAAGTTGCCCCATGTTGTGTACTATGCTAGCAAGACTCTTGATGAAGCCCAAAAGAACTATGCCACCACGGAAAAAGAGCTTCTTGCAATAGTCTTCTCCATTGACAAGTTTAGGTCATACATCCTAGGGTCCAAAGTGATTGTCCACATCGATCATGTGGCATTGAAGTATTTGTTGCCTAAGAAAGAATCTGAGCCCTACTTGATTAGGTGGTTGCTCCTTCTTCAACAGTTTGACATAGAAATCTAGGATAAGAAGGGTAGAGAAAATTTAGTTGCGGATCATCTTCCACGTCTTGTTAGCGAGTCTTCTAGTGATCCATCCCCTTTTCGTGTTTCATTTCCTGATGAGCAATTGTTTGCCATCTTTCATCACATACCATGGTTTGCTCATATTGTCAATTATCTTGCCGCCGGGCGTTTTCCTTCCTATTAGGAGAAGAGAGAAAAAGATAGCTTCCTAGCGCAAGTTAGGCATTTCTTTTGGGAGGACCTCTATCTTTTAAAGTTCTTGCGGATCAAATGATTCGCCTATATATGCCCGAGGACAAGTTTGAGAGCGTTATGAGCATGTGTCATGATGAGGGATGTGGGGGTCATTTTAGTAGGAAAAAGACCGCCGCGAAGGTCTTGCGATGTGGACTATTTTGGCCCACTCTCTTTAGAGGTGCCCAAGAGTATTGTAAAAAGTGTTTTAGATGTCAACAATCTAGGTCCATCTTTAGGAGAAACATGATGCCTTTATCCCTTATTCTTCCATGTGAGTTGTTTGATGTTTGGGGTATAGATTTCATGGGTCTGTTTCCACCTTTCTTTGGGTACCAATACATTTTAGTGACCATTGATTATATGTCCAAATGGGTTGAGGATATTCCCATACGCACTAATGACCGTAGGGTAGTGGTTAAGTTTATTAAGGAGAACATTTTCTCTAGATTTGGAGTCCCTAGGGTATTGATTAGTGATGAGGGTTTGCATTTTCGCCATAGGACTTTGAGGCCTTGTTGAGAAGATATTCGGTCACCCAAAAGGTAGCAACTCCTTATCACCCATAAACTAGTGGACAAGTAGAGGTGTCCAACAGGGAGATCAAGCACATTTTAGAGAAAACGGTCAGGCCCAATAGGAAAGATTGGTCTATTAGGCTAAATGATGCTTTGTGGGCCTCCCATACTGCCTTTAAGACTCCTATTGGTATGTCTCCATATAGATTGGTTTATAGGAAAGCTTGTCACTTGCCAGTAAAACTTGATCATAGAGCTTATTCGGCCATCAAAGCCTTAAATTTTGATTTGGCAAGAGCAGGTGAGAAAAGGAAGCTAGACCTAGTGGAATTAGAAGAGCTTAGATTTGAGGCGTATGA
Organism: Cordia subcordata; assembly: GCA_028554755.1. Taxonomy (NCBI): domain Eukaryota; kingdom Viridiplantae; phylum Streptophyta; class Magnoliopsida; order Boraginales; family Cordiaceae; genus Cordia; species Cordia subcordata. The sequence goes on from JAPTOF010000019.1 coordinate 12,258,605, forward strand.
GAATGCCAAACTTTATAAGGATAGGATGAAGAAAATTCATGATAAACACATTATTAAGAAATCATTCTCTCCCTCCGATAAAGTTTGGTTATTTAACTCATGATTGAAACTCTTTCCAGGAAAGCTCAAGATAAGATGGGATGGTCCATATGAGGTGATGGTTGCCTATCCTTCTGGTGCAGTCAAGATTAAAGACTTGAAGGATGGCCAAGAGTTAATAGTGAATGTGCAACGCCTGAAGCACGAATATGATCCGAGCATGGCTCGTGTGGAGGTTTTAATGCTTCGGGATCCCACCATGGAAGTTGAAAAGGAGTTAGTGTTTGCTCGGCTGACGGCATGATGGTCAGTACTACTAGGAGGCAGCTTAGGTTTAATTTTGTAATTTTGTGTTTATTTCACTTTCTTTCCTTCTTATTTTCTTTCTTTTTCTTTCACCCACATCAAAGTGTTGAATCCCGATCCTTTGTCCCATAAGATATACCATTATTTATTAGTGCACATGCTAATGCAAGCATGTATAGGCAATGTTACTAATCTTGTTCTCTTTGTGAGTGTTTGTGAATTGTAAGTCACAAGATTAGTAGTATGGTGATTTATCATTGGCATGGAGAGCTTTGAAGAAGATGCAAGTTTGTATCTATCCTTTCTCTACTTGTTCCCCATGTTTTACCCTTTCGTCATCACCCTTATTTGTGTGTTTTGATCTATTTGCTTGAGGAAAAACAAAGTTTAGGTTTGGGGGTGTGGGAGTTTGGTTTTCTTGTTTTATATCTTGCTTAGGGTAGATTGCATTATGTGCTTAAAAATGGTGAAAATTTTTCAATTTTGATGCATGTAGAGTTATTTATTTCTTTGATTGACCATTGTGATTGACTCTATTGATTGGTGAATATGAGATGCATTGTGGGGAAATAAATAGAGTGGTTTGAAAATTAAGTCTTGGAGGGAATGCCCTTCAAAGTTGTGGGGAGTAAAGACCTTTAAGAATGACTCATATAGCCACCCTATAGCTTGGTAGGAAGGAGTGTTGAAAAAGGGTTGTTGATATAAGTGCCCTTCCTTGATTAGTTCTTTTTGATGTGCTAAAGCCTTTCTTTTTTCTTTTCTTTTTGTGTGAATACAATACAAAACATGAAAAATTCAAAAAAAAAAGTTCAAAAAGGCATAAAGGTGCAAAAATATAAATATAAAAAAAATGTGAAAAAGAGAAAAAGCCAAAGGTACCAAAAAGTTTTGTCAATAAGTGCATAAGTGCCGCAATGTCAACTTAGCACAAGCTATCCTCTATGTAAATATGTGAATAAGGCTGGTTTGAGCCATTGTGTTTATATATTTTCTCTTTTCTTGTCTTTGAGGCTTAGTGCATGTTGGGAAGGCCATGTTAGTTGACGAACTACGAAATATCAACATCTCGTATGTGTGAGTTAGAATCCTAAGCTTGTTGTGGCTTGGCTACTTGGGAAATTCCCACAAGGAACGAGACCCCTTATGAGTAGAGGGAAGATCCAAAGAGGCATAGGGATCTTTCCACAATAGGAATGTCCCCTTCATGCTTCTTAGACTAACTTTGATAGAGAGTCAATCCCTTAGGTGGCTTTAGAAATAAACTTAAGATTGGACTTGCTTGGGGACAAGCAAGGAGAAGGTTTGGGGGTGTTGATGTGTTGTGTTTTGGTGTGTGTTTGCATTGTTATTTGCCTGTATTTAAGAGGCATTCAGTGCTCTAAAAGATACATTAGTTTACTGCTTTTGATAAGAATAGGCTTAAGCGTAACAAATGTACATATTGAGTTTAAGAGACAATTGCTACACTAATTGTTTGTTTTCAATGATGTAGGTGAATTTTGGGTTAAAATCGAGATTGAACGATGATAGGTGATGAAGATGGGAGATGTACGGGTCAAAACGAGAAGATCAGAGGCCAAAAAGACAAAGAATGTAGGAAGGAAGTTAGCCGAACAACCTAAGAGAAGGAGACGGTCGACCGGCCACTCTAGAGAGGTGCTAAAAATAGCCGGACGACCACCCCTCCAGAGCCGGTCGACCCAGTCCAGAGAGCACCACCAGAAAGCCGGTCGAGCTGATAGAAGAAGCAAGTCGACCGGCAGTTTGTGAAAAGCCGATATAAAAGCCCGATTTTCAGACTAAAAAAAATGGGATCTTTTTTTTACAATTCTAGAGAGGACCTTTACACACCCATCACACACACACACACATACTTAACCCTTATCTTCACCCACATCACACACACTCTCTTACACATTTCATCACTTTGAATCAAGAGAATTTAGAGGGTTTCAACATTTAGATTCAAGTTGCTCAAGAGCTTTGTACAAGATTAGCTAGGATGAAAGGAAAGCTTCATAAACTCTCTTTCATTCTATCTCTTATTATGATTGAGTAGACTTGTGTAGGGTGATTTAACTTATGTAATGGGTTAGATATATACTCTTATGATATAGGATTAAATGGCTGAATATATACATGTTTGATTTCCTTGTTCAAATGGGTATTTTCCCATTCATGTCTAAGTGTTTGATTAAATGCCTAAATGAGTAACATGTGTATAAATTGAAATCTATTTATTCCTAAACACATTTAATCCATGCTATAATCATGTCTATGTGTTTATATGTGGATGCTACGAAGTGGATAATGCTTATATTCATGTCTATATGTATATTTGCATGCCTGGTAGTGAATATGACTTCAATAGCGCATACATGTTGGTTGTTAATTGCTTCTAATGGTGTGATCCGAGCATGACTATGTTTGGTAGTTGAATAAATCCTTTTATTCATAAACACCTTGGCTTAGAACATGAATGAATGTGTTATCTAGTCAAATCTCACTGTAGTGACCTTAGAATGATGGTAAGCAATTTAGGGCTAGCTGAGGCCGAGTCTCCTTTGGCTTTAAATCCAGCCAATAAGTTTCAAGATAGGTTTAGTCGACCTTAGCAACACTAGGTCTTGGCTTTAAATCTAGCCAATGATTTAGGTACTAGGGTAGGTTCATTTAAGTCGCCTAGGAAGCCAATTGGTTACTCTTAAGGCCCTAGGTCATAAGGACCACGCCATAGTTCTAGGAGGCGCCGCTTAGGGACGGACCCGCACTAAGTCATAAGGGGAAATTAAGACACTTATTTAGCAACCTAATTAAGAGCAATTATGAAAGGAAGCCATCATACTTTTAATCCCATAGCATTTAAGTATAGAATCACCCATTCATAGGTTGAAGTCACCCTAACACCTTTCTATTTGTTAGTCTTTCTAGATTAACTTGTTTCCCACTTACCATTTCCATAGTTTAGTTTAATTCGTTTTAGTTAGAGCTCTTGACCATAAAAAATCCAAAAATCCCAAAAATAGATTGTTTAGATTTCTTCTTAGGCACACTTTAGAGCACACACGAAGAATCTATCTCTCAACATAGCCTCCCTGTGGAATCGACCCGCACTTGCATACACTTTGTTGCATCGATCTGTGCGCTTGCGGGTCTTTAAAGCTTGCACTCGAGAGACATAACACTTATAAATTTAAATTAAAAAAATCTAGTTAATGGTGTTCCCAATGTGCAATATGTGAAGAATGCTGTGTGTGATGCTTGTGAACTTGGTAAACAACATAAATCTAGTTTTAAACCAATCAATAGAGTTGTTACCACTAGAGCTGTAAAACTTATTCACATGGATTTGTTTGGATCTATGAGTGTTGCTAGTCTAGGCTGTGCATGTTATGTGTGTGTAGTTGTTGATGATTATCTAGATACACTTAGGTCATTTTTCTTGCATCAAAAAGTGAAACCTTCAATGAAATTGCTAGATTTTGCAAAAGAGTGCAAAATAAGAAAGGTTTTTTTTTTTAAAGGGTATTCGTAGTGATAATGGTAAAGAATTCGTGAATGCATCTTTTGATGAATTAAGTGAATTGTATGACATTGAGCATACATTTTTGGCACCTCGCACACCTCAACAAAATGGGGTTGTTTAGAAGAAGAACCGATCAATACAAGAAATTGCAAGAACTATGTTGAATGAACATGGGTTGCCTATATATCTATGAGCCGAAGTGGTCAATTCATCTTGTTATATTTTTAACCATGTGTTGATTAGACCATTTTCTAAAGAAGACACCATATGAGCTATGGACTGGAAAAAAGTCGAACATTGCCTACTTCAAGGTATTTGGATGTAAGCATTATATACTTAATACAAATGACCAACTTGGTAAGTTTGATTCTAAATCTCATGAAGGTATCTTTGTTGGGTATTCAACTAGAACTAAGGCTTATTGGGAATTTTATTAAACATGATCACATTATTGAAGAATCGATGCATATAATGTTTGATGAAACTAACCCTTTTCGATCAAGAAAGGAAAATGATGATGTTGGAGGTTAATTGGAACTAATAAAGAAAGATCAATGCTACAAATCATCAAGAAGAAAGTGAAAAGTCTCAAAATTAAGGTGAAGAAGGTCCATCCCTCCAAGAGCAAACAAATGAAGTTGATTAAGAAGAATAGGATTGAGACAATTACCAATAGACACAAGGATATGCCAAGAGCTTAGAAATTTATGAAGAATTATCCATTAAGCAAGTGATAGGTGATCCTGGTAAAGGGGTAAGAACGAGAGGTAATGTAAACAACTTTTATGAACATCATGCATTCCTATCCCTCATTGAACCCAAATGTGTCGATGATGCTTTACGTGATAATGATTGAATTATGGCTATGCAAGATGAGTTAAATCAATTTGAAAAAATCAAAGTGTGGAAACTTGTTGAAAGACCATTGAGTCAATCTGTAATTGGCACAAATGGGTGCTTAGAAATAAACTTGATGAAAATGGTGTTATTGTTAGAAGTAAAACTAGATTGGTTGCCCAAGAATACAATCAAGATTAGGGCATTGATTATGATAAGACATATGTACCCGTAGCACGACTTGGATCTATTTGTATGCTACTTGCTTTTGCATGCTTGACGGTTTTAAACTTTATCAAATAGACGCTAAAAGCATATTTTTGAAAGAAGAAGTTTATGTTGAACAACCACCCAGTTTTAAAGATTCTCAATTTCCAAATCATGTTTACAAATTGGAAAAGGCTTTATATGGTTTGAAACAAGCCCCACATGCACGGTAAGAACGTTTAAGTGGTTTTCTTGTACAAAAGGTTTTGAAAGAGAAAAATTAGATTCCACTTTATTCATAAAGCGTGAAGGCAATGATATGCTACTTGTATAAATATATGTTGATGATATTATTTTTTGTGCTACTAACATGTCTTTGTATGAGAATTTTGCAAAATATATGCATCAACAGTTCGAGATGAGTATGATGGGTTTCTTTCTTGAGCTACAAATCAAGCAAATGAAAGATTGAATCTTCATTAATCAAACAAAGTACATCAAAGAGATACTCAAAAAGTTTGGATTGGAAGATGTGAAAGAGATTGGTGCACTTATGAGTCCATCTATGAAGCCTAACAAAGATGAAATAGGTAAACCAACTGACGAAAAGAAATCGAGAGATAATATTGGTAGTTTACTTTATCTTACTATCTCTAGAACAAATATAATGTTTGCTATATGCTTGTATGCGTGATTCCAATCCTCATCGAATGAATCACATTTAAGAGTCGTGAAAAGGGTTTTTTGATATTCAAAAGACATATCTAACCTTGGTTTGTGGTATTCAAAGAAAACGTCTATTGAGCTTATAGGTATTCGAATATGGATTTTACCAAACACAAAGTAGATAGAAAAAGTACAAGTAGGGGTTGCCAATTTCTTGGACAATCACTAGTTTCTTGGTCAAGCCGAAAACAAAATAGTATTGCAACATCCACAACTGAAGCTAAATACATCGCCATAGGTAATTGTATTGCTCAAATTCTTTGGATGAAGCAAAATTTGTGTGATTATGGTCTTAATTTTGATAATATCCCTATTTATTGTGATAATACTTATGCTATTAACTTGACACGTAATTCTATTCAACATTCAATAACCAAACATCTCTAAGATCAACATTCAACCCTTAGCACTAGAAACCTTAAACCCTTTAGAATGCATCGATAGGATTACGTGAACATGTGTCACCTAATCTTAAACCCTTTAGAAGGGGAGAAAAGCTTTGATCTTAGAGTTCAAAAAATTCAAGACTGGAAGTTCACGTGAACATGTGAAGTCTGAATTAGATAAACATCTTGCCAAAGAAATTGAGAATGATGATGATGAGTCTGATGGAGAGGAAGGTGTTCTTGATAAAGCAAAAGGACCCAAGTTTGACATCTTAATTGGTGGGAGATAAATACACCTAGGTTTTCTATCCTTTTCAGGATGGCACGTGATATCTTGGTTGTTCCAGTTTCGACAGTTGCTTCAGAAGCTGCATTTAGTACTGGGGGACATGTTTTAGATGCTTTTAGGAGCTCTCTATCTCCAAAAATAGTTCAAGCACTTCTTTGTACTCAAGACTAGCTTCACTGCAAATCTCTCCCTATATGTGTTGAGGAGGATTTGGCTGAGATTGAATCTATTGAAAGTGGTATATATTCTTATTTTTATTTTGTCATTTCTATGTTATTATTATTATTATTATTATTATTATTATTATTATTATTATTATTATTATTATTATTATTATTATTATTATTCTTTTGCCTGATTTCTTGTTAATTGTCTCAGAGTTGAGTAGGAATGGGGCTGATACTACTATTCTAGATATATGATTTGAGGATTCATGTTGTTTTTTGTTTTAGCCTTATTAACTGATTCACTCATTGTTCAAAATACTTGATTTTTTTAGTAATTTTGCAACTTCCTTATTTTTGCAGGCATCATTATTGCTTGAGTTGAGACTTTGAAGTTGGAAAAATACTTGGAATGTTTTAACTTGGTTTTTGTATTTGGATGTTTTAATTGTTTGTCTTTGGTGCAAACAAGATAGTTGTTAACTTTAGTTTATTGTTGTTTACTTTTTGTGACTTATGGATAGAATAGCCTAGCAGTGTGATGTTGGCTAAGTTGTTGGACAGGTTGAATGGCATTATTTAATAATCTCTGGGCAGGTCATGCATGTTGTTTCCTGACATGCATAACTTTAGTAAGCACAGGTTGCTAATTTTTTTGGTAAGTTGTGCGTGCTATTTGGAATTGAAGGGAAAATCATTATGTTGTTTGTGAAAAACTCAATGATATCGCATTTAAACTCTTAAAACTTGCACATTTTTTAGTTAGGTGCTTTCTGGTATTGCATTTAAACTCTTATTACAGCCATGTGCACTATTAAAACTTTTGGCAACACTATTAATTACATACTTGCTAACTTAGCGCAAAAAAAAATGGTAAGCAATTTTGTATTTTTAGCTACATAAAAATGTCGGGTATCCGAATATCCGAATCAAAAAAACCCGGCATCCGAAAAATCCGATAACTGGCCAGAAAGTTAGCTTCAAAGTATCCGATCGGGTTTTTTTTTTCCCATCCGAAACTCGAAAAACCCGAATCCGAAATATCCGATTGCCCCAAAAACCGTTCCGATTTCCACCCCTAGGTGTGATTGTGAATACTTGTTTGGTGTATAGGATGATAGAAGAGAATAGAGTTGGAGAAGCATTGGTTCTATTGAAGAAAATTTTGCAGAAAAATATGATTCTTGATGTTATTGCTTACACTTTGGTTGTTTTCGCAAAGGTGAAGATGGGGAATTTGGAGGCAGCTTGGGAGGTTTTTGAGGGAATGCTTAACAGAGGTTTTGATGTGAATGCTTTTGTGTATACTTTATTTATTGGGGCTTACTGTGAGGAAGGGAAAATTGAGGAAGCTATTGAAGTATTAACAGAAATGGAAAATTCGGGTTTCAAACCGTTTGGTGAAACGTTTAATCATCTGATAAAGGGCTGCTGTAGAGCCGCACTCGTGAAGGAAAGCTTGAAGTTTTGTGTTAGAATGACTGTAATGGGGTTTATTCCTAGTTGTTCAGTTTTCAGTGAGATGGTTGGGAAGCTTAGTGAAAATGGATTTACAAAGCGTGCTGATGAGATGTTAACAGTTCTGTTGGAGTGGGGATTTGTTCCTGATGAGAGTACGTATTCTTATCTAATATCTGGCTATGGAAAAGAAGATAGTGTTGAAGATGCTCTCAAGATTTATTATGAGATGGAATACAAATCAATCTCTCCTGATTCTTTGGCTTTAAAGTCACTGGTTGTCAGTCTCTGTCAGCATAAAAAATTAGGGGAAGCGGAGAAGTTTCTAAAGATAATGAAAGATCTATCGCTAGTTCCGGATGCTTTTGTTTATCAGACACTAATTTCCTCCTACTTGGAGAAGGGTGACCAGGCAAGGGTGCATGAGCTTTACAATGAACTGTTGGGTGAACAATCAAAGCCGGGAGGCTAATTTACAGTGCCAACCAAGATCGAAAGGTATTAAGGTCACTGCAGCTGAGTTAAATGTTGGTTTGGCTTCAAACGAGATGGTTGTGCAGCCCTGTGAAAATCATTATGCGAAGCAGGATGACGGAATGTTGGCTGCTTCTTGGGGCAAGTTAGGTAACTTTAAGGATGTTCTTAAGCTTTAATATGAGATGGAAAGCTGCTCATTGTCTCCTCCAGCTTCAGCTTTTGGTTCCAACGGCTTTGGCTTTTATTTCTCTGATTGTTGCTGCTCACTGCTTCCTTTTCGGCTTTTGGTTTTCTGACTGTTGCTCTTTGTCAAAACAAGAAATTGAGAGAGGCAGAGAAGTTCCTGAAATAGTGAAGGAATAATTAGTTCCCAAGTCATGTTTAGGGGACGTTGATTGTCGGCCGATTAAAAAATTGTGACAAGATGAAGGCTGATCAGCTGTCTGGAGAAATGGAGGAAAAGATTCTTCCTTTTCTCTCTCTTTTTTTTTTTTTTTTTGGTTTATCTTTTCCAGTTAGGTACATATATATAGCTCATAATTTCACAACTATATAAATGTAAAATTTTTCACTGGAGTCAAATTAATTTTCTAGACAAGAAATACATCGATATTTAAAATGTTTGTTTATGGTGTTAGTAGTAAATACAGCCCCCTGGTGATCCAATGCTATATTCTCCCCTGCTATCAGGAATGAGAATTTCTGTAGGCTTTTAGATTGATCTGCAGCTTAACTGAGGAGAAGCTGTTGCCTGGTGGATATCAAGATGCTGTTGCTGTCTACCATAGTCAATTTCCATCCGTGATTTGCATGTCTATCATGAATTCAGGCTTGGTATCCCTTTGTATTGTCTTTTATGCATTAGGATCTTTTCATGAAAAGAATTTTCTCATAATGACATGACAGGATCATCTCAATGATTTATATTTATATAATTATTGATTGATTGTTCATGAAATTCAAATTTCAAAAAAAAAAAAAAGTAGGTAATGGAAAAGAGGAAATGCATTTTGAAAAAAAAAAAGTCTCTTTTTTCTTTTTTTGGATTTTGAATTTAGGGCTCGTTTGGATCGGCTTTTTTTAAAAATGTTTTTTTAACAGCTTTTAAAAAATAGCTTTTTTTTAGAAGCTGAAAATTTTGGCTTCTAAAAAAGGCTGAATTTGAGCTTTTTTCTAAGTTTCAACTTTTTGAGGAGCCAAATTAAATAGTTATTGCAAATTTAATGTAACTTCAAAAAAAATATTTTTTTTTGAAAAAAAAATTCAATCCAAACAGGCCCTAATAAATGAAATAACAAAGTAGTGATTTTTCAAAACTATCCTTTGCGCTACGAGTTAAAACGATTGGTCACTGGTGGTTATTTCATCCGAACATTGTAAATACGCAAATGTTTTCAAAGTAGTAACCTTAAAAAAATATACGTCATAACACTAGCAATGCAAGGTATCAAATTAGTTTTATGTTACAATATCACGATCGGTTTAAGTTAACTACTTAATGGGTATGAAATTTGGAATAAAATCTCATATTTCTTAACTTGTATTTGCAGCATCGTCATCCTAAAACAAATAACTAAATATTATTTAGGTGAGCATATTTTGGCTATCGTGAACGATAATTATTCGTGAAATGGAGTTGCCTATATATTTATTCTTTGGTTGCTTTCCTTGGTCATTGATTGTCATTTTCTCAAGTAACTTTTTTTAAATGATCCTACAAATGAGCAAATTTTAGTGTTAATTTTAAAATTTCTTAAATACTGCCATTTTTTTTCAAATTAATCTTTAACACTTCACAAATTTATGCGAATTGGGCAAAAAAATAAATGTTTTGAAACAATAATAGTTAATTTTTTTATTGATACTTAATATTCTATAAACTTGATTAAATTTGATCAGAAAGTAAAATATTCAGAACTAATATGCTTGGCAGAGAGTAAAGCCATTATGGGGGGGAATATTACTAAAGACAAACTCGGCTTTGATGCCGACCGACAAACTCGGCTTTGATGCCGACCAACAAACATGACGTTGGAGTTTTCCGATTAAAACTTCTATATTGTTCATGGAATCATTATCTCACTATCATGTTCTCGAATACGACAGCCAATTATTTGTCAATTATTTAGTTTATTTCGATGGCCACGTGCCAAGGTTTTATTGATACTTCCAACGTTCCCATACTAGGAAGGTAGAGGCTATTTTGTACCTGATTTTGGAGCATCTACAATGCAAGCGGCAAAACGGAGAATATTACGGATTTTTTTTTTTTTAACCCAAAAAAAATACATTATGCAAAACATAATGTTTTTTTTTGGGTTAGAAAAAAAAAATCCGGCAAACTTGAAAAAAACCACCAAGGACCTTAAGTGGCAGGTGATGTGTGTCATTTGTGAGTGCTTGTACATAATATTTGCATGTACATTTAGAGATGTTTAGAGTATAATTAAGAGTATTTAGTATAGAGTTTATGTATAATTATTAATATTTGTACATAATGTATTTAGATGCATAAATACTATACTAAGTGTTACATTTTGTATTTTAGATGAGTTTTGGGACGGGTTGAGTTTAAACAAGGAAGACACAAGCTAAACGTTGAAGGCTAGAAGCAAAAAGATGAAGAAATGAGCTAGAAAATAAAGTTTCTAGTTGAGCTATCCAGGCATTAGGGGCTAGTCGGTAAGGTCCCCTAGTAAGTATCAGCTAGCCGTTAGGGTCCTCGGTAAATCCAGGGAGTTCATATTTTTACCGGTCAAGTATCATATTTCGTACCAGTTGACTGGTAGGGTCCCCGGTACTCACACTGAAGAGTCTATAAATATCTCATTTTAGAGGGAGGAACCTAATAATCTCTCACCCCTATTAACCCTAACCCATTTTCCACTTCAATTAAAACTCAAAACCACCATCTGAACCCCATACCAAGTTAGGATTAAAGCATCTAACAAGGATTTGGAGGATTTGAACAGATTTAGAAAGAAGATTTAGGGGAGTTCTTCTTGTTCTGTTTCTATTTCTTGTAAATATGTTGCTAGATTAGGCTATATCTTTGGGTGTTTATTGTTGTATATTAGATTAAGGTTTGAATAAAGAATTCATGTATATGTTTGGCTATTAATACATGCTTGTTTACATTGGTTAATGGCATGAGCCTTATTTGCAACTAACATGTGTTGATTAATATGCTTAATAGATGACTTAGTGCGGTAGGAGTATACATTTAGTCTGCAACAATACTAAAAGGATACCCACTAGCACTAGTTAATGCTTTGGGAGTCTAATCTCTAGTCTAAAACAATATTAATAGGTTAGTCACTCAAGTAAGACGTTAATCAACACTGAAGAGAACTTAGTTATTTAAGCCTAAAAACTACAATTGGCTTCAAGAATTCTATGCTTCTAAGAATTGACTCTTAGGGATAGGAGTCCACCAACAATTGGGAGAAAATAAGGTTAATTAGCTAAGAGCTCTTAAGAGCAATCAAGCCATAGATAGACCTAATTTGTTATTATAGCCCTAGTCTCATTGTAACACAAGCACCTTAGATCCCTTTCCACATTGCTAGGCTTCCATTGCTTCGCTTGACACCTTAAGTTCCTCCATTAGGTTAGGATTAGATTTAGGTTTAATTTTAGAGCATTTTTTTTATCAAAAAGACCAAAAATATACCAACACTCATAAATAGCTAGTTTTAGGCACCTGAGCACGTAGAGACCAAATTAATATGGCCTTCCTATAGAGACGATACTCATAGCACGCATTATATTAGACATGATTTGTACGCTTACGAGTGTAAAACTTGGTTGTATTTGTGCTTTATTTCCACACACCACCGAGTACACGATCAACGGGCATAGGGGCATTGAAAGGAGGCCTGTTGTAGACCAAGGATGCCAGGTGAGATAAGAGAAGTAATAGTACTGGATGATGTCATCAGAATAGCTACGCTGATAACAAAGTTGACCTAAGCAAGCCTAGGCCCATGACATTGCTGCCCAGGACAAGGAAGGTAGGCTCAGGTAGTCCATGACAGTTTATGCAATGAAGGCTTTGACACCCGGCAGATGTGACGCTCTGCAAACCAAGTGGCCAATAAGAGGAGGCCTTTTTCCATGTGTCAGAACAAGTGGGTTAGTAGACTGGCGTCCTCATCATTAACTGCAACTTGGGTAAGAAGTATAACAACCCCTCTCTGTTAGATGTGAGGTAAGCAAGATAGGGAAGAAAAACACCTTTATCACATTCCCCCTAAGCACAAGTTACCCTTTTCTTTTGTACGCCTGACTTGATCATCAAAGAAACCTTGAGGGGATAGCTACACAGTTTGTTTGGTAAGTGGACTTGCTTATGAAAACCCTGAATCACTAAGCAACTTCGCAGGTATCGAGTCTCGCGAACATCAAGCAAGAAGGGTTTACTGGTGACAAATTGAGTTGCATTAGGTGCAAAAAATTAAAAGCACATGAAATAACTAGAATGTTTGTTTACTTTTTTGTTTTTAAAACATATGTCTCAATAGAGTTTTTGAACATAATTAGAAAAAACTCATACCAAGTAGTTTGCTTTTGTTTTTTAATTTTTGAAAATAAAAAGAAATTATTTTCAAAAAAACACTTCCAAACAGGCCTTAGTATCTTCCTTAATTTTAAGTGTAGGTAAAGAGATAGTAAGCATCAATTTTAAATGATATTTGTTTATGAAAAACATATATCCTTTAAAGAAAAGTAATAACCATCAAGATAAAGTAGTTTGGATGATCCCAGTGATGCAACAACATACCAAAATCCATTGAACGATTAAGAGTACATATATTTCTCGCTGGATTGGATGGTGATTTTGAGCAAGTTTGTGGAGAAATTTTACATAAGGAGCCCGTTCCAGGTTTGGAAGAGTGTTATGCATTAATTCGATAAGAAGTAGTACACTATGCAACTTCAAAGTGGGAGACTGGAAATCTTAAAGCTGTAGCAATAGTGACTCCATAACAAATGTGCTAAAAATCAACTTATAAATGTACCCATTATGATTAGATTGGACATATCAAAGATTGTTGTTATGAACGTGTGGGATATCCATAATGGTGGGATCATTGTCGAGCAACTCAGAAAAAAGAATTTCAAGAAGCCGTAAACTAATGTTGTTGTTGCAAAAGGTAATGCAGATGACAATGATACTGGAAAAGGCTCGATGATAGTAGCAAGTAAAAATTCTTGGAGTAAGGCTTTATTTATGTACTTATTTCTAATAGTGCATGGAAATTTGACTCTAGTGCTATAGATCATATGACTTTTGATTCTAAACAGGTTGCACAACTTACACCCTCTTCACAAAAACCTACTTCTATTGCCAATGATAATGTAACCTCAATTATTGGGGGAGGATCTTTATCCCTCAGTAAGACTTTGGATCTCAATTCTATTTGGTTGTCCTATCTTTAAATTATAATCTTTTGTCAGTTTCTCAAATTACCATAGCCTTACCATTTGTTGTAATTAGTTTGGCCTAACTTTTGTGTTTTTAGGGATATCTAAACAAAGCAGACAATTGGTTGTGGTATTAGGTGAGGGATATTGCATTACTTGGACTTGACAGCAAAAAGTTCAGACAAGTTAAATCAAGCTCAGCCAATGGAAAGCTCTAAAGGGAAAAAGGATAAGACTAAAATTTGGCTATGGCATCGATGATTAGAGCATGTATCATTTGGTTATTTGAAAATATTATTTCCTAGTTCGTTAGATTGGGTTGATCTTTCTAGTTTTGACTGTGATGTTTGTGAAGTTACAAATAGTCACCAAACTTCATTTCCATTGTCTTTGAATAAAAGTTTGCTTCCTTTTATGGTTATTCATTTTAATATGTGGAGTCTATCCAAAACTCCAACTCTGAGTGAATCATGTCAATTTGTTACTTTTATTTATGACTGTACTAAACTTACTTAGTTGTGGTTAATGAAATCCAAAAGTGAAGTAACCTTGTTGTTTTAAAAGTTCCATAACATGGTTACGACTCAGTATAATGCACATATTCAGGATTTTTTAGAGTGACAATGGAGGAGAATATCAAAATTCTAAACTGTTACAGTATCTTAAGGCATAAGGAATCTTTCATCAAACAATCTCTTTAAACAAGCTCCAACAAAATGATATCACAAAGGGAAAAAATTGCCATTTATTAGACGTGGTCTGTGCTGCATTAATTGAAGCTCATATGCCATTATCCTAAAAGGGAGAAACTTTTGCTTTTGTAGCACACTCAAGTAATTTAGTTCCCTCACGCTCCATTGACTTTCAAACACCGCTAAAAACTCTTATTGATATTGTGATTGGTCCAACAGTACCAAATTTAACTCTTATTGATATTGTGATTGGTCCAACAGTACCAAATTTACTTCCTCATACTTCGGCTACGTAGTATTTGGCCATCTCCACAAACATTAGCAAAACGAATTGGCCCCTAAGCTTCATAATGTGTTTTTCTTGAACATGCTATGCATAAAAAGGTTAAAGGTGCTATCATCCTCCAACACAAGGTATGTTTATAACAATGAATGTGGTTTTTCATGAAGAATCAATGAATTTTCCCTATGAGTTCAAACTTTAGAGGGAGCACTAGATGGAAATTCAAACTCTAGATTATGACCTAGTAACTTTATATCTTGATGTGAATGGTAAAAGAGATACCAAATTAGATATTAAGGAAGTTGATGTTGGTGATATAACTTCAAATCTTGATATCAGTAAAGATTTCAAAGGTAGAGAAGTGATTGAGCCACATAATACAAGTTCATCAATTGATGTGTTTGAATCCCTTTCTAATATATCGCACCTAGCATCTACT
This sequence comes from Cordia subcordata, assembly GCA_028554755.1. Classification (NCBI taxonomy): domain Eukaryota; kingdom Viridiplantae; phylum Streptophyta; class Magnoliopsida; order Boraginales; family Cordiaceae; genus Cordia; species Cordia subcordata. Next base: position 12,273,864 of record JAPTOF010000019.1, read on the forward strand.
GAGGATATTTCTATCTTTGAACTTGATTACTCAGAAAACAACTATTAGAGCGTCTTACTAATGGTATAGCTAAGCCTGTATATGAACATGAACTTTCTAGCAAAGTCAAATATCTCATGATTAATTATGTGTCTATTCATAATCTAACAAAATACAAATATAAGTCATTTGTAAATCAATTATTTACAAAAGCCTTAGCTGATCCAAGATGGAAAGCTACTATGAATGAGAATGTGAACTCCTTGCAAAATAATAGAACTTGGGACTTGGTTGATTGCCCGAAGGGAAAGAAAAAGCTTGTAAGATGTCGACGGGTTAACATTGTGAAGTATAAAGATAATGGTTCAGTTGAATGATTTAAAGCAAGATTGGTGGAAAAAAGATATATACAAGCTTACGAGATTGACTACACAGAGACATTTGCATTTGTAGCTAAAATCAATACAGTTCAAGTATTATTATCCTTAGTTGCAAACATGGATCGGTCACTACAACAATTTGATGTAAAAAAGCCTTTTTACATAGAGAGTTATATGAAGAAGTTTGTATGGAACTTTCGTTAGGGTGTTTGATATTGGAGAAGCATAGCAAAATGGTATGTAGATGAAGAAATTGTTATATAGATTAAACAATCTCAAAGAGCATGGTTTGGAAGATTGAGAAAGGCTATCATATCATTTGAATACCACCAAAACAACTTGGACCATAGTTTATTTTCTAAGAAACAGTAGAGTAAGATAACTGGTCTTATTGTATAAGTGGAAAATATAGTGATTATAGGAAATGATACAGAAGAAAGAGAGGCACTGCAAGAGTAGTTATCTAGAGAATTTGAAATGAAAGATCTTGGTTCTTTGAAATATTTTCTTGGAATCATAGTTTCTACATCAAAGAAAGGCATTTTCTTGTCTCAAAGAAATATGCATTAGATTAATTGCAGGAGATTGATAAAGAACAACATGTGAACCTGTTAATTCACCAATGGAGGAAGGCTTAAAGTTGTGTATTGAAGCAAATGTACCAATTGATAAATAAGATATCAGAGGCTCGTAAGAAGTTTAATGTGCTTAGCACAAATGAGACCAGTTATTGCATATGCATCAAATGTTGTTTGCCAAATTTATGCATAATCCTAGTGAACAACATATCAATGCTGTCATGTGTATTTTGGGGTACTTGAAGTATGCTCCTAGAAATAGAATATTGTTCACTAAAAATGCAAACTTGATATAAATGTTTATATAGATACTGATTGGGCTGGGGCACTAGATAGTAAGCAATCAACTTCCAGTGACTTCATATTTGTTGATGATAATCCTGTTACATGAAGAATTAGAAAACAAAAAGTTATCGCTTGCTCAAGTGAATTTAGGGGGATAGCACTTGGACTTTGTGACACCTTATGGTTGAGGCTTCTTTTGCAAGATTTGGGTTACCTACCTAGGAAACCAATTCAATTGTATTGTTATAATAAAGTTGCATGTGATATTGCTCATAATCCAATTTAGCATGACTAAACAAAGCATGTAAACATGGATAGATTTTTCATCACAGAGAAATTAGATGGGAAAATTTTGAAGTTGCCTATGATTCAATCTAAAGATCAATTGACTGATATTCTTACTAAAATAGTCTCAAGTCCAATATTCTTGAAATATCTTGGAAAGTTGGGCAAGGATGATATCTATGCACCAACTTGAGGGGGACTGTTAAGATTTTCTCTCCTTAAATTTCTCTATTATTTCCTCCATAAGTCACTCTGTAATTTTCTTCTTAAATTACGCTATAATTTCCTAAGTTTAGAGGAATGTACAATTATCAATTTACTAACATAGGACTAATTTGTCTCCTAATAGTTAGCTCCATTGTACAATAAATATTGAAATTTCACACTTATTTTGTAAGAGTGAATTAACAAAAAAAAAAAAAAAAACTTTTCTTTCACTTTCAAGTGTTTACCTTGCCAAATTCCTTTTAGCATTCATCTATACCCTTAACATCGACAATCTTTACATTTGCCAAATCATCAAAAGGTATAATGAAATTAGTAGGAAAAAGTATCTAAAAAGCTAATGCAATTTGTTTCTTAGGCCATCTTGAATATACTTTTATATAAAAATTTTTGTTTCACTTTTACTCGAACAACAACCTCTCTCCTTAGTATGGAAGTAGTAGGCATATGAAAAATTAGCTTTAGGACACATACTCTAACAATACGTGAGTATAAACATTAAAGACGTAAAGTAGTTAGGAATATAAAGTATCACCGACTATAACCAATATGTAATAGTAGAAGTTATTCGATTAGTATTTACCAATGGTGGTAGACAAAATCCACTAATGATTAGTTCTACAGGCTCTTCAAATCTTATATAATCATACATGACTTCTTTGAAGGAAGTCAAGCCCCTGGACTATGTCAAGAAAATTGTGTTTCTTCCACTAGTAAGCTAACAATTTGTATAACCCATGAATGCTATATCTTGCAATAGCGTTGTCACTTCCAATTAACCCTGTTGTGAATAATGGAGGTTCTGCTGTTGGATCATTAAACTGCACCTAAAAACCAATAGAATTATTAGATCTATTATCACCAAGCACAAAGCTTTGTTTTTCGTTCATAATAGCATGTGGAGAATCTAATTATAAAATTTTTTAAACTTAAAAATAGATTTTGCCAATTACATCTTCAAATTAAAAGTAATAATCTATGTGCATGCTAATGTGACATCTCTTAGATAACCTGTCCATTGATGTTTAAAATAGCTTTTCAGCAACTTAGTCAAAAAATATTCCAATCCATCAAGTTATTCTTATTTGGTAAATAATACTTTATAAAAACTTATAACATTTCAAGTATCTTTTGTTATTTGTTAAAACGTTGAACATTTTAACATTGTCCGTAAAAGCATTTAGCTTTTTATCTCTCTTTTTTCTTTAATTGTTAGTCCTAGCTGCTCATGAACTATTCTCTCCCCAATCTCTTTTTTCATCTTCCTAATATCATTACATTTAATACTTCTTCTTTCACTATTTATTAGTTGGTACCCTCCCAATACATATTAAAATGTTTTAAATTAATTAGTTCATTTTTAATCTTTCAATAACAAAAAATATTAAATCTATAAAAAGGTATTTTTATAGTATTAATTAAAAAATAACAAAAATTAATTTTAATTATAAATTTATAATCATAAACATATATCTAACCATAAAAAGGAATTTTCTTGTTTCAATAATTGTAATAATAATTTTTATTTTTATTACAATAATAATATGATATTCATTTTTATTAACCAAAAAAACTAAATAGTTGTATTTTGAAAATTAAAATATAACATATATCAGCTTTCCAAACAACTATTAACTAATCAAAAAAAATAATTCCTTACTTGCAGTTCAGCTCTAGTGGTAGATGCTAACGCAACTTGGAGGGTGTAATAGAAGATTCATTAGCATTTTTAAGGTCAAACAAGATTCTTCATGTGGTTGCTTTGTATGAGCTATTTCCTACTTTCCTGTAATTAATATACACCATATGTTTATAAGAACTCAAAGAATTAATAAGCATGAGCCAAATGAAGGGTAAATCATAAATGTAATAGTGGTGGATTAGGGCTTTCTCTTTTTTCATTGACTACAAGATAAAGTTTAACAATTCGGGCACATATACATTTTTTCAGTGAGAACTAATTGTTCAATTGACCTAAAAATATATAGGTGTTCTAAAAAAAAAATCCAAAACCAATTAACATGCGGTCTTTGCTAGGTTGAAACTAACTATATCTCCCCTTGTATATATAGCAATATACTATAATACAAGATGGAAAGATTGGATGCTATACCTTGTGACATGAGCAAAAAACCAATCTTTTGTATAATTACTGGATCCAACTATATAGACTAAGTCATCGTGAGGATATAACTCTGCATAACGATTCCACAGTCTATATTGTCTAAGGCTATATGAGTCAAGATCTTAAGATATGCAAACCAATGTTTAATTTTGTCTTGGTTGTAAAATTAAATAAGATTATTAATTAGTATATTGACTTTTCAACAAGAGTTCTGTAAGGGTGGATCTTATATAACGGACTTGGATTTGGCACATAGAATTCATTTGCTGTGCGATCAAGAAACCTAATCTCCCAAAGTGTGCCTCCATCTCTAGGAGGCTGATAGATTAAATCAGTTAATTTTACTTTTGAACTTGCTTTTCAATATGAATGGAATAAGTAAAGTCATCAAAATGCTTAATCACTTATCAATTAGTGGTAAAAGATTATACTATTTATACTTAGAGATTAAATGATAGATGAATTAATGCAACGATCACATATTTGGATATATCAAGACAAGAATAATAATTTAAAAATGAAAAAGCAAGTATAATAATATCAAAAAGATCAACTTGACAGGTGCCTAGGTAGGACACTTCAATCCTAAGTATCGATAAGGGATGGACCTAAGTTGTCCAGTGAAAACTAAGATGAATAAATTGGTACTCATGGACAAATAGTTTTAGGGTCTAATTGATCGTTCAACTAAAACGTTTAAGACTATACATATATTATAAGAATTTGAAATTAGTGAAGACTAAATTTGTTTTCTTAAAATAGACTTATATTTTGAAAAAGAAAATATTTGTGGTCATGAGCCTTCAACCCCTATTCCCTCCTTGTATCCACCTTAATAAAAAAACCAAATTCTCATAGATATATAAAAGAGATTACTATCTCAATTCATATGTATAGGGCTTATATAAATTTTAAGAGTAAAAATGCATGTTATCCAATTTTTTTTTTAATTATCTAGGGGTTGCTAATTACAATTTTTTTCGCACAAAATGGAAATTCATCATCTCTCTTCTTGTAAATTGGTGTTGGGAATGTACAACAAATGTGAAACTGCATTTTGTGACATGTAAATGATGTTAAAAAATATTGTATAGGATAAATATATAAAGATAGATTAAAAACCTGGGCTTATGTTAACAAAAGAGCTACATTTGTAATCCCCGGTTCTTCTTGGGACCCATACATACAAGTTATAACTCCTTGCTATAACACCTCTAATTACGAAATTCCCTTTGGAGTATGCTTGTGTCCATAATTGATAACCCTGAAGTCAAATAAATACAAATTACAAAGAATATATAATAAATATCGAAATTGACTATATAATAAAATATTCTTCAGAGGAAACTCCCTTTATATCCTACTCCAAAAGTACTTACAGATGCAATAAGTATATTTACAGGAATGCATGCTGAGATACATATGCACAATAAACCTTGCTTTCTCTTTCCCATGAGCCAACAGGTCTTGGTGCGGCCAGACCAACATAAGCATTCGTTGCAGGCATTGGTTGCTTATTGATATACCTGAAATAACTCCATTATATACGTGAAAAGTGATGGGGGTGACATAAAACATAACTTGATTTTTGTTTTTCTCCTTCTTGTAGACAAATCAATATTGATTGAGGGATGATATATACCAATCTTGAACAAGTAATTGGCCTCTAACTTCTCCCCTTTGATTAGGTTGAGTGAAATCTTTCGAGAGTGGAAATGTATATGGCCAACTTGAGACTTCCTTCAACCTCTGTAATAGTTAAACTATAATTAGTATCTCGAGTGATATCCACTGTCTTGATTAGCTAAACCAATTAAAGTTTAGATGAGTTACCTTTTTTTTGCATCATTTTAAAGTACAAGAGGATTGTTCTTGGCTGAAACATCAGAATTGAGGTAGACATAGACAGGGCCAAAAACATTTTTCCATGGCTCCTCATCTTTGAATTTCATAGCTAGATCCTCTCCAGCATGGTGTCTACTAACAAACATCTGCACAAAGTTTTGAAATGCAAAAATATATAAGCTGAAAGCAAAGAATCCAATTAGATAGAACCATGTCTGGTATTCGTCCCAAGACAATAAACCATGCAACTTATGAGTATACCTAATATATAAAGACTAGTAATATTTGGAATTTAGGGTATTAAATCAAATTTGAAACCTTGGTCATAATGAGTTGATACTCAATTACTTCACCAATCTTCCAAGTACGAGTTTAAGTGTCTCAACTATGCTAATTTTGTAAAAGCATATGTGTTTAGTAGTACTTAAAAGACCTAGTCACTTTATATGTTCCAAGCAAAAGAGAGAAAAACACTTACGAAAAGCATGGTTGGACCCACATAAGTAAGGTCCTGCTTGAAAGGCCCACCCATGCAAAACTCGTTACTTGGAGTGATCATCCAAAACCATATCGGTGGATCAGTATTACTTATCCATCCATGAACCTTGTTATCGTTATTTTTGCATGAGTGTAGGTACTTGTCATCTACTTGCATTCATTTGTGTTGGCAAAACGAAAAGATCATAATATTCCAATCATCAAAACTTTGTCAATAAATGTCAAGCACCACCAGAATTCGAGACTCAAAACTGAAATTGATGTTACCATTATAACAAATAACTAGAATATTATATATATATATATATATATATATATATATATATATAAAATTAGTCTTGGTTGTAGGCCTGTGAGTCTAGGATTGAAGCTTTATAATAAGAATATATATAAAGACCAAGAAATGTAGTTAGATTAATTATTGATTAGAAAAGAATCATCACAACTTTGAATGGTGAAACATATAAGAACATATACCTCTCCTTGAAGATCTAGATTGGAGGGTTTTGTTAATAGGACAGCTTCTGGATAATCAAGGACTTTTCCATTTTGACGATCTCCTATTGTTGGCATCACCCTTTGCCTTTCATCCAACATAGTAATGAAACTTAGAATTAGTGATGTAACTTCAAATGAAAAGAGACATAACGTTGTTGACAAATGAAATGGTAATGAATGCACTAGCATATAAAGGGTGACTTCTTTCGAGAATGATTTCATGTCCGTAAAAAGAAAAATAACTATATTAGCTCGTAAGATCTTTCCCGTAGCTCAATTTATAATGTCGACTAATCATGATAATTTAATAAAGTAATTTTCAATAAAGATTTAGAATACTCGTGATGAGATAGGTAAAAATACTATTAATCCTTTTTAAACAAAAAATTATACTCCAACCTATAAATATTATGACATCAAGCTTGCGTGTTTTCTTCAAGCTTGAACACACCCCTTGCTTCTTTAATATTGATAGGAGGCCATCCTTTTAAGCGTTTAAAAACAGCATAAGTATATAAACCAGGAGAACCACGTAACATAATGAATCTCCTTGGTACTTTAAAATGTTAGAGAAGTTTCATAATGATAATAATTAATTAAGACTAGTTAAACAACAATTTTCTCGACTTAGGTTTGGCACCTCTTATTGACATTCAAGGGAACTTCTCTGCCATTGTCAAAACTATTATTCCATGTCCTGACAAATGAAATTTCTACTTGGTTATCGTTATACACAATGATCTTGTAACTTGTCCCTGACAGCCTACATGATTTGGCCAAATCAGCTTAGCCAAGTATTTGCATATCATGCATATTAATTTTGTCATTATGAAAAAAGAAAAGAAAAGGTAATATAAATACTCACTTGATAGTACTTGTCCTTGCTCCTGCCTAGTTATAATTCATATACCAGTACCTACATAATATAATTTTTTTAAGTTTGAAATAACTTGTACCTACATAATATATATTTTTTTAAGTTTGAAATAACTTGGAAAAAATTGAATCGTAATATGAAAATCTTTCTTTTAAATTGCTATGAGATATTTAGTAAGAATTAGGGTAAGTCGAAATTTTAGCAAGTGACTCTACATACCCTTTATCATATTCTGGTTGATGGCTTGCAAGTAGATTCTCAATTCCATTGTATGAAATTTTGGTCACTAATCCATCAGGAATAGACAAGGTGATGTTTAAAATGCCATTTGTCATTGTCACCTATTGATTTTCACCATTTAGTTTAAAAAATAGAAATAATAAAAACAAAGTAAAAGAAGACATTTATATTTCGAATTTGGCTTATTATTCAACAGTCTTTTTTCACTAAGTTTGTCCATTATCATTATAGATGATACCTTTTGTCTTTTATATTTCTATTTCTATCACCACTGGTCCTTCCATCAATGTTCGTTAAAAGTTGAATGAAAGTATTATATGAGTAACACGTGACTTCGGTAGAAGCATTAGAAATTGGACGAAAGTATGAGATGTACATCCAATTTCTAGTTGATATTAATGATATATAGGACTAGTGGTGACATAAAGTAGAAGCATAAAGGGCTAAAAGGTCACTACAAGATTTCAGATTAGTAGCTATATGCCTATATATTCTTTTTATTACACTTGAAATAAGCATAAAAGAGTAAAATAATAACTTTTATGTTAATTATTTCTTTAAATAAAATAAAATATTTATTACATTTTCAACTGTAGTAATGATATTGAAATTTTTATACTTAATAGTTTTTAAGACAAAAAAAAATATTTTTTACACTTGAAAGAGTAACTAATATAAATTTCAAAAATGCATTTGTGACCATCTCAAACCGTAACGAAGTTTGAATTTTATTTTGGTCTGTCTAAATTAGCTTCACTTCCAAGTATAACAAATATTAACTACACTTCCAAATGCAACAAACATTAGTTACACTTTCAAGTGTAGTATCAATTTTTAGTTAAATTGGAAATATTTAGGCTTTGACTAAGAATAACTAGTCAATTTGTTCTACTTTTAAATATAACTAGGAGCTACAATATGAGTAACTACTGGTTTGATTTCTTGTAGTAGGTATTATCTATAAAGATAAAAAATTAACTTATTAAAAATAAAAAAGATTAAGGACAAATTAAAAAAAAAACCATCAGAATTTGATATTGATATCTATAAAATATGTGAAATATGAATAGTTTGCTGTGTAGCTTTACTTGCTCTTTGTTTTCAAACAATCACACCGTAGGTGATTGTAACTACTCCTTGTTGACGACTCCTCCCCATACTTTCCTACAAACAATAAGTAAAACACACAATATAATGCGACTACTTCTCTTAGGCTTAGTTGACATTGCTATAAAATGCATGACCATCCCTAATTTGGTGATTGAAGAGTGACATAAAATATTTTTCGATAAAGAAATATTTAGTTCAACTAGCAACTACAATCGCCATAATTAATATTCAGTCACTAATTAATGACACTACTTGCCTTTTGTGTTTTACTTTAATTGTTAAATTGTGGTGCACCTCTTCTATCGCACTATAAAAGTGACAATATGCATAAAAAAGTGAATTTTCAGTTGTAGAAAATAAAATGCACTGTGATAGTAGTTGAAAGCCAAATATTAGTATAAAGGATATGCTTTTTGGCCATACTGTAAGATCTGAGTAATGTGTTTCATTACCCTTTTATCATTTTACCTCGATTTCATATGTTAATAATTCATATATTAAGCGCTAGATTAGTATAGGTATTGCAATTTACTATTGTTATTTTAAAAGTATTAAATTCAAATTTGCTATTGAGAAAAGTTATTTTATTGTTTGGTAAAAAAATTAAAAAAAAATTATTGTTGGATAAAAAATAGTTTGTGATTTGTTTAGTTAAAATTGTTGTTTAAAGTGATATTTATGATTTTATTTATTTGATTCTGATATGTTAGATTTTTTGTAGTTTTTAAATTTACTAAAATTTTCTATAATTTTTTATTTCTAATTCTATTATTTTTTTAATTATTTTTAGTTTTTTAATTTATTCATTTTTTTTAAGTTTTCAATTTTGTTTGACTAATATGTTTAATCCTTAATCAGTAATGAATATGTTGTAATTGTTTTAATTAATAAAGGGTATATATAAATTTGCTATTTATAAAATATAATTTGAGAAAAATTAGCATAATTGATTCATTTTTAAAACTCTCTTTTAGGCTACTCAACTCGAAATTCAGTTGTTCTATCTATAACCAAACACCTTTATAGCTACTTCTTTACAGAACTTTTTTCTTTTCTTGGTGAACCTGAACTGCAAGGAAGCTGTAAGGTGACTTTCTTTAAAAACATTATTTTGAGAAATTAAAAATCACTTCTAAAAAAAATTAAAAATGAGCTTTTTTCATAGTTTCACCTTTTTTAGAAATCTAACCCAAATATTTATTGTAAAAAGTGTATTTTTTCAAAAAGTATTTTTCCAAAAAGTAATCCAAAATAGATCCTTAGACTCTCAACTCTGTCATGTATATGGTAAAAATACCTATTATGGAGGAAGGAGCAGGGAGAAAAAGAAAAGAATGACCGAGTCAATGCTCATTCGAGATTAATTACAAGATCAATTTCTTGAATAGAGATTTTTTGGGAATTTGGCAATCAAAAATTTTCTTCTTTAATGTGTCCATATTTTTAAATTGAAATATAGAAAAATAGTTTTAAAGAAACCTGCTCAAAATCTATCTACATCTGTAATCTATAATCTATAATCTATAATATATAATAAAGTAAAATAAATTATAATTTTGTGCTGTCAAATGACGCTCTATATGACAAGCTTTCCATAATTACTTATCAATTAATTAAATATGCTTATTCTTAGTTCATTTTTTATTTTTCATCATTTATTTAGTTACATTCCTGTATTAAATATTTTAATTTAATTAATATTATACCCTTTCTCTATATATATTATCATTGTTTTATTAATTACATAGTATATAATTGTTTCAATAACTATAGTAAGATAAAAAAAACTCTATAACTTTAATATATTCAATCACATATATTGCTTCCTGTGCATCGCACGGGTATTACACTAGTATTATATAAAAAAAGATAAATACTTTTTTTGTACATGCCACATGTCTTCATGCTAAGCCTTTTTATATCTAACAAATATATACACACACAAACAAAAAAAATTTATTGCCTAATTTAAATATATTCAATTACCAATTAAAAATACTATTTTCTCATCTAAAACAACATTCAGAATTCTTTTATTGCTTTTTTTTTTATACCAAATCATTTTTATTTTACTTTCTCAATTTAAATATTTTATTCAACTACTAACAATTTCTCATAAAAACATTATTACTATTGCAAAGTTACCACAATTTAAATTTTAAAAGATATATTTGTATTTATTCTCACATAAAATGTTAAAATTAACCATTAATAATAAATATATACCTATGCTATGTACTGGGTATGATCTAGTTTGTTGTGTATGATTGGAAACATGTTGAGAAATATGAAGACTCCTAAGGTTCTATTATAAAAAACAATTGGTTAATATAAAGAGTAGCCCAAAACCTTTATATAGTGATCTTGAATTTTGAGATTTTTCGATGTGAGACTTTTTATATGGTGTAACAGCCCTCTCACATGTGACTTGAAATAGTGTCTGCTCTATTTCACAGATTCGAATTGGCTTGGATGGTAATTGGAAACTAGACTTCGACTTGGATGGTCGTTTGGTCCGGAATAGAGATGGTTGGATCGACCACCAACGACCCAGAGCAGATGCAGCTCAGTTGCTTGTAGGGATAAGCCATCATGTGAACGGATGTGTATGAAGAACGAACTTGACAAGTCACACGTGGATATATATGCAGCATGGAGTGTCCATGTGTAACCGTCAAGCTCGTTCATTGTGCACATCCGTTCACGTGGTGAACTATTCCTACAAGCAGCTGAGCTGCATCTAGTCTGGGTCATGTTAGTCCATCTCTATTTCAGGCCACACAACCATCAAGTTCGGTCCAAAGGTTGTGGGGATTTATCATACCAAAGTGGTGCACACAACCTATGAATCAATCCAAGTTCCATCCGTCGTCACACCATAGTGGTGCACATGACCCTCGAATCAGTCAAGCAGTGTTTGCACTATTCCATGTTACACATGAAGGGTGTTACAACATATAAAAAGTCCCACATTGAAAAATCTTAAGAACTAAAATCACTACATAAGGTATTGGGCTAGACCTTATATTAATTAAATCAAACCTATAAAGTGCACAAATTTATTTTTCTTTGAACGTATTGGCGAAAATATATGTCATGAGGCTATTAGAAATGTCTAAGCAATAAATAATATAAGAATAATGTTTTATGCCACCCCTCTTTCATATGGTAATAATTCGTTTATTGAATATTATATATCTCGTCTCTCAATTTTTCAGTACGTGCCAAAGTTAATTAAATGACTCCATGTATATACATACTTACTATTTTTAGGGCCTGTTTGGATTGATTTTTTTCAAAAGCGCGTTTTTTAGCAACTTTTAAAAAATAGCTTTTTTTGAGAAATTGAAAATTCTGGCTTCTAAAAAAAGCTGTATTTGAGATTTTTTCAGAGTTTCAACTTTTTTGAAAACCAAATCAAATAGTTAGTGCAAATTTAATATAAATTTTTTGGAAAAAAAAATACTATTTTCTTAAAAAAATTCAATCCAAACAGGCCCTTAGTCATTCTCACCTTAATGAAACTCAACTTCTAAAAGAAGGAATCATTAAAAATAGTGTACATATATACATACATACATATATATATGTATGTATGTAGTATGTATGTATGTATAATATAAGCAATATTTAAGAAGATACCTGATCATTCATAAATAATAATTATTTGAAATAACCAAGAATTGATGCAAGAAGGCTACTCATGGATCCTGTCACGCCTCTTGATTTGTGTGGTAAGAATTTTATGTATTTAATGCCGAATCTTATATATTTCTATATATCTATATCTATATATTTTGCATACTTCTTTTAATGAATACCACATGTATTTATTTTGTGAAACGCTTTTCTTTCAAAAGTTCATGCCTTTTTTCAACACTGTCCACACCTTTTATAACTAACTTTTTCGATTTAAGTGCCCTATTGAATTATTGAATATCTTTTATTAAAAAGAATGATTAACATGAAAATTTTATCTACGAGTTAAATTTTACACAACTATATTTTTATTTTGTACAGAAAATGTTTACATATTTGTCTTTAAGCAAATAATTTTATCACCAATATTTAATTATGTGCATCACACGGACAACAAACTAGTTTTGTTATATAATGAAGGATGAAGAGGTGAAATAATGATATGTAGCAATGATCATATAATAAATTTAGGCAATATATGAAAACAGTGTAAATATCAGGGGAGTTGGTATGCAAGGACATAGTCCATTTACTTTACACAATTTTTTTAGTGTAATATAGTAGAAATATGGATCCATTTTGACCTTGGGGCTAGATGGATCCATTGTGATCTTTAGGCTAGATTTAATGTTGTCGTCATTAAAAGAGAAGAAAACAAAAACTATTAGCTAGAAATCACTTAAACTAAAATGGAAGTGTTAACAGAGGAGAATTACTAAGTTGGATGCATGTACTAACTCGGGATGATAACTGCAATCACAAGGGAATATTAGGAAGAATTGAGCAACCATTCCCAGCCACCAAATGAACGATAACTTCTTACAAAACTCCATTTTTCCCTCAATGGTCCCTGCAGATTATTACACCTATATATATATAGAACAAAAACAGGTCATATTGTTCTCGTAAGAGAAACTAAAAGTAAGAAAAAGATTGACCATTAGTATATCGAGAATCATAAGGACCAAAGATAGAAATAGAGCAAACGGTTTTGAAGGATTCTATGATTTCTGCAATAAGATTTACAAGAAATTATAGCATGCATTTTCCAAGCTGATGATTATATGAGAAGTAAAACTTCTGTTCGCTATCTATAAATTACTTAATGTCTCTTCGAAATGAAAATACATTTGTTTCTCAAGCAACAAGCAGGAAATTAAACTCGAACCCGTCAATGAGTGGATCGTTGTTTTCTCGTTTGGCAATTGCTTCTCTAAGTAAAGTCACAACATATTAAAAGTTCAATGTATAAGCAAATGTTTTTAGGTTTTTATACATAGATTTAAGATTTTCAACACATGGTTTACCTCATTCAATAATTATATGCTCACTTTAGGAATGTGCAAAATTGGAACATAATCTAACCCACAGGATTTAATTAGGTAGCCTAGTTGTTTTCCAGTAATCTTGTTGGATTTATAGAAGAAAATGGAGGTAATCCTATTGGATCTCCTTAATTTATTAATCAATGCATTCAGTGTTTTGCCGAATCAAGGATACAACTCTTTTTATCCTTATACAATAGACTATAGAGAATGATGAATTATTAGTTTTTTCTTTTATTCGATATGATAAATTATATATAGTTTACAAAGGGCAATATTAATAATTTCTCGGAGATGCTGCTTCTGATCCCTTTTTTTTAAAAGAAAAGAAGAGAAAAGGGTTTGCAAGAACCAAAGCTCTAGAGGTACATCTGCAAGAAATAAAGATATGGAGGAATTCGAATATGAATTACATAGTAAATTTGTTAGGCAAAGTGTTCTAGAGTTAAAACAAAAATAAATTACCTACTATACCTAAGCAAATTTTACTATGCACTACATGTACTATACACCCTAAAAGCATGCTGCACCTTTTCATGCGTGGATCACGTGCTTAGAGGGTATTTGGTTTGGGTTTATTGAAAAACTACTTAAAGTATCTTTCATTTGAAGTTATTTTTTTTATTTTTGATTTTAAGTAGTTATTTATTTAAATAAACATTATAGTTATAAAAATAAGTATTTACAAGTTTAGTTAAAGTATGTTAAAAAGTAACTTATATTGTTAAAATACCTATGAAAGACATGAAAATAAAATATTAGTTAATACACAATGTAAACATAATTATTTAATTATTTCTTAAAATATATTATCATAATGTTACAAATTTATAATTCAATTTTTATCACATATAATATAAATATATGATAATTATTAAATAAACTATAATAATAAAGATAACAGGACAAGTATAAGATAAAAGAATATAGATAGTTAAGTAATAAAGATTTTAAATGATCTAGTCGAACATGCTTTTTCTCAAAGTATTTAAAGATATAAAAAGCAAAAGTTAGGAATAGAAATTTTTTATTCTCAACTTAAAGCCACTTTGAAAAAACACCTTTTTTTTAAAAAAGCCAAACCAAAAATTCTCTTAGTTAAAAAAAATCATTTTTGAACTCTTCGTCATTTCTCCCCATCTTTTTCAATATCCTCCCTCTCTCCACTACTATTTCTCTCCATAATTGATTATCAAATTTGAACACTTCTTCGCCATCTCTTTCCCTTCGCTCTCTCCTCATCTATCTCCACATACATACATATACATATACATACATACATCTATACTATATAATAAAGCAAAATAAGTTGTAATTTCATGCTGTCAAGTGGCGCTCTGTATAATAAGATTTCCATAGTTACTTATCAATTAAATATGCCCATTTTTAGGTCATTTTTTGTTTTTCATTATTTATTCAGTTTTATTCATGTATTAAACATTTTAGTTTAATTAATATTATACCCTTTCTCTATATATATATATCAATCATTGTTTTATCAATTTCATAATATATAATTGTTTCAATAACTATTTAATAAGATGCAAAAACTATATAGTTTTAATATATTCAATCATATATGTGGCTCCGTACGGGAATCACCCTAGTTTATATATATATATATATATATATATATATGTATATATGTATCTATACTATATTATATAGAAGAACCCAATTTAATATAATACTAACAAGTGTCGCACAAATATAACCTTCTATTATATCCTCCTATTTTCAAGTCTCAATTTACGGCTATTCAAGTATCGAAACTCCAATTATACCTTATCCAACCGTCAAGATTTATATTCAAATTTATTTAAAATTGCCTTATTTAGTGAGATTTATATTGATTTACTAATTTATTTTAATATTTATATATTATAATAGAAAATCATGACATGCAATCTAGATTGATTGTATATATCTATGGTAGCTTACTAATTTAGTTCATACCAAATTTTGACCTATTTTAATTGATTTCTTTTACTATAAAAAAAATTAGTACTATATATGGTAAAATACAAGTGATTGCAATGTTTAGTAGCATAAAATACTTTTTTTTTAAAAAAATCATATATTTTGCAACACGTGCATGGCACGAATGTTAGACTAGTATGTATATATAACTCAATATTTGCTCCAAAACTATGACATGTCAATCCTGTCAAGTCTCCAAATGTCACTACTACCAAGTTTCCTATTAAAGCTAAACATAAGATAATAAGATTAAATCCTAAAACTATCAAATAATATAACAAATTTGGAAATGTCAAAAAATAATTTAAACTCAGATAAGTTTTAAGGAATCCAACAAAATACATACATCTAACTAATAAATAATTCAATAATTTAAAATAAGTTTACCAGAAAATTAACTCCATTTCTTTAGCATATTATTAGTGTATTAATGTATAATATATTAGGGCATGTTGTTTAAGGTTAAATATTCTAATTGTATTACTTATCTTAAAAGTCATATTTCTTGTACTACATATCTTGTACTAATATAAATATTTGTCTAATACCCCTTTGGAGTCTTGAACTCAATTGTGCTTAATAAACTTTTATATGGTATCAAGAGCCAAAGGGCCTGCTTGGATTGGGTTTTATCAAAAACGCTTTTTTTAATAACTTTTAAAAAATAACTTTTTTGATAAGCTGAAAATTCTGACTTCTAAAAAAAGCTATATTTGAACTCTTTTTCAGAGTTTTATCTTTTTTGAAAACCAAATCAAATAGTTATTACAAATTTAATGTAATTTTCTTAAAAAAAAGTACTTATTCCTAAAAAAAAAAAACTAATCCAGACAGGCATTTAATAGTGTAAAGTAGCCTTCAAAATGAAAAAGGAACGAATACATATACAGTCGTGATATTAGTTTCTCATATATCGAACTTTCTTAAGGCATGATGTTAGTTTCAAAATTAATCAAGATTTATGGATTTGATTATGTGATTTAGCAAAGAAAAAAAGATCCTTCCAATGATATGGATTTCCCAATTAACAAAATTTTACAACTTTGAGAATTATTCATAAATGATTTTTCTTTTTTGAAAATGATTAATTTTTTTATATTCGCAAAAGGATTGTTTGGATTAATTTTATTCAAAAGTGATTTTTTATAACTTTTAAAATATTTTTAGATAATTAAAATATTTGACTTGTAAAAGAAGGTGGATCCGAGTTTTCAACAGTTTTAACATATATTTGTTAAGTTAAGCAAATAATTATTTTTTTAAAGAAAGAAAACTGATTTTTCATAATAAAAAATCACACGCTTGCCATATAAAGTTGTGAGAATATGAAAATTTATATATTTTCCTTGCCATATAAAGTTGTGAGAATATAATAAAATAACTTGCTATACGGATATGATTTTATTTTCCTTACCATATAAAATTGCTGGATGGTTTTCTAAATTATGAATTTAGAATTTGTAATAAACATAGCATTCAACTAACTTACACCATAATTCCAAAATGGTATGAATTGAGATTATACACATAAGCTTGCCAAAATAAGCTGCACTAGTCATTATTTTATATATATATTATAGATAGATAGATTATAGTAGGGAAAACATCTTCTATTGATTAGTGTGGAATATGTTGCAAGAATACACTACAACAATTAAGTACTTGGGCCATGAGTGATCCGTGACAAAACATTATAATTCTTGTGGCTAAAACATTTAGTCACAAGAATTTTTGTTATCATTGGTTGTGGCACGAAGGCCCATGACTAAAGACATACGTCACAAAAAAAATTGTTCCGTGACTACATTATAACTTTAATTATAGGATTCCCCGTAGCTGAAATCCATACTTAATTAGCCACATGGTATCTCGTGGCTAAAATCTATAGCTAAGTTTGCCACATAATATCCCGCGACTAAAATCCATAACTAAATTTTGCCACATGATCTCTCGAGACTAGAATCCACAACTAAGTTTGTCGCATGATATCCCGTGGCTAAAATCTTTTTTAAAATTTATATTCAAAAGCCATAAAAACATGTTTGAAATTTATATTTCAAAACCCATAAAACATGTTTTGAAATTTATATCTATCATTTGTAAGAATCTATGCATCCAAGAAAAGATCTAAAAAAGATCATATTACAAAAATAAAAATTATTTTAGATGTTTCTACAAAGTAATAGTCACGAATCATAAAAAAACACTAATTCTCTAGCATCAATAGTTTACAACTTCATCAAAATCATCGCTTCGTTAGATTGCAAGTACATACGCAATAGCAAATACTAGAAGTCAAGCAACTCCTTGCCCAACCAATGTCTATAGTGAAGTGAATGCAAACATTTTCTGCAATCACTATGCAGCTTGAGAGATCCTTTCACAGCAAAATAAAATAATCAAGCATTTCTTTGGCAAATAAAATTTGGTGAGTTATCATTTTGCTCCCAAAACTACTTCAAACCATCCTCACAATATGTAATTGCAAGATAATATCTGTATATGAGCTAGAAGCGTTTTTTCCTTTTGTAAACATTGCCCATAGGTTGACTATAGCGATAGATGATATGCAGATTCAATTGATAAGAATTTAATGACAGTGCCTGAGTATGGTCGGACAATACAAAAGCCATCAGATTCAATTAGAAATAAACTACTATAGAATGTAACAAATCAGCCATAACTAAAATAAGATTTACAGTAATTGTTAAGATGAGACAGGACGTAAAGAAAAGCTTCTGGTGAAACAAAAAGAAAATAAAAAATTGATAAGCAGCCATCTTCAATTAACAACAGACAAAGTAAGACAAAATTTGCACCTGGTAGTCAATTGGCAGCATTATGAATCTCCTTTCAACATAGGCTGTAGACAAATATGTAAAAAGAACTTGGAAGAAAATTTTAGTGTGGCATTACATCAAACATTCTGTGCGCATAATCTTCAACAAGCTTGGTGTAAGGATATGGCACTATTAAATGCTCATTAGCCCCAATGCATAGTCATGTTTGATCGTACATCAAAATACAACATATAATAAGTCTAAAAATAATGATTCAGAATCAAAACTTAGTAAATACATGATTTAATAACATTATTTTCCTTTCACTCTCAAAAGCATCTGACAGGTACATTACAACATAAAAGTACAGAGCTTATTACCACTTAGTATTGTCCTCTATAAGTCTTTCTTCTTACTTAAAAGGAAGTTGCAATGCTGATAAAACTATGTACACCACTACTAGTGGTATGTTCTAGATAAAGTTTCGAGAATGTGATATATCCTTTGTTTACCAAGCACACATAGAAAAGTGTCTTAAGTAATATATTTACCTAATTGAAGCACCTAATGGGCATATGCCTACCTTATTAACACCAAGGAAGAATACAGAGCTTTCACCTGCAGCATTGACCTCAAACATATTCCGTTCATAATGTAGAGAGTTGCAATTCGCATATACCTTATAATAAGAAACAGTGTATTAAACGAACTCAACAAAGTCGAGCAAAAACTTAAGCTAAATAGCAAGTATTAAAATTCAAATCAAGAGACAGAATCAACAATTAAATAAAAGACTATACTATATGATTATATGCCATAATTACATTTTCATGAATATTTTAACTTGAGAGAGGATTCGAGCATAATCTTAGTCAAGTGATACTTGCTGCTTGTAACAAGTCAAATATTTCAGATTTATTAAGGTGAGCTCAGAATCTCTTCAGGCAAGCCTTGAGTTCCTCAAAAGTTATTTAGCCACTGATGTCCGTCTATTCATCTCGAACGTTTCTTTTAGCCCTCTAGTTTCTTCTTCTAAGAGATTCTTTGCAATAATCTAGAGGGAGAAAATTGATCGAGAAATAGTTACAATTAAATGTGAGTATAAAGAGCATAAGTTTTGCATAAAAACTATTCAATTAAGAAAATTATTGTTATTTTTGGTCCACGTTCACTGTGCCTTTTTTAAGAAAGAGTTCTTTGTTATAGGAAGGATTCTCGCCTCGAGAGCCATTTTCTTAAGTTTGTTCGTTCTGGAGAATTGTTTCATGCAACTAAATACTGCAGATTCCGGAGGCCTATTAAGAACCATACCATGAATCTGCATCCAAAAGTGGCCTGCATAACATAGTTCCAGTTATCAATCTCCAAACAAAAATTTTATAGTTCAGAAATTTTATACTTCAGAAAAATTTTATAATAAATCATGGACATAACTTACAACTTGCTCAGCTTAGCAAACATTTGATCTAGTCAATAGCTATGAGATACCGCATAGATCAAAGCAAGAATAATTAAGATACAATCACTTCAAATAGTAGCCAACAATAATAGAAAACAAAGTAATCCATAAATAAACAAAACGCGATTAAAATATAGCAACATCAGACTCGAGAAACCAAGGGAATTGCCAACTTATGGTGTTGCCGAGAGCAAAACATTGAGGAAAAGCGAAGACTACTCCAATCACAACATGGTCTCATCTACGTCCTTGTCGGAGGCCGAGTCGCATTCGAGAGCTGTGATAGTTCTTCATTGGCATCGATTGTTTTTTGCTGCCTAGCTCACAAAAATCAATAGATGAAATTTCTCAACGACTAAAAAAAATAGTAGAACTGCACCAAAGCGAACAAATTGAATAAATCAAACATCAGAACAGTTGTTCGACATTCGAAGACTCTGGTTCACGTTCTTGAATATGAGCAAATCACCTAGCCTAGATCTCTAAACAGCAATTTCACCGAAATATACAAATTCTAGAGATTGCGAAGCTAACAATCGAAAAAAAAAAAAAAAAGTACATGAATTGTGAAACTTGGATACAAATTTGAAGCTAGAGCCCTTAACTGTCGATATTACCTGTAGCAAATTTTGATACTAAGTGTAAAATGGCCATGGGTTTATTACCCGTGACAAATTTTGGCACTAATTTCTTTTACTTGCCATGACTTTTGACTTTCCGTAACTAATTTTGTGGCACAAGTGGCTAATTGTTTTAGTGATAACAAACTTAATTAATGTATTTATACATTAATCCTGGTGCATTTTTACAATGTGTTCATCATCATACGAACTTACAATTTTTTTTTTTCAACTAAACAATCTCAAATAAACATGAAGTGTTCCCTGTACAAAATTTTATCCCTTCCCTTTTGGGATAAAATAGGAAAACGATCCAATCATTGTTAACTTTAAAAAATAAAAGTGATTGAATCATGTATTTACAGGGGAAAAAAAAAGAGATTGACTCACGTGTAATTAATGTATTTACAATGGGTAAAAGAAGAAACAATTGATTATACAGAACCACCAAAATTGGATGATTTGTGCACTTTCTCTTGGTAGAAAATGATTTGTACACTTGGTATGCAACTTATTCAGCTTCCGGGGGTCCTTCAAGACGAATGTAGTCATACATGAGCCCTGTGAAAGGACTTATGCTGTTTGCTTGCTTTAAGAAGATCGTGTTTCTTCCATTAACAAGTAGAGAACCTGATATGTCGACATTGTACAATATATATATACCATGAATCCCATGTCTTGCTATGGCATTGTCTCTTCCTATACGTCTCGTGGCGAGAAGCGGTGTGTTGGGATGGTTGATCCAAACCTAAAGATGCATAGTTATCGAAAATGGTTAAACAGTAAATAGCCCTTCAATAAGATTTACTAGATTCATCTTTAACTTTGAAGTTGTATTAGAAGATAAAAACGGATTGAAATACCCTAAAATTGAAAGAATAAAATAAATCACATACTTGCAATTGCGCGTAAGTGGCTGAGGCTAATGCTAGCCGTAGTTTGTAAGTCCCCCTTCTGATTACTTCTCCAAGATCAAAGATAATTCGCCATGTTGTTGGGACATATGTCTTGTTTGCAGCTCTCCTGCAAAATGCTTAGTAAAATAAGAACAAGTACAAAAAAAATCGTAGTTTTTCTGCATTACTTTGCTGTTAGTTTCATGTATAATACATCTTTATGCAATATTCTGTTTAATTTCATAATTTGAGAAAAAGATTGATAACTTGAACAAAGTCCTTCAATGTAGAAAATCATTTAATTATTTAAGGTATACTTTTATGAATATGTGATATGTCAATCGAAAATAGAAATAATGTTTTAGTTGTAAACATATTACTCAGACAGTTTGGGTTTTCTGTACTCGAGAGATTTGTCTTTCTTGCAAGTTCCATTGACTCAGAATCCATATAGCAAGCTTCTTATCAATCTATATGCATATATAAATAGAGAGGATGAAGAGAATATAAAATACCTGTTGACATGAGCAAAGAACCAATCTGTCTTATAATTGCTTTCCCCAACCCTGTAGACTAAGTCTTCATGGGGATATAGATCCGTGTACCGATCCCACAGCCCATATTGTCTAAACCTGGAAAATTTGTAACATCCATATGGGTTCTTTAATGTGGTACCAATATAACAAAGCAGACGTTTAATGTTTTTATTGGCAATAAAAATAAAATCTTTTGCTTATGTCTAGAAAACTAACTTTTGTTTGTGACGATAGAGTGGGTTCATGAGCTTTGGAGACGGGTCAGGCACGTAGAATTCAGCAGCTGTACGGTCTGGGATGCCGATTTCCCAAAGGGATGGACCATGTCTTGGCGCTTCATATACAAGAAGGCCCAATTTAATTTCATCTTCTGGAGCACAGTTATTTCACGTGTTAAATCAAACAATCATTTCATAAGTTGGTGATTTCAAAACTCATTTAGATTGATTTTTTTTTTAAATATTTTTTCTCTATAACCACGTTAAGATTCAGTAAAAGCTGATTACTTGAGTTGATCTCTATGACATCGTCATACTTGTAATCACCAAGAACTCCAGGGATGAAAGCATAAAGATTGTAACTCCCTGGTCGAACACCTTCGATCATGAAGAACCCATACTCATCAGCCTGAACCCAAAATTGATAACCCTGATAAACACAAAACAAAAATTTTTAGAAATTTATTTGCAATTTGAGGCTTTTTCAATCATTCAACGAAGAAATACCAAATCAAAAAGCGAAAAGTAATTAATTCAAATATGTGAGTTAAATCACCTTATTCTCCTTTTGCCATGAACCAACATCTCCTATTGGTGCCAACCCAACATAAGCAGACTTGGCAGGCATAAGCTCTTTGTTGATGTACCTATCACGAAACTTCAAGCGGCCGCTAACCACACCCCTTTGATCCGCATGAGGATAGTCTTTCGCGAGTGGAAAATCATACGGCCAGTTTCTTGTCTCTTTCAGCATCTAAGAAATAATTTGATTACATTTATTTATTTATTTATTGTGCTTAACACTAATGTGAAGGTATGTCATGACATGTACATTGCCAATCTACTTTTAGCATCTGAGAGTATAGCAATTGTAAGCATAATGTAGAGGTAATTACTTGCGGGGTAGTAGTAATAGTAGTATTGCTCGTTTTGTTATACCTGTCTCTTAGCATCTTCCCAAAGTGCTTGAGGATTATCACTGGAATCAGAGTTAAGATAGATGAAAATTGGACCAAAAACTTTCTTCCATGCTTCCTTATCTCGTAAACTGACTCTCATATCAGGGCCAGCATAATGGTTGCTGAAAAACATCTGTAAACCGTGAATTAAGATGAATGATTAGTCCTGCATGTATGAAACTCTTGCTATGTACGAAAAGATCAAGGGGCTATAAGATTGTAAAACATGGTCCTTACAGCTAGAGATATTGGACCAGCGTGAGATGTTAGGTCTTGTTTCACAGGGCCGCCTGTACGGAACTCATCACTTGGTGTGATCACCCAAAATCCTGTCCGGGGCTGAGAAGATATCCACCCGTGTACCCGGTTATCTTTGTTGTCAGTTGAGTACTGGTATTTATCATCCACCTGCATAATACCCAAATGGAACGCTAAAATTAGTTTTATGTTCATGTTAACACATAGAAAGATATTGAGTTTGTGAGGTTAATAATAGCAAGAAGGCATCTACCTCCCCTTTTAGACGTGGATTAGCAGGAAATTTCAACAAAACAGCTTCTTTATAGTCCAGGATTTGGCTTGATGCGCGATCCTCATAACTAGGCATCACCCTTTGCCTATCATCGGATACAACCATATAACGGAACCTGATTGATCATATGACCCATAATTAAACGATTGATTTGCTTCATCATATGTAGCTGTGGATGCTCTTTTTTGATGAAATGGTAAATTCAAATCTTAAACTGATTCTTATAGGATCTTACAGTTTCTGTTGCAGTTTGAATGCGATTCTTGCTTCATCAATGTTTAACGCAGGCCATCCCTCTAAGTGGTCAAATATAGCATATGAGTAAAAACCAGAACTGCCTCGCAGCATTATAAACCTGCGTTTATTTCCATCACACATTCAGAAAAATCCAGTGAAATGTGATCCACAATTTCGATGCACAGGCTTATTAGTTTTATTACCACTCCTTAGACAATACCTTTTGTCAATATCTAAGGGAAGACCATCACCACGATGCCTAGGATTCCAACGTTGTGTGAATGAAATCTCTACTTTGTCATCATCTTTTGCTACAACTCTAAATCTTGTCGCTTCAAGACTGCAGAACAAAATGCGATTAATTCGATTGAATTTGAAAGCCTAATTCAATCAATCTCTCGTGTTAAGATGAGAAAGAGACTTTACATGTCGAAATGTCTTATGCCTTTGCCTGGCCTGCTCCACACAATATCCCAATACCTAAATTCATTAAGCGCAGAATAAATAATGGAGTTACAAGCCATTAAATCTACAGAAAATGTTAACTAATTTTCAAGCACTTGGCTTACCCCCTCCGGCCTCTGTCGTTGCGGTACTCCAACAGATTGTAAATCCCATTGTAACGTATACGAGTAACCTTACCACCAGGATTGGAGAAGGTAACTTGAGCAATACCATTGTCCATCATCACCTGCAAAAAATTATTTTTAGATTAATTATGATGCAAGCTACTAATTACATAAGTTTAGTGCTTGTCTTAATCATCAAGTAATCGATTATCTACATATAGGATAGTAATGATATAGCGAGTCCTTACATATTCATCATCGGTACGCAGTCTGACTGGGGGAGACGATTTCATCTCTTCATCACTCGAGGCAAGTACCCGTCTGCAATTTTAAACAAAAAAGAAAAATGAAAAATGAAAAATGAAACATCTTAACATACAAAATTGTTGACTGATATAAGATAGGAATTTTCATTCGATTATGATGAGAATGATTCAAAGTATTAGGTATGGTTTTAGGTGATCTTGTTCAAACTTCAAGCTCCGCGAGATATACGTAACAAAGTTTAGTAACTAATGCATATTATTATTAATTTTTGACGATTGTTACGTTTATTTTTCTTACGTACTTGACATGCAAAGCAAGAGTACTCATGAACGAGACTTATTGTACCTTGTTGAACTCTGCATAGAGCTATCAGCAGCAAAGAATATCTCAGAAGAAATTTCAAGCCATAACACAACAAGAAAGCACCATTGCCTCTTCCACCCCATCTTCTTCATATATATACTCCACAATCGTCCAAGCTGGAACGTTCTGCTCACCGATGGGATAGAACGTTCAAACAATATTTTCAATAAAAAAACTGAAGATAATTGAACTCATGGAAAGCTATGCATGAAGGGCTTAGCAATCTAAGAACGGAAGAAACCTCGCCAAAAAATAGAAAGAACTTTTGAAGAAAGTCTATTTTCTGTGATATGGCTTCCGTATCTTTAGCTACTTTCTCTGGAGATTTTTCAATGTTATGGGTGGATATTAATCAATGGCTAAGGAGTAGAATATAGGAGAAGAAGGTTTAGGGGTTATTAAAAGTCTAAGACCAACTTATATTTCGACAATAATACCAAGACTATTCACAAATCTCGGAGAAAATGATCCTATGAAGACGGAGACAGAACGGTTGGCTTTTGGTAATATTTGGTAATTCAAGTTTCTATATTTGACCATTGCGAAAATATGTCGTGGGATGTGTGTACCATGGAGTTGTTGTTCTACTCTGTTTCAACAAATACACTAAGGTCAAAGTTTATTTATATTCCAATACTCCATTTGGTCAAACATGACTATGGCGTGGAGGACCGTCTCGATTCTTGATTATTTCCAAATTAACATAAGACCAGATTTAATAAAAGGGTCTGGATACATATTTTGTTATGGTCAAATATTTGATTTTAAGCTTTTATTTTCTCATTACAAATGTCGTTTGGATTTTTAATTGATTTAGAATATATATTTAAGACGTATTATATCGTAATATATAAAATTTGTTGTCGAATAATGAATCTAAAATTATCTTCGTAGGACTTATGAGCTAGGCATTCAGTTTCTATCATGTGGAAACAATTAATAAAGAACCTTCACTATAACATTTTATGCTTGTTGCAAAAGTTGAAAACCATTGCAAAAAGTAAAAAACCGATGGTTTGCTCACCATTATTAGAAGCCTTTGCAAACTCCTACTGCGACAGTTTTTTAGTGGTGATAATTAAAAACGATAGTGAATAATATTTTTTTTTTTGCAACGACTTTCTATAAAAAAATCGTTGCAAATGATAATTTTTGCAACTTTTTTTTATATAAAAAAATGTTGCAAATAATATTTTTGGTCATTGCAAGTTTTTGCTAAATAATAAAGATAGTTTCATTTGTTGCAAAAATTTTTGTCATTTATTAAAATCTATCAATTATTAAAAATTTAGACTCCAAAACTAAACAACGACAATCATCATAGACTTCAAAAACAACAATAGAAGATGCACGTCTAATACTTGTTCCATGAGAAAATACTCATATCCAATACATGTTTCATGAGAAAATACTCAAAGTTTGAACTCCTATTATGATTATTATAAAACATCTTATTCATCTTCAAAATCTTCACAAGTAGTATTGCTTGGAGATCTAGTGTGTACTGGAACCTGAAAAGATAACTAGAGAAAAAATCTTTTTAAAATCCCATAATACCTGATGATAACTTGAATGCCAATCAAGCATACATGATATCATGAATTGTTATTGAATCTTGCGCTAACCATTAGAGCATTAATGTTGCATCACATTAAACAAATATTCCATTTCCAATACTCAATTTTAGATGGCAGAAATCAAGAACAAAAAATGTAGACTTCCTCAAAAAATTTGATATTCAAGAATCGTACTCTAAAAATTTTTAATTCAATTATAACTTAATCAGATAACATGAACTCAAATTCACACATGCAAATGGATAAAATTAGGTTGAATATTTGTTCATAGATTTACTAACTAGCTACTATGACTAACTAAAAAAGGGTGAAAACTACTATACAGCTAATGCCAATTAGGTATATCATGGAGATAGAGAGTAGAAAAGCAAGGAAAGGAAACTTGGCTATAAAGAAGTTTTAGTTCCCCCATGGTCTTCCATGCAACTAATATGAATTAGATATATCAGCTCCTGTACAAGAAAAAGAACCTAAAATGCAAACACTAAGTGAAAGACAAAGCATAGTTTTTTCATGCCCATCAACTTGAGGAAAGAATACTACGATTAAAACTATAGATAATTGTAGAGTCTAATTAAATGATTCAATTGTAAAAGTAAAGGAAACCTAGGTAAAGCACACATAAACCACAGGAAAACAAAGAAAGATTATACATTTAAAAGAAACACACACACACACATAAACACTAAAAGACATATACACAGGAAAAAGAACTAGATATAGACAAGCATACAGAAGGGGGTCTATGTGGTTCTTTTCCTTGAGCTTCATCAGGATTGTATTCACTCCATTTGCAACATAACTAGTATGTGCATCCATTTTCTTTTTCATTTCTTCTTTTATGGCGTCAACTTCTTCCATATGAGCCTCTTTTGTTGTCTTATTTTCAATATGCTTCTTCAAGAAAGATTGAGTTACTCCTTGTCTATAGGTATGAACTCGTACAAGTTCTTCTTTTCCAAATGTCATGGCAAACACATCCTCAAATTTTAGCTTGGGGTCTTCGGAGAGCTTTTCTAGTTGAGATTATTAATATTTTTGAAATTAAATTGAGGATTGGAATAATATTCTAAGAAAAATTATCTACTAAAATAATATTTGACTAATTTAATTTAACTCTTACAATCATGTTCTCTATGTTTACATCATATCTCTTTCCTTTCTTATATTTGTGTGTTTTTATGAATAATTCCACTTGCATAAGGCTCCAATAATTCAAAAGAATCTTACAATGATTGTTTGGAATCCTTTCTATACGAGTGTTCCATCTTTCTTCATTACTTTGGTACTTAGTGAATTGTTCACTCTTCATTCTACTTTTGTAGCATCTCCAAGAGTTGTTAATATCACTGAAAACCCACTTTACTTCAACTACACCACAAAATAAATTAGTGTTAACAAAATTGTAATAAATAAACACATAATAAGTGAAATCATCAAGAGGATACATTTTTATATTTCCACATCGATGTCTTCTTGTCTTATGCAATAAATAGAGTGCTACAAATTGAATCTGCTACAATTGCACAAGATACAGTCATATGAGACAATATTCTCATCATCATTGTCACATAATTGAATAGAAAGGTTTGTTGCTATTTTACATAATGTTAGTACAAAACTTTAGTGATTCAATAACTGAATACTAGAGGAAATTTCATTTGACCAAGTGTAGAGTTCTCTAGACAACACAAAAGCATCATGTAGAGCCAAAATAATTCAACTAGCTGTTATTAATACACACACACATACATATATATGTATTTGAGCTAAATAATCCTAAATACTAGCAAATGAAAACCTAACAACTAAATAGAAATTTTAGAAAATATATGTATGTGTGTGTGTTTATATATATACTAGCAAATGAAAAACTAAAACTTATCTAAATAAACATTTCAGAATAAAATACAAATCCTAAGGATTTTGAATCTAAAATCAAAAATTGTACCTGAAATGTGAAATTTAGAATTGAATTTGATGGTAGAGTTTTCTTTGCTGTGGTTCGCAATCAAGTACAAATCAAATAATGAATTCAAATAAATTCTAAGGATTGTGCGTGAGATCATTGGTGTGAAATTTGTGCGAGATGAGTATGTTAAATGTTTGTGAGATGAGAGTAAGAAACGAAAGGTCTCTGAGATCTATGTGAAATGAGATGGTAAATGAGAGGTCCGTAAAATGTGTGTGAAATGAGAATAGTAAACAAAATGTTTGTAAAACATGTGTGAAATAAGAGTAGTAAATGAAAGGTTGTAATAGAAATGAGTGTTTAGCTTTCGTAAATGATAACGTTACTCTTAGTTTTAATTTAATAAGTTGTTTTAAAAATAATTACTATCAATTATTCTCTAAATTAATAATTACTACTAATATTTAATATATAAAAAGGTATGTACAATTTAAAATTTATAATGAATTTAAGCCACATCTAAAATTTTGTTGCAAAAAATATCCTAATGGCAATGATTTTTATTTTTGTTTTAAGAAATAGTTAAAAATTCTTACAAAAGAAAATTTATCCCAATAGTTTTTTGAGTTCCAAGTAACAGTTAAAAAGGCATTCAAAAAATGATCTATGACAATGGTTTTCTTACCTTTTTAAGTAACAGTTGAAAAAGCATTGCAAAAGATGATCAATGGCAACAATTTTTTTACCTTTTTAAATTTTTTTAGCATTATTATTATTATTATTATTTTTGTTGTTGTTGTTGTTGTTATTAATATTATTTTTGTTGTTGTTATTGTTGTTGTTGTTGTTGTTATTGTTATTATTATTATTATTATTATTATATTTTATACACACATATATAGACACACGCACTAAAGAAGAATCCTTAGGGATCTATGTTGCATCCAGACAAAAATTTGAGCATATATCTCTAATATATCAATATTAATTTATTAATATAAATTCTTATCTTTTTTCGTTTGAAAATCCCTTACCCCACCAATCTTTATTTTTATTAATAGAACTCTACAAAATTTGAAATAATCGTATCACCTATTATATCTACCCTAGTTCAGGCAAGATAAACTATTGCAACAAAACCTGTAAAGAATCAGATAAAGTGTTGATAGACTTCTTCTCCAGTAACCCGGGACCTGCAAGGTAAGGCTACAAGCCGGTAGGGGTCTAGTGTTAGCCTCTTCGACGATCAAGTTAGTAAGTATTTACTGAAAGTATATATTAAAGAGGAAGAGAGAAAAGAGAAGAATGGGCTTTTATATTTTGAGCCTCTTTTCAGATAGAATGGCTTACCCCTCTTTATTACGCTTTGGGGCTATCTATAGAATGTTATTTGGGTTACGTGGACCTAAGAGATATCTTTATAATTGGCATGTGAAGAGAGCATTGTTAAGAGGATGCCTAGCGATCAGGATGATACCTCATGGTTGGGAAGACACCTCATGGTCGGGTAGACATCTCATGATCGGGTTGCGATGCCCTTCAGTGATTGAGATGCGATGGCCTCTAGTGATCACGATACGATGGCGTCCTGATCAAGATTATGCTTTCTGCTCAAGACGATGCCTAGAAGATCAGGATGACATCTGGGGCTAGGATGACTTCACGGATAACCATATTTAGACAGTTCCGGTCGAGCCGAATTCGGTCGGGGTAAGGTGTATCCTAATCCCTATCAATACTTCCTTTAGTTACAATCGTACATGAAGCTTAGCCATGTCAGGTGTGACTAAACTACTTTACTCAATTGCCTGATCCCTTATGCAATCATCATCTCAATTTTACTCTTGACAGTAGGCGTCCAATTCATATTTCTAGTAGAAATTACCTATTAAGGGCCTTGCTAAAGTTCACCTTGTTTGATAACTTTGGGCCTTTATCCTTTGCAATTTATTTGTAAATTACGATCGTGTCATGGATGGGATTGGATTAAGAATCTTCAAAGTGATCCAATCAAGAGTTCTTGATTTATGTTGATCAGTGTCCTTATCACGATACATTTATTTTTAGAACTCTTGGGTTCGATTCAAGTAGGAGTTATTCTTTCTAGACTCCAAATCTTCAGTTCAGTGTTAAATATCCTCAACTATTCGGTTAAGACCCTGTGACCTGATTTGGGTAGAACATTCTCAGCAAAATATAAGCCGGTTGGATAGAACATTCTCAGTAAAATATAAGCCGTTTTGGGCTTACCAAATCAGTAATCCCTTTAGTTCTAGTTGAACATGTAGTAGGTCGAGTGGAACTAACTAGTGAGGCCAGAACTCTAAGCTGATGATAGCTTGAAATTATAACTCTTATCAAGGGCCAAGACAACTCATAGCTTGTCTTAATCTTTTACTTGCTTTTAAAGGCCAAGCCCTTTGCTTCCTTTGCTTGGAGCTATGTTTTCTTTGTCTATCAAGTTTGGGCTATGCGTCTATAGCCTAGCCCCTTGGCTTGATTCATAGTTTTTGGAAGTTGAGGCTTATTGGAAGACGTTGAGTTATAACTTTGCTTTCTTCTTTCTCTCCATTATTTCTTTGCGCCTTAATTCAGCAAGACTTTGTCTTGAAAAGATTTCTTCACTTTGGCTCGATCTTGACATTGTATAGTAAGACTATCGATCCATATCTTGACGAGGCTTATAGCTCCCAAATGACTGGAAATTGAGCTCATCGAGGCTTGTGGTCTCCAAATAATTTGAGTTGTAACTTGTCGAGCCTTGTAGCCTTAGATAAGTTTAAATCGTAGCTGTTTTACAGGTTCGTGGCCTTTTAACATGTTTAAGCTTTTATCTCTTTGGAGGCTTATCGCCTTTTGATATTTTTGTGCTTTTAGCTCTTTGGAGGCTCGCCACTATTTGATATTTTTGAGCTTTTAGCTCTTTGAAGGCTCTAGGCCTTTTGATATGTTTGATCTCTTAGCCCTTTGGAAGTTCGTTGCCTTTAAGCTTTGTCGAGGCTAGTGGCCTTTTACATGTGGCTTCGTGAAGGCTCATGGCCTTTTCTGTATTGCTTCGTCAAGACTTATAGCCTTAGATAAATTTGAGCTTTTAGCTCTTTGGAGGCTCTCATCATGACTTGTATTACGCCTTTTGAACTTGAGAGTCCCTTGTCGAAATTTGCTCGAGTCTTGGATAGTGAGAGTCCTTCGTCAAGATTCCCTCACATGCTTAGTACTTGAAGCAAATAGTCCTTTGCCGGGATTCGCTTGCATATTTGATCTCAAGAAGTAAGATTCCCTTGTTGAGATTCGCTCACATAAATAAATTGGAGTGGTGAAAGTCTTCAGATAGAATTTGCTCATATTAACTCCATTGGTGAAAGTCTTTAGGTAGAATTCACTCACAAATGTAGGCTCGTGGCCCTTAATGCTTCAAGTTGTTGCTTTTCTTTTAGGCTTATAGCCTTTGATATGTATCCAATGGTTAGAGTATTATGTGACATGATCGGATTATTCTCGTTCGAGGTTTTAACCTATAACATATTCACACAACATTGATAGAAACAATTAGACTTTAATTGCTTCAAAATTTTACCTAGGGCAAACACAGTTTCTTTAGTTATCTTTTGAGATGTACAGCTTGTTTTACGCTTCCCAACCTTGTGTTACAGTTCTCTATAAACTCTGTTGGTTCTTGATTTTTCATGTTCAATTGCTCAGTATGTACTTTCTTACTAGCCCCTTAGTCTTATTGGGTACACAATTTGAAGTTCCTTCCCCCCATGTTCTTTCTCAAGTTGGTATAATGTAATCTTCCTTTCATCATTTTAGAAAGTTATTAATCTGAAAGAGCAATGTTGAAATGAAACATCATGCTTCACAACCTCATAATTAAGGTACGAAGAACAACTAATGTTGCAACAGTAATGAATTACTAAAATACTTCAAGTAATGCTCAGGTAGTATTAATAGTATTTGCATATTTAAGTTGAAGCATATTTAAATAGTATTTGCATGACAGCCATTATTAGGATATTTGGCTTATTTATAAAATACAATTGTAAATCCATGCACTCTTCTTTTATGACAAAATTGTGTCGCTCGTGGTTTATGCATCAGCACATGAGACTCTAGATTATTTTTTTATGTAAACACAATATATATATATATATATATATATATATATATATATATAGTGAAGATGGCAATCATATATTTCATTTTATGGTTAAATAATATATATATATATATATATGTCAATATTACACCTTGCAATATATACACCATTACTATTTTGTTTGATAGACCAAATCCACTTATGCAAGTAAAAGGATGTTAACACTCGTGCGTACTGTTACTCCTTCAAATGTCGAATATGGATAATAAGAAATGCAAACTCTGGTGATGCGAGCTAATCTCGAGGTTAATGCATTAGCAGTATAATAAGTATAAAATTTGAAGGTTGGCACGTATCTTAAACTTTGGTCTTCTAAAGCCTCATAGGGAGTTTTTCTAGTAGACTCAAAGCGAAATCCTCAGGCATGCACCACTTGGGCAGTGATCAAGAAAGTTACGTCGAGGAAGCTTGGTTACATGTCCTAATGGTTTACTTGGCACCTGTTTTGTGTGTTTATAACGAAAATTTGAGGTAGTGCCGATATGCTAACAGAGTTCATTGGGGAAGCTTGATTCACTTTCCCATAGGCCAGCAATTAATCTCTAGAAAAATAGTTTCTAAAGAAGTCGCATGGCTAGTTTAAAGGTCGATTGCGCCATCGGGCATGCACCGTTTAAATGATGGCCAATCAAGAAAGTTATGTTGAAGGCAATTAGCTAGGTCATCGGGCACACGTAAGTCGTGGGAACCAGACTTGCAAGAGCACCTCCATGGACATCCTCTAACAACATCGAAGAATTTCTTTATTCTCCGTTAAATTGTCAAGGTCCTATTTGACGTGTTATCGATGACGAAGCTTGTGTATACATTTTAAGCTTGAGGCTCTTGTGTTTACTGCCTCTATAGAGCAGAGCCTCCGAGAGAACCCACATCTAGCAAATGAAACTAAAGAAAATTTTCTTCTTGTGCATGACAAATCTGATATGTCAACATTTCCATGTGATAGGCTTGTATAACAACGTCCAAGATCTTTTCCTAAGACTTCATAAATTTATATATTTATATATATAACAAAGAATTCACAAAACATAAGAGCACGATGAATCTTATCTGGAGACATCAACTCTTTTGCTGCCTAAAAAAGATCCAGGATCATCTCCATAAGACTAATGTGATACAATTTATCAAATTTGAGCTTTATTTTCTTATAGTCAATAGACTAAGCTTGGTAGAGTAAGACATAGGGTACACAAGTTCCTTGGGATTTTGTTTCTCGTGCTTGCTTATCTTTTTGTTAAAGCATGCCTCTATCATTTTTGAAACACTATTTTGAAGCACAAGCCTAGTAGCCCGCAAGCACACGGGTCGTATGTTGCACTGTGTGTGTGAGTGCAGGGTCGAATTCACGGGAAGGCCTAACGTGAATGGTGCCCTAAGCTATGTGTGTCCTAAAGAGCTACGTGTTGGGATCCTAACTACTCTGTTTTTGGGTTTTTGGAATTTAGGGGAGCTTGGAAAAGATAAATCTAAGCTAAGGACAAGAAAATGAAAAGGTTGTGTGTGTGTGTGTGATGGGGAATCAAGCGATCTAAAGGGATGCTAACACGTGAAAATGGGGAATAGGGTGATCACGATTTGCAAATGGGTGATTATTACTTCTTGTTAGGGTTGCTTGATGGATTAAACTTGGTTGTTCTCGTCTAGACTCCTAATTAACCTCCTAATTACACCCTAAGCCTCAGTACGAATCCGTCCCTAGTGTCGACCCCTAGAGCCACGGCATATGGCCTTTATGACTTAGGCCCATAAGGCTAGCTAGTTAGGATTCTAGGTGACTTAGATCGATCAAACCCTAACGTTTAAACCATTAACTAGATTTAAAACCAAGACCTAGTCCATCTAAGGTCGACTAACCTACCCTAAAATCCATTAGCTGGATTTAAAGCTAAAGGAGACTTGAGCTAGGATAGCCATTAGTTATACACCACCGATCATCATCACAGTAGTGGGTATTAAGGTTTAAGCACAAAGCAAACATATCTAAGGTATGGTGTTCAAGAATATTCCGGAGTATTCTATTACTAAGCAAACAGACATACTTAGATTACATCAATTTAAGCAATAGAAGCTATTTATGCTATTAAGTATGCTAACACACACATAGACATATATATAGTCATACCTAGTTTATGTAAGCACCACACAAACACATTGACATGCTAGCATAATGATTTAGAGATGGTTATTAGCACAATAGACTTCAATATATATATATATATACAACTTCATTGATGCATTTCAACAAACACATAGACATGTATATAAAATGACCTTTGAAACTCTAAGCACAAAGCATACATATATAAATCCATCAAGTACCCATTACAAAAGTGTAGTAATCAATCCATAAATACAAGAATAATCATCCTGCATAGCTCTAATCAAACATAATTAGACTTAGGATAAAAGAGACGTACCCTTATATCCATAGCTAAGCTTTATAATCCATGAGCTATGCCCAAATTTTAGTGTTTGATTCTCTTGGATCCTTGATTCCAAGGTGCTAAATGTGTTTTGAAGTGAGTGTGTGAGGTGGTAATAGGTGGATTTTGGCTTTAGGGAAATCAGTGTGTAAATTGGTTGGTGTTTCTCCTAAAAAATAGTTGAAAAGTGGCTTAAATAGAGCTGTCAAAGCGCAAAGCCAAAGGCCTAGCCAATCGACCAGCTTTGGGGCTAATTCAACCAGCCTAAATTGGCCTAGATTCTAATTTGGCCAGTACAGCGGTCTTGATAGTAAAATATTCATATCTTGCTCATTTTGGCTTCGATTTGTGCACCGTTTTTCTCTATGGTTTCATATCACTTTCAAGGATCTCCCAAGCCATCTTTTGCTCCCTAAAACATGTCCAAATTTTGTCCATGTCCTTTTTTTGGTTGCAAGCTCTGAATTTAATTCCTGTTGTGCTCGGTTTTGCCTCGGTCACTTATTCCTTCTCCCGAC
Organism: Cordia subcordata; assembly: GCA_028554755.1. NCBI lineage: Eukaryota > Viridiplantae > Streptophyta > Magnoliopsida > Boraginales > Cordiaceae > Cordia > Cordia subcordata. Next base: position 12,309,818 of record JAPTOF010000019.1, read on the forward strand.
CACTTCTAAATGCATTTTCCAAGCCTTGCTTAAGTCCCAAACACCTTTGTCTTTAATCCACATCCCAAATACCATCAATAAAAGTCTAATCATCTCTCCGAATCTCACCTAAAACAAGCAACAAACGGGCATTAGTGTAGCATTTAGGTCTTAAATTCCACTATGAATATGTAAACTCTAATATCCATAAGTATGACCTAAATGCTATATTAATGCACCAAATGAAGTACAAAACACCTCAAAACAAGTATATACATACAATGCACAAGCACACACAAAACAAACACATTAGTTTTATTCATCAAATGTGGTGGAAGAGAGCTTATCGGGAATCTACAATTTGCCAACATCTTTCCTTGAAAAGAGCTTCGTCTTCGAATAGGAAGGAAGTTTGTCACTAGCTATTCAAAAGCCCTGGTCCTCATTGAAATCTTGTTGATAATAAAGCCTTGCTATTTCAATCAAGAAATTGATCCCCATCCATGAAGATGCCGAAAACGTTCCATGCTAGAGCTTTGATCTTATTGCTTTGTTTCTGAAAAGAAAACTTTAATATAGCCAATAATAATAAGGGATTATTCCTTTGGCTTTGTCTGATCGAGAAGAGTCGATCACTATGACATTGTTCATGTCGATGAATCAAGCAACACGTTTTGATTGATGCAGATCTTAAGAACTTGGAATCTAGCACGTGTAAACCTTGTAATGAAATATGTGCTCAAATGGCACGTTATATCACCCAACAAGCATGTGCACAGTTAACAGATTGTGAAAGTTCATAAGGTAATTTGTAAATGTTTGCAGTTCAAGAAACTTTATGAAAGAATAATATGCCATGCATGATATAGAGACAACAACATAAAAAGTTGTTTTCATACTCAAGAAGCCTGGATACTTAGCCATATGTTGACTTTAGCTGGTTCTGCATTCAAATGATCAATAGCCCAAGAATAGGGAATGCAGAATATTCTAGTCTCTTTTTTGCGTGCATGTAATGGCCAAAAAGTGTTGGAAACTCTAGCTATATGAATTTACAAATTAAATAATGATCCAGCTGCTAAGTCTACAAGAAAATCTCGATCTTTCTAGAACTAAGGAGGCCTTTGATCGTCTCATTATGAGCCTTGCTTCTTTGTTTTGTTCTTAAGTGCTTGATATAGCTCTTTTGTGAATATTGATTTGAGTTCTTCAATAGTTTCATATCTAACAATACAGCTTCGCCAAAATGCTTTATGTATCAAATGTCGCAAAAATAGCTCTTCTTTCTTAAAAGAATTCCAATTCTTCAGCGATAGCTATTCTTGTTGTGGGATTGCTTCTTTTGAGGAAATCTATGGTACGCCCTGATCAACTATTGCAACATTGCTTCAAGCTTCAAATAAATGGAAACCATTACTATAGACCAGATTGCAAGGAATCTATATGCTTTTAATTATAATTCCTCTAGCCATTAAGATGCTGTAAATATTTCGTTAAGGTGCCCTTCATGCCAGCTCAATCATCTAATGGGATGAGCCCAAGTCTCTGTCGAGAAGCTCTTCGTCGGGGATGTGGTGATGTCTTTCTAGCTATTGCTGTAGGTCTCGTGCTGTATGTATAATTTGATCGTAGAACATCCATGCATGGTCCACAGGGTTGAGGTTTGCTAAGGCAAGCTTAGATTGACAATATTTCAACTCTAAGCAAACCTATATTGGCATGAACAAGATGGCAAGCTTCTAGCAAATAATTGACATTAGGTATATCAACAATGCTAGTTTCGGCATATCAACTCATGACTCGATATAGAAGATCTTATAAGCCACTACTAGTATGCTACAGCTCATGGTTGAGTTTAAGAATATATGCAAATGCTTGGTAATAATTTAAGGTGTGCCAGTGGCGTGTTATGATGGTGAAATCTTGATTCGGCTCGACCTCCCTTGCAAATTATTGTTAGGATCGAGATTGCTACACCATAGTCTATAGATCATAATGTTTTAAAGGATATTAAAGAACAATCTAAAATGATGGCGAAACAAGCAATAAAAAGCTATTCTCACACATAAGCACAACATGATTAAACATATAAGTAAGAAGATAAAGTGATATACTTTTAAGAAGTCGAAGATCCAAGTGGGTAGTCTCTTTGCGTTAAGTAAACTCTACCAAATAGCCTCCCAATTAGCCTTCTTTAATATTATCAACTTTCTAAAGCTAGGATGTGTGGTGCTATATAGTAAGCAAGCACCTACGATAGCTATAATTGAAGATTTATGTAGTAGCATGTGTTCTTAGTGTACTTGCACACCTTTATAAAAGGGGTAAAGAGACTCAAATAGGTACTGTTGTTAGCTTACTACTTATAGCGCACAACATCATAATTGGGTAAGTTTCGAGAAACAATTAAGTTTTCAAATACACCCTTTTTAGAAATGGAATATATGTTATGGATAAAATATCCAATATATTCCTTTCTTTCTCCTACTCCATAATATCTAATTCCATGTGACCCGTTTGTCGTGTTGAGATGCTTATAAATTTAATAAGGAAAAACTTGGATAAAATCCTTTTTTCCTTCTCTATTAAATTTATATCTCAATAAAGCATTCACATAATTATATGATCTCAATTAATTACATCTATTGGAAATATGATTAGTGAAAGGACCGAAAGTCATAATTACCTTTGACTCCCAAAATGACCAAAATGCCCTTGCCACGTCTTTGGCAACATGAAGGCCATTTTGACCTTGGTCTATTTCCACAAGAAGACCAAAGCTGTATTCCAAGGATAATCACTTGCTAAATAGAAACAGGTCACAACAAGTAACCATTGTCTTTGACCAACCAAGCGAAATGACCAAAATACCCCTTTATGCCACTCGTAGTCAAGGCTAGTCAAAAGGTACCATCACCTCCATGACTACATCTAGAAGCTTGGAATCTCTAGTCTAAAGAGTGATCACCACTTAGTCATGGATCTCTTGATCTAGGAAGCAACTCACAAGCCAATGACAGATATACCCTTGAAGAGTAATATCACTAGATCTAGGTTTATGATAACCAATAAGACAAAATCAATAGGGCACATAGACTCTGATACTACACACGCATCTCCTGATTGATTAAAACACAACACCTAGTGTACGAGGCAGAAAATCTTGTTACTCAAGACCTCTCCTCATAAGACATCAAAATGCCGTACCCCAACTTCACCAATTCATCCATACAGGCTCAAGATTAAGAGCATCGGTCACTCGAAAGCAGTGAGTATGTTATCTTTTATATATGATGGCACGATTCCAGAAGACATGCTCACAATGCTTCTGTCTAATGTGTGACACATATACTAAAAGCGAAGTCCAGAAAGACCCTCCAATGACCTAGGTAGATTACCCTTCATGGGAGATTCTTGCCCACTATAGCCTTATTCCAGTAAAGTGCCCAACACTACCATTCGACTGTGGACATCTTTGTGATATATCCAAAACTAGACTTTGACCTATTGTGTGTCCAGCCTCACTGTCCACCTAAGTCATTATATTACATCATTGGACCTTTACACAATGTATCACACATATATACTAGAGATGATATATGTGAGAAGTGCTCATAAATAAAAATAATGATCAAATATCTAGTTCAATATCCGTGTGCAATTGGTCTTTAAGGCATATAATCTTAACAATTATGACCCAAACAATCACCTCAGGCCTTTAAAAAAGACTTCATAATGATTTGCTGAGAGCAAGCACTGTTGTACGATACTACGACCTATTTTCTTGACTTGCATGAACCCAAAAACAAACCCATCTGATAGGTAGAGCACCATTGAATGCTTAACATTGTGGATTATTTGATGGAAGATGATAACCTAGCATCAGATTAGTAAAAGCAATTGGTAAGGAAGCAAACCATCATGTAATCCTTTGACTAGTATAAACATGAAACGAATTCATTTAGCTAGTATGAGTATAATGAACATGTTGTAGGTAAAGCAAAGTGGCTAAAAACCCACTATTAATTTCATAACGAGTCAAGAAACCTTCTGGGTTACTAATCTCATATTACCCATATAAAAGCATCATATATCTAGCATGCTTTTCAAGAACTTTGGGAAATACCATACCTCAATTGTATTTATGAGAACAACTTTTCAAGTAACTTATCATGCAATATTATAAACTAGGCCGAATGTAGGCGTGTTAAATGTATCTCATACACAATATTAGAAATCACTAGAGCAAGAATATAAATTTCTTAAAAGAAGAAGTAAAAGTACTTCCCTTTAGGAAACTCTGCTACCAAAATGTTGGTGATCGTTGTCAGAGATTGTCCCTATATGCCTCTACTCTTCCACGGGTAGGTGTTATGGACAGAATTGTGAAGCCACATGATTCTCAATGGGATTAGAACACATCAGTTTTCCACAAATGGTGCCAATCTGATCCTACAAAGAATCAAATAAAGTGTTGATAGTCTTCTTCTCTAATGACGCGGGACTTGCAAGGCAAGGCTACACGCCGGTGGGGGTTCGGTATTAACCCCTCCGACAGTCAAGTCAGTAAGTATTTACTGAAAGTATATATTAAAGAGGAAGAGAGAAAAGAGAGGAATGGGCTTTTATATTTTAAGCTTCTTTTTCAGATAGAATGGCTTACCCCTCTTTGCTGCGCTATGGGGCTATTTATAAGATGTTTTTTGGGTTAGGTGGATCTAAGAGATATCTTTACAGTTGGCAAACAAAGAGAGCTCATTAAGTCTCAGGTTGTCAGGATGATGCTGAGTGATCAAGATAATACCTCATGGTCAAGAAGACACCTCACGGTTGAGAAGACAACTCATCACCGAGTTGCGACGCCCTCTAGTGATCGGGATGCGTCGTTCTCTAGTTATTAGGATGCAACGGCCTCTAGTGATTAGCATGTGATGGCCTCCTGATCAAGATGATACCTAAGAGATCAGGATGACATCTGGGGCCAGAACGACTTCATGGGGCAACTGTATTTAGGCAATTCCAATCGAGCATGATCGGGTCGGGGTAAGGCATATCTCGATCCCTATCAGCAGCTTCCTGCTACTTCATGAGGTATTTTTGTTATTTTTTTGTACTCTTTTTCTTTTTCTTAAATAATTTTGATTTATTTTCTTATGTTAGTTTCTAATTCTTATAATAGTTTTAATTTTAAAATTTTTATAAAATTTAAAATAATTATGGCTCGTCACTAGCTTTAACCTTGCCTAGTTTTGGACATAGTGCATTAGTGATGTCAATTTGCTCAATAGATTCACTATTTTTGTTGAAGGAAATGGAGGAAATTAATCTTCAAGTGAACAAAGATGCAGAAGAGTTTTAAAAAAGTTTTAATAAGGATTTAAAGAAACAGAGAAGAATAGTTGCTCTTGAATCACCTTCACCTTGCCATGTTTAGAGCTATATGAGATGTTTAATTTTTGTCATTTTCTGATGTGTAAAATTTGAATGCCAAATATCACTAACTAGTTAGGGCATTGTAACCTACAATTTATGCCAAATATTATTAATCATTTTCTTACGTCTTCTGCTTTGCTCTTTTAAATTTATTGTTGATGTGAAAAATTGGATTTCTATGCTTGCATGTTCATCTCTATTCTTCAAACATCATATTTGAATGTATCAAGAAAATTTCTTTGAGAAGATGATTGCGATAGAATTGCTTTGTTCCATAATTTGAGGATACCTATCTTTGTCTATATCTATCTATTATATACAAGTATTATTAGTTGGCAAATGTGATAAGGGGTGAATATAGTGTTTCAACAATGAATTCTGCTTTTTCAAACTGAATAGAAACTTTAATCAAGAGTTTGATGGTAAGCTTGTAAGAACAAAAGTAAACAAAACAAAGCAACACAAAAATGAGCACACAGGATTATAATGGTCTAGTGCCTAACCTACATCCAGTCTTTGATCACCATGATCTAGAATTTCAACAAACTTCACCAATCACAAACCTGTACTTCTCAAATGTTCGATTAGCATGAACCAACTTACAACCTTGTTTCAAACTCAATCAAGAAAACCCAAACCTTGATTCTTCCGAAACCAAGAGACTTAATGGAAAAACTTAGTTGTTTTGTTGTCTTTCTCACAATGTTAGCACACACTCAGCTTTTCTATAATAGATACAAGAATATGGATGTGAAAACTCACAAATTTTTAGCAAAAGCTGAGACAAAAAAATTACATTTTTGATCCTTGGATTGTCTGAATTAGTGTGCAAAAGTTGTTTTCGGCCTTTGATTATATATACACATATATATATATATGTATATATATATATTTTTTTTTTTGAACTAACTTTAAATTTTGGATGGAAAATACACGTGCAACTCACATGATTAGCCAATTTTGCCCTTTTGAGAGCAAATTTTGTCTTTCTAGGGTAATTTGTTCTCATAGCTGTTATAACTTAATTATATACTCATTAGACCAACAAAAATGAAAAATAACAATCCTAACCAAAATAAAAAAAAAAGAAGAAAAATCAAAATCTCTAATTCCCAGAATCCTAATTGTAGTTCAACCCATTAGACAAAAAGAAAAAAAAAAGAAAAATCAACAACAATTTGACCTAAAAAAGAAAAATAAAAATCTCTAATTCCCAAATCCCTAATTCAAATTTAACCCAGGCAATTAAACTACAAGAACACATAGAACCCATTAGATCAAACAAAATAAAATAATTTTTTTTCTGTACTATGAGAATTACAAGTACTATAAAAAATATTATATCTAACAGAGAAAAAAAAACCCTCGTTGTCTAATAAGAATAGACAATTGCCGGTCACTAGAGCATGGAAATACAACATTGATTTTGCAAGAGGAAATAGTTATGGTATAGAGAGAATTGAGGGTTAGGGTTTGGGGGGGTTTAGGGGGGTTTGGGGAAAATGGTTATGATCAGTCACGGGCAAGAGGAAAAAGGAAGGAAAAGTTGCTATGAGGATGATTTTGCCCTCAAGAAAACATATTAGATGGGTCACATGAGGCGCATGTGTCTTTTCTATACAAAATTTAATGCCTGTTAAAAAAAGGACTAACAGTGACACACTTATAGACTATAATGGACTAAAAGATGACTCCTTTTAACATAAGGAACAAAGTTGACAAACAAGCTAAAAATGGGGGACTACTGGGGTAATTAACCCAATACGTAATATTTGACATTGATGTTTTGTATTTTTTACACTATTGTTGGTTATGCATTATCCAACACTCATTATAAATACACAACATATGTCCTTATAATAAATTATTGAGAAATATATACTCTTTCATAAAAATAAATAATTTTCTTCCTAAAGTTAAGAGCAGGGGTTCTTCTTCTGCTGTGAATTTGTCCATGATGAGAATACACGGGGTATTTTGTTATAATTTGGGGAGGGGCCAGAGAAAAGAAAACGAGAGTACAAGACCAATGACATATGCTGTAAAGATTTGCTCCGAAGTTTGAAAAGTTCCACAATTCTACTAACAGAAAACTAACCATTTCCAGGATCCTAGCCTACACCGAAAACACGACAACCAAAATATTCTTTACAAAAATAAACCCTTCGGAAAACATACTTGTTTGAAGGATCTTTCGTTAACTACTTCTAAGATATCCTAACTTAAAAGAAAAAAAAAAAAGAATAACGATGCAAATAGGGCCTACACAAAGGAATGCTTTAGAGTAAATCTACTAGAATTTTATAGTAAATCTATCGCCTTTCTCATCCCGATTTTGTTTACGTATCCAATACCCACAGGGGCGGACCATGTAAGAAGTCAGTACGTGTCAAGAAAATTGTTTTCTGGATGACCCTCAAGATGAATGTAGTCGTACATGATTCAGTTCCAGCTGGGGCTTAAGCTTTTGGCCTGCCTGAGAAAATTTGTATATCTCCTGCTAAAGAAATGAGAGCCACATATACTGTCCTCACCGAACAGGCAGTACAGACGAGCAAAATTGGATAATTGTATGCACTTGGTAAACAGCTTAATTATTTGGCTTCTGGGGGTCCTTCAAGACGAATGTAGTCATACATGAGCCCTGTGAAAGGACCGGCGCCGTTTGCTTGCCTCAAGAAGATTGTGTTTCTTCCGTTAACAAGTCCAGAACCTGATATGTCCACATTGTACAGCCAATATATACCATGGATGCCATGTCTTGCTATGGCATTATCTCTACCAATACGTCCTGTGGCGAAAACTGGTCGTGGTGTGTTGGGATTGTTGATCCAAACCTAAAGATGCATTGTTACAGGATTATGATGATTAGTTAATGCTGCTGAAGATCTATATTCATTGATAGAGTCAAGTGTGAAAAGCAGTATGAAATTAAGTATTCGCAGCCTTATTAGTTGATTTTATGTTTTACCAATGCATAAAATCTTCTAGGATTTCAAAGCCCGCTAATAAATCCTATGTTATAAAGAATGTTGTCAATACTTCCTATAGCGTTACAAAGAATGTTGTACAATCATCCCAAAAATTAAAAATTTTGTGCAACATTCTTTATGGTATATATATATATATATATAGGGGTTCTTAGCAAGTTATGAAATACTCGGGGTGTCATAAAATTTTGACAAAATATAAGAGCATAAGCTACAATTTGGTTTCCTTTTTCTCTTTATTTTCTGTTTGAAAAATCATTTAATTTCTGCAATTCCATTAATTTCAAACTCCAAAATCACTCAACTCCCTCTAGTAATATTTACGAGATCCATTCTTGCCTTAAGAGTTGTATTAAAAGATATAAAGTCAGAAAGAGAAGAGCAATAGATCGCGTACTTGCAATTTGGCATAAGTGGCCGAGGCTAATGCTAGCCTTAGTTTGTAAGTTCCCGTTCTGATTACGTTTCCAAGATCAAAAGTAATTTCCCATGTTGTGGGCACATATGTCTTGTTTCCAGCTCTCCTGCAAAGCTTACTTAGATAAGAACTAGTGCAATCAAAATTATAATTATATTTTAAGATAATTGAAAAGAAAGATTGGTAACATGCGAAGTCCTGCAGGTTGAAAATCATTCAATTACTTGTGCATACTTTCATATGTGTGGCATTCAAAATAAATAAATAAATAAAGTTAAACTTTATAAACACAGGCACTTATACCGTGCGTCATAGGTTTTTAGCTATCTATTAGAAATCTTGTCATTCTTCATTTAAAAGTAATATTAGAAGATACTTAATAAAATTATTCTTGATAAATTAACAAGGAGTATTTATAATATTTATCAACTAATATTTATCAATAAATCGTTAACAAAGAAAAATGACTACTGATGTTCGAATTCAGAACTTTCATCACCAAAAATAATAAATTCTACTTAAAACTCTAATTTGAAATTGATAATATCCCATACCCTTTTCAAAATATATTGTCATGCATGTAAAAATTAAGGATCAATTCTATCCTAAACCAATTCCCCATTCTTCATGGGATTGCATGAACCCAAGACCTTATTCCTAAAAACTGTAGCTTCAACCATTTGAGCTGCTCCTTCATCCGTAATTCTTAATAGATTTTCTTTTAACACTTCAATAGATTTCACAAAAGATATTATATACATAGTATTAGCCTTACGTTTGACAAATATGTTTTTGCTCTTCAATTAAAATTAACGTGATGTCATATCAGTTTGTAACATTGTATCAAATTAAAAATATATATAATATTTAGTAAAATTAATAAATTTTTAAGCTGATATGTCAAGTTCTAGTCTATTTGGAGAACTGGCAAGTCAAACATTGATGAATCTTCTCGAACTTTAATATATGTATAGATAGATTATTCATACTATTTTGATTTTAGGTACTTAAAAGATTTGCCTTTCTTACAAGTTCCATAGTCTCAGAACCCACATTGAGACATTTTTACGTCAATCTATATGCATATATATAAACAAGGATGAAGATCACATAAAAAAACCTGTTGACGTGAGCAAAGAACCAATCTGTCTTATAATTGCTTTTTCCAACACTGTATACTAAGTCTTTATGGGGATATAGATCCGTGTACCGATCCCACAACCCATATTGTCTGAACCTGAAAATTGCAGCATTCATATAGGTTCTTTAGAATGGTACGAACATAGCAAAATTAAACAGAACTTTGAAGTTTTTATTGACAATAAAAACAAAATCGTTTGATTTGTTTCTAGAAAACTCACTTTTGTTTGTGACAGTATAGTGGGTTCATGAGCTTTGGAGACGGATCAGGCACATAGAATTCAGCAGCCGTACGGTCTGGGATGCCGATTTCCCAGATGGTCGGACCATGTCTTGGTGCTTCATATTCAAGATCCCCCAGTTTGATTTCATCTCCTGAAAAGCAGTTATTTCACATGTTAAATCAAATAATTTTTTCATAAGTTGGTGATTTCATGGTATTGTTATTGTTCGAGGAGAAATTAGAAAAGATTACCTGGTTTGATCTCTATCTCAACATTATATTTATAATCACCAAGAACTCCAGGGATGAAAGCATAAAGATTGTAACTGCCTGGTCGAACACCTTTGATGGTGAAGAACCCATGCTCATCACTTTGATTCCAGAATTGATAACCCTGATCAATAGAAAAAACAAATATTTAGAAATCAATTTGTAATGTGCGGCTTCTTCAATTATTTGATGAAGAAACATCATCCTCTAAATAACAAAAAGAATTCAAATGCATGAGCCAAATGACCTTATTCTCCTTTTGCCATGAACCAGCATCTCCCATTGGTGCCAACCCAACGTAAGCAGATTTCGCAGACATAGGCTCTTTGCTGATGTACCTATCACGAAACTTCAAGCGGCCGCTAACCATACTCCTTTGATTCGCATGAGGATAGTCTTTTGCCAGCGGAAAATCATATGGCCAGTTTCTCGTTTCTTTTAACATCTGAGAAACGATCTGATTATATTTATTTATTTATTGTCCTTAACAGTAATGTAATGACATGTACATTGCTGATCTAATTTTGACATAAAAAACGTTTTCTAAGCAGGATAATAGCAGTATTGCCCGTTTTATTATACCTGTTTCTTAGCATCTTCCCAAAGTGCTCTAGAGTTATCACTGGAATCAGAATTCAGATAGATGAAAACTGGACCGAACACTTTCTTCCATGCTTCCCCATCTGCTAAACTGACTCTCATATCCGGGCCGGCATAATGGTTACTGAAAAATATCTGTAAATGGTGAATGAAGGCAATAATTAGTGGCCAAATAAGTAGAATATGTAGGATGCGTTGTATAAAACTCTTGCTAGATATGGAGCTTGAGGAAAAACCCAGGAACAGTAGCACCAGAATGAGCTAAATAAGTGTTATATGTAACTTGTAAAAATACTTTAAAATAACTTTATGGGTAAATTACATGGAACCCGCTCCTATGATTTATCATAAGTGTATGAAACCCTCTTTAGTTTTAAGATAGGCATGGACATCCATTTTAAGAAGCATATGTACGACACATTTAAGAATCACATAGAGGTCTTGTGTCTATTTTTGGACATAGGTGTTATTTATTTTAAAACCACAGGGACTCCACGCCTATTTTAGAACCATAAGGGAATAACATGCACTTATAATAAACTACAAAAAAGTTCGAAGCAATTCACCCTAACTTTATGTTACAGAATTCCAGACTACTTTGAAATGGCCCCTTACAGCTAGAGAGGTTGGACCAGAGTGAGATGTTAGATCTTGTTTTACAGGGCCGCCTGTACGGAACTCATCACTTGGTGTGATCACCCAAAATCCTGTCCGGGGCTGAGAGCATATCCACCCGTGTACGCGGTTATCTTTGTTCTCAGTTGAGTACTGGTATTTATCATCCACCTGCATACCAATATGGCTGGCAACGTTAGTTTTGTGTCCATGTTAACACTTAAAAAGATATTGAGTTTCTGAGTTTAATAATCGCAAGAAGGTATCTACCTCCCCTTTAAGCTGTGGATTTGCTGGATTTTTCAACAAAACAGCTTCTTTGTAGTCGAGGATTTTTCCCGATACGCGATCCTGGTAACTAGGCATAATCCTTTGCCTATCATCGGATACAACCATATAATGGAACCTGATTGATCATATATAATTCATAAGTCACAAATTAATTTGCTTCCGCATGTGTAGATATGGATGTTATTTGATGAAATGATCAATTCACATCTTAAAGTGGCTCTTAAAGCTTACAGATTTTGCTGAAGTTTGAAGGCAATTCTTGCTTCGTCAATGTTTAATGCAGGCCATCCCTCTAAGTGGTCAAATATAGCATATGAGTAAAAACCAGAAGTGCCTCGCAGCATTATAAACCTGCATTTTTCAGTCATATATATAGCCTGAAAATTAGTGAAAAACGATGATGTATTACTCAGAGGTGTTTCTAATTTCATGCAATCCAGAGGTTTTTTTTTTTTTTTTAAACCATTCTTTACACAATACCTTTTGTCAACGTTTAAGGGAAGACCATTATCATCACCACGAGAAGGATTCCAATTTTTTGTGAATGAAATCTCCACTTTGTCATCATTTTTGGCTACAACTTTAAAGCTTGTTGCTTCAAGCCTGCACAACAAAATGTGATTAATTTGATTAAAATTGAAAGTCTCCATCCAATATCTCATGTTTAATTAAGATGAGAATGAGGGCCATAGAATTTCTTGAAAAGACTTACATGTCGAAATGGCTTGCGCCTTCATCTGGTCTGCTCCATACAATATCCCAATACCTAAATTTGTTTCAGTCCAACCAAAGAATTAGCTGGTTGCTTTCTAAGCAAAGAATAAAATGTGTAGAAAATTTTAGGATAAATGAGTTATTTGGTCTCTTTTGATAATAAAGTTTCTTATTTGTAAAATGCAACAATTCAGCTTCATATTTTTATAATTTTTTACCATTAGTCTAGAACCAAAAAGGTTAGGAAAATAATGATGTTAGGACTATTATTGTTATAAATTGCAAAGATAAGACACATCATAAATTTGTAAAGATAAAGGATTGAAAATATTTCTTTAGCATTTTTGAACGTAGCTCAGGACTAACCATGTCGATTGATTACAAAGATAATGGAGTGAGTTCTCACATTTTAAAAATCAGAAATTATTTGTCAAAAGAGTTAAAAATAAGGAACCAAATGAGTCATGGCCGAAAATTTTAACTAAATCTTAAGGACATGGCTTACCCCCTTCGTCCTTCCTGGTAGTGGTACTCCAGTATATTGTCGATCCCATTGTACCGTATACCAGTAATCTTACCAACAGGATTGGACAAGGTAACTTGAACAAGACCATTGTCCATCACCACCTGCGAAATTAATTTAATTTTATACAAGCAACTCAATCAAGTTTAATACATGAATTTATTATCGTTAATCAATTATCCATGTGATAGTGATGAAAATATATAATAGCCCATAAAAGATTGATAGAGTCTTTACATGTTGACGATTGATATGCAGTTTGACTGGGGGGGACGATGCCATCTTGGAGGCCAGTATCCGTCTGCAATTTTAACGAGTGTCAATTCTATTACCGTGACAATAAGAGGCAAATTATTATTGTTATGTTCAATAATAAATATAATTAGTAAAAAATTTGAACTTATCAGAACTTAAATTATAGGTTCGAAACTTACCCTCGCCTCTATATAGATGAAAAAGAATTAAAACTGTTATGTGCAAAGCTAAACAACAATTTGTTACTTCATATAAGGAGGCATGTCAAGTATAATAATAAATATAATTATTAATCTAACTCTCTCTATAAGCTAAAACTTTTAGATGAGATAGTTAACTTATCAATCATCATTATATCTAGTAATTTAAATTATTGAAGTGTGGTATTGTTTTCTTAACTTTCCTACTCTGGCGTGTTGGAGGTATTGTTTTCTTAATTTTCTTACGGTGGCGTGTTGGAGGAAAGTATCTCCCACGGTCTTGACTGATAAAAGAAGATAAGAATTGTGATGCTATGATGACAATGATTCAAAGTATTAGGCGGTCTTGTTCAACTTCAAGTCCCGCAAGATTATTAGTGTTTGACCATTGTTGTTAAGCTTCCAATAAATAAATATATTAATATCTTCCCTATAGATTTAAATTTTTAGATAAAGTGATAAATTAGAACTATCATGTTGCACAAAAAGGACGTGTTAAACACAATAAATTAAAAAATCAATCTCCTCTCTACAAGATTAAAGTTTCAGATGAGGTGGTACCTTTATAATTGTTACATTTATGTCTTACGTACATGACATGCAAAGCAAGAGTGCTCATGAACAAGATCTATGGTACCTTGTTGAGTTCTGCGCAGAGAAGTCAGCAGCAAAGGATAATTGAGAAGAAATTCCAAGCCAAAATGCAAAAAGTAGCAACCTCCATTGCCTCTTCCACCCCATCTTCTCCATGTACGTACTCTAGGATCCCAGCTAGAACGTTCTGCTTGCCTATTTGATGCAGCACAAAACATGTAATAACTTTCAAAATAAATTATGTGACATGAAGATAATATGCTTACGTTTACTATCAGAAGAAGCTATTTGCACGAATCGCAAATCCGTGAACGGTTTATCAAGCTAATATAATGAAAAAAGTACCTTTTCGAGAAATACAATTTCGAGAAGCAACCCTTCTGGCTTACTAGCAAAAAGCTTTTGAAGCATGCAGTTCTGTCTTCTGTGATATGATTTTATTGTCGTCAGCTCCTCCTTAAGAAAAGTTTCAATTTTTTGGTTGGATATTTAATGGCAGAGCAGTTGGTATGAATATGAAGTACTATATATAGGAGAACAAGGCTTCATCGAGGCTTAGTCTTTCCTCTATTAATAGTAATAACGGTTGCGTGATCCACGTCCGACACACTTTTTTTTTTTTTCCTTTGGAGTTAGGTTATTCCAAATTAAGTCAGAGTTGAGATTAATCTTATAGGATCGGGAAGTAATAATAGTTGCGTGATCTAACTCAAAAAACTTTTATTTTTTATTTCTTTTTTTGTTCTGAGTTAGGATTCCCCCAAATTAAATTAGTGTTAAGAGTAATGTATTGGTTCGAGTGCAGCGAAAGAAAAATCCTCACAACAAATAAATTTTTTAAAAGAAGAATTTGTATTGTTCTCCTTACGAGATAGTATCACTATATAACACTTTAACCAACAACTTTTTAATTGAGAAAAGAAATCCAAATTACATAACACAGAGACTATTCAATAATCTAGGAAAAATAATTCTACGAAGACGGAAGACCAAGCCGCTGAATTTTGGTAATATTAGGTAAACTTAGGTTTTTATAGTTGACCCTTGTGAAAATATTATAATACTATATCCAACCGCCAACGGGTATCATGTTGTATTTGGTCGTAACATGGGGTTTGTTGCTCTAACGTGTTTCAACAGATGCACCGAAGTCAAATTTTTTGACATTCCTGCATGTCCAATTGGCCAAACAGTCTGATAGTCGTTAATGGAATTTCGTAGCAGTTTAGGTTGTTAAGCCAAATTTGGCAACCCGAATTAGGACGTATCGCAAATCAAATATTTGTATGGAGGACCAACTGAACTGTTGATCATTCCCAAATACAAGAAAACATTTACTATAAATATAAATACATATATATATGTCCACACACACACAAATGAATTGTGCTTAAGGGTTGATATGCCAATTTATTATAGTCAAATAACAGTGCGATTCACAAATTTTGATGTTAATTTGATATTATCAAGTTTTATAATTAACAATATTATAAATTGTGCTTTGTATTGATCAATTAATATATTTGAATTGATGTTTTTCATGTTGTTAAGATAAATAATTGTGACCATCTATGTCAATAAATAACAAACTAAAAAAATTACTGATAGCTGGTGATCTACATCTAAAATGCCTTTAATAAAACACTTAAACCCATAATCATCCAAATTGTACATAATAAAAAAATTTATATATGTTATTCTAGTTCCGTTTTTGCATTGGCTATAGTTTAATAAAAGAAGGCATCACCTTGTATCTAAATTATACTGATTAGAATTTTTTATATTTAATCTATAAATCTTATATATATAGGCAAAATAAGAAATTAATGTTAACACTTGGATACCAATTTTTAGTACCAGCTTGTCATTGTCAATTTTTATTAAAATGCAACCAAAAAGAAAAATTATGCGTTGAGAATAAATTATATGCATTATTTGAAGCAATAAAATTAATTATTTTCAACCCATGCCATGAATATAGTTATATATCGATATATATATATATATAATTGTCAAATCATGAACCGTATCGTGAAATGGAATGTCATTTTTTTTTAATTGTGAATCGTAACAATTGGGCCACAAACTTGAAAATACATAAAACAAATATATTATGGTTCCATTTATTGTTTTGCATTAAAAATTTTTATTTAAATTGATATTGGTATATGTTTTTTTTTTGGTTATATTAGGTTTTTTAATGGTAAAAGGTAGAAGCAATTAGATATTGAAAGATAAAAATGTTAAGTCTTTAATTTATATGAACACGTAATTATAATTTGTAAATTATTGAGAAAGAGTAACACAAATATATGTTAATGGGTTGAATATCATATTATTTTATAGTTAATATAAACAGCATCTTATGCTCTAGAACACTCCATTTTTTTTCCTTTCTTTTTGTTTTTTTTTCCTAGATTTATTATGTTTGATCTTTGATGTTTGAATGGCAGATATTTTAATCATCTAGCAAATGGACTTTTCTTTTTGGTCCCTTTGGGTTTACAGTAGGTTTTTAATTTAATCATAGCAAATGAATTTTTAATGTAGGTTTCAAATTTTGTTCAATATGAATCGTAGGTGAATTGTACGATTCGGTAATAATTCACCAATATCAACGATTCACCTTTAGATATGTATTGTTTTGTTGGTGAATCATATCAAATTGTACGATACGAATCGTGAATCGAACAATTTTGACATGTAAAGGTATTATGATATAAGAAATTAATAAGTGAAAATAAATCACACTTATCTCTCGTCATTTTTGCTCAAGTATCACCTCTTTATTAATTTCTCACAATCTCACTGCTCTCAAATATAAGTGTCTTCTAACCTATATTAGGAACTTTTGATGCCTTGATTTAATGCAATCACAAGCTATTTATAGACTAAGCTAGGGACCCTATAGATAGACTTTAAGAATTTGATACAATCTCTTCCTCCCATTAAAGAAGCTTATCTGTATCTTAAAATATATTTATCCTCATCCATGATTAACAATTACCTCAATATTTGGACTTATCAATAACATATTTATCCAAGATAATTATCTTAGTCTGGATTTATGACCAAAAATAATTTATCTCATATAATTTTCCTTAATTCACCAAAAAAATTTTTTTAATAATTTCATTTGACAAATGAGCCATATTAAGTATCTTACTTTAAGAGACGTGTTTACATTCTTTTACTTGGCCCTCGTGGCACAATCAAATGGCTAAATTGGTGATACACAACTTAATTATGTCCAAAGAGTCTAATCATGGTACACTCCCACTCCAACAAAGAGCTTCACTACATGAATCATGGCGATCATATCCTTTAATATTGAATACTTCCTTCCATGTGTTACATGCATGCTTCTCTTTAATCGGGTACTTCATGAGTGATATCCTTATAAGCCATTCGAGATGCTTATTTATACATGACATATACTTTATGTGCACAAAAACATATCACTTTATTACAAAACACTAAATGATGTGGCCATGTAAATACATCTTTTTGTTCTTTTTTTTTTTTGTTGCAAACCCCCCACCCTCAACCCAACACTATCCCCCATAGGATTTGAACCCAGGATCTCATACCTAAGCAGAGGTAGTCTCAACCACTTGAGCAACCCTCTAATCCTGGCATATAAATACATAAAGACGCAACAATAAACTCAATTATAAACTAACAAGTCCCATACAATCCACATGACTTTATACTATTGAGTCGATAATCCTTTAATCATGGGATCTGTAATCATTAGCTCAATACTAATATGTTGGATATCCACCTCATGCTTCTTAACATGGTCTCTCACAACAACATACTTAATATTTGTATACTTGGTACGACTCCCACTTTTATCATTTCTAAAAAAGAAAACTGCAACTGAGCTGTCACAGTAGATCTTTATTGGCCTTGCTATTGAATCAACAACTTTCAATGCAGAGATGAAGTTCTTTAACCATAATGCCTATAATTTGGCTTCATAACATGCAATAAATCTCACTTCCATAGTAGATGAAACAATTACAATTTGCTTGGTGCTTTTCCAAGATACTGTACCTTTAGCAAGAAGAAAGACGTATCCTGCAGTAGACTTCCTTGTATCCATACATCCACCAAAATCAAAATCTAAATATCCAATCAACTCCAATTGATTGGTGTACTTGTATGTTAGCTTGTAATTATTGGCTCCTTGCAAATAACACATCACTTTCTTGGCTGCTTTCTAATGTTCAAGGTTAGGATCACTTTGATATCTACCAAGCATTCCTACAACAAACCCTATATTAGGTCTTGTGCAGATTTGTGCCTACATAAGCTACCAATTGCTGATGCATAGAGTATATTTTTCATCTTTTCTCATTCCAAAGAGTTTTTAAGACACTCACTTAAATTGAATTTATTCCCTTTGACAATGGGTACTGCTATAGGTGAACAAGTTTGCATTCTAAATCTTTCTAAAACATTTTCAGTGTAGAACCTTACGTAACATTCTCGTGGATCTATCTATGTGAATCTCTATACCAATGACATATGAGGTTTCACCTAAATCCTTCATCTCGAAGTTATGAAAAAGAAATTGCTTTGTTTCTTGTAGCATATCCAAGTCACTACTTGCCAATAAGATGTCATCAACATATAGGACCAAAAACATAAATTTGCTCCCATTAACCTGAAGTTATACACATTGATCAACAATATTCTCCGTAAAACCAAAAGAGGCAATAATGTTGTGAAACTTTGTATACCATTGATGGTGTTGAATGTGGCCCGTATTCTTGGGCAACAAGAATAGCAGATTTCCTTGTTAGCATATTACCTTATTCGCTTATTACCTTTTGTAGCACATAATTAATTAGTTGCCTTTTCTGCTTAATAGGTTTAGGAAACCTTTGCACTATAAATAGTGGCAATACTCATTATGTTATGTGTGTGAGAGAAACTAAAGTAAGAGCCTTGTAACATTCGTGATCAATAATAGAATTATTCTCTGCTGCCCGTGGACGTAGGCTTTAAAGCCGAACCACGTAATTCTCCTGTGTCCATTTTCTTCTCGTATTCTTCGTGTTTGCATGTTTTTCCCCAACAAATTGGTATCAGAGCTTAGGTATTAATCCGCTGCTTGAGGGAAAAAGGAAAAGTCAAAACTCACTGTGAAACCAAAATTTCTCAAACCAAACAGTGCCTAACCAAACAAAGGTCTTTGTTCGGCGAGGAGTGCTCCGGTACTGTCTACGTTGAGCGTTGGTGGCTGGAGTGTAAGCTTGCGTCGGCAGGTCGTGGTTCGTGTTTGGGTTTGAAACGAAGAAGATAGAGTTCGCGTGCTCTTGAGGTTATTTTTTGGGTATTCAGGAATTTTTACAAATTGGTTCAAGTTTGTAAAGCAGCTCTAGGGTTTGTAGGCTTTGGGTCTTTGGGTTTATTTGGATCAGGCCTAGTTAGTGGCCTTGTCCAATTTTGGCTAGGTCTTGGGTTAATTAATTTTTTGTTGGGCTTGGGTTCTGTGCCATAAAAATAATAAATTTCTTTTTTGGGTTTGGACTTAGTTTAGGCCAAAAGATTAAAAAAAGAATTTTTATTTGGGCTTAGATTTAGTCCTGAAAAAAGAATTTTTGACCAGTTGACCTGTTTGACCAGGGTTGACCAGGGTTTGACTTTGACTGTTGACCATTGACCAAGGGTTGACCGGGTTTGACCACAGCCTTACCCCACGTTTTTCGACGTGCTGAGTCCATTTTTTGGGCTCTATTTTTTCAGATTCTGCTCCGAAGTACGTGTTAGGGGACAGTGTTAACTTTGACCAATATGTTTGACTTTGACCGGTGTTGACCAAAGTTGACCGGGGGTGTTCCTAAGGTTTTTTTTCGATGTGATAAATCCGTTTTTGCGATCCATTGAGCCAAATTCCATCCCGAAGTGTGAGTTTTGAGCAAACGAAGATGTCTTCCATAGGTGAAAAGTTTGAAATCGAGAAGTTTGACGGGAGAATGAGTTTCAGTCTTTGAAGGATCAGATTCAATGCATTTATGACAATGCAAGGACCTTGGAAAGTCATTGAAGAAGTGATCTCGGTAAAGACGGAACCAGCAGTGAGAGAAGAACTCGAAGCGAAAGCCTTGAGTGCAATACATATGTCCGTGACGAATGAAGTATTACTATAGATTGCTGAGAAGACGACAACAGTTGAGGCTTGGAATACTTTGGTGGAATTGTATGCATCTAAATCTCTCACCAATCGCCTCTACTTGAAGAAGCGATTGTATCATCTTAGAATGAAAGAAGGTACGTCACTAAAACAACACCTTGATGAGCTTACCTATTGTTTTATTGCTTTGAAGGATGTGGGTGTTAAAATTAATGGCGAAGATCAAGCTATGATCGTATTATGCTCCTTACCGCCTTCATATATAAACTTTGTGGACACTATGTTGTACGGGAGGGATAAAATTACCTTTGAAGATGTGATTACTTCATTAAAATCGAAGGATCTTCAAACACATATTTCGAGACATAGGGAAGAAGTTCAGAGGGAAGGTTTAGTGAGTAGAGGGAGATCGGAGAATAGAAGGGGATCTTCGAATAGAAAGAAAAACAAGTCAAGGTCAAAATCAAAAGCAAGGAAGCTACGTTGTTTCGAGTGTGGTGAAAAGGGTCACATTAAGAAAGAATGTCCAAAACTGAAAAAGGGAAAGAAAAAGGTGGAGAATTCAGCTAATGTGGTGGAGAGTGCTGACAGTGATGGAGATAACTCGAGTAGTACCGGGGAAGTTTTGACTGTGAGTGGATCACAGTGGCATAATCAATGGATTCTTGATACTGGTGCAACGTTCCATATGTGTCCTAGGCGCGACTGGTTCTCTTCTTATTCCAAAATAGAAGGGAAAGTCTTTCTAAGCAATGATCTTTCGTTGAAGGTGGAGGGAATAGGCATAGTAAATATCAAGATGTTTGATGGTATTACAAGATCTCTCGAGTGTTGGCATGTACCGGAGCTGAAGAAAAACTTGATTTCTCTTGGGCGTTTGGATTCTCATGGATACAAATTCCGAAGTGAGAATGGTGTCTTAAAGGTGACCAAAGGTGCAATTGTTCTCTTGAAAGGGAACTTGACTGGCCGCCTATATGTCCTTCAAGGTAGTACAGTTACAGGTGTTGCAGTTGTTACATCCGAGGAGAGTGATAATGACATTACACAATTGTGGCACAAAAGGTTGGGCCACATGAACGAGAGGGGACTAACCGAGCTGAGTAAGAGGGATTTGCTTTGTGGACAAAGAACTGGAAAGCTTGAATTCTGCGAGCATTGTGTCTTTGGAAAGCAAACCAGGGTGAAGTTCAGCAAGGGGCAGGAGGACACCAAAGGTACACTTGATTATATTCATTCTGATCTTTGGGGTCCTAATAAAGTCCCTTCCAAGAAAGGTGTCAGGTATTACATCACTTTCATTGATGCATACTCTCGGATGGTGTGGGTATACTTCTTGAAAACTAAAGATGAGGCGTTTCCAATATTTGTCGAGTGGAAGACGTTGATTGAGAAGCAGACTGGTAAACAAATTAAACGTCTTAGGACTGACAATGGGTTGGAATATTGCAATAAAGAGTTTGATGAGTTCTGCAGGAAACATGGCATTGTGAGACACCGCACATATGTAGGGACGCCACAACAGAATGGAGTTGCAGAACGCATGAATAGAACTCTGGTGGAGAGAGCTCGTTGTATGCTCTCCCAATCTGGTTTGAGTCAAGACTTTTGGGCTGAAGCCGTCAATACGGCATACTACATGATGAATAGGTCTCCATCCAAAGCTATTGAATTGAAAACTCCTTTTAAGTTATGGTCTGGTAAGCCTACTGACTACTCTTAATTGAGGGTGTTCGGTTGCCCTGCATACGCTTACGTGAAGGATGGCAAGTTAGAGCCGAGGGCAAAGAAATGCATATTTCTAGGCTATGCGTCCAAGAGGAAAGGTTACAGGTTGTGGTGCACAGATCCAAAGTCTCCAGGTTTCCTCATCAGCAGGGATGTCATATTCAATGAGTCTGCTTTATTAGACCAAGAAAAGGAGAAAGTGGTAGCTGGTTTGGACCATGGTGTCAAAGAGCAGGTGGAGGTATTTGCTGATGTTTCAAATGTTCCATCTAGCAATAGTAGCAGTCAAATTTAGCCGACTCAACCAACTGAGGTATATGATCAAAATGTGCCTGAACAACAGAAGTACAGCATTGCCACTGGGCGAGAAAGGAGACAGATTAGAGAGCCTCAAAGGTACGGATACGCTGATCTTATTACTTATGCTTTGACTGTTGCTGAAACAATTGAAGGACATGAGCCGAATTTATACAAAGAGGCCATATCTGGGAAAGATTCTGCTCAGTGGGTAGGTGCCATGAGTGAGGAGATTGAGTCTCTTCATAAGAATCAAACATGGGAGCTTGTTGAATTGCTTAAGGGACAGCGAGTTATCGGTTGCAAATGGGTTTACAAGAAAAAGGAAGGTACTCTAGGGATTGAGGGTCCTCGATACAAGGCATGGTTGGTGGCAAAAGGCTATACACAAAGAGAGGGTGTTGACTTCAACGAAGTGTTCTCTCCGGTTGTGAAGCATACTTCCATCAGGGTTTTACTTGTCTTGGTTGCTCTTCATGACTTAGAGCTTAAGCAGCTAGATGTGAAAATGACGTTTTTGCACGGTGATCTTGAAGAGCAAATTTACATGAGTCAACCGAAGGGGTATGTAGTTCCTGGTAAGGAGAACCATGTTTGCAAACTGAAAAAAATCCTTGTATGGGTTAAAGCAGTCGCCTCGGCAATGGTACAAGAGATTTGACACATTCATGGTAGGTGCTGGATACACAAAGAGTGCCTACGATAGCTGTGTATATCTCAAGAAGCTTCCAGATGGTTCGTTTGTGTACTTGTTGTTGTATATCGATGATATGCTTATTGCTGCTAGAAGCATGTCTGCCATCGACGAATTAAAGAAGCAGCTAGGTGATGAGCTTGAGATGAAGGATCTTAGAGCAACGAAGAAGATTCTTGGCATGGAGATTCACAGAGATAGAAACGCTGGAAGCTGCTCTTGTCTCAACAGAGTTATATTGAGAAGGTGCTGGAGTGTTTCGGGATGCTTAAAGCTAAGCATGTGAGTGTGCCGTTTGCTGCTCATTTCAAGTTGTCTGCAGATTTGTCACCTAAAACTGAGGAGGAGGTGGAGCATATGTCTCATGTTCCATACTCGAGTGCTGTTGGTAGCTTGATGTATGCTATGGTGTGCACTCGTCCTGATATTTCACATGCAGTTAGTGTTGTGAGTAGGTATATGGCATCACCTGGGAAAACACACTAGGAAGCAGTGAAATGGATAATGAGATATTTGCGTGGCACTGCGAATATAGGATTGCTATTTAGCAAGATGACTGGAGATTGCGCGAGGTTGGTAGGTTATTGTGATTTAGACTTTGCGGGTGACCTTGATAAGAGAAGATCTCTAACGGGTTACGTGTTTACTCTCTCTGGATGTGCTATTAGTTGGAAAGCGACATTACAGTCTACTGTGGCATTGTCGACTACTGAAGCGGAGTACATGGCAATTGCAGAAGCTGTGAAGAAGGCCATTTGGTTACAAGGCCTGGTTCGTGATCTTGGACTGCAGCAAGATACAAGTACAGTCTTTTGTGATAATCAGAGTGCAATCTATCTGACGAAAAATCAGATGTATCATGAGAGGACTAAACACATTGATATCAGATATCATTTTATTAGAGATGTTGTATCACAAGGAATTATATCGGTGCAGAAGATATCTACCCATGAGAATCCAGCAGATATGATGACTAAGGTGGTTCCAGTCAGCAAGTTTAAGCATTGCTTGGACTTGGTTACTATTTGCGGTGCGGAGCATTGAGCTCTTAGAGGCAGTTGGCTGCAAGGATGATGGTGTATTGATTGGAGCGAATACGTGCCAAGGTGGAGATTTGTTGAATGTGGCCCGTATTCTTGGGCAACAAGAATAGCAGATTTCCTTGTTAGCATATTACCTTATTCGCTTGTTATCTTTTGTAGCACATAATTAATTAGTTGCCTTTTCTGCTTAATAGGTTTAGGAAACCTTTGCACTATAAATATGTGGCAATACTTATTATGTTATGTGTGTGAGAGAAACCAAAGTGAGAGCCTTGTAGCATTCGTGATCAATAATAGAATTATTCTCTGCTGCCCGTGGACGTAGGCTTTAAAGACGAACCACGTAATTCTCCTGTGTCCATTTTCTTCTCGTATTCTTCGTGTTTGCATGTTTTTCCTCAACAGATGGGAAGTTTGTTTTAGTCCGTATATTGATTTCTTTAACTTACAAACTAGGTGACTATCGTGTAAAAAACCTTCGGGCTGAATCATATATGTCTCTTCCTTAAGATCCCCATTTAGGAAAGCTGTTTACACATCTATTAGATAAAGCTCTAAGTCAAAATGAGCTATTAAATCCATAATAATTCTAAAAGAATCATTCTTAGAAACTAGAGAAAAGGTCTTATGATAACCAATGCTCCTTTTGAGTAAAACCTTTAGCTACAAGTCTAGTGTTATACTAGTCAATTTTACCATGGGCATCCTTTTTGGTCTTATAAACCCATTTACAACCAATGGTTGTTGCCTCTTTAGGTAATTGAACGAGATCCTAGACTTGATTTTTAGCCATAGATTCCATCTTTTCCTTCATGGCATTGTACCATAATGTGGACTTTTCCCCACTCATTGCTTGTGAAAACAAAGTAGGATCTTCTATGAGTCCAATATCAAAATCAGACTCTTGTAGGTACACCACAAAGTCGCTAGACGTAGCAATTCTCTTTCTTCTTGTAGACCTTCTTAACCCTACAACTTCTTGTATATTTGGATTATTTTGGATAGTAGGCTAAATGGCAATTTTTTCCTCTTGTATATATTCTTAATTTGATTACTCTTCAGAATCTTTCATAGGAGTATTTTGAAAAGAAATCAAACCTCCATTTTGAGGCTTTCTCTTTACTTTTGTTAAGATTAATCTTCTGAGGAATATCACTCTCACTTATCTCAAGATGCTCAAGGAACTTAGCATTTCTAGCTTTAATATTTTTCGAAGTATGCGAGGTATAATAAAATCTAAACCCCTTTGAGTTTACCACATAGCCAATGAAAAATCCACAAACTGTTCTAGGATCCAATTTCTTTATGTTTGGGTTATAAACCCTAAATTTTACTGGACAACCCCAAATATGCAGATGTCTTAAACTAGGTTTTCAGCCATTCCATAACTCAAAATCTATTCTAGGAATTGCCTTAGATGGAACTCTATTTTAAACATAGACTGCAGTTTTCAATGCTTCATTCCTTAAACTCAAAGGAAGATTAAAATTACTCATCATGCTTCTTACCATGTCCATAAGTGTGCAATTCCTTCTTTCAGCCACCCTATTATGTTGAGGTGTTCCAAACATTGTATATTGTGCAATAATGCCTTCTTCTTGAAGGAACTTTGCAAAATGGACTAGGCCGTTAACCCATTTCAGTATATGTCCCATAATATTCCCCACCTCTATCTGACCTTACAATTTTTATTTTCTTATGCATTTGTTTCTCCACTTCTATTTTAAATATCTTAAAGACATCCAAAGCCTTAGATTTATCAAATAGAAGATAGAGATATATATATCTTGTATGGCCATCAATGAACGAGACAAAATATTTTTTTTCCATTTATGCAAGGAATGGGAGAGGGTCCCTATATGTTTCTATGTATAATCTAAAGTATCTCAATACTTCTTTTTGCTCCTTTAGTGGTCTTGTTGGTTTGCTTACCCTTTTATCCAACCAACACAAGTATCAACATCAGTAAAATCAAGAGCTTGTAACACTCTATCATTTACTAATCTTTTGATTCTTTCTACGGAGATATGTCCCAATCTCCAACGCCGTAGCTTAAAGGAGTTTTCATTAATGATATATCTTTTACTACCAATATCCTCTTGTGTAGTCAAAAGCTACACTCGTATGTGGAATCTAATGAAAGTTTATATAAATTATCAGCCAAATTTCCAAAAGTAATGAAATTATTATTTTTGAATATTTCAAAAATAGAGTCATGGAAATTAAGTCTAAAACCAACTTTAGTAAGTTTGGAAATTAGATTTCTAGGAAAACTTGAAATGTAAAAGCAATCGTCTAAATGTATAACATAACCAGTTTTCAAAATCATTCTGAATGTTCCCACAACTTGCATCTACGAACGCATTTGATTTCTTAAATAAATGCATTGCTCATTACCTTTCGGTTTCCTGAGGTTCAGGAAGCCCTATAAGGTAGTAGCAATATGAATTGTGCATCTAGAGTCAATCCATCATGTATTATTAGGAGCATCAACCAAAAGAGATTGATAACATCCAAAAGAGACAAGTACTTTTTTTTTCAAGCCATTTCTTGTATTTCAGGTTATCCTTTTTCATCTGTCTATTTTTCTTGTAGAAGAAACATTGTGTGCCTTTTCCTTTATGTTTTATGTATGTTTTTCCAACTTTCTGCACTTTGGGAACTTATTTTCCTTTCTTGCCATTTCCTTTTGTATGAGTTGCTAAATGGGCACTTTTCCAGCTTCTCATGATTTAACCGGTCTTTCTCTTGAACACACATAGCTAAAAGCTCATCAATAGACCAATTTTTTTTATTTGTGTTATAGGAGATCTTAAATGGTCCATATTCATTAGGAAGAGAGTTAAGAATAATTGTGACAAGAAATGACTCAGAGAACTCAACTTTCAAAAAGTTTAGTTGGGCAACAACATTCTCATTTCCATTATGCACTTACACATACTCTTGAAATTGTCAAACTTCATGCTCAAAAGCTTTTTCATTAGGGTGTTAGCCAATGCCTTATTAGATTTTACAAACTCATCTTCAACAGTTTTCATAATGTCTTTGACTTTATCACAGTCAGCAATAGAACCATGAATGCTTTTGCCAATATAAGACTCAATTAGCATTAAACTTAAGCAATTGGATCGCTCCTATCACTCATATGAAGTCTTATCAGCTGGCGAACTTGTTTTCGTGAGGACGGGTGATTCGTCCACATGAAGCGCCAAGTGAAGGTCCATGTACCCAACAGTCAAGAGAATTTTCTCTCTCCAGTTAGAAAAGTTGCCACTAGTCAAAATTGGAATATGAGAAGTATCATTAAAATAGTAGTAGGACCAGCTGCAATAACCAAGAAAACATACATATCATGCTATGAATAAAATTTAATTTTGAATCAACCAATGTTAAATTCAAATAGTAAATTCAAACCTCCTTATGGGCAAATGTTGCATCATGCATGAAGTTACTAATTTTATTATAAGACAAGTGACTTAATATCAAAAGACAAATAATTCATACCTGTGGGTCTAGGAGTATTCACTCTTGATATAAATTCACTATCTTATATCATTAAGTGTATGAAAATAACCACCTCCCTGTAGGGTCTAGTAAATTATTCCATAGATTGAATGTAATTGTAGATGTCATTTGTCTTTATGTAGTCTTTAAATAAAATGTGACTACTAATATCAATGGCTTAGATGCTTTGGCTACTCTAAAGCCATTGATATTATCCTTTTAACAATAATATCAATAGTAAAAATGTTATAATAAATAGTCTATTAACAGCAATAATATACTGCATAATATTCACAATTTCCAAATAAACACAGCAATTCTGGTATTAACTGGCATAGTTACATAAAAGAATTACCAAATTCTGTTCATGTGTCCTTTATCTTATTAAAGTAGGTGTCTTGAAGAGAGGAATAAATCCTACATCCATTCATCTTATAAGTTTTGATCCTAATTAAACTCAAAATGGGACCATGATAACAGTGAGAGCGTTAAGTACAAAATTTGATTATTGTGTCATATTAATACCACATATAAGTGTATGTCTCAAACACCATTAGTAGATGTGAGCCTTATTACCAACATATAAAATATATGACTTAAACATTATTAATTGATACACTACAAGAAAAACTGCTGCAGGCGACGAAAAAATTCTGTACCAATTGGCGACGGAATGGCGACGGGACAGCGATGACAAATGAAAAGAAAAATAGTTCGTCTCCATTCCGTCACCAATTTCTTGTCTGTAGCCATTCCGTCGCCAAATAATGATAATCAATAGAAGAAAAAGATTTCCATCACCATTCTATCACCAATTTCTTGTTCGTAGCTCTTCCGTCACCGAATTAGCAACGGAATGGCTACGGAATAGTGAAAAATAACGAAGAAAACCAAAATTTGTCACTATTCCATTGCCGATTTCTTGCCGTAGCCATTTCTTCACTAAATTGATGACGGAGTGGCTATGACATAGAGATAGTCAATAGAAGAAAAAGATTTTCATTGCCATTTCATCACCAATTTCTTGTCCATAGCCATTTCGTTGCTAATTTGGCAACGGAATAGCTACGGAATAGTGACGAGTAAATAAAATTTTGTCGCCATTCCGTAGCTAGTTTCTTGGCTGTAGCGGTTCCATGGCCAATTGGCAAGGAGTATTTATTTATATGAAATATCAATATGTCCAACTTATAATTTTTCTGTGAAACAATTTCAAAGAGATATATTGTTAATAAAAGAATCATATTATAATGTTTAAGCTGAATTTATTAATGCATTAAGTGGAGTAACCATTCCCCCTAGTAATAGTTTTAAGAGTAACATTTCACCCATTCAATCAATATATTTTGGAGATAATTCAAGTAAAATCAAAGTGAAAAGCTATTAATTTTACAATATTAAGACTTTAAATTAAGTATGCAAATTTATTAAATTTCTTAATTTTTCTAAATTTTAATTAATTTTTTTTTTAAATTTGAACGGCCAAGGTCGGGTAGGGGTAGGGAAGTGGTAGCGTGGAGAAAAAAAATAGTGCTTTTCGGAAAAGGTTTTTTTTCTCTTTGGTTACTGAAAAATATTTTCTTCCATTTTGAATTGAAATTTCTCCAATTCGAAGATATTTCCCTATTAACTTATTGTTCATTAAGTTTGCCGTTCAAAATTTAGTCCATTTAAAATGAATTTAAGCAAAAAGTAAACAAATTATAGGAAAAATAGGAAAAAGCGTTTCCAAAGTTCAAAAAGTGGTTAAATTGATTTTTTTACAAATATTTAGAGTTCTAAAGTGTATGTTAAGTTAAAAGTTTAAAATATTAAGATTAATAATTAAAAATTTTAAAATTTAATAGTATAAAATTTTATTAAAATTTAAAGTTTAAAGTTTAGTTTAAAGTTTTAAAAATTAAGAATTTTAGAGATTTAACTTTTAAATTAAAAATAAGAATTCAAAGGTTTAAAATTTTAAAATTAAAAATCTTAAACAACCCCCCTTCTTCCCTTCAAAACGCCTTGCCCTTCTCCCCCAAAAAACCCTTCCCCCTAAAAAAAAACACCCACCCGCATCCCCCACCCTTCTCAGCTGCCCATCACCATGAACGAGCTCTTCTCAATGATCGACGCCAGAAATACCTTTCAACGGTGTCCTGATTGGGGACTCAAACTCTAAAACAATGCCATTGTAAGCTTAACTCAAATATCTTTCTTTTCATCATTCGGCTACAAAGAAAAAAAAAAGAAAAAGAAAAAGTTTTTTCTTCTCTTTTCTATCTTCAATTTTCAAACACGGTATCTAAAACTCTATAATTGGTAAAAGTCTCTAGTGTCATCTACATTCTTTTTCCGAGACTGTTTTCAGAAGTTTTATGCACCAAATTTTTAGTTTATATTTTAATTTTTTAAACATTATATGTGTATATATATATATGTATGTATATATATTACATATATACATAGAAGATACGTGTATATTTTTGCATAAAGTATGTGTCTTTGCGATGTGGGTCTTACACTTTTTCAAATTACTAGTTTCATGCACAGGATTTTTCTTTTATAATTTGAAATCTTGTTCAAGATTGCAGTTTGATGTATGTGTGTGTGTGTTACTGTGTGATGTGGAGAGTTAACTGGGGCTAATTCTGGCTATGTTAACCTAGATTTTTTGGTGGGGCATTTTGATTTTCTATATTTATTCAATCAATGTGATGGATGAATGTAAATTTTGATTGTTTTCTTAGAGACCAATTATTGTTGAGCTCAATTTACTAGGAGATAATTTCCCTAGTGGTCAGACTAATTCTCATCTAGGTTTTGCATAAAGATGGCAAAGGCTTATCTTACTTGCATTAGTGATGTTTCAAGTTGATTAATACATTGAAACTGAGAAGATATATTTGCTGTCAGTTTAGTCGTCTTGGCTTGTTGCTGATGCCTGGTTGAAGGTTTACTAGTATCCTATTTACAAGATGAAGGCTGGTTGTTGTTTACTGATATAACTTAATAGACCATCAAAGGGACACATTTTTCTTCCAAATCTGATAGGATGAATGTGGTTTGCACGGAAGATGAAATCCCTTGTTTAAATAAGTTAGATATAGTATCTTGTCAGGAAAAATTTGCTGTTAATAAGGTGTAAATGTTTTTCTTTTTTCCCTTTTGTACTTCTAGAAGTGGTGAATATGCCTACCTAAGTAAGTTATAAACATTTGATCCATAAGGGGAGCTCATTAGACCAACCTTTCAGAAGCATGGATTAGTTTGAGTGTTTTTAATAAAGTCAGTCCTGTTCCTGTCCTCATTTCGTAATCATTAAGTAAAGAGAATCATAAAAAAAAGAAAGGGACTTCATTTTCATGCGGTAGCACATACCACTAATGCCTCTAAAAACACCACTGAGAGAACTTATTTGCAGTGTGAGCTCTCCTTACTCCAACGAAATAGAAAACCTTTTGTTTTTTGGTAAGAAGGTGTCATCCTCAAGTTAAGATTATGCTTGAACTGGATGCTCTACAGCTGATGGGAGAGAAGAAAGCCTTGGCGAAAGCAAGGCAGATCCATAGGCTACTGGGATAGCGTGGACGGTAAATCCCTTAGCCTTCGACTTTGGGATTCGGAGAGGTTCATCATTCACCCTATGCTTCGATGAATTGCATTTTGTCAGAGAGATTTTTTTTTGAAAGATTCTCTAGTGGGAAAGAATAAAAATAAAAAATAAGCACATATGCAGAACAAGGGGCCCCAATACTTCGGGGAAGGTGGTGAAAACTAATCACCATGAAACTAATACCTGTAGTGCCCGTTGCTGACTTGGAGGAGTAGGAGAAAAGAGAAAATAACAGAAAAGTGTTTTTAACAGAATGTATTCTAATGCTTGGAGGATTAGAGGAAATGATCACAAGATGGTTGTCCTTCAAATGTCTCTTTTGTGGAAGTTTCAAGTTAATGCCCGATTTGTGATGTAGTTTGAAGGTATGATCAACAATAACTTGTAATGATGATAAAAGAATATGTGCATTTTTGTGGAGTTACTTTTTGTCCTTTAGGATGATGAAAGAATCAGGACTAGAATTTCTAATTTCTTTGTTTTATCAGTAATGGCAGACCTAGACTCCAATGGGGTTATCTTTCTCACATCTTTTTTTTGCTTTGAAAGTTTTGATGGAGCAAGACCTAAACAAGTTAGATGTAACAAAACTATATCCTCTCTCCTAAAGTAATTTCTTGTCAAGCGACTACAAATATCGGTAAGATCATGCTGGAGAAATCTTGCTACGTACTTCATGTTCTCGATTTGATTTACATCTATTAATCTATATATTCATTTTCGTTCAATAATAATGCGAGTGTGGTTCCCATTGGGCACAGTGCTCATGGTAAGTCAACATTTGTGAAAGTCATATTTGGTGTCCAGGTATACTATCTATCTTCATAACTAATTATAAGTCAAAACCATAAGTTGTCTCTTAAAATACACAAAGCCTTAACTAGTTTTAGTAGAAGTAATGGCTTCTTTGGGCCAAGTAATTGAACCATATTAGTTAACTTAGAGCTGAATCATTTCATAAGCACATCATTATTCATAAGCACGAATGTGGTACTTCATTTCAGCCTTGTAGCAGATTTAACAATTGCTTCAGATTATTCACCTTTCATTTTACTATGTTATATCTCATAATGTGTGTAGATATACTGGTGTGTAATTGTCTACTACTTATATGGTGTTCAAGTGATTACAAGAGCTATATCATATAAGCTTTTCATTCTTTTTTTTTTTTTTTTATCTGCAAAAAAAAAAATTATTCTTTTTGTTGAATCATGTGTCTTTATTTTATAGATGTTTGGGACTGCCGAGTGTGCTTTATGTGGCTGAAATATGGGTAAGTTACATGTCCCGTGAATAATGAGAGATTCCTAGATAAGTGAATTGGATGAGTTAGTAGCTGGTATTTAACTCGCTCATAATAGAAAAATATATTGAAATTTTTGTTTGTAGGAGACCTATAATAAATTTCTCCAAAAGAAAGAGTTCGAGACACAAGGATATCTCGGGACACATCAAATTGATCACGACATTGTTCTTCTACGCTTCTAGTGGGTTGGAAAAAGGGTGCATACTTGGATAATCTCGCCACTACAACGTGATATGCTTAGGCCCTAGAGTGAAAATGCTTAGAAAATTATTGTCATATATCTAATGTACTTTGAAAATGATAAACTTTAGTTTGTGTGATATTATGTAAATATTGAATTTATATAATATAATTTTTATTTTTATTTCTTGATTTGTTACTTTTAGCCAGAACTTAAATGTGCAAAATATAATCTTATATATTTACAAATTGCAACGAAAATAAATTGCGGTGCAAATTAGATTCTTATGATAAATAATAGTGACAGAATGGTGATTGGTTGAAATTGGCTTATGAATGGCGACGGATTGACGACAAAAAGGAAATAATGGTGATTTGTTGAAATTGGCTTATGAATGGCGACGGATTGGTGACGAAAGGAAATGGCAACGGATTGGCGATGAAAGGAAATGGTGACGGATTTGCGACGAAAAGAAATGGCGATGGAAAAATGGCAACCGAATGGTGACGAAAATTGATGTAAAAAAGAATGGCAAATGGCTACGAAAATTTCCACGCAACGGACAATTTCGTCACCAGCTAGCGACAGAATGGCGATAGAAGTCAGAATGGCTATGGGCCATATAGCAACGCTCAATTTTCGTCGATGTTCCGTCGCCAACCCTCTTCTGGCGACGGATTTTGTCCATAGCCTGCGACATTTTTTCTTGTAGTGGATATATATCATATTACCAACAAATGTAAATACATGGCTCAAATATCATTAATTGATAAAAGTCATATTACCATACAAATATATGACTCAAACATCATTATTTGATAAAAGCGAT
The DNA here is from genome assembly GCA_028554755.1 of Cordia subcordata. Lineage (NCBI taxonomy): Eukaryota > Viridiplantae > Streptophyta > Magnoliopsida > Boraginales > Cordiaceae > Cordia > Cordia subcordata. Next base: position 12,343,388 of record JAPTOF010000019.1, read on the forward strand.
ATTACCATCACATATAAATATATGACTCAGGCATCATTAATTGATGCAAGTCATATCACCATATGTAAGCATATCTCAAACATCATTAATTGATGTGAGATATGATTAGAAACTAATATACTGAATAAGATAGCCTAGAGTTAGGCTCTGATACCATTATATAAGCATATTATGATATAAGAAATTAATAAGCAAAAAATAAATCACACAATATAGGTGTCTTCTAGCCTATGTCAAGAACTTCTAATGCCTTGATTTGATGCTAATTATAGGCTATTTATAAACTAGGCCAGGGACCTTATAGATAGACTTTAAGAGTTTGACACAATTTCTTTCTCCCATCGAGGAAGCTTATCTCTATCTCAAAATATATTTATCCTCATCCATGATTAACACTTATCTCGATGTTTGGACTAATCAAGAACATATTTATCTCAGATAGTCATCCCTAATTCACCAAAAAAATTTAATAATTTAATTTGATTTGACAAGTGGGCCATATTAAGGCTCGTATTTTAAAAGATGTGTTTGCAATACATACTTGCGTACATATATGTATATGTGTGTGTGTATCGAAAAATTGAGATTTTACACACCTTTAACTAAAAATGTTAATTTTCACTCACATGGCATTTTATTTTACTTTTCTATCTTAGGTAACTTTTCTTACATGGCAATCTAATTCCTACGTGGCATATACATAGACAAACTTATAGATTCTAAGCTGTTATGTAAATAAACACATATATAAATTTAAAATCTTCATTGCTGGTTTTGAGAATATAAAATTTATTCTACATTTTTTCTTAACATATATTTAAAATGTAAAAATTAAAATTAATTGTGTATTTTAAAAATCACAAATAAAAAATTTAAGTAATTTACAATAAACCAATTAATTTAAAATGCACATTTAGTTATTTAAATTAATTAACGAATGATGGCATGATTCTAAAACAATATTATAAAATGATTAGTTGTGATTCTAAAATGCACAATTAATTTTAAATTTTAAATATATAAAAAATTATATTAAGCAAAAGAGAAAATGCAGATTGTTTTATATTATCATAGCCAACAAAAATATTTTTAAAATTTATACATGTAAACATATACATAATAACTTGAAATTTATAAATTTATCTGTGTATATGTCACATACGAGTTAGATTGTCATGTAGAAAAATTCATCAAAATTAGAAAAATAAAATAAAATGCCACGTAAGTGAAAAATTAACACTATTAGTTAACGGAGTGTAAAATCTTACTTTTTTGTAAGTTTAAGCCCTTTGATTAATGTTTTTAAAATTCAGCCCTTAATCCCATATTTTGCAAATTTCAAGTCCTAAAATTACCCTTTTTTCCTACATATATATAACTTTGATTTACATAAGATTAAAAAAGGTAAATTCAAACTTGAAATAAAAAATTGTGTGAAAATGATAAAAAAAAAGCTTTCTAAATGAACATAGAGAAAAAAAAAAATAGTTTCTTCTTTTAGAAATGACCAAAACTAAAATTAACTTATTCGACCATAATTACATAGTTGTAATCTAATATATATATTAGAACGTTACATAAAACAAAATAAAAATATTAATACAAATGTGAAATAAAAATTGTGTACAAAATGGAAAAGTGTCTTAATGAACATAATGGAAAAAAGCATTTGTCCATTTTTGCTCAAAATGATTAAACTTGAGGTTGATTTATTCTATCTTAGTTGCATAGTTGTAATCTATAATATCAACTTTAGCTCATTTGCACGGATAAATATTGGAAGTCGTCTACTTATAGATACCTTCATCGCCTAATAATATGGAAGAATATTTTTGAACTAACCAATAAGTTATTATTAGCAAAATTAATAGAAATAGCATAAGATATCCTAATAAAAAAAATATGTATCAAAAGATTCGATTCACTTGCATTAAATTGTTTAAAAGGAATAAGAGGTAGCTTAGGGATAACTCAAGTGATTAAGACTACCTCCCCAAAGAGTGAGATCCTAAGTTCAAATTACATGGGGGTGGGAGGTTTGTCAAAGAAAAAGAAAAAAGAAATCCATTAAATTGTTAAGAAATTATGTTGCATCTTTTAAATAAACTGGTATGATTCAATATGATAAACTTAACGTAACAGAGGTAATTGCCACCTTATATTAACACATAATATTTAAAAAGAAATTAAGGGCTAGTTTGGATTAGTTTAAAAGTTCTTCTTAACAACTTTTGAAAAAAATGTTTTGTTGAGAAATTTTGGCTTCTGAAAAATACAGTGTTCGAGCTTTTTTCAACATTTCAACTTTTTAAACCAAGTCAAATAGTTATTGGAAAAAGAATATGCTTTTTTGAGAGAAAAATGCTTTTTCCTAAAAATCAAACCAGCAGGCCTCAAAACCTTTTGCATGTAGTCATCTAATAAACTTTTTAACCAAACTTTTAACTATAGAAAGGGTAGCATTAATATAATTTGTTAATATAACTTGAATACAACAAAAATTTTGCAATTGTGCTACAAATAGGACATTTAGTACTTATAAATTAAAAATAATAACTTGACACCATTTACATATAGATAGATAGATAGATAGATAGATAGATAGATAATACATACACAAACACATATGTAAGTTGTGGAGCCTTAGTGTCAATTGTTGTAGCTATAAAATAGTTTTTGATTTTTTTCATATTTGATTTTTTGTTTTTGGTGTTTCAACTTTGATTCTTTAAATTTTTTATGATTTTTAATTTTTTTGCAAGAAATATATACTCACACACATATACACACAAAAACATATATGCACTTAATGGTGCAACTAACATGTCAAATTCCTATCATTTGATTTATCTTTTACAAATATATTTAACCACTTGCAAAGTTTCAAAATTCTAAACAAATATTTGTAATTGCTTTAGAAATACTTCTATTTGCCTTAACTATAATGAAATTAATAATGAACGCTATATGAACTATATAGTACTAAATACGTAGTGTTAATATCATCACAGCAAAAACAAATAAAAGCAATTTTACAGTAATTACAATGACCTGGTGGATCCTTTTAAAAAAATTGGAACCTTACGTATGATGAGAACACACTTCTTTGAGAATTTTTTTAATTTTTTATTCTACCCACCAAGGTAGTTGAATGAATCATGCAAAAAAATCCAAGAAATACACAAAACTTTCTCTAATCAGGAAGATAGTTGGTAACAGAGCTGTCGTAACACACTCAATTATCAATGCCATAAATAAATCTTAGGGTCTCGATGAAAGGCCAACCATGGTTACCTACAAACTTGTTAGTTTTATAATTACCTTCAAGTCTTAGTGTGACATAGACAAGGCGTAGGATTATCAGCCATCATTTGTTAATGCAATGGTCCTTCTTCTTCAAAAATGGCAAGAAGATCTCACCAACAAAGAGCTTGACTTTAGTGCAACTCCTTTGTAGGTTCAAGCATATGTGTTACCTCCAAGCTACATCAACAAAGATAATGCAAAAGCAATTGCACATTGCAAATTGTTTGGGGGAAGTCTGAAGAGATTGATCCTAAAGAAGAGGGCAATTTTGATGCTTTGCTTTGTCTTAGGTTTAGGGTGGCTGTGGATGATAGATACCCTTTCTATCCAGGTTTTCCTTTTCCTTGGGAGAATTTTCCTCCCATTAATGTCAAGTTGAAATGTGAAAAACTTAGCTTATTTTATTTTAGATGTGGTATTATTGGTTATGTTAGCGGGTGAAAAAAAAGTCGCATTGTAAGACCTTTTTAAGGTCGTGTTAAGGCAAAATTGTAGGGCAGTAATCCGTCATTAATAGTGATCCTACAGGAATATCATGGAAAAATTAATGAGCAGTTTTTCATTGTCTAAGACTGGTTTTGAACCCTCGAGTTCAGGATGAATGAATAATAAAGAGGTCTAAATTATAGAAAATGTTGATTAGAGTTTTGCTAACTAGAAATTATTTACTTTTTCTCCTTTTATCATTTTTAGCAAGGTACTTCTAATTTTTCTTCTGATTTTATTATAATACTTGTTGAAGAGTCTATCCTTTCTCAAGAAAGATATCAAACATTCAATCTTTTGTCTTCAAGACTTATTGAATTGCATAAGCAAAACTACAAGTATTTACATCTTGGATTTGTTCGAGTTATTTTAAAGGCTCTTAGTAGACTCGGTTTAAACATTTCGGCTATTATTTTGGCTAGAGATCCAAGGCTTAGTAGGCTCGGCTTAAACATTTCAGCAATTTTTCTAGTTAGAGATCCAAGGCATCCTATGTTAGACAATTCTATCATCGGTTGCGTGGAGTCAACACAGGGAGCATTAAGATTGTATGCCTTAAAAACCACTTGTACAAGGATATTGAACTAGACATTTGCTAGCAATATTAATCTATGTGCATGTGTTTTGATGATGAGTCGTTGATGATGAATCGTTGATGATGAATGATTGACAATGTAAATGCCTGAGAAGTTATCTTAAATGAATGAATAGATGAATTGATAATGTATGAACTCAGAATGTATCTTGAATGTACTAATCTTTTTGTTGAGTTCATGAGACTAAAATGATCCTACATGCCATAGAGAACATTTGTTCTGTTAGAATTATGACTTTTGACATAGAGGTCAAAGCTACATTGACTCGGAATTTGGGTCGGGTCTTGCTCAGCTAATAAGTTCGATTTTGTTCCAAGTAGACGAGCATGGTATTTTTATATGTCAAAGCCTATGGTGAATGAGAAAATAGCAACCAAAGTTGGGTTATTAACTAATTTGGTTGCATGATTTTATTCACTTTATAAGGGTATACATGGAAAAAATATCCAAAATGGTTTGTAACCGAAAGCCATTTAAATTTAGATTAAAACCCAGGAGTTATGATAGTGGTGATTACAAAATTCTCCACTAATGCTGGCATTAATGCCTAGGAGTTATGGCATATTATGGGGAATAGTTTCAACCGTTACATTTCTTAGCACTAATCCCTGAATTGAATACAGCTGATCACTCCACCACTATATATATCCATCCATTCTAGTAAAGCTAGAGGAAAAAAGTTCTAGTAGCATGAGCATTTTCATTTTCATATAGTGCATTTTATAGGGAGAGTTCATTATTTATCAGTTCGCAAGTCCTTGCCGTAGGAGTGCTACCAACATCAAGAGATATATAGCCATTGTATTTTGGGAGGGGTACGCCACACACCCTTTTAGCACCAGTTGAGGGGGTGTAAATTCCTTAAGGATATCATTTACGAGCCTCAGCTATTTTCAATTGTTTCTTTATTTTGTATCTATAATTTAGTTTCTTTATCTATATTTTGTACTTCCAAGATTTACATACTATTTTCCAACAACTTAAGGGATTTAAATTACTAACACGAATGCTTCTTTGAGTGCAAAATTTTTATTTTGCTTGACTTTTTAAGACAAAATGTCTAGAAACTATGGAAATGAACAAATTGATAAAGTCCGAAATGGCCTCCAAGTGGTGACTATTCAAAATGGAATTTTGGGAAATTCCCGAATTATTACCCCGACTGGAATTACGGTAAATGTTGGCATTATGCCAATGATTTGTTCCACTAATGGATTTAGTGGAAATAATATAACTTCACAGAGTTATTGAACTGTGGAGAAAAATGGAGGCTATTGGACCAATCTTAATCCATTTGGTGAGCTTACTGAGCTTGGATCTTGGATATTCCTAGGCAAGAGGTTTAGGAGTTGGTAAAATTGGATGTTACGCCATTTAACCTCCTTGGGACTTGTCTACTACTTGGATGACGAGATATGGAAGCCATAGAGGCATATCTCAAGTGGAACGATGGTGACTTTGTCATCGTTTGGATGACGAGTTGTATAAAATCTACTCGGTACCTGAAGAGAATGTGAGGACCCTATGGCTAAAGTTAGATCTTTTTAAAGGATCAAAGCCTCTAGGTCTTGGCCTTTGAGCAGAATTTGTAAGCCTTTAGCTAGTAGATAGATAATATTATTGAAAATGTTATCTCATTTTGGAAAGAGTAATATTATTGAGAATATTATCTCTATATAAAATAATATTATTGAGAATATTATTTTGGTAAGATTATTATCTGAATAATATTATGGAGAATATTATTCATTGTCTCTTCTAACTGGTTGGTATGATTTATATTCTCAAGAGCCAAAATTTATTATAGTTTTTGTGAAGCTATAGTGTGTGCAATGAAAAAGACTTAAGAAAACTTAATATTGAGATTAAGTTTAGAAGGAATGTTTGATTTTTGTTAGCAAGGAATAGCTATCAAATTAAATATTGGTAAGTGGACTTTGGGACCGCTTGGAAAAATTAAATTGTCGCACAAACTAATCAATTTTGGGTGACTATCTTCATCATCAGTTTTTTGGTGCAAGATGTTTGTAACACAAACGTGAAAAAAACATAGACATTACGAGATTCATTCAATGCTATATAAAAGGAATTGATTACGATAATCATAAGCCCATGATGACCGTAATTAATTAAGCAATGATGGCTTGGAGTTATGGCTTGTAATTATAATGCATTTATGGCTTATAATTATGAAGGGATAATGACTTATGATTACGGCTTACGAGGGTAGAGACTTGAATAGAAGGACCGTAATGGCTTGCATTATATATGCTCTTTTGGCAAGAAGGTTACAAACATTATCATTTCATACGTTCATCCCTTGGTGCAAAGGACTTTGGTCTCCTTTTTATAGTAAGAAAGATTGAGACCTGTGAATTTTGATTCCTTAAATAAACTTGTGAGAATAGGTCTAATCAATAGAGTGGATTTTTCAATCATAGTAATGTGAAGTTTGGGTGGAATCAAAATTTAGTAAAACTACTTTCAAATCAATAAAGAGGATTCCAAACCCTTGAGTTAATCCACAGTGACTTAAAATTTGTGCAAACTATAGGCAGTAAAAAGTATTTTATACTTTTATCGATGATTGCACAAGGCATTGTTATGTGTACTAGTTTAGGACCAAAGATGAAGCTTTAGATGTCTTTAAACAATACCAAGCTGAGGTTGAAAATCAACTAGGCAAGAAGATAAAAACTTTGAGAAATGATAAGGGTGGAAAATATGTACATTCCATATTATTGTTGTATATAGAAAACAAAACTCTCAACGAAATGATGAATGCCTTGTTGATAAATTTGAGATTACCTTAGAACTTGTGGAGGAAAATAGTTTTTACCACAAATCATGTTTTACGTAAAGTACCCCATAAGTAATTAGGAAAGACTTCGTATGAGTAATGAAAAAGGCCTACCGCCTTCTTGCAAATATCTAAGGGTATGGGATGTTTAGCTAAGGTAGGAGTTCCAACTCCTATAGTGGTCAAAGAGGACCAAAGATAGTTAACAGTATTTTCATTGGGTATGCATAGAATAATACTACATATAGATTTTATGTACACAACTTAGAAGCATTTGACATTTATGAGAATACAGTCTTTGAGTCATGAAGCGCTGAGTTCTTTGAGATGACATCTTTGTATAGAGAATCATAAGAACCGAGTTTTTTGAAACTAGGAAAACTCGAAACCTTTTAGATGTAAAGGCTACAACTGGTGAACCCAAATGTAGTAAAAGGGCTAGAACTTCTATGTTTCTTGGGCTTGACTTTATAACTTTCATCTTAGAAAGTGTGCCCAAGACTTTCAAGAAAGCTATGTCTATTATTGAGGCATTTCTTTGAATAAAGATAGTGAATAGTGAAATTGTCCATCATACTTAACCGTACATGGGAATTGGTAAATCTACCGCTTGGAAATAAACCTTTAAGGTGTAATGGATTTCCAAGAGAAAGATGCAGCTGATGGATCTATAATGCTCAGTTGGTTATAAAAGATTATAGTCGAAAGAGGGGTCTGGATTATTTTGACACCTATTCACCAGTTATGAGAATTACATCCATTTGGATTTTGATAGCTATTGTAGCGATATTCAATTGGGGGATGTGAAAAATGGATGTAAAGACATGCTTCTTGAATAGGGATCTAAAGGAGGAGATCTATATAGAACAACCTAGAGGGTTTGTAGTTCTAGGTCAAGGGAAGAAAGTATATCAACTTATGAACTCTCTTTGCAAACTAAAGCAAACACCTAAATAGTGGCATGGGAATTTTAATCAAGTCATGCTTGTGAATGGGGTTAAAACAAATGAGTATGACAAGTTGTTTGTTGGAAGGCCATGGATCAAAATTCTTATCATTGTTTGTCTTTATAAAGATGACATGCTTATCACTGGAAGTGATAATGAAGTAAATACATGCTTTCCTAGGTATTATATAATGAAAAACATAGGCGTCATAAGGGTGATTTTAGGCGCCAAAATCACAAAGACATCTAATGGTTTGGTCTTGTTCCAGTCTTATTATTTGGTGAAAATACTGGACAAGTTCAATAAAAAGAGACAATGGTGGGATTGCAAGAACTCCTTTAGATGAAACTGTACATTTAAGCAATATATGGATGGAAAGATACCTCATTTCGAGTACTCCTGAATTATAGGGAGTTTAATATACATAATGGATAGTACAGTACACATGTAGCCTGTAGCATGAATAGGCTAAGTAGATACACTCCAAGCCTCCCAAGTTGGTTTATTGTTCTAAAGGTCCTGAGATACTAGAGATACACCATGGATTATGGTTGTATTACACAAGATATCCATCCATACTAAGAGGTTGATAGTGACATCAACTGGATACTTAAAGACTTAAGATCCACAAGTGGATATGTCTTTAAGGTAGCAAGTGTAGTTGTGTCATGGAAGGGACGGAAATTGAATGGCTTCAATGTATCTAGAGGATGTTCTATGAAGTCTATGGCCACTGTTAGTTTTTATTGCAGTAGCCAGTCTATGATTGGTAAGACACAGAGTATAACGTATGATGGTATATACATTATAGATATAATACCATTGGGCAGTTGCTTTCTATTAGGCTACCACTCTGAACTATAGAAAGTCAAAGGACAACATTGTGGATCCATTCACCAAAAGGGTGAACAGAGAGTAAGTACTCAAGTTGTCAAGGGGAATGGGTCTTAAGCCTATAAACAAATTACAAGGTCATCGTAATTGAAAACCCTTGTTAAACTGAATTATGCATGACTTTATTCGAGCACTGTGAGGGCTTATATCTCCCTTACCTATTCCTACGGAAAGTAAACAGTGCAGCCTATGCGGTTTAGGATAAGCTTTCCTTTTAATGATTCTTGTAGGTTGGGAAGGCTGAATGGAGTATAGCAAGGTATTCCTCATGAAGAATCACCTATATGAGTAAGGAGGGCTACTCCTAAGAGAATTGAAGGCTGAATTCTCTTAGTACTTAAGAATACCGGGAGTTGTTCAGGGCTAAAATGAACACAACTGTGAGAACTGGTAATAAATTGAGAGATACTGTGTGCATGTTGTTGTCTTGGTTTACACTAAAGTTGAATACTTTAAGACCTCGAGTCCACTGGTCAGCGAGTAAACCCGATAGCATTTTCTAAGGAGGGTTCAAAGCCAAAGCTATCTATCCTTAGGCGGTATCTTTCTCCGAACTTTCTCTTGCATCTACATTTGCATGTTTTGTGGTAAGCTAATTTTCATTCATGTGGGGGAATGTTAGCACTATGACTTTTGACATGGAGGTCAAAGCTACATTGACTTGGAATTTAGGTTGGGTCCTGCTCATCTAACAAGTTCGATTTTGTTCCAAGTAGATGAGCATGGTATATTTACATGTCAAAGCTTGTGGTGAATGAGAAATTAGCAATCAAAGTTGGGTTATTAACTAATTTGGTTGCATGATTTTATATACCTTATAAGGGTATACATGGACAAAAAGCCAAAATAGTTTGTAACTGAAAGCCATTTAAATTTGGATTAAAACCTAAGAGTTATGATAGTGGTAGTTATAAAATTCTCTACTAATGCTGGCATTAATGCCTAGGAGTTATGGCATATTATGAGGAACACGTTTCTTAACATTAATCCCTGAATTGGATGCAGCTGATCACTCCACCACTATATATATCCATCTATTCTAGTAAAGCTAGAGGAAAAAAGTTCTTGTAGCATGAGCATTTTCATTTTCATATAGTGCATTTCTATGAGGTGAGTTCATTACTTATCAATTCGTAAGTCCTTGCCCTAAGAGTGCTACCAACGTCAAAAGGTATATAACCATTGTATCCTGGGAGGGATACGCCACACACCCTTTTAGCACCAGTTGAGGGGGTGTAAATCCCTGAAGGATATCGTTTACAAGTCTCAGCTATTTTCAATTGTTTCTTTATTTTGTATCTTTAATTTAGTTTCTTTATTTGTATTTTGTATTTCCAAGATTTACATACTATTTTCCAACATGTTCTTTACCTAGAATTCTCAAGTCAAAGAGCTTGAATGTGAACTACCACAAAGACATGGAGTGACATGGTGACATAAAGAAAGAGACGGAAGACATAAAGGGTACAAACATAGAGTTCACTTTTGTAAGGTTGCCTTTCTTATGCTTTTGTTGTTGTGATTTCCTTTAAATAATGATGGTATATGCTATAAGTGTTTCTCAAAGTGCTTACATGTTTCCAAAAGTTTTATGCTTCAAAAAGTACTTTAAAAGTTTGGTTTTTATGAATTGCGGAGTGTGGAACTTAGTGTGCTTGAAGCATAACTTAATTCTCTGCTAGACAAGGTAAACTGGGTAATCAGTTGTAATTGATCTTATTCGACTGTAAGCTTTTGATGTGTTCAAGTGAGCTTAACTTGACCAATTGTGTATGAGTGCTACTAGATAGAGATTTTTTGTATTCCTTATAAAGGAGGTGTCTGGTTGACCAGAACCAAACTTGATGAAATGGTATTATTGTGAGAAATAAAGCTAGATTGGTTATTCGAGGATACAATCAAGAGGAGGACATTGATTATGATGAAACATATACGCCCCTAGCACGTCATGAATCTATTTGTATGCTTCTTGCTTTTGCTTGTTTCATGGATTTCAAACTCTATCAAATGGATTCCAAAAGTGCTTTTCTAAATAGTTTTATCAAAGAAGATGTTTATATTGAACAACTAACTAGGTTTGAGAATCTTTGTTTTCCTAACACGTCTACATATTAGAAAATACTTTGTATGGATTGCAACAAGCCCCCTATTCATAATATGAAAGATTAAGTGGCTTTCTTGTGCAAAATTATTTTAAAAGAGAAAAGTTAGATTCCACTCTTTTTATTAAATGTGATGGGGATGAAATGTTACCTGTACAAATATATGTTGATGATATTATTTTCGGTGCTATTAACTTATCTTTCTGTGAGAATTTTGCAAAATGTATGCATCAAGAGTTTGAGATGAGCATGATGGGGGAATTAAATTTCTTTCTCGGGCTACAAATCAAGCAAATGAAGGATAAGATCTTCATCAACCAAACAATGTACATCAGAGCTATTGAAAATGTTCCATATGGAAGATATGAAAGAAATTGGTAAACCCATGAGCTCAAAAACAAAGCTAGACAAAGATGAAAAGGGTGAACCAGGTGATGAAAAGAAGTATATAGGTATGATTGGTAGTTTACTTTAACTTACTACCTTTAGATCAGATATTATGTTTGCTATTGTCTTTGTACATATTTTCAATCTTGGTTTGTGATATTCCAAAGAGACAATGGTAGAATTGATTGGCTATTCGGATGCTGACTTTGTGAGATATAAAGTGGATAGAAAAAGTACAAGTAATAGTTGCCAATTCCTCACACAATATTTGGTTTCTTGGTGAAACTGGAAACAAAATCGCATTGTAACCTCCACCATCGAAACCAAAAATATCACGGTAGGTAATTCTGTTGCTCAAATTCTTTGGATGCAACAAAATTGGCGTGACTATGGATTGTTGATTATGGATTAAATTTCAATTATACTCCTGTTTATTGTGATAATTCAAGTTTCATAAATTTAACTCATAATCCAATTCAACACTTTAATACTAAGCATATTGAAATTAGATATCATTTTATATGTGATCATGTGTTGAAAAGTAATATATCTTTTGAATTTGTTGACATGGAACGCCAACTGGCTTATATCATTACTTAACCATTAATTAAAGATAGATTTTGCATGATTAGAACGAATTTGGGAATGCTTGAACTTGATTAATCATTTGTAATGTTTGCGTGGTGATTTGAATGAACTGTTATCTGATTTACATGCATGTTGATTGAGTTGTGATACTTGAAGTGAATTTATGTTGTTTCAACATAAGTATGATTGATTGTTTCTAAGTGCATTGCATATGCATTCATGAAAACTTGTTTTGCTCACTTCCAGGTGAGCCCCAAAACCTTACCAAGTGATCGGATGAGTTTGTCTAGATCCTAAAAGAGACTCTTTGCTAGGAGAGAGAAATTGCATTTGGTCGAGGCCTTGAAGCATGCCAAGCGACTAGATCGCTATGTGGAAAAGGTACATTAGGGTTAAAATTTTGAAATCAAAGCCATTTTAACCAAATCTCGTCCCTTCAAATACTATTTTCTCTCAAACCCACTTTACAAAACTCAATTCTCACCATTTAAACTCAAATTTTTATAAGATCACACAAACCCAATTCAAAAACAACACTTCTATTGATTTAATTTCAAGAAATCATGGCGGAAGATGCTTCATCTAGTGGAATCAAGTGTAAGAAGAGAACAATTGTGAAGAATAAACCAACACCATTTGAGGGAAAGCTTCAGAAATTACTAGAGATGTAGCTAATCACTCAAAGGATACTGAAGCATAAAGAAGTTCCATATTTGGAGTTCATCAAAATGCTTGAATTCAAGGTTGGTTACCTTACATCACCCAATCTCAAAATGTGTATAAATCTCTTGTGTGTATCTTTTATTTCCAAACAAATGAGGAAACTAATAGATATTATACTGCTATGTCAAACAAAACAATTTGAGTTACTAAGAGAGAAATTGGTGAGAGATATGAAGATCATTTGACTTAAATGGCTTATGAACTTGAAACAAAAAGGTATCTTTATAATAAGCATGCATAATCACTATCACTATATCTTGAAATTGCTTTATATGACATATTTGGATACATGCATATTTTGAAGGGGAGCAAGCCTACGTAGGAGCTCCAAATGCTTAATTGTTTAGGTGCATGTTGATAAAGGGAGTTATTGCCCTAATTAGATCATCCATTATGTGCTATAAGTGATCTAATCAAAACATTCATTCATAAACTACATATAGGTTTGTCATCATAAAAATGGGGAGATTGTTAGCATATTGATCTTATGTATGTATTTTGATGATGAGTTGTTGTTGATGATATGATGAATAATTGATGTGATAAATGTTGATGATAAGATGCTATTTGTTTGGATGAATGATTGAGATAGTTTTTTGAATGAATGATTGTCTAGAGTGATAATCTATGGACTAAATGTGTGCTTTCAATGTACTAATGTGTTTATTGAGTCTTTGAGAAAGTTTTGATCCTATTTGCCATGAAGATCACATGTCATTGCCCTGAATATCTCAAGTTAAGGATCTTAACTATCATTCATCTTGAAGACTTGAAAAGAAAAGTGACATAAGAATGGAGATGAAATATATAACGGTGTGTGGACATAGAATTTACTTATGAAAGGTTGCCCTTCTTGTGTGCTTTGAGTCGTTTTCTGACTATATTGCTTAATGATATATGCTTTAAATGTTTTCAAAGTATTTATGTGCTTTTCAAGGTCCTGATGCTTCAAAAAAATTGCTTTGAAAACTCAATCTTTAAAAAAAATAGAGCGTGGAACTTGAAGTGCACGAAACACAATTCTAAATTTTCTACCTGGAGAGGCTAACCTCATGTGACAGTGAATGAGGAGTTGTATTTAGGTGAGCCCTTTAGAGCAACCAAATGGTATCATGGGCTACTAAATAAGAATTCAAAAATTTCTGACGAGCAAAGATTCTAGGCTCCCAACACAATTTAGACCTTTCTTGAACCGTTGTTTGACAGTGAAAATCTTATCCAAAACTAGTAGTTTCTGGTACATTTGTTCAACCTTATTTGCTCCCAAACATTCAAATTTCAATTTAGGATTTGCTTAAATGTATCTAACAGTTATATTTTCAAAATAACATATATTTGCAATACTCTTTGCAAAGCTGGTATTTGGTAGATAAGCCTTTGGTTATTTACAATTTGTGAGAAAAACAAGTTGATACACTTGGGTGTTCTTGATTCAGAAAGAAGCAAGGGTGTAAGTTGGTTTGTGCTAAGCCGACATTCAAAAAGCATGGATTTTTAGTGTAGCTTATGGAAATTCTCAATAGGAAGGATTGAGAAATAGATGTAGGCTAGGCGTCAAACCACTATAAATCGTACGCGTGTTTTATTTTGTTGATTTCTTTCTACTTGCTTAACTTCCGCTATTGCAACACCAAGTGCAAATCTCAAAAGATTAATAACTGTGCTATATCGTTGCAGAAAGCCCTAATCACTCTATTCACCCCTTCCTCTAGAGTGCATTTGCCATCAACAGATCGCAATGTGAAACTTGATATAAGTTACCACAAGATTGGAAAGAGTTTCCACGTTCGAGGCTCTTTTATGTTTTCTACATTGTATTTGATTCTACGGATGATAGAGAGTAAAAGTTATTAATCAAAAATCCATTTCTTTGCTAAACAATCATGGAAAAAGAAAATAGATTAGAGTTGTGAGTCGACAAACATGAAAAGGGTGAATAGAGTGTTTTTGCAATAGATTCCACTTTTTCAAACTTAAGAGAGCCTTTAATCAAAAGTTTGATAGTAAGGTTGGAAGAACAAAAGTAATCAAAGCAAAGCAACACAAAAAGTGCAAATAGAATTTATAGTGGTTTGGCACTTGGTCCACGTGCACTTCCTAGTCACCCCAATTAAGAATTTCAACAAACTTTACTAATCGCAAATTCGTACTTTCAAATATTGGCTTAGTACGAACCAATTGATTCAAACCTGAATCAAGAAACCCAAAACTTGATTCTTCCCAAAGAGATCCAATTGAAAATCTCAATTGTTTTGTTGCTTTTCTCTCAATTTTAGCACACTTAACTTTTCTATGATAGGTACAAGAATATGAAGGTGAAAGCACACACATTTTTATTATATGTACATAGATGTGAATATGTGTGTGTATGTGTGTATGTGTATTTATACGTATATAATCTTTTGAAAATATAGCTATTAGCCACACTTAGAGAAGGCCTAAAATCAAATTTGATCGTTTAAAAGTGGATAAAGTTGTACAAATGTACCAAAAGTAGTTAGTTTTGGATAAGATTTTAAGTGATAGCTCAGGATTGGGTGAGGTCTGAGTTGTGCGGGTTGCCCAGACACCTTTCTCATCAATGGACCATAAATTCTTATCCGACAGTCCCTTGGCACATCCGAGCACCCTTAAGGGTTTACTTGAACTTCAATTCTCTATTCAGTGTTCATGTCTGGTCAATCGACACCTTTCCCAGTAGAGAACCTTGAATTGAGTTCATATACGATTCAAGTTCCATGCTCCCTTTTTCTTAAAAATCAAGTTTCCAAATCAACTTTTTGGAACATAGAAACTATTTTAAGCGCATAAATGCTTTTAAAAATCTTGGAGCATATATTATAATGCAATTTGACCAAAAATGACAAGAAGCACATAAGAAGAGCAACCTTACAGTACAATATCTACGTCTACTCCCCTTATGTCTTCTGTCTCCTTTATTATGTTACCCTTTCTCTTCAAATTTACAAGATGTTCATCAATCAAGCTCCTTGACTTGTGAGTCCAAGTGATGACAAAGATTCTACGACGCATATTGGATCAAAACAACCTCAAAGACTAGGGCTCGTTTAGCTAAGCTTATTTTTAATTATAAGCTACTGCTACTTATAAGTGGAAGTTGCTTTTAAGTAAGTTGATATGTGTTTGGATAATACGTGCTTATAAGCTACTGACATGTTTAGTAAATAAATGCTTATAAGTAGCAATGGTAGTTTAAAATGACTAAAAATGACATATCATTAGTTAATGTTTGCCATTTTGAAGGGTAAATATGTCTTCTTTACTAGTTTGACCAATAGCTTATAAGCGACCAAAAAAATAAGCTAGTGCAGGCTGCTTTTTCTTCTCCTGACTTATAAGCTAGCAAAAACTGCTTTTAAGCTGATTTACCAAACATGCATATTGTCATTTTTGGCCTATAAGTTGGTTTTTAAGCTGGTCAAACTAGCTTATAAGCTTAGCCAAACACACTCCTAACAAATTCATTAGCAATTTAAAAGCTCAATAGAGTTTAAGATTCTTCATTAACCTTTCCTTAAAGTGCTATCCAATACATTAATTCATCCATAAAGATCATCATTCATCATGATGCTCATCACTTCATCATATCATCATTAAAATATGCATATAAGACAAATAATCTAACAAGGGTGATCTTTTTCTTTTTTTTTTTTCACCCACTAAAATAGTGAATACATCATGTAAAAACAAAAAAATAAAATTGTATAAAGTTTCTACCTTGTCAATAGCCTTGTCAAGGGCAAAAATAAATTTGTGAAGTCATCTAACTATTTTGTTAATTATAACTACCAACAACAAAATATATATATAGGGACTTAGGAAGACAAAAAAAAAAAAAATAGGGAATCATATATGGTCTAATATTAAAAATTAAGGGACCGAAATATCTTTTTCCATAATTAAATGAGCAATGAATGACTTGGTTCATTAATTGAGCGTTGAATCACACTCAAATCTTTTGTTTTAAGTTAATTCATACTCACACTAGGTACAAAATCTTGTTCAGTTGGATTAAAGTTACACAACAATAGTTATACATGATTATTTCTTTTTATTAGAGATTCAATTGATATTTTAACTTAAAAACACAATTTGACAAGTTGCAGTTAATAAAAGTTATTCTATCATGTATCCACCCATGCTGAGATTAGACAGGACGCTTTCTTACAATTGTCTATGAAATCATTTATGATTGGAATATTGATGGTTATATGATCAACAAGTTTATAATACCATCCATAGAATGATGATCTATTTATCTATTTGCAAAGCAAATGAAAATTCTAATAAAAACATACCCTTAGTCACAGCTGGTGGTCTTACCGGTCAACTTAAAGGTTGGTGAAACAATTTTTTGTTACAAGAAGCGAATGATGAAATCCTTAATACTGTTAAACAGGAAGATAATATAAACAACAACAACAATAACAACAACAACAAGATGAAGAATAATAATAGTTATAATAGTAATAATAATAACAACAACAATAATAATACAAGAATACCTTTAACCAAATATTTTTCTTTTTGAAGTTCAATTGTTGCTTGAACATTGCATGACATGGAACCGTGCAAGATTGAGGAAAAATTGAGAAAGAAATTAAAGAGATCTCGTATGAAGCTCTGGTGCTTAATGTATAGAGAGACCAAAGCCAATCTAAGAGCCTATTTGGCTTTACTTATTTTGGGTGCTTATAAGTACCTAGAAAAAAGCACCTTCTTACATGCTTTTTACTATTTAGGTACTTATAAGTACCAAATAAGTAAAGCCAAACACCCTCTAATTCAATGGGCGAGGTAAGAGAAAGAATACAAGGTCGATGAGATACACGCAACAGAAATTTGCTCCAAATTTGAAAAGTTCTTGAACTCTATTTATAGAAATACTAAACTTTTTATTGGATCCTATCCTACACCTAAAACAAGACAACCATAATACCCTTTACATAAATCACCACTAAAATAAGGCCTAAAACAAAGAACTTGCTCCTAGTTGACCAACCAGACTCTCTACATATTTAGCCAAATTCTTGTGGCTTCCTACTAAAAAACTTGGGTGTACTAGCGTTTTACAGTAAATCTATCACCTTTCTCATTAAAGTTTTGGTTACTAACCTAATGACTAAAAGGGTAGATCTAGTAATAGGCCAGTACATTTGACTATATGTAGAATATGTACTACTCGTCTCAATTGTTCCCTGGAGGCATGATTCCTTTCCAACGGCTCAAGCCTCTGGCCCTGGCCGGCTGAAAAATATCGTAGCGTGTAATTCCAACTCGACAGCAATGCGAGCAGGGTTCGGACGATTCGTGCCCTTCTTTTTTGGTAGAATGGTTTGTGCACCTGGTAAGCAAACTTATTTGGCTTCTGGGGGTCCTTCAAGACGAATATAGTCATACATGATCCCTGTAAAAGGGCCTGCATTGTTGGCTTGCCTTAAGAAGATTGTGTTTCTTCCATTAACAAGTTGAGAACCTGCTATGTCGACATTGTACAACATATATATACCATGGATCCCATGTCTTGCTATGGCGTTGTCTCTGCCTATACGTCTCGTGGCAAAAAGCGGTTGCAGTGTGTTGGGATCGTTGATTCGAACCTGAAGAATGCATTGTCGTGGAAGACGATTAGCTAATGTTGAACATATTATTCATTGATAGGTTCAAGTGTGAAAATCAGTGGAAGTTGCAGCTTAGTTGATTCCATGAAATACTTAGAAAAAATTTTGCACTTTGTCCCCTGACTTACACTATAAGTCCCAAAGTAATCAACTTTTGTATTTGCTCGTTTAGCCCCATGAGCATTAACTCTATCAAAGTTTCCCTAACATGGAAATGTTGTTTTTGTCTTTGTGCAAATCTATCCTTTTCTTTTTTTTTTCTTTTTTTTTTCCTTTTCTTGTTTTTCGTTTCTTCTTCCTGTCTTCTTTCTTTTCTTCTTATCATGTTATTAGTCAATATCTTATAAATCAATGAAAGACTTACCCACAAAAGACAAGGAATTAACTTGTACCTTTTTCTTTTTTGAGTGAGGATTCTTGTAATTTTGTGCGTTTAATATATGCATACACGCATAACATGTGTGCATGTGTATGTATATAAATAAATAAATATATATATATATATATATATATATATATAAAATATACGCCTTTCTAACCCTTCTCTTCCGCCATCACTCCACCCCCAGAAGCAACATCACTGCCACCACTTCTAAGTGGAGAACTAAGCTAAAGCACGAATTAGCAAATCCCATTTTACTAGAATAATGAATTATTGGTGGGGATAAGAAAATAGGAGTGAAGGAAATACCGATCAGACAGCGTCCTTTGATCTCAGTGGCTATACAACAATCAAGGAGAGGCTTTGAGATTTTATTAAGACGAAAGTGTTTTTTTTTTTTTTCCACCAAAACATTGAGGTCTTGCATATTTTTTCTATAGATAAAAGAAAAAAAGAAAAACTTGATCTTTGATTATTTCAAAGAAGATTATGAAAGGAAGTGTATTGATTATTGAATATTTTTGTTTAAACCATTTGTTCCATCATTTGTCTTGGTTGATTTATTTTCTTCTTCTGTGTAGTAATTGTTTTAATCATTATTTGATTTTTCTCAAATGCATTTTTACGTGATTTGGAGGGTTTTGGTGTCAATTTTTTAGTTACTTTTGTATATGAAAAAACAAAAATACCCTGGCATGTTAACAGAATTTTAATATAGTTAATGCCTACGGCGGAAAATGGGTAAATCCAGAAGTTGACGAGGGGAATTTGGAACTTACCATATCATGGGACATAATGGATTTAACCCCTTTGAAAATCTTTAATTTTCTTTTGTTTGAATAATCATTTTACTTTAGCAAATCCATTAGTTCCAAACTCCAAAATCACTTGATCCCCTCTAATAAACTTTACTAGCTCTTGTTATTAACTTCGAAGTTCAATTTAAAGATTAAAAAAGAAAAAAGGAAAAACCCAGAAAAGAAGAAAAACAAATCACGTACTTGCAATTGGGCGTAAGTGGCAGAGGCTAATGCTAGCCGTAGTTTGTAAGTTCCCATCTTGATCACGTTTTCAAGATAAAAGGCAATTTGCCATGTTGTTGGCAAATATGTATTGTTTCTAGCTCTCCTGCAAAAGCTTAGGTAGATAAGAACTAAAGCAAAATATATATATATATATATATATATTAAAAGGATCGTACACGTAGATACATAAGACACAAAGGTAATAAACACATATATAACAGCGGAAGTAATATAACATAAAAACACATAAGATTTAAGCGTAGTTCGACTAAACCCTACATCCACAGAATAAGTCTCTATTACTCAAAAGAAATAATTTCTCTATAACCATACATGGTACACCCGCCTTATGGTGTGTGGCAACTAACTCATGGCAAAAAGTCCTATTTATATAATATATATATATATATATGCTAATCCTATTTGGATTAGGAATCTTATAATTTGAAATACTTTTATTCTTATTGACTTTCTATTATCTCTAATACTCAATTGAACTTGGGATTCGAGTCATACTCTAATAAATTTTTTCACTTGACAAGAAATTCCAAGCATTGAATCCTTAATCAACATCCTCAAAATTCAATACTTCAACACGTAGATGGAATTTGGCAATTTTATGTTCACATTTGGATTTATGACATCTAAAAATCTTCCCTTTAAGCACAAAACAATATTAGACCGTTCTTAAGATCTATTTGTCCAATGTACTCAAGGTCATCAATTCCACCAGTTGTACATTATATTTGATCATGAACTATTAGATTACAACTCCAAGAACATCCAATAGTGATAGCATACAATCAAACCATATCCTTCTGATTGTTTTCTCACTGCTTCCTTGTCAACCTATCTTAATGAAACCTTCTGCAACGTTAAGCTTTGGCTTCTCTAATGATGTATTTATCTTCTTTCATGTGTCATTGCTTCGTCTTTTATAAGGTGCCAATGGCGATCTCATTCGTCAATAACACCTTTATACAACATCAACTACACTCTTTCTATCATAAGTGTTCTTGAACCTACCACGTTATTCCTAGCATAGGTATTCTTGAACCTACTCTGACTATTGCCATAGTTTTGGCTTCTCCTTTGGTGTTGTCATCTTCTAATAAATCATGTAGACATATGAGATAACCTAGCTCAAGTGCATTACCCATTATGCATCCTACCATACTCCTTAACTATTTTGTTTAATTACTCTGGCGCAGCAATCACTGCTAAACGCGTCGCGACAGCAACTTCTGACTACACCTATAATTGTTATATCTATGTGCAGTCCCAGGCTTTGATACCACATAGTTGAAAGGATCGTGCCATAGATACATAGGACACAAAGGCAATAAACACATATATAACACAAAAATGCACAAGATTTAAACGTGGTTCAGCTAAAACTTGCATCCATAAAATAATTCTCTATTACTCAAAAGAAATAATTTCTCTATGACCATACACGGTACACCTACCTTATGGCATGTGACAACTAACTAATGGTAGAAAGTCTTATTTATAGAATATATATGCTAATCCTATTTAAATTTAGAATCCTATAATCTGAAATATTTTTATTCTTATTGACTTTCTATTCTCTCTAATACTCAATTGGACTTGGAATTCAAGTCATATTCTAACATTGTGTGCATGCATTACTTTACACTTATTTTTAGACATGGTAAATCTTGATGCAATATTCCTTCTAATTTCTATATCATTGAAAAAAAAGAAAAGATTTGATAAACAAGTTCCATACACTCAGAACCATACACAAACAGAGAGGATAAAGCGAACATAAAATACCTGTTAACATGAGCAAAGAACCAATCCGTCTTGTAATTGCTTTCTCCAACCCTGTAGACTAAGTCTTCATGGGGATATAGATCCGTGTAACGATCCCACAGCCCATATTGCCTAAACCTGGAAAATTCGCAGGATCCATATAAGGTTGTTTAACATGGCACCCAATATAGCAAAACAAGCATTCAGTTTTTACTGACAAAAAAGAGAAACAAAAGTGTTTGATTGTTTACGATCAACTGACTTGTGTTTCTGATGGTATAGTGGATTGATGAGCTTTGGAGATGGATCAGGAACATAGAATTCAGCAGCGGTACGGTCTGGGATGCCGATTTCCCAAAGGGTTGGACCATGTCTAGGAGCTTCATATACAAGAACCCCCAATTCAATTTCATCTCCTAGAACACAGATATTTCACATGTTAAATCAAACAATTGTTCCATAAGTTGGTGATTTCTTAATATATACTTTTTTTAACAACGCAAAGATTTAGCAAAAAGCTGATTACCTGATTTGATTTTTATGTCAACGTCGTACTTATAATCACCAAGAACTCCAGGGATGAAACCATAAAGATTGTAACTCCCTGGTCGAACACTTTCGATCTTGAAGAACCCATACTCATCACCTTGAACCCAAAATTGATAACCCTGATTAAGAAAAAAGGTTGTTGGAAATTTATTTGCTGTTTGTGGCTTATTCAACCATTTAAGGGAAAAATATGGTCAGTCAAATGACCTTATTCTCCATTTGCCATGAACCAGCATCTCCCTTGGGTGCCAACCCGATGTAAGCGGAATTGGCAGACACAAGATCTTTGCTAATATACCTGAAGAAATGAAGGATATGATAAGCCTTGTTTCTCCAATCGCTTGAGATGTTAGGAAACAAGAGAAAGCAGCAAGGAAAGCTACCGATCGCGAAACATCAAGCGGCCGCTAACCGTGCCCCTTTGATGAGCACGAGGATAGTCTTCCGCCAGGGGAAAATCATAGGGCCACTTTCTGGTTTCTTTTAGCATCTGAGAGTATGTAACAACTTGTAAGACTAAATGTAGAGAGGTATCAGGATTTCTAAAAAGATTAAGTAGGAGTATATTGCCCATTTCATCATATGTACCTGTTTCTTAGCATCTTCCCAGAGCGCTTGAGGGTTGTTCCTGGAATCAGAATTTAGATAGATGAAAACAGGGCCGAAAACTTTCTTCCATGCTTCCCCATCTCGCAAACTGACTCTCATATCCGGGCCAGCGTAATGGTTACTGAAAAACATCTGTAAATGGTTATGAAGATAATAATTAGTGGCTGAATAAGTGCTATTGGATAATCCAATCCCGCGTACGAAACTCCTACTATGCATGGAGTTTGGAGACAGATCCCCGGAAGAGTAGTGACAGAATGAGCTTGCTATATTAAAAAGTGCTATTGATTATAAAGTTACTTCCAGAAAGCTTCTTTTTGCAGAAATCCAAGGAACTTTAGCTGTGCAAATCTAAGAAATAGCTCCTTACAGCTAGAGAGATTGGACCAGCGTGGGATGTTAGATCCTGTTTCAGAGGGCCACCTGTACGGAATTCATCACTTGGTGTGATCACCCAGAATCCAGTGCAAGGCCGAGAAGATATCCACCCGTGTACGTGGTTGTCTTTGTTGTCAGTTGAGTACTGGTATTTATCATCAACCTACAAACCAATACGACTGATAAGGACAAATTTTAATTGTAAGATGTCTAATGAAACCGTCGCTGGGATTGAGATCGTATTCAAAGAGAAAGATATCAAATATCTGGAGTATCTTTGACATTAGTTTTGTGTTCAAATTAACACACAAAAAGATACTGGAAGGTTAATAATAACAAGGCGTCTAGCTACCTCGCCTTTTAGATGTCGATTGTGTCGATATCTCAACAAAACAGCTTCTTTGTAGTGCAGAACCTGCCCTGATCTGCGATCCTGGTCAGTTGGCATTACCCTTTGCCTATCATCCGATACAGTCATGTGACGGAACCTGATTGATCATATTAACAAATTTATTTGGTTCAGCACATGTAGCTGTGGATGTTATTCGACGAAATGATCAGTTCACAAAAGCCAACAAATAGCTTCACAAAATCCTTTTTCAGAAAGCTCAAATCTGGAGCTTCTAGCTTTTCAGTTTCTTTTAGCTGTGGCTTTTATGTAAAAACACTTTTAAAAATTTGCAGGATATAGCTTTGCCCTTTAAACTCATTGAAAGCACTTTTAAGTGTATAAAAGCTGGGTCAAACAGTCTTAAAGTAACTCTTAAATCTTACAGTTTCTGCTGAAGTTTGAATGCAAGTCTTGCTTCGTCAATGTTTAATGCAGGCCATCCCTCTAAGTGGTCAAATATAGCATATGAGTAAAAACCAGAACTGCCTCGCAGCATTATGAACCTGCATGCATTTCAATCATACAGTCAGAAAAATCCAGTGAAAATGGATTTGTAACTCGGGCATTGTTTCTAATTGCAGCGCAGAGGTTATTTTACCACATTCTCCATGGTAAAATGATTGTTAACTCTGATTTGTTTAATTAGCTGATTATTTACATGTGTTTTAAAACTTATCTCGTGTGCTTTTGAAAAAGTGGCACCCTACCTCTTCGTGGTTTATCTAATAATTAGCTAATTGTTCTTGCACTTTTAAAACTTATCAGATTAACTGCTATAGTTTCCAAAATATGGTACAGTCGCTTCTTTCCCATTGTAATCTGGATGTCGTTACTCCAAAATTTGGCTTCTGTGAAAATATAGCATACACAAGTTTTTAACACTCACATATGCAAAAAAAGACTTATATATACATAATAAGTTAATTTGAATGGAGACGGTTAAAGTAGGAGATAACTTGCTACTTTTCAAGAAATACAAAGGAGAATGCGATGAGTTTTAAAACACATAGGAACAATGATAAACAAAACACGGAATAATATGCATTTTACCCTTATTAGACATGCAATACCTTTTGTCAATATTTAACGGAAGACTATCATCACGACGCGAAGGATTCCAACGTTGTGTAAAAGAAATCTCTACTTTGTCATCATCTTTTGCTACAACTTTAAATCTTGTAGCTTCAAGACTGCAGAACGTAAATGCCATTAATTTGACTCGAACCGAAAATCTTCACTTCTGTCTTATGTTTTTAAGTTGAGAAAGAAAGCAATAGAATTTCTCCAAAGACTTACATATCGAAATGCCTTGTGCCTTTGCCTGGCCTGCTCCATACAATATCCCAATACCTAAATTTGTTTCAGTCCAAACAAAGAATTGGCTGGTTGCTTATTAAACAAACAAATTAGTTGTCTCACAAGCCAATAGAAACCTGATTGACTTTGCTTATTTTTATGCATTTATAAGCAATTGGTAACTATAAGAGCTTTTGTTATTTATAAGCAAGTAATAAATAATCATAGCAAGGTTTGGATAAAATATTGTTATAAACTGCTAACATATTTCATGTTTGGTCAGCAGGTATTATAAGTAGTAGTGCTAGTTAAAATAACTAAAAAGGAATTCACTAATTAATGGTATAAAACTATTCAAAACTTTGATGGATAAAATGGAGCAAATTTCAAAAACTCCCTATTATTTATAGAAAGTGTTAATTTGATCTCTATTGTCCCAAAGTAATATATTGAAAATGTGTTATTTTGGTCTTTATTGGTTCAAAAATGACAAATTTGGTCCCTAATATTGGTAAAAAATGACCTAATTGATCTCTATTTATCCCTGAAGATGGTCATGTGCCGGTCACATGACCTATTAACGAGGATGAAAATTTACACTTTTTATATATATTAAACATTAAAATTTTTACATTTTAAATGTGTTGCATTTGAAACAACATAAATCAAATTGACTTATTTTTCAAACATTGAGAACCAAGTGAGTCATTTTTAAAATAATAGCAATTAAACTAACACTTTTTTGGTAAATAAGAAAGACCATTTGTAGAATTCTCCTAATAAAATGTCTTGTTTTTGTCAAACAATTAGTGCTTATAAGCCGTTTCCAAAAAAAAAAGTCGGGGTAACTTTCTTATTTTTACCTGCTTATAAGCACATATACATAGCTTATAAGCAAGTTAGCCAAACATGTAAAAGAAATAGTATTTGGTTTATAAGTTAGTTTGAGCATCTTATAAGCTTAGCCAAACATCTCCAAGATCTGCAGAAAATTGACTTAATTTTAAGAACTCGGCTTACCCCCTCCGGCCTCTGTTGTTGCGGTAATCCAGTAAGTTATAAATCCCATTGTAACGTATACCAGTGACCTTACCACCCGGATTGGACAAGCTAACTTGAACAATACCATTGTCCATCATCACCTGCAAAACATAAATTTTTTATTAATCATTTGATACAAGCTACTTAAATAAGTTTAATGGATGATTTTTTTACTAATCCATTATTTACAAGGTGAAATTAGGAGTAATTCAAGTGGCTGAAACTATTTTTCTTCAAAAGTGAGGTCTTGGATTCCAAATCACGTGGAGAATGAGAGTTGGTTGGGGGTGGAGGATCTTTTTTGGAAAAAAAAAAAAAGAAATTGATTATTTATAGGGTAGTGATGAAAAGAGAGAATAATTAATAGCCCAAAAAAGATTGGTTTTGAGTCTCACGTATTCATCATCGATATGCAGTTTGACTTGGGGTGACAGTGTCATTTCCTCGCTGCCAGAGGCCAGCATCGTCCGTCTGCAGTTTTAACCACAAAAGCTTTTTAAACAAGTGCCAATTCTATTAGTGAAAGCATTTAAATTTACGAAATTAAAACTTAAAGATGGAATTTTGATGCCATTATGACAATGATTCATAGTATTAGTTTGGGTCTTAGGTGGTCTTGTTTACTTCAATCTCAGAAAGATACGTAAGAAGTTTAATGTTTATTATTAGTTAAGTTTGGAAGGGGAAAAAAAAATGACCTTTGTTTTTAGACATTTCAAACAGGTGTTTCAGATTTTTTTACCCTCTCTTTTTAGGTCCTTGTGTTTATATTATTGGTAAATTTTACTATGCACTCATAGTATAGTACACCTCAGTGCACCCCTCCCTTAAAACAAAAAACAAAAAACAAAAAAAAAAAAAAATGAGCGAGATGCACTAGAGGCACATCGTCCTCTTTCTTCTCCCGTTTCTCTTTCTCTTTCCTCTTCACCCATTACACAGACATTTACACTACCTCAATTATTAAAAGAAGAAAGAAAGAAAGAAATCTGAAACTCTCAAGCTCTGTTTATCCCTCTCCTTCTCTTGCTCTTTAATCTGAGTATTTCTCTTCTGTGCGATTGTAAATCTACGTATCATGTATATATATATATATATATATATATATATATATATGTTTCTGTGTGTGCCCGTTTGTGGAAGATTAAAAGAGAAAATTTGATGAAGCAAAAAGAAGAAGATAATGACGTGAAAAAACTGATGTAGATTTTAATGTTTGTTAGGTTTAGATTTGTAAACTTGAAATGTATAAGCTGTGCACGTAGCATTCATAAGTTGTGCACATGCTGTTTACAATGTTTACAATGTTAAAGAGTTATGAACAACCAGTTTATCAATAGTGAATAGTGCAAAAAGATATAATTATAGGATTGTAAACATATAATATTTGTGAGTTGAATATGAATTGTGAATATAAAAATGCTCCTTTTTTTTTTTTATAAAAATACACACGCACTGTTCGATGCACTGTACTCAAGGGATACACTGTGCGCACTGTATAACAAAAGTTAAAAAAAAGAAATCACCAACTTTGATTATTAACAAGTAGAAAAATTGAAAATTCCACTAGTGGTCGTATGGTATGATCATTTGTCTCATTTTTCTAGGAAAAAAATTCAATCATTATTTATAATTATTTTAGAAATACTTTTGTCTACTACAATTATGATGAAACTAATATTGTTTATTTAATACTATGCAATTTGCATAGTATTCATTGTTAATTTTACTATAGTTATGGAAAATACATGTATTTCTAAAGCAATGAAAAATATCAATTAGTGTTTTAAAAGATTCTGAAATATAGCACATAAATTTTAGAAGGCTTGAATTATTTATTTTTTCAGCACCAAACTGTTTAATAAATCATCAAAAAAATAAAATAAAATAAGAGAGAAACAGTAGTCTTAGGGCCTAAACTTGGTGAAATATGAAACTTAAAAATTGAACTTCAAAACTTTTAATAGAACTGCTTAGCGTCCATTTGAATTGGCTTTTCTATGAAAAAGTAGTTTTTTTCCTTAAAGAATACTTTTTTTTACAATAAGTAATTAGAATGACTTAAAAAAATTAAAACTCTCTTTAAAAAAAATTAAAACTCTAGAAAAGTTCCAATTAAACTTTTTTTAAAAAACTAAAAAATTTAACTTCTCAAAAAAGTACTTGTTAAAAATTATTTTTTAGGAAAAAACCAAACCTGATAAACCCTAAAACTTATGAAAAAGTGAACTAACAGTATCAGTTTTTTTTTAATGGCATTTTCCCTTTTTTTTCTTTGGGAATATTACGTGGTTTTGCTCTATTCTAAATCTTTGTTACATTTTTCTTTAGACACAGAAAAAATAATCACGAAAAATCTCAGGTAAGCACCCTGAAAGGTTGCATTCTCGTCTTCGCATAACCTAATATTTTGTGTTAGATGTGACATCATATTATTATCTGTTTCTATTTTCTATTACGAACACAAATGTATGAGTCCTCTTATTAGTTTATTGTAATTTTATTTAATTTTTTTATTTTTAATGCTTGAAAGAAATAATTAATTATATTTATTATATTTTAAATATGAATAGAATTTTCTTTTTATTTTGAAGAAGGAAAAAATGTAAAATGGCAAACATCAATAATATATTTTTTTTATTGAATTAGAGATTTTTTGTGATTATTTTATTTGGTGTATAAAAAAAATCAAATAGGATTTAGAATTACGAAAAAGAATATGCCACATAAGATTTAAAAGCAAAACGATGACATGAAAGCAAAAAAAACCAACATATTTGTTTAACTAGGTAAAGCGTCACTTTTTTTTTTTAATAATTTCAAGCTTTTCGGTTAAAAATTTTGAGTTCAACACTCAATTTCATTTTTAACCAATTTGGACTCTAAAATTATCCATTTTTCCAAAAAAAAAAAAAATTTAAAAGTGAGGTTCTTGTCACGTAATAATTGTCTCATTAAGGACAGAATTGACATTTTGTAAAATCAATCAAACTTTTTTATTAACTTTAATTAATAGTGACCTAAAAAAGAGGACCTTCGGTGTCTTTTGCCAATATTAATTTTTGCCATTATTAATTTCTAGGATTATACATTTTTGTTTCTTGCGTACTTGACATGCAATGTACCAGCAATAAATATTAATGCAAGAGTCATGAACGAGACTTATGTACCTTGTTGAATTCTGCATTGAACAATCAGCAGCAAGGAATAACTGAGAAGAAATCCCAAGCCATAATGTAACAAGCAAGCACCATTGCCTCTTCCACCCCATGTTCTCCATATACCCCACAATCATACCCTTAGGTAGATAATTATGCAAAAATGTTTTCCAAAAATAAATTATATGACATGAAGATAATATGCTTTAAATTTTCAATCAAAAGAAGATAAATTAACTGAACTCACACCAAAGGGACGAAGAGTTTAGCAAGCTAAGAATGGAAAAATATACCTTTCTGGGAAAGACAATTTCGAGGAGAAAACGTCCTTGCTTATCTAACCAAAAAAAAATTAAAAAAAAAAAGGAAAAAGAGAAGAAGAAAAAAAAGAAAGAAACTTTTGGAGCAGTTCTATGTTCTCTACGATATTAATGACGAAGCAGTTCTTGCAAATACAAAGTATTCGTACTCGTAGGAATACAACGGATACTTTGTATTCCTACGAGAAAGACACTTGGTATCGTCAGCTCTTTTTCCCAGATATGTTCAAATGTTGTATAAAGACAAAGTATATATACAAGCTCCTACAAATACGACGTATATATAGGAGGCTAATTAAGGCTTTGAGGCTTAGTGTTTCTTCTATTTATTAATAAATGGTAACAGAAAAATAATACAAAGCCTATTCACCAATCCCGGAAAAATAATCCTATGAAGACGGAAGACCAAACGGCGGAATTTTTGGTAAATATTTGGTAATTTGGGTTTCTAGCATTGACCCTAGTGTGAAAACTCATTCAACTGCGGTGCTTATTTAAGGTTGTACCATGAGAATAGGATGTCGTCCTATATAATGTTGTGCCTTGGAGATGTTGCTCCCTTCTGTTTTTCCTTCTTTTTTTTTTAACTTCAAAGGAATCAAAAGGCTAATTACATGTAATTAACAGGAATTGATCTTTGAACTACTCATACTAAAAGTGAGATACATACTACTTGGCCTTTGGTGTAACACTATGATTTGTTTGGATTTTTTTTTCTTTGAAGTGTATAATTTTACAAGTTTTTGAACAATATTTTGTTTTTGAGAAGTTAAATTTTTAATTTCTGGGGAAAAAAAACTAAATTTGTTTTCTTTTAAAGTTTCAATGTTTTTGAAAAGCAACACAAATACTTACTGTATAAATATGCTTTTTCAGGAAAAATATTTTTTTTATTAGGAAAAGAAAAAGATTCAAACATGCCCTAAGGTTAAAATTTTTAAGAGTCAATAGAATAACATGACCAATTGGTCGAACATCCTCTGAAGTCGTCAATGAGATCTTCGTAGCGGTTTAGGTTGTTGTGTCAAATTTGGAAACCATAGTTTGGACGTATGGCAAATTAAACATGTGTATGGAGGACCAACTGCAATGTTGATTATTCCAAAATATAGGTAACAGATTTACTATAAATAACAATACAATATCCCGGGAGTTGCATTGAAAGATCGAAATACAATATAAATAAATTAAAGATTGTTAATCTTTAATTTATTTAAAACATGAATCAGGGAGTACTATTACAAGAGAAGATCAATAGTCTTAGATGATCTTAATATTAGCCTACTCAAGAGCCTATTTGGCTAAGTTTGTTTGGGACTTATAAGTTGTAAATAGGAAAAAACATTTGAGGAGTAACTTTTTTTAAATGTTTATAACAACAAAATAAGGCCAAACAAGACGTAAACGAATTCCTTATTATATAAGAATAGAAAAACGAAAAGAGAGTTACTAAGGATTCATTCGATATCATTGTTATTCTATATTTCCATATTATGATGATCAAAATTCAAAAACCAACATGACATACGTGGAGAGTGCTTTAAAGAAAAACATGACCATCACATTGGGGGAGCAGTGCGACGCGCGAAGAACTAAAAGGAGAATTGAAATCTGAAGTTCAAGCGGCGCGCGGGGGAAAAGACAAAAAGAAGACAACGTTGCGGCTTTTCTTCAGTGTTCCTTTGTATTCAGCTTATTAACGTTTAATTTATTTTGAATTTGATTTCTTTACTCATTAGTTTTTAGTTAGACCTTAGTTTTAGTTTTGAGATTTCAAGTTTAGTTTTATGCTTAGTTTTTAGATTTATTATTTACTTTCAGTTTTACTTTTAAGATATTATTGTTTTAGATTTTTGTGTTAGTTTTAAATTTAATTTTTTAGTTTATTTTTAAATTTTAGTTTTATACATTAATTGTTTTAATATGTTTCAATAAATTCTTTTAGGTTTATACTTTTAAATATGAGCTAATTTTATTGTACTACGTATTATAGCCAAAAATTGGCATGGACTTAAAGGTTCACTACACTCGTTCGTAACTTCAAATTCAATCTTCAAGGGTAAGGCAACGGGCCACAAGCGTCTCATGAAAACTTTTTTTAGCTCCATTGGCATAAATAGTCGAACGTGGATGAAGAAAGAGGTTACGGCCCAAGGTCTAAGAATAGGCGTGTAAAATCATCCAATCGGAGGCCCAAACTTCAGAATCATGGGAGAGTCCAATTCGCGCTCAACTGGCACTACAAGAGAACATGAGAATAGGCGGCTGTTTCCTTGCGAATCGCCGCTCATTATGTTACATTTTATTTTTTTGAAATTGTAAAAATGAGTTTATATTATATTTTATTTTTTTGAATTATTAAACAATCTATAGGCAGCGGTTTCCTAGGCAACCGCCATTAATTGTCCTGATTTTATTTTTTCGAAACAGTAAAAATGAGTCTATATTACATTTTTTTTTTTGAATTATTAAAAATAACATAGGCGGCGATTTTACTTTAATCGCCACCCATAGCGATAAATATTTTTTTAAAAACAAAAAAAAAATACAGGCGACAATTTCCTTAAGATAGGCGGCATTTTTCCATAATAGGCAATAGTTTTTTCAATAGATAAATATATTTTTTATGTAATATTATACTTAACAAATGAATATGTAGCTTGTTTGGTAGGTGCATTGGTTTTAGAGTATTACAGTAATAAATGGTTCAAGTTTGAATCTTGCATGAAGCAAGATGTTTTTTTTTTTCTTTTGTGTTGCACATAGGCAACGGTTTTGGAAATCACCGCCTATAACCAAATTATTGTTTTTTTATTTTCTTAAAATGATTTTTATTTCAAATTGTAAATTCCACATAGGCGGCGGTTCTCCAATAATGTTGCATAATAGGCGACAACGATATATGCGGTACAAGTTTAAGTGGCGATTTTGTCATTAGTAGCGGTTTCCTATGAGTTTCAAAATCACCGTCTATGGCTAGATTTCTCATAGTGCGGTCATTTTGATATCCGATCAGGTGTTAGCTCTATCCTATCTAAATGGTAATAGGTAATGGTGGAGATCAACCTTATCATCTGACTAAAAGGGGATAGGCATCCAGCTGTAAATTTGTCCCTTGTGACTCTAAGTGGATAATGACTGTTATTCTCAATAGACTATCTAGAAATGAATCCTATGGGTCTCCAAACACCTGGCTATCTACAACTATAAACAAGCACTCCCACCAGAAAGGAAGGCATCAAACAATCACACAGTTGATACTATAAGTAGCTATCTGGCTGTTTTTGGCTATTTTCCAGTTGTTCTCTGAATATTCTCATGTATGGGATATCACCTTTAGCAGCACCCTAGCTGCTTTAATATATAGGATATCACTGTTAGTAACAATATGATTGTTTTCACAGATACCCTACCATTCCTTGTAATTATCTAGCTACTCTTACATATGGGCTTTCACCTGTACCATCACTCTGGTTGCTATAATATATTACCCACCACACACACTCTGATGACCCCCCTACGATAGACCCCTAAACCCTCTCTATATATTACTTTTCCTTCAAATCACCACCGGATTACTAATTTGAGTGTTAAAGTGTCTTGGGCTGGCACCACACTGGTGTCAAAAACTCACCCCGCTCTTCTTGCCTTCTGTCTCGCAAGTTGCTAGTGCCTTGAAATTCGTGATTGTAGATTTTAACGTCTACACTAGGGTTGTGATGATCTTTGACTACTATGTGATTAATTTATTTTAGGTTGTGTATAAGATTTAGTTTCGATGCTATTAATTTAATTTATATCGATTCATATTGTAGTTAAATGCTTTATTTTGATTATTCACCAATTGAGTTGATTTCAAGTTACATGTTGAAACTAAGAGGTGATATGTGTAATGAGTTTAATATGAATTGATGTTAATTATTTGCTACAAGGAGACACGAACAAGTTAGTATAGTCATGTTAGAGGATTTCTAAACTTTATGCATACTCGTATGTTGTCTCTATGTAGAGATATAGTAGGGAGATTTATGAGTGTAGTTTTAATTGTGCTTATAAAAGATAATCAATTAACTAAAAGAATTTGACTACTTAAATTAAATTAATAAGGAAAAATTGCACAATCAAATAAAATATCTAATAGGTGTCTTAAGTGAATTTACAAGCCTTGGTATTCCGTATTTGCAATTTTTTTGTCAATTTATTAATTTACATTTTTATTAGTTTTTCTTCCGTTAATTGATATTAATTTATTTAGTGTAAGTTCTAATTGATTAGCTAGGGGTTTAGTTGTTTATTTTAGTTGAAGTTTTCTTCAATAATTTAATTAAATTCTCTTTTGATTACTCAAATAGTTTTATGTTGGGAATTCGAGATATTTGGAATGAAGATAAACAAGATAGATAAAGATGTAAACACAATAGACACAGTATTTTTAATGTGGTTCAGCCTTTGGCCTATATCTATAAGCAGACAAGAGAATTCAACTATAATAAGAACAAATATAACACACGGAAATAGAGCTCGGGCCTAGGGGTCATCGCCCCTCACACTCTTCGCACCTTCAAGGCCATTCGCTCTCTATCTCACTTCTCTGTTTCTCTGTCTTACTCTAATACAATAAGCAAAGCCCCTATTTACAGAGTAGAGGAAACATCGAATATAGCAGCACTACAAATATAGTAATACTCTAAATATGGTAAGACTAGAGATATGGTAGGAGAACAAATAAAGCAAGACTTCAAATATGGCAGGCTTTCTAATTTGGCTAGAACTAGAATCTTTGTTGCCTATTTAGAATATAGATCATATCCCAACCAATCTCTATTTTGAACTGTATTCGCTCCTCATCAGCAACCTCGAATCCCTCTTGCTCAAGCTGCCAA
Organism: Cordia subcordata; assembly: GCA_028554755.1. Classification (NCBI taxonomy): domain Eukaryota; kingdom Viridiplantae; phylum Streptophyta; class Magnoliopsida; order Boraginales; family Cordiaceae; genus Cordia; species Cordia subcordata. The sequence continues at coordinate 12,377,670 of JAPTOF010000019.1, forward strand.
ATCTGCCCCACGAAAGGCCCGTTGCCATGCACTGTCATACTTTCCAAGTCCCAAGCCACCTCCTAGAACTTGGCCCAACGGTATCTCCTTGGTCTCTCACAATCATCTCAAGATCAAACCAATATCTACAATGCTCCGCAGCTATTTAAGGAAATTCTTTAAGCGCCCATAACATCCTCAACATCTAATGTTTTCGTTGCTCTACCTTTTCCTTAGATCTGTGTATGTAAAGAACACCATCTTTACCTGTAGTACCACTTTACTAAATCTCACTCAGACTAAGACGTCCCGAACTCATCCTCTCATCATGTAGTGTACTGCCACATCCATGAGACTCGTCCATCTCCATTTGTTGAGTCAACTTGATTTAACTACCTCTGGCCATCTCCCAAAGTACTCTTTGAGATTCTGTAGCAAGCTCCACTTACTCCATGGCACCGTAGTTCAAATCAGCTTCAAGATACACCTTACCATGTACCACCAATTGCCAAGTCACACAGACTGCTCCAGTTGCTACTTGGCGAAACTCCTGAACTTGCAAGCTTTACCTATTCCTTTATTCCACGATCCGTTAGGTACTGCTTCTCAATCCCTTTCATGGTCCTATACGACTCTATTGAAAATCTCAGAGACTTGTTCTCTGAACACCATAGCAGAAAACCTTGTCCTCCACACATTGTTCTCTACCTCCAGCTTGCCATCTTCTAAGCAAGTAGAGTAATACATCAACAAGACAACCACACTGAGAAGTACCTCCAAAAGCTGTGGATAGAGATCAAATTACCTTGTAGCATACCTCAATCTTCAATCTTTTGACTCATGACAACACTGAGAAAGTTCCACCTTTCTCTAAAAGAGTTCACCCAACTCTTCACACAAAGCATCCAACCTATGTCCTCCACTAGATGCACACTGCTCTCATCTCGACGCCTTGTTGGAACGTTTACCGTCTTCATGAGTACCCATCGCTCACCTCATAAGTTTGCATCCACAGGTGATCACTACCTCTAGAAGGAACCCACACGACTGCTCAACCAAACTAGGCCTCAATCTGCTTGCCCAAGACAAATACTCACCACACATATGTCTTATTGTCTTCTTTGCAACACAACATCCACTAGTTCTTCGTAGTAAGTCCTTCTCTCACTCGTGGCCCACATCACAATAAGAGTATAGTGTCTCATCACTTTACCACAATGCGACGCACGTGATCGTACTCATCCAAGAATATGAACACAAATGTCCATCCATCAATCTTTGCAAGTTCGCACCTTCCCAAAGGTCGAAACCGTCTCCTTTCACTCTAAAAACACACAAAACTACTTGGAATTTGGCTAAACAGACTGCAAATTAGGACTGAGCATGTTGGAAAACCTTTGGGAACCGTCCGTCAACTCTTGTCAACGCCTGGTCAAAGTCAAAACCACGGGCAAAGTAAACAACTTCCCAAAAACACGAACTTCGGAGTTGAATTTTGCCAAAACGAAGCTCAAAATTGGATTCTACGTGTCAAAAAATGTTGGGATAGTCGTCGATCAATTATTTTTGGGTTCAATCAGACTCCGGTCAAAACAATCAAAACATCTGGTCAACAAGGTCAAAATTCTCGGTCAGCTTAGTCAAACGTGTAGACTGATTGCACAGAGCTTTCTACACACGCGTTCATGGGATCTGTGCCCTACTGGCATCCAATCATGCTGTTGATCATCAACACGTTAATGGCCCTGCTTCACACATAATAAACTCCATACACCTTGTGGTATCAAATCGAAACCATGTCATCTTCTTCCTCTGACCAACTTTGCAAAACAACAACCCAACGACCCATGTCCAAGGTGAACCCGACCCGACGTCACTTTCTCTTCCAGCTATCCAACTTCCAATTGAACAGTACCATTATAGTCTCCACCAGCTGCGGACCATCAGCTGGACGTCTACAATCTCCGCCATGCTGCCATGTCGTTGTCCACTGCGACCACCATGGCCGTCGCTTTAAGCATCTCCCGCGGCTATCCTTGGCCACGAAATGTCACGCCACCACTACCATGAGATTCCTTTGTGCCACTGCTGTTCGAAAAGTACCCCTTACGCGACGCTTGACTTAACGGAAATCTAGCACCATGAATGACCATTGTAGAGGGTTTCAAGCTTTTCTCTAATGACTCTCCAGCCTCATTTTGTGTCACGATGACCACCACAAGGTTCTCCCCATCATTGCAAACATGATGAAGCCTTGTCTTCGCACTTTGGAAGCTTCTCATGCCATTTGCCATCAACATGTACAACCACCATCTTGAAAAACGTGCCAGACGCTCCACCAGCATCCTCAAGCTACGGTTCTGTCATCATAATGGTCGCCACCCTCCGGTGAACTCCACAGCACTCATCGAACGACTTGTTGGCCTTACACGAGCCTCATCGAGCTCACTATTGAGATACTCGAAGTCCGCAACTTGGTCGATGTTTCAATTTTTCCTGGGAAGATGATGATGCCATCTTTTGTCCTGTCATGACATCAGCTCTAGACAACAAATATGCAACAACTCTGTTTTTTTTTTTCCTCACCAAAATTCGTTCAAGTTCAAATGGAATTCATTTTTCGTCCGTTAACGCAACGGAACCAAATCAAGAAAAATGAAATCTATGTGTTTTCACCCAAAACATCACGCCTAGTCTCCAAACAGGGCTTTGATACCAATTTGTTGGAAATTCAGGTGTTTGAACCAAAGATAAATAAGATAGGGAAAGATGTAAAACACGATGAACACAGTATTTTTAACATGGTTCAATCTTCGACCTACGTTTATGGGCAGACAAGAGAATTCCACCATGATAAGATCGAATACAACACACAAAGAGAGAGTTTGGGCCTAGAGGCCCTCGTCTTTTACGCTCTTCTAACCCTCAAGGTCACTTGCTCTCTATCTCACTTCTTTGTTTCTCTATCTCACTTCTTTGTTTCTCTGTCTCACGCTAATATAGTAGGCAAAACTTCTATTCATAGAGTACATGAAACACCAAATGTAGTAGTACTACGACATGGTAATGCTCCAAATATGGTAAGACTAGAGATATGGTATGAGAAAAAAATAAGGCAAGACTTCAAATATGACAAGCTTCTTAATTTGGCCAGAACTAGGATCTTTGCTGCCTATTTTGAATATGGACCATATTCCAACATTTTATGATTTGCTAATTTCAGTACTTTACAACATAATTAAAATAATTCAAATTATTTCCTCGATTGACCATCCATCCAACATAATTTTTCTAAAATGCTAATGAGTTTACACTAATTTTTAAAAATAATTTTAATGAAATATTTGAAAAATTAAAATAATTATAGTGATTTTAAATTAATTTCTCAAAAATTAATTTCAATTCTTAAATATTTTTTTCAATTATAAATTTATAAAAATAATTTTAATTGGTTAATATTTTTTGTTAAAAATATTCTTAATAAGGTATCTTAGAATTATTTTAAAAACTATGACCTTTCGCTTGTTTCAAGGGACAAATTATTGCTTTTGATACATTGGACATGTAGATTTATGCCGATGACTAAACCTGCCAATTGTCTATTATGCATAACAAAAGGATACAATGGATTGCAATCATGACGACTTTTCATAGATGATAGTTGGAATCTTTCTGATAAGTCCATATTATGCCATGAATTCATTATGTTTTTGTATTTAAATTTGAAATTGATGCTTTCTAGTTATTGATATTTCATTTGCTCTAGTATTACTATGCTTAAAAAGGAAGAAAGAAGAAAAAGGAATTAAATCGGGGTGTGTATGGACAAAAAAGAAGCTGTTTTTGCAAACTACTGCATTAGTCTTGCCCACGATTGCAGAACTACACAAAAATTTGAGATTGACTGAAGTCTGGAAGATATTTTGATGAGTTTTTAGAAAGAAATTAACGACCTTTAATATGTATTAAGTCCTAACAGGTAGGAGACAATTTGTGGTTATCCAAAGATTATCATTTTGGATTAAGAGTTTCCTTCTTAGAAGGAACTCATAGGTTTTATATTAGTATTTGCTGGCCTCCAAGAAATCAATTAGCTTTATTCAAAATTAATTTCAGCTTCCTTTCATTTCTTTTGGGCGTTCTTCGGAAACATGAGCAGTTGAACAATTTCTTCTAGGCAGGGATGAATAGAGGTTTATGGTTATAAAAAAGTTGTGACATCTAATTGATTCTTATACTCTTGTTATTTTTTTGGTAATTGTACATTTTCTATTTTGATTATGTGATTGTGTAATTTGGTGTCGATTGTTCAATTGTTAGATAATAAGTAGTCCGTCGAAGAGATTAGATAATTGTCCTAAGAAAACATATAATCTAACTTGAACAATGTCCGTGAGAGAATTGTCATAAGAATTGGGTCCTTCTAGATCAATTTACGTTACCAATAGATAGATCCTATGAGCGATTCGGGAATTAGATCGTCTATTAGGTAAGGGAAATAATTGAAAAGTAAATTAGAGGATTCCCTTTATTATCAACAAAGTAAGGAAGGATAAGGTTGTTGCAACGTGTCAACGACTATAATCTGTTTATTGAAATAGACAAGAGTCATCTTTGCATCTAGGATCAATTTTGTAGACCTAAATTGATATTTTCACCATATATAAGGTTATTAATTTGTTGAATTCCTTGTTTATTTGCTTTGCTTTATTTTAATATATTTGTTAGCTATCTATTAATTTATTTTCTGCTGTTACGAAATTAGCCATGCCCAGGGCTAAGGTTGCAGTAAATTTTTCAATCTAATGTCGCTTTAGTTTTTGGTCATTTAAATCCTCTTCGTTTCATATTTTGCTTGTTCGTGCTATTTGGTCAACAAAGTATCTAAAGATAACCAATCTTTATTGGTCTTGCCCTCCTGATCACTTTTACTATTCGTGAGGTAAGAGTAGGCAATTTATTTTTGAGGGGTTTGACACCCATTAGTTTCAAGCCAACTTGTGCCATGATTTGAGAATCTGTTTTTGGTATAAATAAATGACAATTAGAGGTGAGCATTTAGTTTAACCAAAACAAAAGTGAAACCGGATTTTAATGATTGAGTTCAGAATTTCTAAAAATTAATAAATCGATTCGAACTATCTTAATAGTCGAAATTATTTAATCGAAATTCTTTTGGTTCACTTTTGTTAATACCTGAAATACCAATTTTTTTGAAAAATAATACATTATTCAATACTAACCAAAATAACTAAATTCAAATGTAATTATAATAGTCTAATGCTAATATTCATTATCACAATTCACATTATGTATATAAGAGTAATATGAACTCATCAATATATATATATATGAATGTAAATTGAAAATTGATAAATAAATAAAATTTTTCTAAAAGAGTAGCTTTCAGTTATTCGGTTATTAACAATTTTTTTTAAAAAAATTTTGATAACCGAAATTGAACTAATATATAAAGGACCAAGAGAAATTTTGTACTTCACTTTAGTTCAGTTCGGTATTCACTTATATCCAAATAAATGGTTACCCTTAATGACAATCATGACTTTTCATAGCTAACGCTCGTGATTTGGAGAATATGCAATTCATTAGTGAAAAACACTGACAAATTTGATTGAAGAATATGCGACTTACCAGCAAAAACCAGAAAAGAGTGACAGTGATAATCATGACTCTTAAATATACAGACCACTTGAAAGAAACAAATTTTTAATTCTTATTTACATATTTTATAATATAACTAAACAAATTTACAATTTCTATTTTTAGTTATTGTTTCTAAGAAATTTGTTGATGTTTTTAATATTTTTATTTATGTTTTCAATTGCAGTCTTTAATTTTTTTAGCTATCTTTCCCGTTTCCATTTGTAATTATTTATACATGTCTAGTAAATTAACACCGTGCAAGACACGGTTATATTATCTAATATTATTGTAATATAAAATTTAAATTATATAATAAATAGTTATTAAGAAAATTCAGAAATCTTGCAACGAGTCAAATAAGTTATACTTATATTACGTATTTCTTTGTAAAAATTGAAGCCTAGGAAAGTGTTAATTTTATATGCCTTTGCTGTTTTGAAAAATTTAAGATAATATTGATTATAAAGTAGAAAAGAATTTGTAGAATTAGAGGGGGGTTGGGTGAATATGAGGGTGGAAATATCTAAATTTTCTTTTAGATTTTATTGGATCTAATCAAAATTTCATATGCAAAATTTATATAGGAATCAAATTAAAAAGTTATTTTTTTTATTCTCGTAAGTACTTTAATGTAATTTGAGATGATTTTGCAATTATTTAATTTTCTTAAAATTTTCATATCTTTCTAAATTTGATCTCAATTTGCACAATATGATTTGACGAAAAAACAAAAACACACAAGAAAAAAATATAATGAGAAACTTGAAGACCGAAGCCCAGGTATTTAAATCATGATCGGGTTTTATAATTTTTATTACGTAATTGAATTTAGAAACCTGAAACCCAAATAACCAAAAATACTCAAGTTTTATGATTTTAAATGTTTAATTTAATAATTTTTTAGCTCTAGAAATTCAACTATTTGAACTTCAAAATCCAACTGAATTCCCATCTCTAACCCGATAGAATAGTTTTTTGACTTCAAATGGAAAAAAAAATTAAAGACCATGTGAAAAAGTGTGATCAGTGGAGAAATGAAAAAGAGAGTGCACATTATTTTTTATTGAGAAAGAAAGGGAAAAAAAGATAGAGTAGATATAAATTATCAAATCGAATAGTTTCTTTGACTTTAATAATAAAAATTTAAAAATTTGAACTCAAAAACTCAAACTAATTCTCTCAACCCAATTTAAGCTTTATGATTTTTAATATCCTATCAATTTTTTATCACAAAACTCAAAATAATAAAAATTCAAACCAATTTCTACTTTAGATAAAAGTTGAAAGACGTGATTAACAAAAAAGTAGAAAAAGAAATAACAAATCATTTTGCTAAGAAAGGAAAAAAAAAGTAAATCTAAAATTATAATTTTGCCACGATAAGCATAAAAGTTATAAATTTGTCATTACAAATATTATATAAATTTTCATTGACAATGAATATTTTTTAAAATTAATTATGACATTGCTATTCTTTGATATTATTCATTCATGGAGGAGAATTATAAATAAATAGTACAAAAAAATGATTCTTTTTATATTAGTAAAGATATGAAACCAATCTTTAGCTTTACATTTTTAAACGTACATGAATAAATCCCTGCAAATCATTTTTAAAAGGTCTGTTGCTTTTCAAAATGCGGCCTCCTCTTTTTGGAAGGGAGGAGCCCTCATTTTCAAAAAGCCAAAGCAATAGAAAAGAGAAAAAGAGCACAAAGCAAAAGCGGCGTTTTCAAACTGTAGTGGCGGGTTGTTGAAACACGTCTCTGCTTTTTCGAAGAGCAACAGCAATGTTTCTTAGAAAAGATTTGAAACGTGTAATATTTTAAAAAAGAAGAATAAAAAGAGTAATATCTTTTTTATTAAAAAAAATCCCTTTTCCATCTTGCTGATAAGTCCAAAATAAGCCTTTAATTTATAATTAGTTGTGCTTAATTCTCAAATTGAATGATCATTAATTGGTATTGTTGATGCGTTTTTTGCATGTTTATGCTTAGAAAACGAGTTGGACGCATTATATATGGATTCAAGAGATTTTTGGACGGTTTTATAGCTGATAAAATTGATTCTGCCACATTGGATAATATCATGCAATTTTTATGCAGAATTGACTAAGCTTTGACCAAGACTCAAGATATTTTTACAGCACTTATGGAAAAGAATTGCATTGAAGACTTACCATATTTGGAAAGAAAGGAGATTAATTCTAGGAAACTTTTATTAAAAATTTTTACCTTTTTATTTTCCTGAGCTTTAAAGAGTTTTCTTATTTGAGAAAGACTCTAGTTAGGAATTTCTCCTATATATTTTTTATTTTATTTTCTTCTTCCTTGAAAATCTTAACTTTGGTCTAAATGTGTTCTATAAAAGTTTTGATGTTTACAATTAGGAGTTACATTGAAATTTTGGTGAGTTTTTTTTAGTTGATTTCTAGAAAAAAGAAGCATTGAGGGCTTAGGCATGGGCAAGCAAAGGCTGTTTTGAAAAATTATAAAAATTTGGTGGAACAAACAAGATCAAAATTCAAAAAATTAATGAATCTAGTTGAATACCTTGGCCCCACTCAAATAAATGATAGCCGATTTCACTACCTCCCGCACCTCTTTTAAGGGAAGTCCTCGTACTTTTTTCTTTTTTTAAAAAAATTTAGTTTTATCTTTCTTTTATTATTTATTTATTTTTCTTTTTTTTTTACACATTGAGGACAATGTGCGTGATAAGTGTGGGGGAGAAATGCTTCATTTTAGTCCTTTATTTTGAGTTTTTTTTTTTTTGGTTGTTTAGATGTGCTTTTAATGCAGTATATTAAGTCTTGTGAATGTATGTATTTTATTTAGTATTCGCTTGAGTCTTCATGAATAAAAAGAAAGAAAAAAAAAGAGAAAAACCAGACAACGACCCAAAAAAAAAAAACCTTTTCGGTTAAGTGTTTTGTAAAAATATTTCTTTTGGAGTCCATTAATGTCTTAGGTTTGATGTTTGATGTTTGATGTTTGTTTTTTCTTTTTTCTTTGAGTTTAGCTTTTTTAGAGTCAATCTAGTAAGTTTTTAAAAGCTTTTTTTGTCAAATTATTTTTCTTTTTACTCAACTTTCTTCTTTGTGAACTTGGCATTTCTTTTGAAAAATGTCTAATCCCTATATTCGGAAAACTTGTTTTTGCAATGGTAAGTTGGTATATACGGTAAATCCATCTCCATTGTATTTAGTTGTCTTTAATAGTTACTTTGAACACCCCGTGCTTGAACCTTGCTTAATTTTAACTTGGGCTAAAAGTGTGCATGTGCTTAAATTGAAAGCCAATGCTTAGTTTGAGTTTGATGGGTACTTGTCTTGATTTATTTTTGTAATAAAATTGTGCAAAAGTGCGTACCTAGGAAAGTTATGTCGGGATTGAGGTCACTCCTGCAAAAGTGCTAAAAGTCGAATTGTGAAAAAAAAAGGCACAAAAAAGAAATTGAATTAAATTAAATAAGCGTCTTCTTACTCCACTGGTCTTCAAAAAAGAAAAAAAAAAGGACCATGAGTAGAGCTAAAAGCCACCTAGAATTCTGACTAAGTGAGTAACTGGGGGCATTCATCACAAATGTTTGTCATCACGTAAAAATTTTAAGTGACTTGTTAGGCAAGTCATGAAAGTTATGTATGAAAGTGAATAAAGGCAGTTAAAGTGATCCGGCCGTCCGGCAGCTGAGCTTAGGCACAAACTTGTTTTTTGAGGAAAATTACACATCAAGGAAGTGCTTTTGATTTCTCTTATTTGCATTGGCATAATCATACTTGGCCATAATCTTTTGTGTGTGCTTTAACCGGCACGAGGTTCATTTACATTGTGTTTGGGTGCTATTGGGGTGGCTTATACTTATGGTGGTACTTGTTTTATCTTACTAGAAACTGACTTACCCTTGTTTTTCTTCTCAAGTTTCTTTGAGTTGTGGTGGAAGGATTTTTGAATGTTTGTGTGCCTATGTTTTCTTGTGAGGAGGTTGGATTATTTGGAAGCTTGGTGGAATTCTTTTTGGTAAATATAACCTGTGGCCAAGTTTTTCTACTAGAAAATTTTAGTTTTTGGGGGATTCTTTTGCTAAAAGTTGGGTTTCTTTTTGAAGGCTATTTGGTTGAGTCAAGTCTTGTTGTTTGAAGTGTTGCATGCCTTGAATAGCTCAGTAATGTGTATTTGTAGAATGAGCTACTGCTTTGTGAAGATAGGTACAGGAGCAACAATTTTATGCTTGAATTATTGCCCTATTTCTTAAATAGGATTGATCTCGGTTTGCAAAAGTTAGCATATGATCTTTACAAAGCTACATTCGTGGTCAATCTTGCATGAAGTCTTTGTTTTTAATTGATTTCATGCTTGAGGACAATCATGGTCTAAATGTGGGGGAATTTGATAAGTCCAAAATAAGCCTTTAATTCATAATTAATTGTGCTTAATTCTCAAATTGAATGATAATTAATTGGTGCTGCTGACGTGTTTTTGCATGTTTATGCTTGGAAAAACGAGTTGGATGCATTATATATGGATTCAAGGGATTTTTGGATGGGTTTATAGCTGATAAAATTGATTCTACCATATTAGAAAATATCATGCAATTTCTACGCGGGATTGACCAAGCTCTGACCAAGACTGGAAATATTTTTACAGCACTTATGGAAAAGAATTGCATTGAAGACTTGCCATATTTTGGAAAGGAAGGAGATTAATTCTAGAAAAAATTTACTAAAATTTTTACCTTTTTATTTTCCTGAGCTTTAAAGAGTTTCCTTATTTGAGAAGGACTCTACTTAGGAACTTCTCCTATATATTTTTCTACTTACGATTCATGGAGTGGAGCTAGACTTTATTTAGAATATTTCCAACAGACTTTTATTTCTCTGAGGCGCCATCTTCATGGAGATGCAGTTCTAAATTTCTTTCTAACCGAGGATTAATCAAGATTTCGGTTCATCAATTTCGTGAGATCTAATTGTTTTATCCCTTTCATGTTATTTTGATATTTACGTATTTACTATTTCAAGAATTAATATTGTTATGTGATTGTTTAATCTGGTGCACAGTTATTCAATTGCATGATAATAGGTAACCAATTAAATTAATTTAATTAATCTAAGAATAGTGGTAACCAGGTTTTCTGTGTAATTACGCAATCTAAATGAGTAATTATCGCGAGAGTGTTAGACTTTTAGAATCAGATCTTTCTAGAGTTTTATTGCTACCGTTAGATAGACTCTGCAGGCAACTCTAGAGTTAGAACGTCTAATAGGTAAGGCAATAGTAGGGACAAATCGTAGTGGATTTAAACCGTTATCAACACTGTAAAGAAATATGAGATTATTAGGCCATGCCAATAACCATAACTGATTTATCAAAATAGTTGAAAATATATTTGCATCTAGGATCGGATTTATTGACCGAAATTGTGATTATACCTTAGGTTAGACTTAATTTTCATTGATTTCTCGTTTTTCAGAGTTTCCGTGAGCTTAGAATTGCGTGCTTTGGTTGATTTTTATTTTTTATTTACATTTTTATTTTTCTGCCCAGCTGCGTGCCCACGTACAGCGGACCAGTGGCATGATAGTTTTGCTTATTTTATTTATTTGTGCATTAAACCGACTCGCTTGATTAATCTACTTGACATAATTAGCAGATTCTAAATTTCTCCAATCCCTGTGGACTCGACCCTTTTTTCACCACGTACACAAATTAAAGTTACAAGGTAAGAGATAGAAATTTATTTTTGTGGTTTCGACGCCCATCACTTGCTATTAATCTTCAACTCATTTTAAAAATACTTCAATTGGTACATATAGCAAGTAGGACAATTTAACAGCTTTTTGTTCAATTTCTTGTTAAGTGAAATTCTCATGTATGGGGGCATTTGATTCATGGAATGATTTTTCATTCTAGAAATCATATTACTAGAGTTATGATTCCCAGAAATGTGATCTGCGTACTTTATAAAAACTGTTTGATATGCTGAAAATATTTATCTCAAAATAAATGATAATTTTTAGGAATATTTACAAGTTATGTTTGCTTTAAACTCAATTTCCCTTGAAATTTTAAGCCATTTTTAAAAAATGCCTCTAATTTAAGAAAGATAAAGATATCAAATTTGTTTGTATGTAGTGTGTGTAGTGTATGTGATATATTTGTGCAATAAGTGTAGTATATATGTGTAAGAAGTGCGTCTAGTATGTGTATTTTATGTATGTTTAATATGTGTAGTACATGTGAAGTACATGTGATGTGTGCAATGCTTATATACAGTGTTGACTATGTGTGTTGACTGAATGTGCATGTTAAAAAGGAAAAAAAAAAATTAACTTTATTCTTGCTAATGTATTTCTTGTCTTTTTGTTGTGTCTAACACACTCCCACAACTCGAAAATATAAGATTCCCACCTCTTACATGAAAACAAAAATTAGGAAATTAAATGAAAATATTAGATTTCCAAGAATGTGATATTTCTAAAAATGCTTTTCTATTTTGTGAACCAAACTGAGAATCCAATATTTCTAACGTTGCATTCTCAAGAATCCTAACCAGATGCCCCCTATGACTTAAGGAAATGACCCCTCCCCCCCCAATAGGGATGGCAATTTGGGGGGAAAGAGGGAGGAGGGAAGGGGGAGGGGGGAAGAGGGATAGGGGTGAGGTGCGCTTACCTCTACTCCACACCTACTAATAAAACTTTGACCCTTACCCTTATTATATGTCTATACCAAGGTAAACCCTTACACTACCGTCTCCGCCTCTCTTAGATGGAAAAAACCTTGCCTCGCCTCTATGAAGTATTGGTCAACAAAGTCAATGACATTAAAATTTTCTAAAAAAATATTAATACATAAGAATTTATTAAAAATAAGTTAATTCTTACGACTAAACCAAAGAGATTTCAATTATATAAAGTTTATATTAAAATATATTAGAAATATATACAAAATGTAATGTTTATATTAGAAATATATAGAGATGGAAATGGGACGAGTGACCTACAATATCTGCTGTCGACCGATCCGATAAAAATCCGTCCAGTTAAAAATCCAGAATGATTAAAAATACCAGTTAGAGTTTGGGACAGAATTGGGATTGGCTCCCAGGTACTCGCATTTTGGAACCCAATTTTAGATTTGTGTTTCGTTGGATTTGTAAATTACTTTCTAATATGAATGGCTTTGCTATGTGAAAATTTTGGTTAATTTATTATGTAGATGGTTTTGTTTTAAGTTTATATTAATTTAGATTTGTTTAATTGTTTTCAATTATGTTTTGATGCTTTAAGCTATGGATTATATGTGTTTTAGAATTTAGATTTGTATTTTTTGTAGTAAAGTATGTTAATTTGTTCTTTGTAGATTAAATTTATTACTTTAATATATTTTAGGAATATTATTTAATTCTTTTGGCACAAAAATAGGAAATTTGTTTAAATGGTTAGTTTTTTAAAATTTAGGGTTTAGTTTAGGTCCCGAGTTTGGAGATAGTGAGTACATATCTTGAATTCAGGTATGGGATGTTTTGAGTTTCGCGGGTTTTAGGACATTTTGGGCTAAAATTTTTACTTAAATTTTAATTCTTTTACCAGGTCTGGGACGTTTCGGATGAATACGGATTTGGTACATTCTGGGAATGGGATTCTTATTTAATTTTTATCCGAATTTGGAACAGGAATGGGAATCAAAATAATATCTAAGTAGCAGGTTTGGAATTCCTTCATAAACAGAGTCCCCGTCTCGTTGCCATCTCTAAATATATAAGACCATATTAGAAATAACAAATATACATATACAACGGGGGTGGAATGGGCCAAGTGGACAAACCCCTCCCCTGCCCTACTCCTCCATCAGTGTAGGAGAATGGAATCCTGTCTCACCCTTCTAGCAGGGGTTATTTGACAAAAACTCTACCGCTATTTCTGAGGTACTTTTGTAGAACGAAGTTGACGGTATACTATTTCCATCCCTACTCCTAACCAAGCTGTTTTGTTGTGAATCGAGAATACACTAGCAATTAGGGGGTAAGGGACGGTTGGGGGAAGAAATAGGTGAGAGAAGAACAGAATATAGACAAGATATGAAGCACAGATTTGCTCAAGCTTGAAAAATTCCTAAACTCTATTAATAGAAAATTAACTATTACCGAGATCCTAGGCCTGCAAGTAAAACACGACAACCAAATAGCCTTTACAAGTGTCATCATTCAAATAGGACCTACAACAAAGAATTTGGCCCTAGTTGACCCAACGAAGTTCCTCTTTGGCTAAATGCTTGAGGCTATCAAAGACACTTGGTCTAATATAGTAAAACTATCACCTTTCTCCATTTTGTTTATAGATCAAATGACTAGAGGGAAGGATCCAATAAGGAGTCTATACGTTTTATTGTATGCACAACAGAGTACTATATGCGTCAATTGTTTCCCGGAGGGCCTTCAAGACGTATGTAGTCATACATGATTCCTTTCCAGGGGCTCAAGCCTTTGGCCTGCCTCAGAAAAATTGTATTGTTGCCGCTGAATAGTTGAGAGCCATATATATTCAGATTGAACAGCCAATACAGGCCATGAATCCCGTGCCTGGCAATCGCATTATCTTTGCCTATAACTCCTGTTGTAAAGTGAGGAGGTTCTGCATCCGGGTCATTGATTCGAACCTTAAATGGTGCATGATGCATAATACAAGAATTAGTTGGAAGTTCTTAAACATCTTTTCTGCCTACTGGAAAGCGAAAGGAATGGATTTACAGTACTCGAAAACCTTGTCCAGATACCTGTAATTCGGCTTCATTAGCTGAAGCCAGTGCCAACTGTAGCGTGTAATTCCCAGACTCGGAAACATTGTCGAGATCAAATACAATTTGCCAAGTAGTCGGTGCATATGTTCTGTTTCCTATATCCCTGCAATGAAGGTTAGAATTCATACTTGCATATATAATTTAAAGATCGAAACTTAAGTCGAAATATACCTATTCACATGGGCAAAGAACCAATCTGTCAGGTAATTGTTAACGCCAACAGTGTAAACTAAGTCTTGCTCGGGATACAACTCTGTGTACCTTTCCCACAAGCCATACTGCCTAAACCTGGTAAGCAAAGAAAATGCCGAGTCAAGCAACATTGTTTAGTACAATCTTGATAGAGCATCTCAAATAACAAGGACTGCCGTACTTCTCTGGATGATCTTCGTATAATTTGTTCATGAGGGTCGGATTTGGAAGAGGAATGAAGAACTCTGCAGCAGTGCGGTCTGGGATGCCAATTTCCCATAATGTAGGGCCACTCCTTGGAGGTTCATATATAAGATTCCCTAGCCTGATTTTGCTTCCTAATTGCCAACAATATAAACCAAAAACCATTTAAATAGACAAAGCCAACAATCCCCGTTAAAACTTTGGATTTTTGTTATATAAACAATAGTAAATATAATCCTCTGTTAAATGGAAGAAAGAGAGAAATGAAAGTGTAGAGAATGTCATTAGTTCTTTAACCTGGTTTGATGTCAAGGTAGATGTTATATTTGTAGTCACCAATAAATCCAGGCACCCAAGCGTACAAACTATAATTCTCTGATCGTATATTGTTGATCAAAAAGTACCCCTCAGAATCTGTTTGTGTCCAGAACTGATAGCCCTGTGTCCAAAATGAAAAGATTTCTGTCTATTCAATTTTCCCTTGTATATCGTAGCTGTAATCTGATTTTAAGAACAAAAGAGAAGATACACTATGATTACTAGAGACCTTGTTTTCTCTTTGCCATGATCCAGCCTCTCCTGGTGGAGCCAATCCAACATAAGCATAATTTGCAATGATGAGACTTTCGTTAATGTAGCTGCAATAGAATTATAATTGTTTTAGCATCACTACAAAAAGAAGGCAAGACTCCCTTTTACCCAACATCAGTTTTTTTTCTTTTTTTTTTTTTTTCCTTCCTTTCTACTGAAATTACTTTAGTATGAATTTATGGCCTAAAGGAACTAAATTAAAGATGTTATAGAGTATATGAACTGCTGCAATTTAGCCAAGGTCTTTTACCTGTCCCGGACTAGTAATCTGCCAGCAACAGTTCCACGTTGTGCAGCGCGATGGTAGTCTTTTGAAATGGGGAAATCATATGGCCATTCTTCTGTTTCTATGAGCATCTGGCAAATCATGAAATTGAGTATAAATAATCGTGCAATACAAAATTCTATTTTAAATAATTTAGATAATCATACTTGTTCTTTTGCATCTGCCCAGAGTGAAAGTGGGTCATCACTTGGTGAAATTGCGTTCAGATAAATGAAAACAGGTCCAAACACTTTCTTCCATGGCTCACCATCAAGAAATTTTATCCCTGAGGACTCCCCTGCATAATGAGTGCTAAAGAACATCTGAACTTGCCATGAACAAGAGAATCTTATTAGACAAGGAATGATTAATTTAGATTGCAAAATATTTGGTAACTGGAAAGATCATTCGGAAACATTGCTCTAGATTCGACCAACTAAACAGTGTTATTTTTCCAAGAAAAGAGAAAAAGAATTACAAGATCAAATGGAGTACTTTTCAAGTGAAGAGGTTGGCAATTAAGTAATGAGTAAAACCCATATTAACACCAGTGTTTTATCAAATTCGCTTAAAACTCCTTATGTTATAAAGAATGTTGTACGAAACCCCCAATTTTGGGGGTGATTGTGCAACATTCTTTATCACATAGAGGATATTAGCAACATTTTATTATAGCTTACAGGATGTTAACGAGTTTTAAAAACAAAACACGGGGAGCAGAGTGCAAAATGTATTTTATTCTTGCACAACTGACGACAATCTAATCACAGTTGATCAAACTTACAGAAAGAGTGATAGGGCCAGTATGAGAAGTGAGGTCTTGCTTGACAGGACCTGCTGTTTTGAACTCATTACTGGGTGTGATCATCCAGAATCCTGTAAGTGGATCAGGGCTAATCCATCCATGGATTCGATTATCTTTGTTGTCACTGCTGTATTGATATTTGTCATCCACCTGCATAGCCGTAAAAGTCTATTACCAAACTCATAAGAAAAGAATTAAAACACAAAAAAAGAAGAATATGTACATAAATTCATCAAAAGTACAGATATTGCAGATGAAACCCACCTCTCCTCTGAGAAATGAATTGCTTGGGTTTGTTAGTAGAACAGCTTCCGGGTAATCAAGAACCTGGCCTGTTGCACGATCTTCAGCCGTTGGCATTATCCTTTGCTTTTCATCAGAGACAGCCATAAATTGGAACCTGATAACAGGAATCAATGTTATTAATCTCATTATTCTCGACTCTAGGTAAAAACATGTGGTAAGTCTCACAAATTTGAGTTTTAACTTGCCAAATTGCTCTCAGATGAAAATGATCACATATGTAACCCAAGGGTCGTGTTGGAGAAATCAAATTAACGTGTATATACTTTCTAACACGCTAAAACTTTTAGAACAAGTGATCACATAACGACCCTATTGGTTCGTTGATAGCTTACAAGTTCTGTCGGAGCTTGAACACAATCCGGCCCTGGTAGGCATTAACACCAGGCCAACCGTCCAAGCGCTCAAAAATTGCATAGGAGTAAAATCCAGGGATGCCGCGTAGAATTATGTACCTGCACAAGCATTACAAAATTGATGATTCTTTCTAGTTGCAAATAAATGAAATCCTGGATTCAACTTTATGCTGCTGCACCTTTTATCAACATTTATAGGAAGGTCAGTGTCATTGACGGACGGGTCCCACGTTTTCAAGAATGAAAGCTCTACTTGATCTTTATTTTGCACTATGACCTTGAATGTTGTCCTTTCCAGCCTACATAGACAGTATTATCAACATACATTTTATCTCATAGACAAAGATCATGCATTTTAAATTACAGAATATGATTTTTGTTAAGAAATTAGGATGCGTAATTCACACATGCAGCGGAATCAAAGCATGCATAATGAGAAAAGAACACATAAATAAACATAGTTCGACCCTCTACCTATGTCCACAAAAGCTCCACTAAATAGAAAAGAGCTATGCACTCACTTAGACTTTTTGCATGGCCCGAAAAGTCTAAACCCTCCCTCACTATATTCTTATAATGGCTCTCTCTCAACCTAGACTTATTGCAAAATACACACCTCATCAAACAACTAATGCAAGAGTCCTATTTATAGAAGAGTATTATTTGTCCTCTAAGACAAGGATTTCCTTTCTCATCAATCCTACTTTAAATAGGACACTTACCATAATTGGAATTTTGACTCTTTTAAAGACTCTTTCCTAATTTCAATGTGGGCTTGGGCTCTGTACTTAAGACATAACCCAATAAGTTCCTCCCTTGGCGAGAAGTGCCAAGAAGCTCCACAGTAGGCGAGAATGTCACTCTTCTCTTCTTCTCAGCCTTCACTTGAGCTTCTTCACACTTGTCGCGTTCATCTCACAGTAAGTTTCATCTCTCCAAGTAGCACACGTGCTTTTCGTTCTTCCTTCCTTCAAGAGCTGGCTCCTCTCCATGTTACATATTACAGTAGTCGTCTTCAGCAACGTACTTGTACTATCTTGATGCCAACTCACCCAAAAAGATCATGTTAGACATACAAGATGGCACATGCCTCACATTGGAGACAGTTTTGATACTACTATTGTTGAGCCTCAGGCAAACTCTCCCAATGCTAGCAACTTTCATCTTCTGGTTGTTTCCACAGTGATGTATCCAAGCTTCTTTTCCAAAAGCAAAGTGTCGAAACGTTCCCACTAAATCTAACACCCAATCAGTCCTCTTCCTCGTGCCTTTAGTAGCATCACCACTTACCGCTATCAAACAACACTTACCATCGTTAACTTCAACACTTTCAACTAGGTTCATGGAGTCCTCACCATAAACCTTCTCCTTGCCCTTAGACCTCCGCTCTTTAAGGCTCTTCATGTCTTTCCTTAACCTAGGAAATCTTGTTTGGATATGGCCCTTTTCTCTGCGGTAGTAACATTCTAGATCGTCTTCTCCACCTCGAACTCGACATTTTGATCTTGGTCTACCTCTGCAAGAATTCCCTTTTTCAAAACTCCTCCCCTAATTTGAACCTTCAATGGCTAATGCTTGATCTCTACTAGGTGCACTACTTCTTTCTAGCATCCTCTTGTTCTCTCTCAAGAGCACAATCACTTTGCTCAACTTGAGAGTCTTCTTTCCAACAAGAATTGGTTGCACCCATAGCTTGTACGACTTTGATAAGAAAGATAGTAGTATGAGTGTTTGTTTTTCATATGTAATTCTCTTGTCAAGCTCTTGAATGCTTATGAGCTTGATCACTAGCTCATTGAATTTGTTGATGTGATCCTGGATGGCAGTTCCGTCTTCCATCTTGAACGAGTAGAGCTCCATCCTTAAGCACAATCGGTTGGTGATCGACTTTCACTCATAAATGTTCTCCAACTTGTCGAATACACCGCTCACTGTCGTCTTATTTGTCACATAACATTTAATTTGCAGTGCTAAAGCCAACCGAATTATACTTATGGCTCTTCATTGTAGGGACTTCCGTTTCTTATCGTTGACTTCATTCGGTTTCACCACTTTTAACACTTCATCAAGGCCTCGCTGCACTAAAAGGTACTCGATAGTATTCCTCCACAAGTTGAAGCTCATATTCCTCTCGAACATAGGAATTTCAAGCTTCATTCCGGTCGTCGTCATGGCTCCTATGCACCAAATTCACTAAAACTCAATAATCCAGCAAAAATTTGGCAAAACTAACTGCAAAAATGGATTCAGTATGTCAAAAAATGGTAGGTAGACTCTTGGCCAACTCAGTTAAACCCCTAAAACCTCTCCATCAAAGCTGGTCAAACCCTCTGTTTGACTTTTGACCACAAATTTACAAAATTTAACTTACTTGTATCTCACAATCTGATTGTCGAATCGTTGCGAAATTTTAGAGGCTTACTTTCCTTATATCGTTGAACATATAACAACAAATCTATTGACGATCGAACCTCGAGAAGGCCTCCAAACATGACCAGAAGATCTGCAATTCTTTGAACTGTTCTTCAGCGTCTCTTTTTTCATTTTTCATGCAAACTAGCATTCTCCCTCCAACCTGGCTCTGATACCACTTGTTAGGAAATGAGGATACATAACTCACACACATAGTGGAATCAAATCACAAATAACGAGAAAAGAACACATACAAATAAACGTGGTATGGCTCTCTACTTACGTCCACGAAAACTCCACTAAATAAAAAAGAGTTACACACCCAATGGGACTCTTTGCATGGTTCGGAAAATCCAAACCTTCTCTCACGATGTTCATACAATGACTCTCTCTCAACCTAGACCTATCGCAAGACATACACCTCATCAAACAACAAATGCAAGAGTCTTATTTATGGATGAGAATTCCTTGTCTTCCAAGATAAGGGTTTCCTTTCTTATCAATCCTACCATAACTAGAACACATACCATAATCAGAATTTTGACTCTACTCTTTTTCTAATTTCAAAATGGGCTTGAACTTTGCACTTGAACCACAATGCAACAATTTTGAATAATTTCTACTTGCTATTAATTGATTTTATGATTAAACTTACTAATTCTTAATATAGTATCAGTTAGAAATCGGTATGATAAAGAAAAACATGAGTCAAAGGGCCAGTAGAACTGAATCTACGGTGTTAGACCTAGGGGTATATACCACATTCATTTATATATGACCTATATTTCTTCTCACATTCTTAATTACCTCAATATCATCTCTCATATTGTAATCCACCCTCAATGTTAGCAGCATCACTTGTAATTTACATAATGTGAAAGAAGCAATTTCTTGTTATCTTAAAATACACATCTTACCCCTGGTGAGTTAAAAATATGATGCATTTCATCACCAAAGTATACAAACACATTTAATTCATGTGTATTGAGTAGCAAATCAAGTCAAGTATTTGCAGGTGATTGGCTTCATTTCTTTTTAACCAAAAATAGGCAATACACAAATTTTTTTTTTTTTTAATTATAAAGGAATACCATAGATATTCATCATGATCAACAACATGCTAATGTGACAAGGGTCATTCTCTTTTCAGTTTTCGTTTAGATTGATCTTTTTAAAAAATATATATATATATATTTTTGATAACTTTTGGAAAGAAAAAGTATTTTTTTGAGCAGTTGAAATTTCTATCTTTTGAAAAAAGTTGAATTTGAGCTCTTTTTAGAGCTTTAATTTTTTTTCAAGTCAATCAAATTATTTATTGCAAAAAACTAAATATACTTTTTTTTTTCAAAAAAAAAAAAGTCTTTTTCATAAAAAAAAAAGCTTATCCAAACAGGTCCTTAACCAAATTATTATCCACTTGATAGGTCATGAATCCCATACTAGTAGAGTTCATACACCATACTATCTATACATCTAACTTGATCATTCTTTTAGCATTTTCAGTGAGATAAAAATGTTTTCTTATCCTAAAATGATACCAGCAAGTGGTTTGGTAAGGTGGGATGAGTAAAAGTAAAGGGACAAGTAAGACTGACTTGTCAAAGATATCCCCAAGCTGCTGTTCTGGCCTGGTCCAAACAACATCCCAGTACCTACAATACGTGAAGAAGGAATTTAAGGTAAAAAGCTGTGAAAATTGAATCTTGTAGCATCAACATAGCACTATATTTAGTTGCAGGACAGAATTAATATATCAATATATCATGCTGTACGCAGAGCCCATACCCTCTGTTGTTCTCTTTATACTCAGATTCCAATAAATTATCAATTCCATTGAATTCTACTCCTGTGACCATGCCCGCGGGAGTGCTGAAAGTGACGTTGACCAGACCATTATCCACCACAACCTACAATAAAGTTATTAAAAACTTAATTAGCTGAATGTATTGTATATTAGACGTAAATAACAAAACCACTTGTTAAACATAAGCTATATCCATCTATGGCTATAGGATCGATTGAATTGACTTTTTTTTTTTTTTGTAATTATTAAAAAATGAATTTTTTGACTTTTTTTAAAGTTTTAATTTTTTAAAACTCATTCAAATACTTATTGTAAAAAAAGATATATGCTTTTTTTTTTCAGAAAAAATTATTTTTTCAGAAAAGAATTATTTTTTATGAAAAAATCCAATCTAAAGGAGCCCATTTTCTATCTTGAGTACTTTAGCCTAGGAACTAAAGTGAAAAAGTAAAATTGCCAAAGGCGACTAAATAATATTCTGAGACAGGAGATTACATGCTTATCATCCAGTATATGCAGTTGAACTGGAGGAGAACGTATATAGTCTTGGTTGTGGTTCTTTGAAAACTTGCTGCAGTTCAAAACAAAGAGAAGAATGAGGATAGGGGGAAAAAAAGAAAAAAAAAAGAAAAAGAAGAAAAGAAAAGGGGACAATTGGACTATTATATCAAAAGGATTCTATAAACAATTCAAAACTACATATATGTAGAGACATATGCTAGAAAAGATGGGTCATATGCCTATACTATTATTGATGGACGTTAGGGAATTTGAATTAAATGCGGGATCATTTATATCACTGCAGAGGATAAAAGAAACTAGAATTTCTTCCATCCATTTAACTGATAACAGAAACTAGAATTTTTTCCATCCATTTATTTGATGGTCTGCGTGAAGAATTGTGAAAATTTTTTCCAACTGCTGAATAAAACTCCTTCCTATTTATTTTCCTGCAAACAAACACACTCTAACTTCGAAGGAGAACAAAAGGAATAGGCCCTCGGACTTCCTAGGCCTTCTCTTTTTTATGACAAGAAAATTTTAATTGATAGAATTTGATCGTCAAAAGATTGGAGTAGCTCAATTACTAATTAGTGAACTACTTGCTCTTGGAATAAATCAAGTGAATTAAGAACAAAACCTTCAATAAGCAAATCTAAGGACTCTTCTCAACATTAATTTATTAAGGTTTGAATCTCAGTGTGTGAGGGTCGCGCTTAAGACTCGAATCTGTTAATACAATAAATATATAAACTAATATTTTTTTTATAAATTTAAATTTTTAAACAAAAAAATAACTTTAATACAAATTAACTAGTGATTCTAGGTATTGTGGGTGCATCAAATACAAGTTTTAGTGGGACCAAAAAGTATCAAATGTCAAAAGAAAACGACCTAATACTATTCAGGGGTTGCATGAACGAGTAGCTAGATGCTTCCATGCCTGTGTCATTCCTCCTTTCATGTTTTATCAGTTGACAATTTGACGTCATATAAGCCTGAAATTTTCTTCATATTGTTGACTCATCCGATCATTTATAAACGGGACATTAAGACATACATAACCACAATTCTAAATTATTAAGAGTTCAAAGAACTTCGAATATTCACTGCAAAATGGAGAAAGACTTCCTGATAATAATTTATATTACATATATATATATATATGTATATCTGTATGTATAAATTATTGCTGGTCCTTCTTGAATCTTGAACCAGTTTTCCCCTTTAAAATTTGAGTCGTCAAATGTCAGTACTTGATTAATTAGCGAATCTCAACATGACATCTTTACATGAAATTGTGCCAAGTCTTGCATCTGACACGTGCAATAAATACAATATCACTGTTCACTTGATGAGAATTGTAACTTATCATATATCACTTTTTATTATCCCTTTTTACAAAATTATCATTAAATTAAATATGATACTCCGTACAGTAACTTGGTCTGTACTATTCTGACTATTCACGATTTTGGTCAGAGTATTTAGAGAAAATGGAAATACATTGGAAAGAGGAAAAAGAATTTCAATTGATCATAGACAACAAAGTAACAAATAGAATCAAACAAGACAAGTTTATTGCATTCTGAACTATAAAATCCCGTGGGCACGGAGCAATTTCTGGTCGAGGAGAGGAACCAAAAATTGACGTTTTTGTTTTAGGACATGATCACGAGAATGTACTGTGTAGCGTGGGATGGCGTGAAGGTCTCTTTCTCGTGTCTACATATCCTCGGAGAAAAAATAAGGGAAGAGTCTAGTATAAAATATTTACAAGCCACCCATCAATAATTTCTTTGCATCTTTTATAATTAATTAGTGATAAATTTTAAATCTTTTCTAATGGGATTATTATATTTTTATTTTGTTTAATAGAAAGTAATTTAATTGAGTAAATACATACACATACACATATATATTGCAAAAGAATTAGAGTAAGTGAGGTTGTATGAATTAAACTAAAATATCAAACACATCTTCACAGAACGAAATAAAGGGAGAATAAAATTGTGTAAACTTAAACTGTCATTTTCTTTATTTTTTGGAGAAGTTCCATCAATAAATTAACATGATGACTTCAACATAAATTTAAAAGTTAGAAAATCTCTGGATTGAATCACAACTGGGGAAGAACTTTTAAATCAATCCGTTCAAGCCATCAGTGCGTGTGAAAAAGTGGGACTTTTTGAATTTGTTGTGTTAGGGGTGGTGAGGGCCATGCTAGTTGGAAGACCAATCCCAGAAATGGGACGGGTAGTAAGTGGTACACTAGCATTTTTAAATGGAAAAAAATTTAATCCGCTGTTGAACAAGGAGAAAAGAAAATTTAAAACAGAGCACAAGAAAATCCTTTTCCCCACCTTTGTGACACGTGTGCTCATTGTGATCCAATTGACCATTCCAATTTTCCAGCATACAAGGAAAATTATGCAAGTCAAGAAAAAAACAGAGCGAATATTATAAGTACATGTTATTCTTTTTTAAATATGCATGACTCCGTTTCTAGGACATGTATGCTATACATTTTGAGGACTACAAAAAGATCTCGTACTTTTTTTTTTGGACATGGATGCTATATATTTTAATATCATATGGGGGTTTCCATGTAATTTGAAATTACAAGGACTAACAAACGTTTATGATAAATCATAGGAGTTCGATGCAATCTAACAAAAAAAAAAAAGAAGAAAAAGAAACACAAGAGTCCATATGTTAATGCACCATTAATTTGTTAAGCAAGCATCCACAGAAAAGAAACTTAAGTGGTTTCTCCTCATAAAACATGGCAACAAATAGATAAATGCAATAGATGAAAGCTAAGAGATGAGCAAGAACCTAACTGTCTTCTCACAGCGCATTCAGTAAGCAAGAAGAACTGCAGCACAATCCCAATTACAAACCGGACCAGCGAGCCCCATTGTCTCTTCCACTCCAACTTCTTCTTCATATTCTCTAACAGGATTGGCAAAAGCCTGCAACCATCACAAATATACTTATTATGAACCATCATGCACACAGCTCCATAAAGTTCTGCACGGAAGAATGCACCAGTTTTTTGGTGGATCTCCACTTACCCACTTACCCCTGACTTGAACTCGAGACTCGTAAATTTCAAGTAAAGAATGCTACAACTGAAAAAGTAAGACACCCTGCCAAACAATGTGGGGTGTGGTTTGGTTATATTTCTCAAAGAATGACTTGTTTTGGGATATGAATCGATTGCTAGACTAGTAATGCAGGTGAAAACTGAGGGTCTTGAAAGATGAGGCAATGGAGCAAAAGCAAGGAAATGTATATATATTAATTATTATGTGGTTCAGGTGTGAATTCGGGACCAACAGTTACTTATTCCAAGTTCAGTTCGTCCTAGTGTGTGCACTTTATGACCCCCTCCTAAACGTCTATATATAGATACATGCACCACCAGGAAAAAGTAACTTATATAGCCTCCAATAACTTTGAGGGTATGCAACTTCAAGAAGACCTTATCATTTCTTTATGAAATTTGGTAACCTAAGATAGTATTAGGAATTAATATGGCATCCAGGAAAATCAAAACCATTAGGTAAAGTGGATGACTTTTTCAACACTTTGCCTTGTCTAAGATGTAGTTAGCTACTAAATTTTACTTTTGTGCATCTCATCTCATGATTCGAGTGAATTGAATTTAATTTCATAATCAAGTTATATATACTATTAGTTAACGGTTTTCTTATCTTAGAGAAGAATAGGCGGAGTGAAATATTTCTGAGATTGTTATTAAAGTAGTCAAAAAGGTTAAATGTATGTTGTACTAACATTTGCATAAATGGTTTAATTAGTTAATTACCCTTCCCCCTCTCTTTTCTCTCTTATTTTTAAAATTTATCACGCTATCGCTTATTTCCTAAAAGGTAACACGATCACTCCTTTTCTATTATTATCTTAACAATGTTAAAATATAAAAGAGTTGAAATTTTCCTCACAAGCATTAATGATAAATAATAGTATTTTCTTTTGAAAATGCACAGTAGATGGCAAGATTTATCACCCATAGATGGGGACCAAAAAAAGAGAGAATTGTGTATATTACACAAGGTTAAATTGAATGGAAAAAAATAAAAAATTGTATCATTTTTTTAAAAATACATGCGGAGTTTCCATTATTTTTAACACAACGATATCATCTTATTAATGAACGAACAAGTTGTGTAGTGGGATTAGAGTCTCGAAGTTAATCATTGGGGTTAGGTCCAAGCCTTAATTGACAATAGTCATGCAATTGTCTTACAACGTCTTGGACTTTTTGAATGAAATATTTTCTAAATTGGCTAGCTTTGAAATTATTGGAGAATTAATCTTTGGAAAAGCAGTTAAATTTGTCTGTTACGTGAAGCTCAAGGCGTTGTTGCTTCCTAATCTTTGACAAAAATTCTTCAGGAGAAAGACTTTATGGAATTCTCTTTAATAATTAAATAAAAAGCACAGCTAACGTGGTTCGCCTACTTTACTGGTCCTGCCTTCTTATTATTATCAAGTCCAACTCCAAACTGTGACAATCCGAGGGAAGGTAGTAAGACATAAATGTTGCTTTCGTGATCGAAGAGATTCAATGACTAAGTCACTACTTAATTTAAAAGTTTAAATCTCTAAAAAATATTGTATACTTGGTTAGCGTTAAACCATTAAAAAAACATTGTATACTTGATTAGAATCATATCTCGGATGCATTTTACTTGTTTACAATTGTAAGTGGCCACATTTCAATATGGCCCGTCTTGTCTAAGTTAGATTGTTTTCTTTAATAGGCCTCATATACTTGAACATAATTTTATCAAATGTAACATGCATTTTTATCTTTCTGTGTTTTGTAAAAGTTACGTAAAATTCCCAGTAGTTCAAAAATTCATCGATACACCTGTGCTTTCAAAAAGGTTGCACGTTGAGTCTGCCATTAGTTTTTCCAATAAGTTTACGGAGAGCGTAAAAACCATACCTATAATGCATTTTGACTTGTTAATAATGAAAAACTCAAATAATTGGTGCTAATCCCTCTTTCTAATTCTCAAAGTGGTGCAAAATTCTTCCATTTAATTTGAAATAAGGTGCCAATACATATCTATGAGTAAAAAATAAAAAAAAAATCTCTTAAATTATGTAAACTTCTTAGTTTAAATGATTTCTTTTTGTATAATTGAATGCATCTAAACAAAGAAATCTACGTAATTTAGGAGAATATATTTTCACCCTTCAAGTGGTGCATTTACACTTATTTCAATCCAAAGAAGGGAATTTGCATAGTTTTTTTAAATTTAGAGGGAAAATTTTGTGCAAATTTATGAGATTTTTTTGGTTATTGACAAGTCAAAATGTATTGTGTTTTTAAAAGATTCTTTGTTAATTGTAACAAAAAAACTAATGGCAGGAGCAAGTGTGCAACGTTTTTAGAATAATGTACCACAAGGAGGTATGAGTGAGTTTTGCAACTATATGGGATTTTATGCAATTTTCACAAAATATAGAAGAGTAGAATGCATTTTACTTTTTTTACAAATGATGGTGTAGAGCATTTACTATAGGATGCTTTGTCACTTAAACTGTAATACTATATTGAACGACCCTCTTATTTAAAATAAAACTTAGTCATAGAGAAATTTGTTATATTTTTTTGTTATCTTTAGCAAATAAGCTCTCTCAAAGAAGTGATTTAAGGATGAAAGATTCATGCGGATAATGTAATGCTTATCTCTACTAAAGCACAAAAAGCATAAGCTCCATTTTATTCTTTCCGGCTGTTTCTCTGGTAAAGTTAATCTCATGATTTCAAAGATGCAGTCAGACGAAAAAGAACACAAATGTTATTCATAGTCTATCTGGCATTAATTATCAGGGCTTTGCCCTTTCCAAAGATGCTTCAGAGGTGCACATATCTCTTGATCCATAAGACCACCTTTTCTATATCCTTACTTGAATGCAAAGCTAAAAATGGTGACTCAAAACGCAAGTGGGCATCTCTTGGCTTCAACTTAAAGGTACATCTTTGTTGGTTTTCTTTTCAGCCTATAGCTCTTTAATCTTTTGCAGAGGATGGGGCTGATCAAGACATTAGAAAATAATACCACCGAAAGTAATTCTAGACAATATTAAATTTTCAGAAACAAGCTGAAAAAGCATCATCCCTAAGTTGCACGGTGATGTTTTGATATATATGGAATCATATATCAATTAGGTAATTGATAATGTAATTTCTATGAGTTATTAGATCCACTTTGTCTGAACCAATCTCAGTGGAAGACCTATGAAGACAAAAAAATAGGTCGAGTAACTTGGAACATCAGTGTAGTATCAGCCAAACATTTCAGTCATGAAATACTAGAGTAATGGTCCCATCCAGAGAAAGTAGCAAAAGCAGAAAGCGCCTGAAGTATGAGTGTTTAGTATAAGTTATTCCATACACTTCTTATATGTTTGCGTTTCCTAGATTCAAAAAGTCTAACGCCATTGGCCGAATAAAGTCTTATCCCGTCGAATATCTCGGCCAAATAACCCCGACCCAAGTTTCGCAGGTCCCATGACGTCAGGACAAATTTTGGGTCCATATATTTCGATGGTCTCTTCAGATCCAGTTTTGTCCGTGTAGTCGGGTCGGAATGCATCCGTTGTTACCAACATAAATTTTATTCTAAGTGAATGTGAAAGTACAAGCTCCCAAGCATAGTATAAGGAGCTAAGGAGTTCATTGCGTATCTAGCTATTGTTGATTCCAGTGAATTGTTAGCTAGCCAAGGCTACAAAACATTAATGTAGTCCAATTTTTTGCGTTAAAACTAAGCGCAGGAAAAAGTAATCGAGTTGCGACAACCAGGAGGCTGACCATGCTCTAGGGGACATGTGTCTCGCCATGGGTGAGATGAGCTATTCATATAAATTAAAGATTTAAAGCAACCCGTGAAGCACTTTTGAAAGTATGAGAGTGCCGAAAGACTTTGTCGTGATGGTGACCTTTTTAGCCTCATGTGACACCCACAATTTTGTCTTCATGTGACACCCACAAGCTTGTACCATGTTGTAAGAGTGTCGCGTAGGGGGTAAAAGGACCGCCTCAACCAGTTGCACAGCACCGTTTCTTTGCTTCTACCGCAAAGGAGTGGTTAAGAGAAACCCCCCAACCAGATAAATTACAATAATCGTTTCTCTCCTTTTTTGTTTATCGTATGTAATAACTTTATATTTTATTTTTTAGTAAATTAGTCCTTGACAAATAATTTGTGCTGTTGTTAGTTGAAACCTTACTTTCTGTTAAAAAAATATGTTAAATTTCACGAATTAACCTTAAACCAAAAAAAATGGACAAATCTTCTATTCACTTGTGCCACAGAAAGTGGAATTTGGATTAATGGTGAAATAAAATTATTTGATATAAAATTTATTTGTCACAAATGAAATATGAGAGATAAAAATTATTACAAGTAATAACAATAAGAGATAGATTAGTGTAATTTATCCTAATATTAAATTAACTGAAATAAGCACCATATTTATATTTAGCCACTAATAAATTGTCGGAATGAACAACATTGGGGACACCTGGCTGCGGTGGCACGTACGTGGGTCGAACATGGAGTCTGGATACCTAGTACGTTTGGATACACGAGGAAAAAGAGAGTAAAATATAAAATATTACGAGATTATCTTTTCTGTATGACCCTCTATTCTGATTATTAATTAAAACACACTAGCAACTCTTACCTACAAAGAAAGCAGGGTGGAACGCAACACAAGTGAGCAAACAGGGCTCAGCAACAGTAAGGAAAGGTTTTTCCCTCAAAATAGAATCCAATGAATATCAAGACATGAAAGCTGAAACAAGAGCTATGTTTTTAGAAGGGTCAATAAAGAAAACTTAGAAGTGTACAGAACCAAGAAATTTCATACTAATCACATCACAGTTTAAAACTCAATAATTAAATTAAAATAAACCGCGTATCACGCAAAGTATGTTGTAGTGACACAATCATGAAACAATCACTGTAGTATCACGTAGTTGGTATAAGGCCTCCCAAACACACATGTCAAGGGTATAAAACCCCCATAAACAAACACAATATGAATACAAGACCCTCGTATAAACACATAATAAGGATACAAGACCTTCACAGACACACATAATAAGAGTACAAGACCTTCACAAGCACACATGACAAAGGATCCCATCATTCATGATAAGGCAAAATAGGTGCCAACCATGACGCATCACCTCAAACACAAACTTAGGTGGTATGATTTAACAAGTAATGATTTTAATAAACACGAATGTACATGTAATGCTAAGAACGAGATTGAAGATCGAGATTAATCTGATTGTACAACAACTTGGTACATGAGCTTATATTGATACAGTAAATTGATAGTAAACTTGATAGATGAGATCCTGGAGCAAATATTGGCATTTGAATAACAAATTTCGGATAAGAATATTGTAAGAAACGAAAGTGACAGAAAGAAGAAAGGTCAAAAGAAAGTCAAGAAACAAAGAATTTTCCTTGCTGGCATTCACAGTGGAATTCTTATATGCGATAATGTGTTATAAGCTAAAGACCCAGAAACAAGATCATAAAATATAATTCCTAAGGACAAAAGGATATTATTACTTTTTGTATTATATGATAGACAAAGTAATAACTATATGACTCGTGTACATATATTTTATCTGATATTTTAAAATGGGTCATACTCTAGTGTAGAAATTGATATAACGCTGGAGCATGTACACAAAATATTCGTTTAGTCATATAAAAAAAAGAAGACAATCACTGTTTTCTTTTTGGGGCAAAAGTGGACGGCACTCCATAGTTTTGTTCCATCAAGAAATAAAAAGTACAAGATAAGGGGAGGGCATGGACCTTGCCCCTTAGTCTACCTTCTAAAGATGAATTGTTGAGAGGCCAACTATGAACAAAATAGAATAAATGCATGCAGATGGAGAAAAGCCGTAAAAAGGTAGTATTTACTATCTTTACAACAAAATGTAGAAAGAATAAATAAGATAGTACTACTATCCTTATAAAAAATCATAATCTTAGAACTAAAATTTAAGATTAGGAAGACCTAGACGATTACATTGAATCATTCCTTTAAGGAATGAAAAGCCTACAGCGCTTTCCGGAACCGACCATTAGCCCCCACTCCCTTATTAGCCAACGAATATATAAGTTTTGCATGTAAAGCTTTTGGAAAACAGATGAACGAAAAATTAGATACATATGAGCCACTCAATATATCTGACTATGGACAAATTTGAATGACACGATATGTACTGGATCAAGACTTCAGGTAATAACCATTAAAATGCCAGGCATGTAATCTTTTAAAATGTATGCCATTAATTACATTATTCCGAAGTCCCTTGATTTCAACAATCTATTCAAATTAACATGCATGACTATCATAATACAATTATCCAGAATTTGATGGAGGAATTTGGAATACAATTTGACTCCACTTAAGTCTTAAACTATAATTAAACACTTTAAATTTATAATTCTTATAACTTAACGTAATTTTTTTTTTCCTGAATCAAAAATACAACTCAAAAAAAAAAAAAAAAAACTCTGAAAGCGAGTAAATATTGGGATCATCAAAGTAAATCCGTGGTAAATTTTTTCTTTCTAAACAAAGTTCTACACCAACAACAGTAAATTTGTAGCAAGGATTTTACCTTAAAGTAGAATATTCAATGACCTAGATGCTCTATTATCATTCAATTTCTAAGCACGGCCAATTCTTTCAACTCTAGTGGTATTGTGCCATAAGTATGAGAAAGGAGATTGTTGAATTCTTGATTTTGCTTAGGACTCTAGTGCTTTTAT
The DNA here is from genome assembly GCA_028554755.1 of Cordia subcordata. Taxonomy (NCBI): domain Eukaryota; kingdom Viridiplantae; phylum Streptophyta; class Magnoliopsida; order Boraginales; family Cordiaceae; genus Cordia; species Cordia subcordata. Next base: position 12,409,401 of record JAPTOF010000019.1, read on the forward strand.
CATGTTTGAAAATAAATAAAACTCTAGCAATATCTTTTTTTCCTCCTTTATTATATCTGTCATGCACCAGAAATAGAAAATTGCCTAACTTTTAAGCCACTACTACACCCCATTAAATTCGTTAAGCTCCAATATTCCTATAAATTTTAATAATTTGAGAAATCAAAATTTTAAATGGTAATACAAATCAAAGCCTCATTTTTCACTATCATTACATCTTCACGCCCTTAAAAGAGTTCTCTGCTTAAAGCTCAAATAGGTTTCCATAGCCACTAGTCTTTATTTTGAAACCTCACTATTTGGTAGACTATACCCAAAATATGCAATTTTACAACTACATACAAGTCCAGTCAACATCTTATCTTTTTGCATACTATTAGTACCTACGGAATGATCTTATTTTAATATCTCTATCCTATTGAAATGAGGATGGATCTTATAAGATTTAAAATATTTTATCACGTACATTCTATCAAAACTCAAAACAAATCATACTTCTATAATTGTAAAAAAAAAAGATAAGGATGGATTGTTTATTTTTTATAAGATGAAAAGTATGATTTGTTTTGAGTTTTGAGAGCATGCATGTGATAAGATGCATTACATCTTAATTACAAGATATATCTTATTTCAATAAGATAATCATTTTCAAATAAGATCATTCCAAACACACTATATATCTTATGCAGTGACTAAAAAGTTAATAAGGACATCAAAGGAATAATGTGAAATAATGACGCAATTAATAAGTCATATAATAAAACCTGCAGCCATCATGATGGGGATAGCAAGACCACCTTGAATTATCCATGTACTTAATATAATTTAAACTCTCCTTATGCTTTAATCTTTATAAGCTTGTAAATATACTATTAGGTTACGATGACACACTATTAAGATTTCAACCACAAATTGAGAAGGAATGCCCAAAGTAACAAGTTAAGATCACACGAACAGGAGTGGAGAGAATGAGGACAATAACTAGTCAAAAAAATTTCCTCAAAGTATACCAAAAGTTGACGTAAAAATGCCTCATAGTAACAATCCACTCAAATTAAGAAAACTAGTCAATAATCAATATACCAGTACAAATAATCTGAACACTATAATTGAGGAAGCAATATTATGTTGCCAAGACGAACTTTGGAAAGATACAAGAGGAGCATGAAGAAGAGTATTTACATTAATGACACAACTGGTTCAGAGAGCCCAAGACTCCGAACGTATGATCATAAGGAGACGTGATGTAAATAAAATATAAAAGGCACAAGAAAAGGCAAAATAAATTACTCATAGAATCAACAATAATTTTTAGGATAGGTTCACATAGTCATGAAATGATGCGAGAAGAAATAGACTCTTGAATGACTAGAATAGAAACACTGGAACCTGGAAAAAGCAAATCACAAGCTAAAATTGAATAAGGATATCAAATATGTATTAATGGTGACAAACAAAAGCTCGACGTATCAAGGGCAAATGAGAAAGAAACACAAGAAGGAAGAAAATGTGAGATATTAAAGAATTTTGCACTAATTAACTAAGAAGAACCACTATGCAAATAACAAGAAGTACAAAAGATATTCGGGAATGGACTAGTTAAAGTGAATAATATAGTAAAGTAAAATAATTGGTAGAGCTAAGGCTGATAGGTTCAATACAAATAAAATATTGTTTACACTAGTAAGTGATAAAAGAAATCAAGATTATTAAATTTATGAGCAAATAGAATTTCGCACAAAACGTAGTATGCATTTTTAATATTAATAGAATAATATGAACCAAGTTAAAAGTATGTTATGAAGAAAGTAATATGGTAAAATCATCCAGAAGTTCCGTCAATAAAAACCATTTACTGACTCCAAAGGCAAATCATTTATAAAATATAATAGATATTAAACTAAATTTCAAGCTTTTAGAATGCAAAGTTATAGTAGAAATTTCAGTATATATTTGTATATTTAAGTAGTCAGATGAAATATATGAAGCGCAACTACTTCACTTCAAGTTTTGAAATGGTAGACTAGGGATAAGAATCTGTGACTTTTTTCCTTTTTGAAAGAAATTAAGTTGGAGTTATTTGAAGGACCAAAGTTTCAAGAAAAATAAAAATTAAAATTAACCAGAAGAAAAGCTCCAAATGAGTAAAAGTAATTCAAACAAATGATGGTTATAAAAAAAATAGGATTCAAAAATGGAGTAAATTACAAAGAACCTGTGTGCATTCTGATGATATGTGACCTCTTTATATAAGAGCTTAGTTACCATAAACTGCTGCAGTTACATTTAATGCGGATTACGTAAATTTTTCCTAATTGATTTACAAGTGATATGGTCTTGGATCATACTCATGACCCAATAAGAGAAAAAGGAGTAGCATGACCTGAGCTAAGGATTATGCCTGGGTTCTTGTCAGGTACTGCTGATAAAGCAGTACTGACCGACCATCTACGTAATCACCCAACTAGGCTACGTCACCCAATAACCAATTTATACAAATAGAACCTAAGCAACACGTGAATGCTAAAACTATAAATAGGACTCAGTCCTACTAAATGAGGTAAGGAATTCATTCCATTCACTCTCTTTCGAAAACTTACCCTCTAAAGAAATATTCTGACTTAGGCATCGGAGGTTCTTTAGCCAGTACCATATTGGTGCCTAGATTTCGTTGTGTTGCAGGTAACTTCAATCGGAGGTTCCATCAAGAAGAGTTATCTAGTCTTTCACAGGATGTGATTGGCACCGTTTATAGGAAATTAGAAATTGAGTATTCCTATTGAGTTCACATGGCCATAACTCGAAGCCAAGCCGTCAGCAAGTCTCATGCTAAAGAAGAGGAAGAAAGTAGCGAACAGCATCCAGCTCAACAACCACAATGAAAGCCACGGTCTCAAGCTCCTAGGAATCGCCCTCAGCCGCAAAATGAACAACTGGAGCAAGCCAATGGGCCTTGCAACTTTCATACCTCTTCCTCTATCCTAACACAGTCGGTGAACATGTCTTTGCTGTCTTGCTCGCCAGCTCATATGGCAACCATCGATAATATGTTGGCCAATATTCAAAACTATACGAGCCAAATATTTCCACTACAAGTGCAAGCTTTTGCCCAACCATTCACCGTCCCTTTCCCAAACCTAACACTACCAAACACTGCAAGTTCCACCCATATACCACAAACTATCCATCAGACTCCTTTTGGGTATGCAAGAAAAATCCTTATGTCAAGGAGATAGCTCTTCTAGACTACCTTTACACACAGCCTCTATACAGATTGTACTAAACTCATGGCCTCTACAAACCATCAACGCCAAAGAACTTGAAAAGAATCCCTTGTTAGAGGAGATAATTAGAGAACTAGAGCCGAGGGACTTCGTAATTCCAAAGCTGCCATATTTCAATGGCTCAGGTGACCCCATTGACCATATGTTGATCATCAATCATAAAATGCTCTTCCATAATACTACTAATGTTGTGCGATGCAAAGCATTTCCTGCCACTTTGCTTGGATTAGCCTGAACATGGTATGATAAGTAGTTACCACATTCTATCCATTCTTTTAAAGAGCTAGCTATAGCCTTCATGAACCAATTTGCTAGCGGGAAGGAGGCCCCAAAATCATCTAGTTTAGTTATCGGAATGAGGTAGAGGAGTGATGAGATTTTGAGGGCATTTGCTAAGCGATTTAACGAGGCAACGCTGCAAGTGCTTGACCTAGCGTACCCAGTAGCCATGGAAACTTTCATTCATGGTGTTAGGGATGATAAGCTATCCAGTTCTTTTACAAGGAATTAGCCAGCTTCAATGACTAATCTCATGGCTCGGCTCGAGAAGTACATTTTGGATGAGGATGTCCTATTGGCAAAAAAAAGAGCGAGATAAAGTGTACGAAAGTAAGAAAGGAAAAGGGAAGCAAAAGCAGTAGAAGCTGCATCGAGATCGGAGTGAACCAAAGAAGTGAAAGGAGAATCTAGAGGTCTTTAAGAGATGGTTTAACACTTATACACCTTGGAATACATCCTAGTTAGATATCTTGGTGGCAATAAAGCGTGAGCAAAATATGAAATGGCCGGAAAGGATGAAAGGATATCTCGATAAAAGGGACAAAAGCAAATATTGCCACTTTCATCGAGATCACGGCCACACTACCAATGAGTATCAAAATCTAAAGGATGAGATCGAATCCCTTGTCAGGAAGGGGAAGTTGACACAGTTTGTAAAGTGACAGGGAGAGGCTCAAGAGGAACGACCACGTAGCCTGAGGAAAGGAAAAAAAGTCCTTGGCACAATGGATATGATATGAGGAGGATCAGCTGCTAGATAGGATTTCGCCACCAAGAGAAAGATGTATGTTTGCTCTCTCCAGCTACTTCGACGAACAAAATGAGAAGGATGGAAGATGTAACCTTCACCAACAAGGACTTGATTGGATTACTGGTAAACCATGATGATCTCCTTGTTATTGTGGTTATTTTAACTAACTATGAAGTTTGCAAAATGCTAGTGGATACGGGCAGTGTTGCTAATATACTATATTATGAAGTGTTCGAAAGGTTGAAACTAGGTCAGTCTGTCTTTATGCCTTCAAAGCATAAGCTTATAGACTTTTCTAGCAATGAGGTATAGGCTGAAGGGATGGCCAACCTACCCCTCAGCATCGGGATGGAAGCTGATATGTTGACCTCTAGGTTGACTTAGTAGTGGTAAACTGTCCGAGTGCTATCAATAGGATTATCGGGTGAGTTACACTAAACTGATTGAGAGCCATTGTATTCACTTATCATCAAATGATGAAGTTCTTAACTACGAATGGAGTGATCATAGTCGGGGAAACCAACATGATGCCAGATTATGCTACGCAGCAACACTAAAACCGAAGAAAGACTAGAAGAAGCTCGAGAACATGATGATAGAACTATTAAAGGAAGATCGCAAGAGAGGAAGCCCAGCCGAGAAGTTTAATCTCATTGAAATCGGAAAGCCTAATAAGAAAACTTATGTCGGAGCAGAACAATAAGAGAATTCCGATAAGGTATCATCCAATTCCTGACTTTAAATTCCATTATATTTGCTTCGGATTCATCTGATCTGACAAGGATAGACCTGAAAGTCATTGAGCATCGACTAAACATTGACCCCGCCTTTTGGCCAGTCCAACAAAAACAATAAACCTTTAGCAAAAAAAAGAATCAAGCTATCCACTAACAAGTGGAAAAACTGTTAAAAGCAAGCCACATTCAAGAGATAAAATACCTGACATGGGTCTTCAATATGGTGATGGTAAAAAAGGCCAATGGGATATGGAGACTCTGTGTAGACTTCTCTAACCTGAATAAAGCATGTCCAGAAGACAGCTTCCCTCTACCAAGAATTGACCAATTGGTGATTTGGCTGTAGGGTTCGAGATGTTGTAATTCATGGATGCCTTTTTAGGCTACTGTCAGATAAAGATGGCGTATGCCGACCAGCCACAGACTGCTTTCGTCACTGACCGTAGGCTCTATTATTACAAGTTCATGCCTTTTGGATTGAAAAATGCCGAGCCCACATATTAGCGCATGGTGAATATGGCATTTAAAGACCAAAAAGGTTGGAACATAGAACTCTATGTCAAAGACATGCTCGTCAAGAGTAAAAGGGCATCGGACCATGTGTCCGACCTCACCGAAGCCTTCCAAACGATGAGAAGGTTTGGGATCAAATTGAATCCAGAGAAGTATGCCTTCAAGGTGACATGTCGAGGCATTGAGGCTAACCCCGAGAAGATTGAGGCCATACTTAATCTCAAACCCTTAAAAACCATGCATGATGTACAATCGCTTTCTAGTAAAGTTGTAGCCTTGTGTAGATTTATGTCTAAGTCAGCAGATCAATGTGCTCCATTCTTCAAAATCCTCTGAAACCCGAAGGATTTGAAGTAGAGACCCGAGTGCCAAGAAGTATTTGACGTAACCATTTATTCTTGCTAGACCCAAAGAAGGAGAAATATTGCTCCTGTATTTGTCCAATTCAACATTGCAATAGCAACTGTTCTAATTAGAAATATTGACAAAGGCCAGAGGCCAGTGTACTATGTCAGTAAGACACTGAAGGGAGTAGAGTTGAGGTATAGTAATTGGAAAAGTTAGCGCTTGCACTAGTAACATCGGCTTGGAAATTAAAACCCTACTTTAAAGCGCATCTGATAACAGTGATGACTGACCAGCCTCTACTCCAGGTCTTGCATAAGCCAGAATTGTCAAGACGATTTTTTTAAATGGTCTGTAGAGCTAAGTCAATACCATATTACTCATCAACCAAGGACCGCAATTAAGGCACAAGCCATTATCAATTTCATAGTCAAATGCACGTAACCGATAGAGTAGGCGGTTAGAGAATGGAGTTTTTATGTTGATGGCACTACGAGTAAAGCAAGATCGAGGGTAGGAACTATTATTGAGAAGCCTAATGGATCTAAACTGAAATATGCATTGAAGTTTGAATTTAAGACAATTGACAACGAAGCCGAATATGCGCATTACTATCTAGGATGAATTACTCAAGGAGTTGGGGGTGAAAACAGTTAAAGCATATATCGACTTTAAATTTTTTAGAGAGGCAAGTTAATGGAACTTATGAAGTCAAAGACAACTAGATGAAGGCTTATTAGAAGCGGGTGACTGAGACAATGGCATCTTTTGAAGAATTCACACTTCAATAAATTTCGAGGAGTGGGAATGTACATGCTAATACCTTGTCCAAGATAGCATCAGCTTTCTGAGAAGGAGAAGTGATTAGTGTTGAGATACTTATGGGCCCTATTGTCAGCATCTCGCTCATCAGCATCACTGACAAGGCAGATTGAAGACACCCTATAGTACAATTCTTACAGTATGACGTATTGCCAGATGATGAACGAGAGGCCTCGAAAGGGGTAAATAGGTCATATTGGTTCCTTATCTTTGAAGATCAATTATATAAGGGCATTATTGGGGGATATATTTTGAGGTGTATGGGCAACTTTGAAAAAGAATTCATTATCAAGGAAATGCATGGAGGCATATGTGAAAATCACTCTAAAGCTAGGACATTGGCACAAAAGGCCATAATGCAAGGGTACTATTGGCTTAACATTGTCAAAACTGTTAAAGAAGTCGTTGAGAGGTGTGATCGGTGTCTAAAGAATGCCATTATCCAACATACAGTGCATTCTGTTCCGTGTCCGATAACAAGTCCTTGGCTATTTACGAAGTAGGGGTTTGATATTATCTGTCCTATGCCTATAGGAAAAGCCCAGAGGAAATTTATGTTTGTTGCGATTGATTATTTCACTAAGTAGGCGGAAGCTGAAGCCATGGCAACCATAACTGACAAAGTAGCCTAGAATTTTGTACAAAGGAACAGAATATGCAGGTTTGAGGTCTTGAGAAACATAATCACCGATCACGGGAGGTAATTTGGCTTGAAGTATTTTTGAGAATATGTGGCTAAACTAAAAATTAACCTATGATTCTCTGCAGTTGCATACCTTCAGGCTAATGGGAAAGTGGAGCTCACTAACCGAATCATCATTAGCAGTTTGAAGACAAAGCTTGAGGAAACCTAGGGGCTATGGCCAGAGGTACTGCCTGAAGTTCTGTAGGCTTATCGAACGACCGTACATAGCAATACGAGGGAGGCTCCATTCAGAATGGTTTACGGGGCAAAAGTAGTAACGCTGGTAGAGATCTTATCCCCGACATTACGGGTCAAACACTTTGATGAGGAAGAAAATGATGAAGTCCTAAAGATACAGTTGAAATTGCTTAATGAGGTCTGGAAGGATGCCGGGTTAAAAATAAAGCAACAAAGGAAGCTTTGAAGCAGCAGTTGGTGGGAAAGGTCCGACCAAAAGACATCAAACTTGTAGATTTATGCTTCAAAAACACCATTTTACCAAGGTTAATCTTAACAAGCTCGATGAAAATTGGGAGGGCCCTTACCGAGTAATAAAGGTAATTCAATTAGGAATCTTGAAACTGGCTTAACTTAATGGAACACCACTTCTACATGCGTGGTACTCTAAACAATTGCATAAGTATTATGTTTGATCTCACATGTAATTTATACATTCAATCAATGAATGACAAACTAATGTTCCACACTTAATCATGCAAGGGTATATTTTGGAAGTTTTTCTACTTAAGCAAGTAAATTTGTTGTTTGATTTTATGGATAAGTGTAACAAATCGAAACTGACGTAATGTATAAAAGAGAGATAGCAATAAGGTGGTGTATAAAGTCACACACATTAGCAACAAATGATTTCCATTATGGAAAATGACAAACTATTCAAATCACAAAACATAGATAATACTATTCATAACGGCAATGAAGGAAATTACATATTATTTCAATGATGAAAATAGCAAAACAATAGAGTTGGAGGAGTTGCAATCAAGTTGTTGGTACAGGGATCTCCATCACTTTATATTCACTATCAATAGTGGTAGGGAAGATAACAGGGACTTCTCTTTCAACTCTTGCCATCGACAAAGTAGGTTCAAATGTCCCCGATGTAGAATTAAGAGCTACATCCCTTGACCCTTCACCGTTGGCATCGGGGGCATCGAGAGGTGGAAGAGCAAGAGTTGGGGCCTTAAACTTCTCGGAGTCGTCTTAGGAATGGCATCCTCGAGAGGGGCGGGGATCATTTCCTCAAGAGTAGCCTCAACCAAGGATACCGAAGGGGAATGGGATCCACTTTGAAGCAGTTCCAAGGCCTTTTAGGTGCCATCCTTAATGCCCTTTCATATTGAAGGATGGTCTCTTTAAACAGCTCTGAAGTATATTCTACAGAGGCCTTGTACTTTGCAATGGCAAGGTCTCGAGCTCTTCAGAGTTGATGCTCTAACTCGACGGCTCGGTGGAGGGTAGTATCTCTCTCTTGAAAAACAATCTCCATTTCTCGCTCCAACTGAGCGATACGTCAGGCTGCCTCCACCCGGTTATTCTCGAGCCTCTTTGCCCTCTCGGTTAGCTGCTTGAGGATCTACAATGGTCTGCAGATGACCACGCCTAGAGCGGCGACCCAATCGTCCTTCTTTTTGATCTCCCTTTCCCTGACCCTCAATGCCTTAGAATACTTGTCCTACAAGGATTATAGTTCACAATGCCATTCCTAGGCATTCTCCTTGAAGGTCCGGAGCCCCTAGGCGTCATTCTTCAGCCTCTCAGTCTCACAAGCTTCAGTGGCATCCAGAGATTGGTTCGCTAGCTCATTAGTCATGTGACCAGTAGTCTTGATCAGCTCTACGAACTCTACCGCAAGCCCCCCAATCAAAGGGAAAGAGACCAAACAAGCAAAATAAACCACAAAAGAATAAGAAACTAAGTATTGAAATGGGAAGAAGATGAGAAGAAAGAGGAGAAAGCTTTTACCCTGCTGTTGATAGTGCTAAGCGAAGATGGAGGTCGGTCGTGTGAGCCTATGTTACTCAGGTAGAAATGTTCCAACCCAGAACCATTAGTTGGATCATCAGGATCGTAATTAACCCTAATAGGGTAGTAGCGGCAGCAGTTGATGGTAGACGAGCAGGGGCATGACAAAGAGACCCCCGATTAGCAATAATAATGGTTAGCGACGGTATCGATGGCACAACGAATGATAAAGTCGCTCTGGGGGGAACTAAAGACAATGGCAGCAGTGGCACAGAACCAAAAGATACGGCTCCTCGTTGAATAGCCACATGAGAAGATTTGGCGCTATTGGAGTGTTGTAATCTGTGACACTGAAGGGTCTACTATCTTTGGATTCAGTTCACCTTTCCTCCATTGGATGTTTATCTCTCTGGTCCCAATTGAAGCTCTAGTGAGAAGGGCAACCACCCTTATGGATCATTATCCCCTGAGATGGATGGCAAGCGGGAACTCTTTGGCTTGGTGGGCAGGACGGCCGACCAGATTGACTACCATTACGGGCGACAAGTTGCCACTGAATTTCCTCTTGTTAAGAAGTTAGTTGCCTTTTCCTTCTGGCCATACTTGAGAAGATGAGAAGTAGAGGTTAGAATGGTAAAATATACTATTAAGAGGCAGGTGAAGTATTAAGAGAATCAGACGCCAACCATCAGACGGCCATGGCAAGAATTCAAGATATAGTTCCGAATCCATGATTCTTTCAAGGGTTTGATAATTGGGAATAAACCCTGACCCTTAGCCTTCAAGGCGTTGAACATCTCTTCTTTCCTCTTGGGAAGATTGAGTTCATTCCTGATCCCGTGGGTTACGTTTAATGTGGTCCACTTGGTGTTTACACCCCATGGGATAGGAGGGCCAACAGAAATATATTTGTTATGCCAACCCTTATGAGATGATGGGTTCCCTTGTAAAATGACTCTGGTTTCGAGCAGCGATATAGTACCATCCTTTTTCCCAATCCAAAGCTAGCTGGAACATATATCGGAAGAGGTTAACTAGCTGTTCAAAGTTATTCGCCCTTAGGTACGAGTACCATTTGATAAGGGCGACTTATCCGTTAGGACATAACTGACTGGGACAAAGCCCATAGTGGTTGAGGTATTCCCAAATAAACCTTGGGATCGGCAGCCTAATGCCTATGATGAAAAATTCCTCGTAAAATGCTATGTTCCCAACCTCTCCGGTGTAGGCGTATTCTCCTTGATCGGGTAGTCTAACAGCATAGTTGTCAGGTACCCCTGACAAAGACGAATGTTGGTCAGAATTCCCTGATCAAAGACTAACTCCCTTTCAAAGACGTTGAAGGAATCCTTATCCTTTCTAACCGACCAGGCCCTATTCTCCACAACATCCCCTTTAACTATATCCATATCTCCGGTGGGAACCTCACCACCATCTATAAGGTCATTACTGTCAATTATCCCAAGTTCCTCCCTTTTCATTTGTTGGGCCTCCCTTATTACTGGAAAGTCAAGGGATCCATTACTCTGGGCCATTTTATCAGTCTAAAAAACTCAATTATAGGGGGAGAAAGCTGCAAAACTTTCAATTGCCTTCTCCGTTACCCGAGCATGGTCAGGGTCTATTATTTTCATTGGGATCGTTAGGGAAAATCTCTCACCGGGAAAATCTAAGAGGAAATCCTCACTAAAGCTCAATGCTAAGGCTTCTTTGAGGGTACTGGGGCTGGAAAAGGCCGAAGTATTGACAGTCCCTAAGTTATCGAATATGCCAGAAAAATCTAAAGAAACTTTAACCTTATGATTGTCAGGTTTAGGCTCTAATGGGCTATTCTCATTATTGTTGGGCCAATTGAGGAACTTTTCTTTAACCTTATGATTGTCAGGTTTAGGCTCTAATGGGCTATTCTCATTATTGTTGGGCCAATTGAGGAACTCAGACATCCACAACTATAACCAAAATAGAGAAATCACATAAAGCAAAGGAAGAAGCATGGGCACACAAAGCATCAATTCAGGAAATAGAAATAAATGTAAATAGAGAACAAAAGGATGTGTACCTATGGTAAGGAAGAATATGCGAAAAGCCTTCAAAAAAGAGATGGGCAAAGCTGGAAAGTGACACCAAAGAAGCCCTTAACAATGACTATGAATAGAAAAGTAATGGAGCAGAGCACAAAAATCTTGTTGAAGTAGAAAGAAAAATTTCAGAGTTCTAAGGAGCGAAATAAGCAGAAAGTGGAGAAAGGGAAGAAAGATTTGTTTTTATACCACTTGAATGCATTTGAATTTAAAAAATATTATGCCAAAGTGCCAGATATGCAAACAATAGTGTCTTTGGTAGCGGCTCAGTCATGTGTTTTGAAGAAGCATCATTAATGCAAGACAGCGTGTGTCATTTCGTGAAAGACGCACATACGGCAGAACAAGGAAGCCTCTAAGCACGCGACATAAATTTGAACATGGACAGATGATTGGGAAACATTTAGCGATGACCTGAAGCGGTGTATCCCCAAATAGGGCTATTGATATGGTCTCGGATCATACTCGTGACCTAATAAGAGAAAATGGAGCAGGGACAACCGAGCTAAGGATTGTGCTTGGGTTCTTGTCGGGTACTACTGATAAAGCAGTGCTAACTGAACATCTACGTAATCACCCAACTAGACTAAGTTGCCTGATAACCAATTTAGTGAAATAAAACGTGAGCAACACGTGTCCCTCCACCCTAAAACTATAAATAGTACTCAGTCATACTAAATCAGATAAGGAATTCATTCCACTCACTCTCTTCCAAAAACTTACCTTCCAAAGAAATATTTTGACTTAGGCATCGAAGGTTTTTTGGCCGATATCACATCGATGCCTAGATTTCATTGTATTGCAGGTAACTTCAATCGGAGGTTCCATCCAGAAGAGTTATTTGGTCCTTCGCAAGATCAACAAGAATCAATCATACAAAAAAAGAAAGGTATGGAAAATAATATCTATATGAATATCTTGAAAGAATATCTCCAACACCCTCCTCTCTCTAAACTCAAGGCACTGTAAAGGACACTAGATTGAGTTTGCCAACCAAGTCCATGTGCTGTGTTAGAGGATAAGCTTTGGTGAAGATTTTAGCAAGCTAAATAGCTAAAAAGAGTGAAGTGGAGACAAGTAATGCCACTAGCAACATGTTTCGAATAAAAATGACAATCACACTCAATATGACGTGTTTATTCATGAAAGACATTGTTTTGAGCGATCTAAATGGCACTCTAATTATCACAATGAAATACAGTCATGGAACCCTGCATAACACCCATGTCAATCAATAACATCGCAGCCAAATAGCCTCCTAGGTCGCATCAACCAAAGCACAATATTTTGCTTCTATATTAGATCAAGCAACAATAGTTTGTTTCTTACTTCTCCAAGACATGAGAGAGATACCCAAAAGAAAGCAATATCTAGTTGTGGAATGTCGATCAATTAGATCACCTGCCCAATTAGCATATGAAAATCCAAGAATGATCAAAAGTGACTAAGCAGAGAAAAATAAATCATGAAAGAATGTACCCTTGATATATCGAAGGATATGAAGAATAATAGTATAGTGAGTGGTTTGAGGAGCAGACATAAACTAGCTCACCAAATAAATAACATAGGAGATAACAAGTCAAGTAATGGTGAGATAAACGAGCTATTAATTAATTGTCAATACAACTTAACTGTTGGAAAAATCAAGGACACACGCATATACATCAATGCATAGCAGAAAACACACATAAAGAACACGTAATATTTTTAATGTGGTTCGGCCCTCTACCTACGTCCATGATCCCCTTCTGGGATAAATTCCACTATTCAACAATAATGGTTACAACTCAAGGTGATGACTTTTTACCTGGATAGAAAAGTCTAAACCCTCCCCCAATAGAACCCTTACAATGGCTCTATCCTCAACAGGATTAGAACGAGTGTAAGACACTCTTGATGCTCTCAGACTCTCTCTCTTACCTATACTCTCCCCATGGGTGTGGCCTTAAGGCACACCAAATACAAGCTACAAGACCCTCTATTTATAGGAGAGAAATCCTGCTCTCTAAGATTTCTCCTTTACTATTTAGGCTGCTTATATTTTGGTAATACAATTAATTGCCTTCCACAAGTTTCCCAATTTGTATGGCTTGGACTTTGAGTTTTAACCCAACAAATTCCTCCCTTGGTGAAAAGTCTGAAGCTTTTTTACCGCAACTGGAACCTCTTTACAGTCTTCATGTTGGAACCCTCACTTGAAAACACTCTTCACAACAACAACTACTAACACATCCTAGCAGGTTTTCAGAGTCATTACCAACATCTCTCTCCATGCCATCTAAACTTGACCTCTCAAGGTTATTTGCGTCCTCTCTCGACACTAGACATCTTAAATGTGGTCTTCTTTTTAGCAATAGCTCTCCCCATCAGTTGCATGGCCAGGACTTTGATCATTCAACCACGCAGATTCTTCTCACGTGACTCTTCCCTCGAATCGAACCTTTTTTGACTAGTTTACTCATCCAAACTTCTCTCATCTAGAAATTTTTTCACTAGTCAGCTAAATGTGTTTGCTTGCGTAATTGCTTCAAAGACTTCCGCACAATTCCATCACTACTTCATTATTTTACCCAAATTTAAGGATCACCCACGATATATCAAGAATTTGGCAAAACGAACCTTAAAAATGAACTCAAGCATTCAAACCCTAAATCGCTCTCAGTCAAAGCTAGTCAAACCCTCTGTTTGATTTTTTGACCACAAATTCACAAAACTTGGCCTGCTTGTATCTCACAATCCGACCTTCGGATCATCACAAAATTTTAGCAACTTACTTTACTCGCTTCGATGAATACACAGTAATAAACAGATCATTGATCGAACTCTAGGAAGGCCTCCAAACGTGACAAGTAGATCTACGAATTTTTTTTGAACTCCTCTCTAACAGCCATATCATTTTCGTGCAAACCAGCGTCCTTTAACACAACTCCTTATATGTCCTTGCGTTATCATCGTGCCCAATTCAACAACCAGGCTCTGATACCACTTGTTAGGAAAATCAAGGATACATGGACACACATCAAAGCACAGCGAAAAATAGACACAAAGAACACATAATATTTTTAACGTGGTTCGGCCCTTTGCCAATGTCCACGAACCCCTTCTGGGATAAATTCCACTATTCAACAATAATGGTTACAACTCAGATGATGACTTTTTGCATGGACAGAAAATTCTGAACCCTCATCTAACAGAGTCCTTACAATGGCTCTATCCTCATTAGGACTAGAATGAATGTAAGACACTTTTGATGCTTTCAGGCTTTTTCTCTCACCTACACCTCCCCATTAGGTGTGGCCCTAAGGCACACCAAATACAAACTACAAGACCCTCTATTTATAGGAGAGAAATCCTTGCTCCCCAAGATTTCTCCTTTACTATTTAGACAGCTTATATTTTGGTAACACAATTAATTGCCTTTCACAAGTTTCCTAATTTATATGGGTTTGGACTTTGAGCCATAACCCAACAGTAACATTTGAAAGTGATGTGCTATCTACTGAAGTAAGCCGAACATTAGGATCAAGTAGAGTAGATGTAGTTTTACTATCAGTGAGGCTAGATTGAGTCAAAAGATAAGAAGAGTACTTGGCTTGTGTAAGATAATAACCTACAGTGTCAGAAGAAATATCGATGCCCATAAACTAATTGAGATTTTCCAAATTTTTCATCTCAAAATTGTAGGCAAGAAACTATTTTAACTAAAAAATACCAATAGAATCATTGCTTGTAGTAATCATATCATTGAAGTGTATGATTTGTGTGTGATTGTGAATAGTATTTCCATATATATTTTGAGGTGTATTTAGCATATTTGAGTGCATTAGTGTAGTGTTTATGCATGATTAAGTAATATGTGGGCACAAGGAGTTAAATTGCTAGATACCACATTTAGTGCTTTATTTTATTATGTTATAGGTGTATTCTGGAGCATAGATCGAGGACATGTGCAAATGCTTGAGCTAAAGTATGAAGTCCAAAAGGGAAAAGAGGATGAAAATTGTGTGCCAGAATGAGTTTGGGGTTTGATTGATGATGCATAAAGTGCAGAAGAAGACTAGACGCGAAACGGAGCCAAAATAGAGCAACAAGATTGAAGCTGCCGGTTACTGTGAGTACTCAGCTAATCAACCGGTAGGGTGACTGGTAAAGGCAGAGAGTACTTCTAAAAATGCACCAAGAATCGGTCGCCCTAGGGGCTTTTGCCGATCGACCGGCAGGGTGACCGACATAGGCCACTATGCAGTTATTTAAGCTTGATTCTAGGCTATTTTGAGCATTCTTTTCCTATTCTTTTCAACCCTCTTTTAACCTTAATAAATCTTTACACCCAATTCACCTTACACACATTTTTTGACACTCAATTCCACCTCAATCAAGCTAGGAATTGGAGATTTTAAAAAGAATCGGTGAAGGATTTCTGAGCTATTGTTAAGGATTGAAGCAAAAAGATGGGGATGATTCTTTATCTTTTCTTTCTTCTTGTTTTCTATATGATTCTGTTGATCTATTAGGGTAGATTGCTGATTCTATAATGGGCTAAAGATTCTAACTTTTATTTTGGGATATTGAATGGATTAAATATATGTTTGGTTTGCATTGCTTTATGACTTTATTTCAAGCATGTCTAAGTGTTTGTATAAATGTCTTAATGAAGCAACAAGTATTGATTTGTGCTTTAATGCTTTAATCTATTATTGTGATGTATGATTGATGGTTCTTCATCTCTGTTTAAGCTTAGTTGAGTTGCCTTTCACTTTAGACCTGGTTAATAGGTTTCTCGCTAGCTTAATCGATCCTAGATGACCTAGGCCTTAGTTTAAATCCAGCTAACAATTTAAACAGTAGGATTAGACTCAATTTACATCACCTAGAGGACCTAATTAACAAGCCTTAAAACCCTAAGTAATAGGGACAAAGCTATACTTTAATTAGGGATAGAATTGCACTGAGACTTAGAGGATAATAAGGAAGTTAATCTAGGACTCTAAAGAATAGGACTTACTTAATTAATCCCGAAAACTATAATTGGCTTGGACAATC
Source organism: Cordia subcordata (assembly GCA_028554755.1). Lineage (NCBI taxonomy): Eukaryota > Viridiplantae > Streptophyta > Magnoliopsida > Boraginales > Cordiaceae > Cordia > Cordia subcordata. The sequence goes on from JAPTOF010000019.1 coordinate 12,425,924, forward strand.
CTATGCTTTTAAGAGACATCACTTAGGGATAGAAGTACACCGATAATTAGCAGATAATAAGGTTAATTAACTAAGGCCTAAACTAGTGTAGTCCTGATATTTCAATAGTCTCAAAACAAGGTTAAAATCCCAAGCCTATATAAAAGATGCAATCTACCTAGTTCTTTTAGTCTTAAGTTTAGTCCTTTTTTCCCTAGCTTGATCACCTTTAATTCCATACTCCTTAGGTTAGGTTCAATTTCCAGTTTTGGCTTCTTTTGAGCTCTTTTCATATCCTAATCAAGAACCAACCCACACATACACACAGCTATCTTAGGCACTTGCACATAGAGGCCAAACTAAGGAGCTTCCATGTAGAGATGAGACCCGCACTCGAACATGCTATACTATTTTCGATCCTTGCACTACGAGTTAAGACTTGGTTGTTGATTTACGCTTCATTTGTACACACTGAGTTACAACGATCAAGTTTTTGGCACCGCTATCGGGGAGGCACAATATTGGTTCTTTGTGTGCTTTTGTGTTTATGATTAGTTGTTTGCATGTTGTCCTATCTTTATTTGCTTTCCCTTATTTGCAAATAACAAAAATATTGAAAAATGAAAATCCAAAAGAAAATTTTGCATTGTGAAGAGTTTGCTCGTGTTAATTGAGTATCGATAGATCTAATGCCTCTTGGTTTTCACTTGTATCCTTTTCTTTCACCTCGATGCTTCTCATGCTTGTGTTCTACATGGTAGCTTTGATCATGACTTGTTGCCCTATTCTTTATACCGACCCCCATTATTGTGCTCACTTTTACAATACTCCTTATAGTCAGAAATCTATTTGTCTTTATCTAGTTATTATGACCATAGGAATCCATATCATTCATATTCATCATGGGATCAAGCTGACTCTTTTTACTTTGCACCTCTTAGTTTTGAGAGCCCACATCCCTCAGCATTTTTTTCAACCCACTCTTCCTCCGAGTTTTTTTTATGGTTATGCTTATATGATCATAATCAAAATGCCTAACATTTTCATTCATTTGAGCCCTCTTCTGTTAGGTCTCCCTTACATGAGGAGAAAATGCTTGAAGTGATCCAACTCATGAAATTGAAGCAAGAGAGACTAGAGACAATGATGGAACAAACAAATCAACTAGTCAAGCACTTTAATAAAAGAGTTAGGGATGAGCAATCCATTCAACCAGTGAGTTAGTGTATTAAGACACCTTTATACCAGGTTGATAGGATAAATGTGAGGCCTATAGATGAGGTGATTAGTGGTGGAAATGATGATCTTTAGGAGAGAGAAATAGAGAGAGATAGAGAGTTTACTTCTTGTAGTCAGGAAAAGAAAGAGTTTGATTATGTTTTGGTTCATGATGACTTTGGGTTGTTTTAGAGAAAGTGGTACCTTATTCTCTTATGCTTTCATCTTCTACTCCAAAATCGTTTAAGACATTTTTCCTTCTCTTCCCATATCCCACACACATTTGGAAGATGTGCTTGATGTTTTGAGCACTCAATTTGATTTCGAGTCTACATTTAAGGAGTTGCATGCACATACTTCCCTTAAGCATTCATGTTTACATGATAAGGAGTCTATTGAGTTTACTTCACCCCTCCACCCATGTCTAACCTATCTTTTGTTGAGTCTCCCCCTATTTTAAAGCTTACTTTAGTGCCTTCTTGCATGGAACACTTTCATATAGGACTAGGACACACACCACCCATTTTGCATGCATTGGACTTATCTTTGACTCATGGGAAGGGTATGTTGTTAACCCTAGGTCATGAGAAGAAGGCCATAGGGTGTCTATTTGAAGTTGGGCATGATGTCTTTCATTTGTACATGGTCTCTACTATGTTAGAGCACATATTTCCATTTGACACTCTAGGGCAGGATATTTTAGAAAAAAATGGGTACATTGTGTATTCATTGCCCCATCTTATGGTGCATGATCGCTTGCCTTCTACTATCCGTGCTTTCATGATTATTCGGCAATTTGTGCCAAAGAACTTTAGACATATTTGGCTCTAACATCAGCATTCGATTAGGAGCGTTAAATCCATCATTACTAGGAGGCATCATAGACTTGTATTTATCTCTTTCTTGTCCTCTCTGTCTTTTGTTTGTTTCTTGATTTGAGTAGTTAGTTTAGTTTGTCTTTTGCTTCTTTTGTTTTAACTTTTTGTAGATAAGATTGCTTTTACTGATCCTTTGTTTGCTTTTGTTTTTAGTAGTTTAGATTTTTCTCCATCACATGTTTATTGCTCCTTTCCATCATTAGTGCACTAATCCCTACACCAATCCCTACTTAAGTCAGTGAGTAGCAGATGTTACAATATGAAAATAGGTTGAAAGGTTGTACATAGACTTGTATTTATCTCTTTCTTGTCCTTTCTGTCTTTTCTTTGTTTCTTGATTTGAGTAGTTAGTTTAGTTTGTCTTTTGCTTCTTTTGTTTTAACTTTTTGTAGATAAGATTGCTTTTACTGATCCTTTGTTTGCTTTTGTTTTTAGTAGTTTAGATTTTTACTCCATCACTTGTTTATTGCTCCTTTCCATCATTAGTGCACTAATCCCTACACCAATCCCTACTTAAGTGAGTGAGTAGCAGATGTTACAATATGAAGATAGGTTGAAAGGTAAAGATTAACCAATTTGAAGAGTCTTCCAACTTTACGCCCTATCCTAAGTGTCTGCCTCGTTTGTGGGTCTTGTACAGAACAACCAGAGGAGGAAAAAGTAACAGTAAGACTAAGACTGAAAGTTGGCCGACCGAGATAAGATTCAAAGTAAGGTTAGGAACGAAGTATCTATGTAAAAGTGTGATCTGTGAATGATAGACCATATATGACTAACAAACATAGTAGTGCCATCAGCAATATAGATTAATAATGCATGGGAGATGGAAGTAATGTCGGTCAAGTTATGGGACTCAACAACCATATGATTTGAGCACGCAAAATCAAAGTACCAAGAGGACATACTGAATGTAGTAAAAACGGCAGTGTTAAGCAAGGAAAACTTAGCAAGAACCTCTTTTAGGATGTCTTGTAGACCATCAATAGAAACGGGCATAAAGGAAGTTGTAGTAGATGTGGCGGTTGTTATAGAAGAACTAGAGCCTTATTTGTCTGATAGTAGCAACAGATCTTAAGGGAAAGGTTGATAAGGGTTTTGTAGACCCATTTTGTGGAGGATTAGTCATAACTCTATTTGGGTTGTGAGAACACTCGTTTGAAAGATGACTAATCTCTTTCTTCTTACAAAATAAACAAATACTATTGAGGCAATTCCTGATAATATATCTACACTGATAATAGTAGTAGCCTTTTATCTATGACTTTTGTTGAGTGGAACAAGTAATAACAAGTGTGGCAAGAACAACATTAGAAAACTTAGATTGTCTAGATTGAAGTTGAGTCTCTTCAGATATGAATTCCTATACTTTTTGCTCAAAGGCAGGAAAAGGCATCTTATGCAACAAAGAGAAAAACTGGTTCAAAATCATCATGCAATGCTATTAGGAACTAGGCAAGTTACCCTTGGTCCTGAGACTTAGCAAAATTTTCAGCATTAGATGTATATTTCCAAGTTGGTTCAGAGGTTGTAAGTTGATCCCAAATGCATACATCTGAGATAGAAAACTTTTGATTGATTGTTCTATTTCTTGTCATGTGGTGAAGAGTGGTAGCGAACTGGTACTAATGAGCTCTATATGCAGTAGTGTATCTTTGGGCAAGAAAGTCCCACACCTCTTTTGTAGTTTCAAAATGACCAAATTAGAGACTGATAGAGGTGATGGAGTATTACAAGATTAGGTAATTATGTGGTGATTCTTGCTATCCTAATTTTTTAGTTGTTCAGCAAACTTTTTATCATACTCATCATTTTTCTTCTCTGGTTCTTTGACATCATCGGTTATGTTTCGCCATAACTTTTGTCCTTTAAGGAAGCTAGTCATGGCCTAAGGCTAAGGTACATAATTTTCTCCATCGAAGATTAAAATGATAGGTTGAAAAGTGTCAGTGCGATCCATGAGTAAGAATAGATATAAGGACTAAGAATTTGAACAAACAGAGTGCAAAAAGGAATTCTGCATGCTAAAAAACCCTAGGAAGGGTCCCTTCTCTTTTTTCTTCTTCTATTTTTTATTTTGTTTACAAAAAAACAAAATCAAAGATAAGGTAAAAACTTAAGAGATTAATGACGTGGCAGGCAGGATTCCGTGGTGCTGAGGTGGCGATGACATGGTACAGAGGTGGCAATGATGTGGCATTGGTCGATGATGTGGCACTGAGGTGGCAAATTGCGTGACATTGAGGTAGTAGATGGCATGTTGCCAAGGTGGCTGATGGCGTCAGCAAGGCCTTGTTCGGTTGCTGCACAAAACAAAAGTCAAACAAATCAGACTAGAAACTTTGATCGGCTTGTTTGGGAGCATTCAGATTCCGATCAAGGCAAAATTATATATTGTTGCTACTGCCGTGATTATTTGTTTTTAGTGCACGAAAAATGATGAAAAGGGCCCAAAATAATAACGTACTGTAAAAAAAAAGAAGAAAAAGTTGCGGAAAAATTTTAATCGAGTTGTACAGTGTTGACATAGTTTTTCCTGATGAGGGTAGAGGCACAAACTACCAGAATGGTAGCTTTGATAGCATGTTAACAAAATAAGATTCAAAAAATAGAAAATTAAAAAGGAACTTGTGCGTATTTTCTGAATAAGAATTCTGTACATATGTGACCTCTTTATACAGGGCCTAGCATAGACTACTCTAATTACATTTAATGATGATTTTGTAAATTTCACCTAATACAAGAATGAATCATATAGAAAGGAAAGATATTCAAAATAATATCTACACAAATATCTTCAAAGCATATCTTCAACGGTAGTGATTTCCAAAGCTTGTACAAGCAAATTAACAAAGGGTGTACATTTGATAATTTGAAGAATGACTCAACATGTCTTGTTATTAAGCAAAGTTAGAGATTATGGTGGACATTAGCAGTTCTTCCCATTGGACTTTACAAGAAACATTGATAGATTTTATGGCAAAAAAAGTCAAATGAGTACAAATACAACTAGATTTTGAACTAACAATGAAGATACACACAAAACTTTGATAGAGAAACAAGCACCAAAACCAAAGGTATAGAAGCAAAATCTAACTATTTATATTATCTTTTACGTTATAGGTGCTAGGAATGAATGTTGTTGTGAAGCTATATTTTAAAGGAAGAAGAGCAAAAATAGATGTGGCAATAGATGATATAATAATAATAATAGTAATGGAAATAAAAGAGACATACCAGATCATGACATGTCAAGGATAGCATGTCGGATAGTCGAGACATTAATCACAACATGAATAATGAAGTATCATGATTCAGGCATACAAGCAAAAGTCTTGGTAGAAGAACAAGAAGAGATGCATAGCTTTCACAGCCTCAAACACATGGCAAAAATAACATTGAACATTTCACGCCATTATTGGATAGGTTTAAAAACTAAAAGTACTTCAACATTGAACAAGGGTAGAATATTTAATAGGTGGTGACGCTAGAAAAAGAGAAAGAAGAATGAAGCGATCAACATGATGCACAATTGCATTCATAAAATTCATGAGAAGAGAAAAGAATGACAAGACAAACAGAAACTTACCTCGATTATCGGTTATTCCTAAACATTAAATCTTGGATCCAAACACACCGTAATAACCATTTGACCTAAAATATAAGGGCAAAAACTCGTACACTAATTCCCAACGTCTCTCTCAAAATCTTTCCTAAAATAACTTTGTCTTGATTGTAACCCTACTCCATGGCTGAGCCCTGCCCAGGCACCACGAAGCACACCTCACTCAGCTCCTTGATACGGCATAGTAAGCAGACTCGCAAACACTATGCTGGCACCGAGCATGGAATGAAACTTTTGCTGTAATAGCAGCTTCTCCAACAGCCTTTCAAACATAGATGAGACCCCTTGAACAATACCAAAACATTCCTGCTGTGGTTTACACCTCCACGGAGGAAGATGCTTTTAGCGGCCTCTTATGCTTTTGTGTTGATCGGTAGATTTTCCACCATGCCTAGCCTGGATAGTATTCGCCGCTAGTTTGTAGGAGTTAAACTCACGAGTGCTTATGATATTCTCTGGTTAGGAGCTCGTCATATTCTCATCAAATTAACAAACTCCATCTATTATAGACGCCTTTGGACAAAAGGCGATTGGGACAGCTTTGGGCACAACATGCACGTGATGAGATGGACTAGAGATTTCAAACCGGAGAAGGTGCCTCTGACTGCACTGGTTTGGATTAATATGAAGAACCATTCTAGCCATTTCTACAACAAAATTGAAGTAGTCAATATTGCTGGGGCTTTTGGTCGCCCGCTTCAAGTAGATGAACCAACTGCACGTGGCACTTGCCATATGATGACAAGGGTGTGTATTGAGATGAATCTTTTGCAAAAACACCCTTTGTCCGGTCTGGATTAGAATTTGATACATGGTGACGGGTGAGTTTATTCGTAACTACCTTCAACCTAAAGGCATAGAGAAAATGCCACGTTATTGTACACGAGGCCATGACAAAGGAACTCGCATCAAACTGGGTAAAGAACCCCCATCCAAGCCCATGCCAAAGAAAAAACCTCAGAATAAAAATCAGTCCACTGATGTGAGTAGAGAGGAGGATCAAGGCAGGAAAGAAAATCGGGGAAACGAAGAAGTTCGTAACGCTACCAAGGATCAACAAGGCAGAGGTAATTGCATTGAGAAACCAGACTATAGGTTTCATAATATCAGGAATCGTGATAAGTTTTGGGCAGTTAAGTGGGCTGATATTCAAGCAAACAAGCAAGTAAACATTCCCATCCATAATAAATTTGACACCCTTGGTATTTTTTAAGTGGGTAAGCGCTCGAAAGATAGTGTTATGGAAGATAGCATGGTCGCCAAGGAACATATTGAGATGCAAAATAAACTAATTAAGAAAAGATTCAATCATTATTATGATGATCAATTAGGCGAAAAGCACAATAGTAACGGGGATAATAACTCCGCTCACATGCAGACTATTGAAAGACACGGTAAGAAAGATAGTTTATTCTCTAGAATGGGGAATTTATTGCAAATATCTCGTGAGAAAGAAACTAGTGAGAACGAACGAGTCTGACTCTTACGAAAGCCCGGCCGCTTCTTTGCAGATGATAGTGTGCCAAATGAATTTGGAGAGATAAGTCAGCATGATGCTTCGGTTGCAGGGAATGGGAATGACATGCAGCGGGATCTTTAGGATGAAGGCGTGCAGTATGTTCAACATCAGAATCTCAGTAGGTGTTGATTGTGGCCTATATTTTAGCATAACAAGAAAATTAAATTGCCTTATTAATAAGTTACTTTGTTAACTTGTTACCATAAATTACATAAGTAGTATACTGTTTAGGAAACCTGTAAACTATAAATAGAGGTTAACAAATTGTATTATGTGTTGGAAAGCGACCAAGTAAGGAGCCTTGCAATATTTGCTGATCAATAATGAAATTATTCTCTACTGCTAGTAGACGTAAGCTTTAAGGTCGAACCACGTAAATTCTTTTGTGTTATTTTCTTCTCATGCGCTTCATTTATGCATGTTTTCTCTAACAAACTAGAATCTAGAGTTTAGGTTTTTTTTTTCTATTGGTTGAGGGAAAAGAAAAAATAAAAAACTCACTGTGAAACCAAAATTGATCAAACCAAACATTGCCTAACCAAATGAAGGTTTCCGCTTGGCGAGAAGTGCTCTGGTGTTTTCTGCATTGAGCGTTGGTGGCTGAAGTGAAAGTTTACGTAGGCGAGTCGTAGTTTATGTTTGGCTTGAAGAATGGGCGAAGAAGATAGAGTTCACGTGTTCTTGGGTTTGGTTTTGGGTATTTGGGTCTTTTTTTGTGTTTGGATCAGGTTGGTGGAGCATTGAGTGTGAGATATGAATCAGGTCAGGGTAGGACCTTGTTCACGTGTTAGGTTCTTGGTTGGGTCTTAGGCTTTGAGTTTTTTTTTTTTAATTTTTTTGGGCTTGGGTTGAGTAAAAAAAAAAGGTTTTTTAAGGCTTGAACTTTTTTTAAAAAAAGGGAATTTCTATTATTTTGGGGCTCAGGACATTAGTCTAGGAATAAAGGAGGGGAGAAAAAAGAGGGAAGAGCCAGTTTGACCATGTTGACCAAATTGACTAGGGGTTGACCGGGGTTTACTGTTGATTGTTGACCGTTGACCAAGGGTTGACCAAATTTGACCAGAGCCTTATCCTACGTTCTTTTTACGTGCTAAATTCGTTTTTAGGCTCTATTTTTCTAGATTCTACTCTGAAGTGCGCGCTTAGGGACGGTGTTGACTTTGACCAGTAGGTTTGATTTTGACAGGTGTTGACCAAAGTTGACTCAGGGTGTTCCTGAGGTTTTTCGACGTGCTAAATCCGTTTTTGCACTCTGTTGTGCCAAATTCTATCTCAAAGTGTGAGTTTTGAGCAAACAAAGATATTTTCTATAGGTGAAAAGTTTGAAATCAAGATGTTTGACAAGAGACTGAGTTTCAGTCTATGGAGGATCAGATTCAAGGCATTTGGGACAATGCAAGGACATTGGCAAGTCATTTAAAACAAGATCTCGAAGAAGACAAAACCCGTAGTAAAACAAGAACTTCAAGCAAAAGCCTTAAATGCAATACACATGTCTATGACAAATGAAGTATTGTTGGAAATTGCTAAAAGACGATAGCAATTGATGCTTGAAATACTTTGATGGAATTATATGTATCAAAATCTCTCACAAATTGCCTCTACTTGATGAAGTGATTGTATCATCTTAGAATGAATGAAGGTACGCCACTAAAATAACACCTTGATGAGTTTACCTCTTGTGTTATTGCTTTAAAGGATGCGGGTGTTAAAAATTGATGACGAAGACCAAGCTATTATCCTATTATGCTCCTTATCGTCTTTGTATATAAACTATGTGGACACCATGTTGTATGAATATCGTCTTTGTATATGAACTATGTGGACACCATGTTGTACGAAAAGGACAAAATTAGCTTCGAAGATATGATTGCTTTGCTAAATCGAAGAATCTTCAAATATATACCCCAGGACATAGGGAGAAAGTTCATGGGGAAGGTTTAGTGAATAGAGGGAGATCGGAGAGTAGAGAAGGATCTTTAGGTAGAAAGAAAAGCAAGTCGAGATCAAAATTGAGAGCAAAAAAACTATTCTATTTCGAATGTAGTGAGAAGGTTCACATTAAGAAAGAATATCCAAAACTAAAAAAGGGAAAGAAAAAGGTTGAGAATTCAGCGAATGTCGTGGAAAGTACTGACAGTGATGGAGAGAGCTCAAGTAGTATTGGGGACATTTTGTTTGTGAGTGTCACAGTGGTATAATAAATGGATTCTCTATATACATGCGGTCCTGGGCGTGATTGGTTCTCTTCTTACACTAAAAGGGAAGGGAAAGTCTTTCTAAGCAATGACCTCATGTTGTTATGGCAAAATGGTTAGGCCATATGAACGAAAGGGGACTGACCGAGCTGAGCAAGAGGGATTTACTTTGTGGACAAAGAATGGGAAAGCTTGAATTATGTGAACACTGTGTCCTTGGAAAGCAAACCCGAGTGAAGTTCGGTAAGGGACGAGAGAATACCAATGGTATACTTGATTACATTCATTCTGATCTTTGGGATCCTAATAAAGTTCCTTTCAATAAAGGTACGAGGTACAACATCACTTTCATTGATATATACTCTCGGATGGTCTGGGTGTATTTCTTGAAAACTAAAAATGAGGTGTTTCCAACATTTCTCGACTGGAAGATATTGATTGAGAAATAGACTGTTAAACATATCAAGTGTTTTAGGACTGACAATGGGTTGGAATACTATAACAAAGAATTTGATGAGTTCTGCAAAAAAACATGGCATTGTGAGACACTGCACATATGTAGGGGCACTAGAACATAATAGAGTTGTAGAACGTATGAATAGAACTCTAATAGAGAGAGCTAGTTGTATGCTTTTCTATTTTGGCTTAAGCAAAGACTTTTGAGCTAAAGTAGTTAACACGGCATGCTACTTAGTGAATCGGTCACCATCCATAGCTATTGGATTAAAGACTCCTTTTGAGTTATGGTTTGGTAAGCCTGCTGATTACTCTCAATTGAGAGTGTTTCGTTGCCTTGCATATACTCACGTGAAAGATGGCAAGTTAGAGCTGAGGGCAAAGAAGTGCATATTCTTAGGTTATGCATATGAGACGAAAGGTTACATGTTATGGTGCACAGATCCAAAGTTTCCAGTTTTTCTCGCCAGCAGGGATGTCAAGTTTAATGAATCTACTTTATTAAATCAAGAAAAAGAGAAAGTGGTAGTTGGTTTAAACGACAGTGACAAAGAGCAAATAGAGGTATTTGCTAATGTTTCAAATATTTCATCTAGCAGTAGTAACAGTTCAGCACAGCTGACTTAGCCGACTGATGTGCATGATCAGAATGTGCCTAAACAACAAAAGTACATTATTTCTATCGAGCGAGAAACAGGATAGATTAGGAAGCCTTAAAAGTATGGATGCGGTGATCTTGTTGCTTATTCTTTGACTATTATTGAAACAATTGAAGGACAAGAGCCGAATTCATATAAGGAGGCTATATCTGGAAAAGATTCTACTCAGTAGGTAGATGCCATGAGTGAGAACATTGAGTCTCTTCAGAAGAATCAAACATGGGAGCTTGTTGAATTGCTTGAAGGATAGCTAGTTGTCAATTACAAATGAGTTTACAAGAAAAAGGAAGGTATTGTAAGGGTTGAAGGTTCTTGATACAATGCGCATTTGGTGGCAAATCTATACACAAAGAAAGCATGTTGACTTCAACGAGTGTTCTTTTTGGTTGTGAAACATAGTTCCATTAGGGTTTTACTTGCCTTGGTTGCTCTTCATGATTTAGAGCTTGAGTAGCTAGATGTGAAGTAGCATTTTTACATGGTGATCTTGAGAAGCAAATGAGTCAACCAAAGGGGTATGTAGTTCCTGAAAAAGAGAACCATGTTTGCAAACCAAAGAAGTCCATATGGTTTGAAGTAGTCACCTCAGCAGTGGTACAAGAGATCTGACATGTTCATGGTAGGTATTAGATACACAAGAAGTGCTTGTGACAGTTGTGTGTATCTCAAAAACCTTTTAGATCGTTCGTTTCTGTACTTCTTGTTGTATGTCGATGATATGCTTATTGCTACTAAAAGCATGTCTGTCATCGACGAATTAAAAAAGCAGCACGGTTATGAGTTTGAGATGAAAACTCTTGGAACAACAAAGAAGATTCTTGGCATGGAGATTCATAAGGATAGAAATGCTAGGAAGCTATTCTTGTTTAAGCAGAGTTATATTGAAAAGGTGCTGGAGTATATTGGAATACATAAAGCAAAGACTGTTGTGCTGCTTGCAGCTCATTTTAGATTGTCTAAGGATTTGTTACCTAAAACTGAGGAAGAGGTAGAGCATATGTCTCGTGTTCCATACTCGAGTGCTATTGGCAACTTGATGTATATTATAGTGTGCACTCATCCTAACATTTCACATGTAGTTAGTGTTGCAAGTAGATATATGGCATCACCTGGGAAAGCACACGAGGAAGTGGTGAAATGGATAATGAGATATTTGCATGGCACTGCGAATGTAGGATTGTTGTTTAGCAAGATGACTAGATATTGCGCAAGGTTGATGGATTATTGTAACTTAGACTTTGAGAGTGACTTCGGAAAGCGACATTACAGTCTACTGCGGCATTGTCGACTATTGAAGCAGAGTAAATGGCAATTGCAGAAGCTGTGAAGAAGGCCATATGGTTATAAGGCCTGGTTCGTGATCTTGAACTATAACAGGATCAAAGTACAGTCTTTTGTAATAGCTAGAGTAAAATTCATTTGATGAAAAATCAGATCTATCATGAGAGGACTAAATATTGATGTTAGGTATCACATTATTGGGGATGTTGTGTTATAGAGATTTGTTAATTGTGTCCTGTATTCTTGGGCAACAAGAGAAACAAATTACTTCATTAGCAATTTATACACTACAAGAATTGAAGCCAGCAATTACGTTGTTTTTATTACACTTGGGAGATGTGTAAAGAAATAAGTGACGCTTGGAAGCGTAATAAATATTTAGTTACGCTTTCAAGCGTAACAAGACATTTTTGGGGGAAAAAAACAATTTATAGTTAGTTACGCTTCTAAATGTAATCAAATATTAGTTACACTTGTAAGTGTGACTAGAATATTAATTACGCTTGTAAGCGTAATAAAACTTAATTATGCTTTTAAACGTAATAAAATATTAGTTACGCTTCCAAGCGTAAGAAAATATTAGTTACGCGTCCAAGCGTAATAAATATTAGTTACGCTTTTAAGCATAATAAAATATTAGTTATGCTTCTAAATGTAAAAAATTTTAGTTATGCTTAAAATATTACACTTGAAAGCATAATAGAAAATAACTTATAGTAGTCACGCTTACAAGCGTAATAAAAAATTTACTCATATTTAAAAGTTATTTTTTTCATTTTGGCGCCTAAATATAGCCCCTTATTTAAAAATATAATTTTTATTCAGCATCTCCAAAATTGTTTTGGTTTGGGTTGGTTTTGATTTTTATAAAAAAATTTTAAAGTTTATCAAAAAAATTGACAAATGAAAAGAAAAAAAAATTCAAGAAAAAATTAACCAATAGATCAAACTTGATTTACTCTCTCTCTCTCTCTCTATATATATATATATGTGTGTGTGTGTGTGTGTGTGTATGTGTATATGTATATTTATCCATGTTACAAGTTTAACTAATATGTACACAAAATTAAGGTAATTAAATATAAGTTGTACAAGGTTAACTAATTAATTTATACGCAAAAAACTAGCTAGGAGAATATATATTGTTTGGTTTGTGAATCTATTATTTTAAACCAAACGCCTAACCAATTGGTTTCATTATTTGAAATTAACTAGCTATAGTTTGTAACTATGGATAATAATTGAACAACCAACTCGAACTTTTCGATTAGTTTGGTCAATTTAATCAACCCATGCATGTTTACCCCTAGGTAATGAGACAAATAACTCAAGGTACACAGAGTCGACCAGTTAATTTGATTAAAATCTGCTTAAACTTGGTCGATTAAGAATCCAAAAAAAGAATGTAACAATTTCTAGAAATCAAGTTTAGAGTACCACAGGTACCCGTTGCGAAACCCGATTCACATCCCAAAAGTTAATCTTGAACGAGATGTATCAATTCCTATAAATCAGGTTTAGGGTATATCGGGTACCATTTATAAAACTTGATTCCCAACTCGAATTATATATATAACAAATACAAAGGATGATTAGTGGTGATAGTGAACCTCTAAGCTAATTTCGTTTATGAGAATTTTAAATCATTATACGTTATCATCACTATACTCCAAATAATATATTGGTAAATATTAAATATACTTTACATATATGTTAAAATAAACTACTAACTAGAATCAATTAATTGATATCCTAATAATTACATGTTTATTAATAAACACGCTTGTAGTTATCTATTAATAAGTCATAAAAATAATTAAAAATTCATATATATATATATATTATATAACTTTATTAGTTTCACTAATATATCTAATCTAATCTCGTATGCTTGTGCTAATGATATATTGAATTAGATGATGATCAAGTTAACTTTCATAACTTAATTCCTTAATTTTTTACCACAATACTATCTTTCCTAATTGTAGTGATATTAAAAAAATTATTCCACTTAAAAAAAATCCTATAAAATAAAATCAATAATTATAAATTATAATTTAAATTTCAGGTGACTTAAATATGATTATAGATTTTTAATAATTTACAAAGAAATTAATAAGGAAATTATAATTGTGCTTAATTTGCATTAAAAATATTTTTAATTATTTCTTTTTGTTCAGCCCAAACAACCCAATTGCTCAATACACGATCAAACAAAACTTCATCACAAACCCTCTCCTGCGTCTTTCTCATATCACATGCCCCCATACAAGAATTGATCCCCCACTCAAGCTGCAGATGAGAAGCACAAGAATTCTCTCATTTATTTGCCATTGCTAAAGGTATGTGCTTGATTATGAGTTTTCTATTCACTATAAGTCTTCTATCCATTGGCATCCACTACTTAATTTGTAGTTGAATATTGATGAATGAAGTAGATTTAATATCTGTTGCATATGGGTTGTTATAGATGGGATGAGTACAGGTATTGAGTATTGATGAGTGCATATATTTAATATTTTGTTCTTTAGATGGGTTTTGCAGCAGAATTTTGAGGCCATTGAACCAAGTATTTCAGAAGCTTTAAAGATATGATTTTGTTACTGATGTGATTTTATTTCTTTAGGGGAAATTATGAGTTTATTAATCTTTGTATAATTCAATGCATTGCTTTTAAATCCTATGTCATCATAATTTAAAGCATTTTCAAAGCAACATGTGGACAATAAAATGAATGTTCTCTCATCTGAATTATCTTTTGGTTAACCTTTAATGCAAAGTATTTGCACATTAACATTTTTGTACAGACTATACTTTTTGCAAAGTTGTACTCCTCTGAGATTCGAAAACTAGTTGAACGCCTTATTAATTATGTTATCTACAAGGTATGTACATAATTATCATGATTTGTTGATGCATGTTGCTGGTTTATGCCTTTCGTGCTTATTTAGGGTTAGAGCAATTGCTGTGTTTATGAAATTGGTTGTCCTTGAAGTTGTTAAGCAACTAGAACTGCAGTCTTTTTGGTAGGGTTAAGTTGTTATGGGGACATATCAGCCACATTTGACTATTTGTCTGTCTCTCAAACATATTCAGAATTATTATACTAGGTGAAGTGGGGTAAATTTTGATGGAATAATCTTTATACCAAGAATTCTGCATTAGCCCAATGGAACACCAGTAAAATCAGACTGATTTGCTGCTTTTAGGTAGAATATTTTAAACAACTCTTTTACTTGTTGTGGTAGACCTGACTAGAGACTGGCTCAATCTCTCAAAAAGATTGTTGAAGACCAAATTGGACTTATAGATGGTGGAAGTGCTATTCCATTGGCACAAGCTATTGCAGTTAAGGTCAAGGTAGGTGATTTTGAAACTTACACGAATTACTTCGAATAGTTTGAAAAACATCTTTTTTTCGTTGTAATATAATTTATATAATAATGATGTTATGAGCCAAAAGTTTAAACAATTAATACTGCTAATATCATTTTTTTATGTTATTTAATTATTATTTTATTATTATTGAATCTATTCTTTTTAATTTTATGATGTTAAGCACAAATCTAACTATTTAAAGTACTATAGATGTGAATTAATGATCCATCAGAGGAACCTATGCAGCTAAATTCTCCTGTGAGATTCTATTGTTCATTAGAATTTAAACAACTCCGACAAAGAAGCATTGTAATAATAATAGTAATTGTAGTCAATGTTGGAAAACCACTAATAGGCATATCTAGATCTACTTAGGTAGTACATTAAATTTATGATTACTACTAAACAATTTTACTAGCTTGACTTAATAAGGCTAACATTTTGCCTAGTCACGTAATCTGGAGGTTTTCTAGTATTGATTAGGGACAAATAGGAGTGCGTATTATTCGGTTATAACCAAATAATAGAGCCAAACCTAACTGAAATACAAAATTTGGTTCGGTTATTTTTTGGGTTTGATTCGGTTTTAGCTGTTAAAAATGAAAAAAATAAATCGATTTTTGGTTCAGTTTCGGTTATTTATCTAAAATTTCGGTTAATAACTGAATAATTACTTTTTCATTAAAAATTTTGATTAAATATAACTATAAGCACCTTGATTGAGAAACTGTGAGCAAATCACAATCATCAAGAGATCCTAGTTATGTCTTTTCCTGCTTTTTGTCATTATAAATGGTCATAAAGTCTCTTAATTGAAATACTAGTTTTGTTGTTTTCTTTTGATGCTTTCTTGTTAGCAATGGGCAGAACTTGGATAAAGGCACCAATTACAAGTGAAGCTTATAAGAAAGGAGTTAGATCTTTAATAAATTTTGCTAGTAGAATAGAGGTGCGAGGAGAAATTCCTTGTCCGTGCATGAAATGTTGTAATAGAAAAAGGACGGCATCTAATAAAGTTCATTATCACATCTTTAAAAATGGTTTTTTACCAGGTTATACGATGTGGACATTCCATGGGGAATGATTGTCATCATCCAACTGTGACACATTTAACATGCAAAATTTATCCTAATCTCCCAGCTTTGAGAAAACACATGAAAATGTGCATGGTATAAGAGAGTTGCTTCAAGATGTGATAGGACATAATTCTTTGAATTTGGATATTCAACAATCAGGGGAGAGTGGAGATGTAGGTAAAATAAATGAAGGCTATATCCAAGGAGTTCCAAATGTGCTTGACCATGATAGTGAATTAACTCCATTAGAACCAAACCATTTAGATGGTATTGATACTAATCGATCTCAGAAATTATTGGATGAATGTGATGAAGAGCTTTATGAAGGATGCAAATACTCAAAGCTAGCCTTCAATGTACAGTTGTATCACCTTAAATGCTTAGGTGGCATGCCTAATAAGATATTCATCATGATATTAAAATTCTTAAAAGATGTTTTCCTATATTTAACTTCTTTGCCTTCTTCTGCCAAAGAGTTTAAGACATTAACTAATGTACTGGGTCTTGGTTATGAAAAAATTCATCCATGCCTTAATGATTGTATTCTTTATTGGGGTCTTAGGAAGGACCAATAGTTTTGCAATGAATGCAATACTCCTCAATATAAGAATGTGCATGGTAATGGAAAAGATGGACAAGTAGATGGTAACTTTAAAAAATACACAAGTCTATAAAGAAAAAGCCAACAAAAGTGTTGCATTATTTTCCCTTAATTCCAAGATTAAAAAGGATCTTTGCATATACAACAATAGCAAGAGATACGAGATGGCATCACATGGATTGCACAACAAATGGAAAGTTAAGGCACCTAGCAGATGGCCTTGCTTGGAAAGATTTTGACACAGGATATCTAGAGTTTGATTCAGACCCTCAAAATGTTAGGCTGGCACTTGCGAGTGATGGATTTAATCCTTTTCATACAATGAGTACTACATATAGCACGTGGTCGGTTATGTTGATTCCATATAACTTGCCACCTTGGTTGTGCATGAAACAACCTTCAATCATTTTGTCCATGATTATTCCAGGGGAGAAAGGTTTAGGAAATGATATTGATGTTTTTTTACAACCTTTTAAATTCATGAGTTGAAAGAATTCTGGAATAGTGTGGATGCTTATGATGCTTTTGCAAAAGAACATTTCAAATTACAGGCAATGCTTCATTCTACAATTAATGATTTCCCAGCCCTTGCAAACTTGTCGGGTTGGAGCACTAAGGGGCGTTTTGCTTATCTTTGTTGCATAGTCTCCACACATTCCACTTGGTTAAAGCATGGAAAGAAATTCAGCTACATGGGTCACTGAAAATGGCTAGACCAAAATCATCCTTATCAATTTGATAAGGATTCATTTGATGCTAATATGGAATTTGGTAGCCTCCTAACCCTACCAAGCAGATGTGATATACTTGAACAATTGGACATAACTTTTTTTAAGTATGGTAAGACTTCTAAATTTGCAAATAAGAGACCCAGGCAGGATATGGCTAACTTTGCACATGATATTTTTCAAGATGATTCTGTGGATGTTCTAACAACTAAAATTGATCTCTTTGAGAAATTTGATAATTTTAATGATGAAGATATGAATGGGGAACAACATCTTTGGAAGAAAAATAGTATATTCTTTGATTTGCCTTATTAGAAGCATAATCTTCTTAGGCATAATCTTGATGTAATGCATATAGAAAAAAAAATTTTGTGATAATTTTGGGACCCTATTGAATCTTAATGGGAAGTCGAAAGATAATGAGAATACACGCAAGGATCTCATGGAAATGGGTTTAAGGCATGCTCTCCATCTTATTAATTGACCTAACAAGAAGCCATATATGCCTCCTGTATGTTATAAAAGTGCTTTTTTACGAGTTTTGAAAGATCTTGAAGTTCCTGATGGATATGCATCAAATATTTCAAGGCAGGTCAACTTGAAAGATAGAAAACTTGCAAATCTTAAGAGCCATGATGGTTACATCTTAATGCAAGACATATTGCCTATTACCTGGAGAGCCTCAATGCACTCGTATGAACATAAAGAAGTGGTGAAGGCGATATCTACATTATGCTCTTTCTTCAAAGAATTATGTGGGAAGGTCCTTGAAATCCAAGAATTAGATAAGTTACAAGATCTTATTGTGAAAATGTTATGCGAGATGGAGAAATTATTTTCCCCAAGTTTCTTCACAATCATGGTACACTTGATTATTCATTTGGTTTATGAGGCTAAGCTTGGTAGGCCAGTTGCTTATTGATGGATGTATCTTATTGAAAGTTTTAAAATCTTTTTTTTGTAAAAACAGTGTAATGTTAGATTATAGATTGACTGGTTACTTTGTACTCATTAAATATGCTTTAAATTTGTGGAATTGGAAGGTTTCTAGTACTTTTAAAGTCGTATGTTCACAATAGAGCTCAACCAGAGTGGTCAATTGTAGAAAAGTACCTTGCTGATAAGTGTCTTACCTTTTGTCCAAGATATTTTAAGGGTATGGAGACTCGATTCAATCGTGTACAAAGGAATGATGACAATGTTTCTGTTAAGGCAAACTACTTGATAGGTTCTGGTGGTCATGTTCTTGGAGCAACTGAAAACATCCAACTTGATAACTTATCATTGGCTCAAGCACATCATTATGTTTTGTTAAATAATAACAAGATTGAGCCTTATCTTCAATAAATACCACTATTTATATGTCTAGTATTATATAATACATAAAATAAGAAATATGAACTGCATTCTTGGATCCTTCTAGAAAATTTTTGGATAAATAGCAATCCATTCATGGTGGATGAGTTACTGACCAACTTTAGAGTAACTGGACTATTGAGGGGTTTCCTTAGTGGTTTCAGCAACAGGTTTGGCAATTATTATAAAGATGTATCTTAAGGATTTATACATTCGTTAGGCAACCTTTTGATAGTTATGTATAAATTGATAGGTGCCAATCATGGAAAATGAGAGTTGTGAAGAAGAAGTTATAGCAATTGCATGTGGTCCAAGTACTTATGTCAAAAGATATAAAGGCTTCATCCTGAAAGGATTTAGATTCCACACGGAAGATCGCGAAGAGCAAAAGTGGACCTAAAATTTTGGGGTAGTTGTGGAAGTTCAAGGTAGTAATGGTGAAAGACAGAAATATCATGGTGAAATCAGTGACATATATGAGCTAGACTACTATGGTAGGTGCAAGGTTGTGTTGTTTCAATGTAAACGGGTTAATATTAGGACAAATAGAGGATTCAAGTTGGACAAGTATGGTTTTCCCCTTGCAAACTTCTCTAATCCTATTCACATTGGCTCACTTTTAAGGGATGACCCATATGTGTCATCATCTCAAGCAAAACAAGTGTTCTATGTAAATGATCAAAAAGATATTAATTGGAAGCATGTAATCATAACAAAGCCAATGGATTTATATGACATGGGGGTGCATTCAGAAAAAGATAATGCAAAAAGCTATACTCAATGCATGCCTTCAGTTACATCAAGGGTTGACAATATTAGCAAAGCCCTAACTTAGCAAAGAACAGATATTAGAGAAGATGAAAAATGATTGATTAGCTAGTCTAATAAAGAGTAGTACTTGGTTTACTTTTGTTGTGTTAATTTGGTTTATTATATGACAAATTCAGTGCATTGGTTTATTATATGACAAATTTATTGCATTTCATTATACTTGATAATTAATTTTATCAAAATATTGTTGTGTTAATTTGGTTTATTATATAACAATTTTTTGGTTTTATTATTAACTTTAATGTTGTTTGTATTCACCTATTTTATGTTTTTAGTATTCAAGTTTAATATGCTATTTAGGGTAGGATAATGTACAAGACAAAAACATCTAAGACAGCAGAATGAGCTCATTCCTGTGGCAATTCTTCCTATCTAGCATAGTCAATGTCCTATGTTCTCAAACCCCACATTCTTTACCTAGTTTATTATACTCTCAAACTGAGGTTTCACTACCTATTTACTCAAATACACAGCCTAGTTTACACTGTTTGCAGCCAACTCTTTAGACTAGTTTGCACCATTTGCAGCCTACTTTTCATCACACTTTTCAATCACAGCATTCAGGATTACAGCCTCATACTCTAGATCAAGGTCAATCGTCTTCTCTATCATGCAATTCCCACCTTCAACCTGCATTACCCTAACATATTTCATCGCATTTGTTTCATCGTGAGTCATTTTCTTCATCTCATTTAGAACACCCAGATGATGAAGATGATGGAATAGACAATTAACATGAGTCAAATACAAAGGATGACGAGCCAAATTTAGAGGATGATGATTCACTTTCAACAAGTTCCAAAAAAGAAGTTGAAATAATTGGTAAAGGAAATATATAAGGATAATACTATTTACCCAATATTAGTTATTGAACTCTATAATTTTTTTAGTTTTATTTTAATTATTATGTTATGTTTTAGTTATATAAAAATTGTGATTTTACTGCATAGATGCAAATGGAAACATAAGGAAGAAGAAAAGTTTTAAAGTAAATGATCTGATAAAGATGTCAGAAAATGAAAAGGTGGTTGTGAAAGTCAATAGCATTGGCCAACCAGTTGGAGGTGCTAGAAATTGTTTGACTTGGTGGATGATTATACTTATCAAAGAACCAAACCTTTGTCAACTGGATGCGGAAAATTTCAAGGAGGTTAGGCGTCTCTATGGTCCTGAACTTATAAGAAATGTGTAGGTGAGTACTTTCTTCATACTAAGACACAATTGTAACATTTTGATATATGATGTTGTGTCACCTCCCTATGGTTTTTCAAGTATCAAGAACTTATTATTTGTTTGTTGTTGGCAACTCAAGTTTCAATTTCCAGAACATATCAATGTGGATATATACAGTTCTTACTGACTTTTTTCGCATCAAGTTTAGGATTAAGAGACATAATTTGACCAAAAATCTTTTTAAGCAAGTAGATGATTGTTTGAGGGATAAACTAAAGACGACTTTGAAAGATAATGGTATACATTGTGTAGAATTAAAGTAGCAGTTAGAGCAACATGAATTTAGCATTGATGAGTTGAAGGACGAGTTTGACAACTTGACACCTCCAAAAGGTTTTACTGATCTCCAGTGGTTGAAATTCAAGACTGTTGGGGAAAAACATGCAAACACGAAGAATACGAGAAGAAAATGGACACAGGAGAATTACGTGGTTCGGCTTTAAAGCTTACTTCCACGGGCAGTAGAAAATAAATTATTATTGATTTCGAATACTACAAAGCTTTCACTCTGGTTTCTCTCACACTCATAATACTATGTCCTAACCCCTATTTATAATACACAAGTATCCTAATCAGTATTCTATAAGGATAAGGAAACAGTATATTACTAGGAAAAGGAAACAATATACTACAAGGAAAAGAACACATATTAATTATGTATTGTTATGGTAGAAGCAAACAAGGTAAATGCTAATCAAGGAAATTTGCTATTCTTGTTGCTGAAGAATTCGAGCCACATTCAACAAATATCCACCTTGGCACGTATTCGCTTCAATCAGCATACCATCATCCCTGCTGCCAACTGCCCCTAAGGGCTCAATACTCCACACCACAAATAGCAGCCAAGTCCAAACAATGCTTGAACTTGCTAACTGGAACCACTTTGGTCATCATATCTGTGGGATTTTCATGGGTAGATATCTTTTGCACTGATATAATCCCTTATGATATAACATCTCTGATAAAGTGATATCTACCATCAATGTGTAGTCCTCTCATGATACATCTAATTCTTCGTCAGATGGATTGCACTCTGGCTATCACAAAAAACTGTACTTGTATCTTGCTGCAGTCCAAGATCACGAACCAGGCCTTGTAACCACATGGCCTCCTTCACAGCTTCTGCAATTGCCAAGTACTCCGCCTTAGTAGTCGACAATGCCACAGTAGACTATAATGTCGCTTTCCAATTGATAGCACATCCAGATAGAGTAAACACGTAACCCGTCAGAGATCTTCTCTTATCAAGGTCGCCCGCAAAGTCTGAATCACAATAACCCACCAACCTCGCGCAATCTCCAGTCATCTTGCTAAATAGCAATCCTATATTCGCAGTGCCACGCAAATATCTCATTATCCATTTTACCGCTTCCCAGTGTGTTTTCCCAAGCGATGCCATAAACCTGCTCACAACACTAACTGCATGTGAAATGTCAGGACGAGTGCACACCATAGCATACATCAAGCTACCAACAGCACTCGAGTATGGAACACGAGACATATGCTCCACCTCCTCCTCGATTTTAGGTGACAAATCTATAGATAACTTGAAATGAGCAGCAAGCGACACACTCACAGGCTTAACTTTATGCATCCCGAAACGCTCCAGCACCTTCTCAATATAACTCTGTTGAGACAAAAATAGCTTCCCAGTGTTTCCATCCCTGCGAATCTCCATGCCAAGAATCTTCTTTGTTGCTCCAAAATCCTTCATCTTAAACTCATCACCTAACTGCTTCTTTAATTCGTCTATGGCAGACATGCTTTTAGCAGCAATAAGCATATCATCGACATATAACAATAAGTACACAAACGAACCATTTGAAAGCTTCTTGAGATACACGCAACTGTCATAGACACTTCTTGTGTATCCAGCACCTACCATGAATGTGTCAAATCTCTTGTACCATTGCTGAGGCGACTGCTTCAACCCATAAAAGGACTTTTTCAGTTTGCAAACATGGTTCTCCTTACCAGGAACTATATACCCCTCCGATTGACTCATGTAAATTTTCTCTTCAAGATCACCATGCAAAAATGCCATTTTCACATCTAGCTGCTCAAGCTCTAAGTCATGAAGAGCAACCAAGGCAAGTAAAACCCTGATGGAAGTATGCTTCACAACCGGAGAGAACACTTCGTTGAAGTCAACACCCTTTCTTTGTGTATAGCCTTTTGCCATTAACCGTGCCTTGTATCGAGGACCCTCAACCCCTGGAGTACCTTCCTTTTTCTTGTAAACCTATTTGCAACCGATAACTCGTTGTCTCTCAGGCAATTCAACAAGCTGCCAAGTTTGATTCTTCTGAAGAGACTCAATCTCTTCACTCATGGCACCTTCCCACTGAGAAGAATCATTTCCAGATATAGCCTCTTTGTATGAATTCAGCTCATGTCCTTTAATTGTTTCAGCAACAGTCAAAGCATAAGCAATAAGATCAGCGCATCCATACCTTTAAGGCTCTCTAATCTGTCTCCTTTCTTGCCCAGTGGTAATGCTGTACTTCTGTTGTTCAGGCACATTTTGATCATGCACCTCAGTTGGTTGAGTCAGATGAATTTGACTGCTACTATTGTTAGATGGAACATTTGGAACATCAGCAAATACCTCCACCCGTTCTTTAACACCGTGGTCTAAACCAGCTACCGCTTTCTTCTTTTCTTGGTCTAATGAAGCAGACTCATTGAATGTCACATCCCTACTAATGAGAAAACCTGGAGACTTTGGATCTGTGCACCACAACCTGTATCCTTTCCTCTCGGATGCATAGCCTAGGAATATGCATTTCTTTGCCCTGGCTCTAACTTGTCATCCTTCACGTGAGCGTATGCAGGGCAACCGAACACCCTCAATAGAGAGTAGTCAGTAGGCTTACTAGACCATAACTCAAAAGGAGTTTTTAATTCAATAGCTTTGGATGGAGACCAATTCACCAAGTAGCATGCCGTATTGACGGCTTCACCCCAAAAGTCTTTACTCAAACCAGATTGGAAGAGCATACAACGAGCTCTCTCCACCAGAGTTCTATTCATGCGTTCTGCATCTTCATTTTGTTGTGGTGTCCCTACACATGTGCGGTGTCTCACAATGCCATGTTTCCTGCAGAACTTATCAAACTCTTTATTGCAATATTCCAACCCATTGTCAATCCTAAGACGCTTAATTTGTTTACCAGTCTACTTCTCAATCAACGTCTTCCACTCGACAAATGTTGGAAACGCCTCATCTTTAGTTTTCAAGAAGTATACCCACACCATCCGAGAGTATGCATCAATGAAAGTGATATAATACCTGGCACCTTTCTTCGAAGGGACTTTATTAGGACCCCAAAGATCAGAATGAATATAGTCAAGTGTACCTTTGGTGTTCCCCTGTCCCTTGCTGAACTTCACTCTAGTTTATTTTCCAAAGACACAATGCTCGCAGAATTCAAGCTTTCCAGTTCTTTGTCCACAAAGCAAATCCCTCTTGCTCAGCTCGGTCAGTCCCTTCTTGCTCATATGGCCTAACCTTTTTTGCCATAACTGGCAGTGTCATTATCACTCTCCTCGGATGTAACAGCTGCAACCCCTGTAACTGTACTACCTTGAAGGACATATAGGCCGCCAGTCAAGTTCCCTTTCAAGAGCACAATTGCACCTTTGGTCACCTTTAAGACACCATTCTCACTTCGGAATTTGTATCCATGAGAATCCAAACGCCCAAGAGAAATCAAAATTTTTTTCAGCTCCGGTACATGCTAACACTCGAGAGATCTTGTAATACCATCAAACATCTTGATACTTACGATGCCCATTCCCTCCACCTTCAACGAAAGATCATTGCCTAGAAAGACTTTCCCTTCTCTTTTGGAATAAGAAGAGAACCAGTGACGTCTAGGATACATATGGAACGTTGCACCAGTATTAAGAATCCATTGATTATGCCACTGTGATGCACTCACAGTCAAAACTTTCCCGGTACTACTCGAGTTATCTCCATCACTGTCAGCACTCTCCACCACATTAACTGAATTCTCCACATTTTTCTTTCCCTTTTTTAGTTTTGGACATTCTTTCTTAATGTGACCCTTTTCACCACACTCAAAACAACGTAGCTTCCTTACTCTTGATTTTGACCTTGACTTGCTTTTCTTTCTACCCGAAAATCCCTCTCTATTCTTTGATCTCCCTCTACTCACTAAACCTTTCCCATGAACTTCTTCCCTATGTCTCGGAATATGTGTTTGAAGATTCTTCGATTTTAATGAAGTAATCACATCTTCAAAGGTAATTTTATCCCTCCCGTACAACATAGTGTCCACAAAGTTCATGTATGAAAGCGGTAAGGAGCATAATACGATCATAGCTTGGTCTTCGTCATCAATTTTAACACCCACATCCTTCAAAGCAATAAAACAAGAGGTAAACTCATTAAGGTGTTGCTTTAGTGATGTACCTTCTTTCATTCTAAGATGATACAATCGCTTCTTCAAGTAGAGGCGATTGGTGAGAGATTTAGATGCATACAATTCCACCAAAGTATTCCAAGCCTCAACTGTTGTCATCTTCTCAGCAATCTCCAACAATACTTCATTTGTCACGGACATATATATTGCGCTCAAGGCTTTCGCTTCGAGTTCTTCTCTTACTACTGGTTCCATCTTTACCGGGATCACTTCTTCAATGACTTTCCAAAGTCCTTGCATTGTCATAAATGCCTTGAATCTGATCCTCCAAAGACTGAAACTCATTCTCCCATCAAACTTCTCAATTTCAAACTTTCCACCTGTGGAAGACATCTTCGTTTGCACAAAACTCACACTTCGGGATGGAATTTGGCTCAATGGACGGCAAAAACGGATTCAGTACGTCGAGAAACCTTAGGAACACCCCTGGTCAACTTTGGTCAACACTGGTCAAAGTCAAACCTGTTGGTCAAAGTTAACACTGTCCCTAAACTCGTACTTCGGAGCAGAATCTGGAAAAACAGAGCCCAAAAATGGACTTAGCACGTCGAAAAACGTGGGGTAAGGCTCTAGTCAAACTCGGTCAACCCTCGGTTAATGGTCAACGGTCAAAGTCAACCCCGGTCAACCCTGGTCAACGAGGTCAAACAGGTCAACTGGTCAAAAAAATTTTTTTTCTGGACTCAACACCAAGGCCCAAAGGAAATAAATATTTTTTTTCTTTGGTCTTAAAATAAAAGCCCAACCCAAAAATATTTTCTTTTTACCTTTTGATTCAAATAAGCCCAAACAAAAAAGAATTTCAAAGCCTAAGACCTAAGACCCAAAAGATCTAACCAAATCTGGACAAGGTCACTACTCGGGCCCGATCCAAAAAAAAAAACAAAGACCCAAAGCCTACTAACCCTAAACCTGCTTTACAAATGTGAACCAATTTCCAAAAAAGAAATACTTGAATACCCAAAAACTAACCTCAAGAACACGCGAACTCTCTCTTCTTCACTTGTTCTTCAAACCCAAACACAAACCACGACCCGCCGACGTAAGCTTCCACTCCAGCCACCTACGCTCAATGTAGACAGCACTGGAGCACTCCTTGGCGAGCAAAGACCTTTGTTGGTTAGACACCGTTTGGTTTGAGAAATTTTGGTTTCATAGTGAGTTTTGATTTTTCCTTTTTCCCTCAAGCAACGGATTAATACCTAAGCTCTTATACCAGTTTATTGGGGAAAAACATGCAAACACGAAGAATACGAGAAGAAAATAGACACAAGAGAATTACGTGGTTCGGCTTTAAAGCCTACTTCCACGGGCAGTAGAAAATAAATTATTATTGATCTCGAATACTACAAAGCTTTCACTCTGGTTTCTCTCACACTCATAATACTATGTCCTAACCCCTATTTATAATACACAAGTATCCTAATCAGTATTCTATAAGGATAAGGAAATAGTATATTACTAGGAAAAGGAAAAAGTATACTACAAGGAAAAGGACACATATTAATTATGTATTGTTATGGTAGAAGCAAACCAGGTAAATGCTAATCAAGAAAATTTGCTACTCTTGTTGCCTAAGAATTCGGGCCACATTCAACAAAGACTTATCTCAAATCAGATAAGTTTACGGTATTTTAACAAGTTTGAAAGTAAATTGAAATTTTTTTTCTCAATTAGTTGTTGAAATAAGTATCTTACTATATGTTACACTAGTTAATCTTTCGCACAAAGGGAAAAAACACATGCAGAGAAAAGTCATATGCACACAACTGGTTGTAAGAGTTTTGCACTAGTTCATTATGAATATGTGAGTGTTTTTTTCTTACTTTTCATTGAATATTTTTGAATTTCAATTTATTGATCATATGAAATTGTTTCTCAATTTACAATAGGAAAAGAAGAATAAATGAAAGGTTGGACATGTTGAGCTCTTTCAACTAACTCATAAGAAAGAAGGTGGCACTTATGCAGAAGAATTATCACAAGAGTTCATGGTATTCATTTTCTAAATTATTTTAATTAATTGTATATTCACATTTAAGTTGATTATTCTATCCTAACAAGTATTATGTAGTGTAGAATTTTGCTGAGGCAAAGATAAAGGAGTATATGGCAAGTGGAAAATATGCTACTCGATATGATGTAGAGAACAAGGTTTGGACTGAGTATATGGGTGATGACAAGCCAGGGCGTGCACGTGGATATGGTACAGAAGCTACAAAATCAAAAGTCAAAGGCATTGGATTGAATTAATGAGAGTGACGAATGAAAGACTAAGAACTGATAATTCTAGTATCAAAGTGTAAAGGCTTGAAAACATGCTTAATGAATCCCAGAAGTTGATAAAGCGACAACAACAAATAATAGAGAAACAAGAGCAAATTATGCCTCATTTGATGTCCGAACTTCAACTATACAGGACTGCTTTTGAAGTTTTTGGTGGGAACCATGTGTCTCTAGGTTTTGGAACTTGTGCTCAGACTAGTAGAATGGCTATTACACATCTTTGTTTCAAAACCTTATTTGCAATTTAAATATCATACTTGTTTCTTTTGTGGTGTGTAATATAAACTTTTTCTATTTGTCATTAATTCTTTCAAGTTCCAAATAATACAAGCTATAACATTGAACATATCTCAACACCAAATGGAAGTGCTGCTCATGATTGAGAGAAAAAGTATAGTTGTTATTTGAAAATGAGTTAGTTTATTGTTATTTTTTCTTAGAAGAATGACTATCTCTTTTTTGCTTAGGGTAATGTCAGTTTGACAATTTTATCTATGTGTTAGAACCACTTTGGAATATGTTAAGTCTTTTGCTACATTTGAAAGAAATTAATGTACATCATTCTATATTCATTTGAATGCAATATTAGAGTAATTTTATATTAAGTTTTGTATACATGTGTGTTGTATATAGAAGTTTAATTAAATAAATATTAATATTAACAAAATTTAGATACACTTCCAAGTGTAATTATCATAAAATTTGAAGTGTGCAATTAATTACGCTTACAAGCGTAACTTAATTTGGTTATGCTTGCAAGCGTAACTTAATTTGGCTATACTTTGAAGCGTCATAAAATATTAGTTATGCTTTTAAGTGTAATTAAAATTGGTTACGCTTCTAAGTGTAACAATAGTTAGTTACACTTCCAAGCGTAATTACAATTGATTCGCTTTCAAGCGCATCACAAATTTTTGTTACACGTCTATTGATTACACTCTAATGAAGTGTAATTAAGCAATTTTTGTTACGCTTATAAGCGTAACTACAAATTAGAATAAGCATAATTGCTAGACTAAACTCTTGTAGTAATTATCTTGTTAACTTGTTACCATAAAACACACAATTTATATGTTGCTTTATTTGAGTAGTATAGAAAACTGTGTATTATAAACAGGATCTAGCATATTATATTATGTGTAGGAGAGATATTCGCTGAAAAATAGTAAATTGTTCTCTACTGCCCATAGACATAAGTTTTAAGGCGAAACCATGTAAATTCTCTCATGTCGTTTTCTTTTCGTGTTCTTCGTTTATGGGTGTTTTTCCCTAAGAGTCAGTTATGGGCATAAAGGGGTAGGAAGAAAATGATGAAATGGTCCATTCGGATACTTTGACTCTGGTTAATATTGAGGAGGCCAGGCATTCTTTGCAGGAAGAGGATGGAGATGAGAAAGAATAGCCTAATGACTTGAGATGTGCTACAGCTAGTAAACGAAAGCGTCAAGGTAAGCAAAAAGCTATTAGTTAGCCTGTCGATGGAGTTCAAATTAGAAGCACGTTGCTTCAGTCCTTGGATTTAGCTAGCAAGGATCTTTTATGATTAATTTCATCGTCTGGAATTTGCGGAGAATTACTAGCCCCTAAAGTTTGACCAAACTCAAAAATCTCATTTTAACCATAGAATTAAATTTCTTTTGATCCTTGAGCCTATGGTTGATTCGGCTGGAAGATTTCTCCAGGGTTTTGGGTTTCTCTCATAGCGCAGCTAATGAGGGCAATCAAAATTTGGTGTTTCTCGTGTGAGAAGCTCAGTGGCGAAGTGGTCACTGATCATTATCAGTGTCTTTCTATTGGTGCTAAAACACCTTGGTTTCAAAGTCTGTTGCTGCTTAGTTTGGCTTATGGGAACATGCTAGATCAGAACGGAGGGCTTCATGGGCAGAATTAGGGTGCACAGCTTTGGTTAACACTTTACCTTGGCTGGTAGGAGGGGACTTCAATACTATTCTTTATAGACATAAAAGATGTTTTGGGGCGGCTCCTAATAATGCCTCCTTGGAAAATTTTGCTTTTTGTCTTTCGACACATGGTTTAATTGACGCTGGTTATGAAGGCAATAAATTTACTTGGACTAACAAGCATTTGTTTTAGAGACTTGACAGGATTTGCATCACTGGAGATTGGGGGCGTGTTTTTCTATGTCTAGAGTGCAGCATCTTTCTCGTGGGATGAGTCTGACCATTGTCCGATGCTATTTTTCTAAAAGGGTTAACTAAAGGAGAACCCCTTTCCCACCTGGCCAGAGGCCCCTTAACCAGGCGGGAGGTAAATCGAGGGATGTGCGTGAGTGGCAGCCCGACCAGGGAGAGGACCAACGGGCGTGGAAATCCAGCAACAGCCCCGCAATATTTCAGCGGAGTACTGCCGCCACACGGACTCGATCCCGCGTTGTCCGATGCTATTTTTATTAGACATATCGATGGATCGTGGTCCTTTTTCCTTCAGGTTTTCAAAAGTGTGGTGTAATCGGAGTGACTTAGTGGATGTTGTCAAAAGTAGTTGGGACTTTCCTGCCAAAGTAGTGGGGATGTTTAAATTTTGGCGACAACTTCAAAGATCGAAATGTAAACTGAAGTGGCGGAACAAATTTTGATTCCAGAATATTATCAATAGAGTCAAAGGAGGTGGAGAAAATGGTTCAAGTTGAAGAAGGGAAATTTGCTCAGAATCCCAATCCGAGTAATAAGGAACGCTAATTAAAGGAGTTGAGGCTTTCAATAAGGCACTGGATGAAGAAGAGCAGTTTTGGCATAAAAAATCACGTTGCCATTGGGTAACCAAAGGAGATCGCAATGCTAAATACTTCAATGCATTAATGTCCAAGACAAGGATTCGTAACACTATCTGGATGATCACTGAGCCCAATGGTAACGTCATTCAAACTAAGAAAGAGTTCAAAAGTTCTGCGGTTCAGTTCTTTCCCAATCTTCTCTCTAGGGAAGATGGTGAGACTGGTAGGGCAGGTTGGAGCTTGATCCCTAGGGTTATAAGGGATGAGGATATCAGGGACTTGGATAAAATGCTTACTATGTAGGAAATTCGAGAAACAGCGTTCTCCATAGACAAATAGGTACACGTCGGTGTTTTTTAAACATTGTTGGGAAGTCACTTAATTAGATTTGCGTGAAGCAGTTTGTAGCTTTTTTACAAGTGAAACTCTACCGTGGAGTGACCGCTACTTCTGTTGTCTTATTTCCTAAAATTCCTAAAAAAGAGAATGGTAGTTGGTGGAGTGATTATAGCCTTACTAGTTTGTGTAATGTCTTCTATAAGGTAATGTTGCAAAGGTGTTGGCTAGTAGACTAACTGAGGTCCTTCCGAGGTTTATTGCGGGGAATCAAAGTGGATTTGTTAAAGGTCATCTAATCAGTTACAATATTTTGATGGCGCAAGACATGGTTCATTGCTTGGGCGAGAAATATCTGGGAGAAAATGTCATTCTCAAACTGGACATGTGAAGGCGTACGACAGGTTGGACTGGAGTTTATGGTCGGCATGTTGGGTGCTTTTGGTCTCTCCCAGTTATGGATTGACATAACTAAAAGATGTGTCACTAATTGCTTGTTTTCTATTCTCATCAATGGAGAGTTGGCTAGCTTCTTTCCATCAAGTAGGGGTCTGTGCCAGGGAGATCCTTTGTCCCCTATGCTTTTTATAATTGCAGCAGATTGTTTATCGCGCTGCATTAATAGTTTATTTTCTTTTAACCTGACTATGTGTTTTATCTCTAGATGTACTATTCTTGTCTCACATTTGAGTTTTGCAGTTGATACAATTGTCTTCACAAACGGGTGTAAATCCTCTCTCAGACAGGTCATGAAGCACTTGGCGCATTATGAAGAAGTCTCTGGTCAAAAGGTAAATACAGAGAAGAGCAGCTGACAGGACCACTAACACGCGTATAGCAATTATTGAATCTGCAACTGAATTTTGCAGAGGCAGTCTTCCCATCAAATAGTTGGGGGTTCCACTAAGCAATAGGAGAAAAAGAATTGCTCTTTCTGATAGTCTTTGTGCTAAAATTGCATAACGTTTGGAAGGGTGGGAGACTAAAATCCTTTTGCTGGGCGGAAGGATGGTTCTTCTCAATTAATTGTGTTTGTTGCTAAATTATGTTAAGAAACATGATATATAAGGTTTTGAGTGATAATTGATTGAATTTTGATGAGTGATGTGTGCTTAGAGTACGTGTGTTTGATAAGTCATGAGTGGACTACATGTGCATTCGTAAAATTGTTTCGAAAATTTGGTTTGTCTCTGTCGGTCGGGCCTCAAGCCATACCAAATGATCGGATGACCTCGATCGGATTCCAAGTTAATGGAATTTACTGCGGGATGAGGCTCTACACATTCGGTGGAGCTCATGCTTGTTTCAAATGACCAAAACTGATCTCGGTCAAAGTTAAAATAGGTTAAATTTTCAAACTTGATTTCACCAATCACTCAATCGAAAATCCTTTACCCACTTCATAAACTCAACTTCTTTTGATCTTTTTCATAAAATCGTGGTTGGAAACACCCCAACAAGAAGGTTTGGAAGTTGGTGCAAAGCTGAAATTGAAGTTATGAAGGACTATAAATCGGGTGTCCACTTTACTCTCTTGTTCTTGATTTGATTTGCTTAGCTTTTTCGATTCACACACTAACCAACTTCCATTGTTATCAATCCATGTCTGAAAAATTTTAGTCACTTCAAATGGGCTAATTAATAAATTAAGGAAATCCAACAAGATTACATCCATTTATTCCTAAAAATCCAGCAGGACTAGTGGAAAAATATGCTAACTAATTAAAAACCTGCGAGCGCTAGATAGATTATCTTTGCACATTCCTAAAATGAGCACATAATTCTAAAAGATGTAGACAATGTGCTTAAAATCTTAATTCTATGTAATGTTCTGACTTTATTGAGAGAAGTAATTTTCAAACCAGAAAACTAGCATTCACCTGACGATAGGTTGGACTTTAATTATTTCCTATTTGTTGCGTGAGAAAGAAAATGTATTTTAATTTCATTTCAAAGAGGGATTAAGTCATTTATAGATAGAAAACAAAAGTTTTACTTCTCATATAAACATCAGCTTTGCAAATGCATGCAATGATTTCTTGTGAATCTTATTGCAGAAATCATGCAAACATTCACAACCATTTGCACTATTTCTATCTTTGATTCTTATGACTCTAATATAAATCAATATAACATTTTGAACCTATTGCAACACTAAATTTGAAATTTTGAAAAAACTGTTGCTATAAGTACCTCTTTGCAACGGGTTTTTAATCATTGCAATAATATGATCTAACCATTGTAATCTCTGAGTTGTATATATTTCTTTCTTAGATATTAGTCAGAATTTTAATTTTTCAATGATTTGTATTATATATTAATCCATTTAATAGTTTTCAACTATAATTTTCAAAGAAAATCATCAAAAAAATCATTTGTAATGGTATTTTAATTGTCACAATTTATTTATTTAGGAAACTGTTTCAATAGAATAAGCAACAAGGCTTTAAACAACAGTCAAAACATATTGCACAAAGTCATTGGCAACTATTTTTAGTACTTTTGCAATAGTTTTCAACCTTAGCAACAAACTAAAAATGTGGTAATGATATGTGAATGGTCAATCTTTTTCTTGCCTTTGTTTCTGCTTGTGAGAACAATCTATGGCCAGTTTTTGTTCTCTAATCAATAGTTATACATACATATATATTTATATATATGTGTCTTCCTATTCTCTAAGATTCATATTGGGTTTAACAATATTCTGCGACTGCTGAGGAGAAAATGGAGTTCTACAAGAAGTTATCAATCATTTGGTGGCTGGGAATGGTTGCTGAATTCTTCCTAATATTCCCTTGTGATTGCAGGAATCATCACGGGTTATTGTGTACATCCAACTTGGCATTATCTTATGTTAACACTTCCATTTTAGTTCAAGTGATTTCCAACAACTAGATTTTTTTTTTCTAGTTTTCTAAAATACAATAACATTAAATCTAGCCCAAAAATCACAATGGATCTCTATTTCCACTATATTACATCTAACAAATTTGTATAAAGTAAATAGATTATATAAGTCCTTGCACACCAACTCCTATTATATATTGTTTTCATATATTGCCTCCATTTATATATAAACATTGCCACATATCATTTTCTCACCCCTTCATCCTTCGTTGTATAATGAAATTAGTTTGTCACCGTATGATGCACGAAATTAAATACTGATGATAAAATTATTTATTTGAATATAAATATATAGATTTTTCAGTATAAAATATAAATACATTTTGTAAAATTTAACTCTTCATAAAATTTTTAATATGAATTATATTTTTTTAGAAAGAAATCTGAGATAATTGAATAGAACATTTAAATTGAAAAAGTAAAGTCATAAAAGGCATGTTCATTGATAAATAAAAAAGGCATTGACTTTTTTTGAAGAGAAAACAATTTGTGAAATAAATACATGTGACACTGATAAAAAAAAGCATGACTTATATATACATACATACATACATACATATATATATACACATACATATATATGTATGTATATATATGTGTGTGTATATATATATATATGTACATACATATATTTAAATGCATGAAAATTCTTGCCTACAAATTAAAAGGGGTGAAAGGATCGATGAAATGGAGATAAACCTTTCCTCTTAGCGTATTCTAGTATTCAAAGTAATCTTGCATTGGTTTTTGGTTACTCCAAATAAGTATTATTTATGAATTAGATATCTTCTTAAATACTAAGCAATTATATGGCATGCTGTATATTAATTCGAATCAAGATACTCTCATATCCTTAGTTCTCTCATACTGGTATCAGAGAAAAAAACCTAAACATTCATGTGCATAGAATATAATCTCAATCATTCATGAAATTCAGATTCTAAAAAGTGTGGGTTATGTGTATGTGCGAGAGAGAGATAGAGATAGAAGGCATTTTAAAAAGTTTTACCTTTTCCTAAAATTTGATTTTCATGAATGTGTAAGATATTGGTATGTTTTATTGATCATTTGCAGGAAAATCTGGGGACGGGTTGTAAGCAAGGAGCAGCTGCAATCACCTACAGTGCAATTGTTTGTAAACAAAGAGCAAGTAATAAAAGTGGACTTAGAACTATTCATGTTCCAAATATTTAATATATATCAATATTAAATTCTGATGCATTTATTACTCCCTTCCTTTATCTTTTATATTTTTAATAAGTTAATTTTTTTATTTTTTATAGGTAATAAATTTTAACCCTTTATGCTTCTATTTTTGTGACCATTATCCTATAATTAAATCAATTGGAATTAGACAAACACTTCATGTTTTTGTCCCATTTCTAATGTTTCTGTAGAAGTCACATGTCAATCACATGATATTTTCATTCAACTTTTAACAAATATTGTCGGAAAGACTAATGATGATACAAATAGAAATATAAAAGACTCAAAGCTATCATCTATAATGATAATGGACAAACTTGTCCAAAACAGAAAGAAATGTTGGAGTAATGAATCGAATTCAAATTATAAATGTCTTCTTTTGCTTTGTTCTATTCTGTTTTAACTAAATGGTGGAAATCAATAGGTGACAATGACCAATGGCATAGTAAATGTCACCTTGTCCATTCCTGATGGATTAGTGACAAAAATTTCATACAATGGAATTGAGAATCTACTTGATCCAGGAAATGATGGAGGGTATGTAAAGTTCACTTGCTAAAATATCCACTTACCCTAATTTTTTACTAAATATCTTATAGTAAAGATTTAAAAGAAATATTTTCATTATTAAGGCTCAATTTTTTCAAGTTGTTTCAAACTCAACAAGATGATGTTACGTAGGTATTGGGATATGAATTTTAACCGGAGAGAAGCAGCAAAAAGCACAATCAAGTGAGTATTTATATTACCTTTTCTTTTTTATTTTCATATTGACAAAATTAAATATCTACGATATGCAAATACTTGACTAAGTTGATTTTGGCAAATCACATAGGCTATCAGGGACAAGTTACAACATCATTGCACATAACAATAACCAAGCAGAGATTTCATTTGTTAGAGCATGGAATCCTTCTGACAATAGCAGACAAGCTCCCTTAAATGTGGATAAGAGGTGCCAAATCTAAACCAACAAAACTATTGTTTGACTAGTCTTAATTAATTATCATTATGAAACTTCTCTAACATTTTAATTTACCAAGCAGATTCGTGATGTTGCGTGGCTCTCCTGGTTTGTATACTTATGCTATTTTTAAACGCTTAAATGGATATCCTGCCATCAATATTGCAGAAGCAAGGGCTGTGTTCAAGCTTAACAAAAACATGTAAGTTTGATGTTATGAATGTAACTCAATAATTCTAATATTTATAGGTTAGAAGTATACATATATATATATACATATATATATATGCATACACATATATATACATACATACATACATACATATATACACATACATATATATATACATATATATAATTTTTAAAATGATTAACAATGATTTTTTACCATTCTCACCAAGAGTATCCTAAACTTTTATTAAAAATTATTTTCTTAAATTATCGTGTTTAGTCGACATCATAAATTTAGCTATGAGAAGGATCGTATGAGCTAATAGTTATTTTTCTTTTCAAAGGCATGAAATTGTTCTAAAAAAAAGCTACCCTTTTAACTGCTTGCTTTCATTACCATTTCATTTGTCTATAATGTAATGTCTGCTCTCATTTGATGTTACGTAACTTATTCTAGGTTTCATGACATGGCTATGTCGGATGAGAGGCAAAGGGTGATGCCAACAGTAGAAGATCGTAAAAAGGGGAAAGTCCTTGATTATCCAGAGGTTGTCCTCTTGACAAATCCGTCCAATCCAGATTTTAAAGGAGAGGTATATATGTTACTTTATTCTTCCCCATTCAAAATTGTGATGGTTCTTTTTTGATCAAGAATCTAATTACATTTCTCGATCTTGATATATTTTTATTATAATGCACCAGGCCTACACTCACAGGCCTATATACGAGCTAGACTAATTATATATAATATTCTAGTTATTTATTATAATAGATACAAGTCTTGAATCGTGAACTTGGTGCTTGACATATATTGACAAAGTTTTGCAACTGGAATGTGTTATGATGTTTTCCTTTTGCAACACATATGAATTTAATGTAGGTAGATGACAAGTACTTTTACTCATGCGAAAATAAAGACAACAAAGTTCATGGTTGGATAAGCAATACTGATCCACCTGTAGGGTTTTGGATGATCACTCCCAGTAATGAGTTTCGCACGGGTGGCCTTTTTAAGCAAGATTTTACTTCTCACGTGGGTCCAACCGTGCTTTCTGTAAGTAGCTATTTAAAATTTTTAGGTCATTTTTGTTTTTATTCTCTTTTGCTTGGAATATATATAGTTATTAGGTCTTTTAGGGTACTATTAAATATATATGATTTTGCAAAATTAGCATAGATTAGATACTTAAATCATACTCAAAAGATTGACAGAAGTAATCGGGTATCAACTAGCGGCCAAGGTTTCAAATTGATTTAATACCCTAAATTCCGTATATTACGTAGTCGTCATATATTGGGTATATACATTGCTAGACTATGGGGTTCACAGTTCTAGAAGAATCTAACATGGTTCTAGTAAATTGATTTTTCGATTTTAACTCATATATTTTTTGCATTTCAAAACTCCTCACAGATGTTTGTTAGTAGACACTATGCTGGAGATGATCTAGATGTCAAATTCCGAGATGGGGAGCCATGGGAAAAAGTTTTTGGCCCTGTCTTTGTCTACCTTAATTCCAATGTTGCAGCTAAGAATAGTTCTTCTGCACTTTGGAACGAAGCAAAAACAAGGGTGACTCATCTAAACTTTAATTAGTTTAGCTAATCAAGATAGTGGGTACCACTCCAGATACTTAATTATAATTTAACTATTATAGATGTTGAAGGAAGTCGCAAACTGGCCATATACATTTCCACTTTCGGAAGATTTCATTCAACCTAATCAAAGGGGAGGAGTTAGTGGCCAGTTACTTGTTCAAGATTGGTATACATCATCCTGAAATCAATCTTGATTTGTCTCCAGAAGAAAAAAATAAGGAAAAAAAGGTGTTATGTTTTACATCTCCCTCATAACTTTCCATATATATAATGGTGTTGTTTCAGGTATATCAATGAATAACCAATGCCTGCAGTGGATGCTTATATTGGCTTGGTAGCACCAGGACTTGCTGGATCATGGCAAAGAGAAAGCAAGGTTAATTTGTTTCTTTACTTTAATGCTTGTAAATGTACTGATTGCATCCACAAGTACTTTCAGAGTGGAATAGAAAGAAAGTTTCAGTTTCTTTTAAGGATGATTTTATTATATAGTTTGTTTCGACATCCATTATATATTTATTAAAATTTCTTTCTTGTTCGACTTTAGGGTTATCAATTCTGGACACAAGCTGACTCCAATGGGAATTTTGCCATTAGAGGTGTTATTGCAGGGAGTTACAACTTGTATGCTTGGGTCCCAGGAGCAATCGGGGATTACAAATATGACTCCATTATTAACATAAGCTCAGGTTTCGAATCTATCTTTATATGTTTACCCTATATATATTTTATACGTATACATACATATATATGTGTGTGTGTGTAACATTATTTACATGTCACAAAATGTATTTTCACATTTGTTGTACATTGCACACCAATTTAGTACTGAAGAAAGAAAGGTCTCATCTAGTACACCAAGAAATCCTATCAGCACCTTAGACTAACACTTAAGGAATGAGAAAAGGGATGATGAATTTTCATTTTGCGTGAAATACTTGTAATTAGCAATGTCTAGCTACTTAAAAAATTCGGATAAAGTGCATTTTACCCTTAAAATTTATGTATGCTCTATAAATTTGAATTGAGATATTTATCTCTATTATCTATCTATGAGCCTTCAATTTATAATTAACGTGGATACAAAGAGAGATCTATTGGGAAGGGGTAGGGGTTGCAGACTCACTTACCATTAATATTTTCTTTTTCAGAATGTATGTCTATTTTAGGATATGTTAAGTATAAAAACCAATTTAGTCTCCACCAATTTCAAATTCTTATAATATATGTATAGTCTCAAAATGTTTTTAGTATAACGATGAATTAGTCCCCAAAATTATTCCTTCATGGTACCAATTTCTTTCTCGAAATTTTCAGCAAATAATTTAGATCGGCTTCTCATTGATACTTAGGATTGAAATGTCCCACTTGGGCACTTGTCAAGTTGATCTTTTCAATATTATTGTGCTTGCTTTTTCATCATTAAATTGTTATGCTTCTCTTGATATATCCAAATATGCTAGTTGTATTAATTCACTAATCATTTAATCTTATAGATATAAATAGTATAATCTTTTACCATTGATGATAAGTGCTTAAGCATTTTGATGACATTGCTTATTCCTTTCATATTCGAAAACAGGTTCAGAAGTAAAA
Organism: Cordia subcordata; assembly: GCA_028554755.1. Lineage (NCBI taxonomy): Eukaryota > Viridiplantae > Streptophyta > Magnoliopsida > Boraginales > Cordiaceae > Cordia > Cordia subcordata. The sequence continues at coordinate 12,465,184 of JAPTOF010000019.1, forward strand.
TTAACTAATCTAGTCTACCAACCTCCTAGAGATGGAGCCACACTTTGGGAGATCGGGGTTCCAGATTGCACAGCAAATGAATTCTACGTGCCAAATCCAAGCCCATTTTATAAGATTCATCCTTACCCAACTCCTATTGGAAAGTCAGTATACTAATTAATAATCTTATTTAGTATTACAAATAAGACAAAATCAAAAGTTGGTTTACTTATCTTAAGATCTTGACTCATATAGGTTTAGACAATATGGACTGTGGAGTCGTTATGCAGAGCTATATCCTCAGGACGACCTAGTGTATACTGTTGGATCTAGTAATTATACAAAAGATTGGTTTTTTGCTCATGTTCCAAGGTATAGCATCCAATCTTTTCATCTTATATTACACAATATTACTAAATATCTAAGGAGAGATATGTTAGTTTAAACCTGGCAAGGACCATAAGTTAATTGGTCTCAAAATCCTTTTTTTTCCTAGAACACCTATATATTTTTAGATCACGAGAACAATTAGTACAAAAATATATATAAATATGTACATCCTGCTTGTTGAATTTTATGTCGTAGTCAATCAAAAATGATAAATCCACCACTATTACAGTTAAGATTTTATCTTCTATTCGGCTCATGCTAACTGGTTCTTTGAATTCTTATACACATATCATACATATTAATTACAGGAAAGTGGGAGATAACACATATAAAGCAACCACATGGAGAATCTTGTTTGACTTTAAAGATGTTGATATATCTTCCAACTACACCCTCCAAATTTCCCTAGCATCCGCCAGTGAAGCCGAATTGCAAGTAAGGAACTATTTTTTATTTATTAATTGGAACTTTTTATCTATTATTGCCTGCAATATGGGGTTTAAATTAAAGCTTTACATGATCAGATAGAATACACAAACTTGTCATTACAAGCTATATATAAAAACTCACATTGACCTAACTATTATCGTCAATCACATACTTGTGAGTTTTCTCTCTCTGTTTCTCCACCTCAATTTATTTTTTCTAGTTTAAATATCAAAATAAAAAATAAAAGTATTTAGGTTGTTCAACACGATTAACTATTTAAGTGACTAATAAATTTTTTTGTCAATCATAATTGTTTGATTAGCTAATAGTTGTTTGAAAAGATGATATTTGTTATATTTTAATTTTCAAAACAGAACTATTTAGTTATTATTTTGTTTATGATTAAAATAGAATATCATATTATTATTGTAATGACAGTCATAATTCTTGAAACAATAAAATTCCTGTTATGGTTACATATATGTTTACAATATAAAATTATTATTAAATTTATTTTTTGATAATTTTTACATCAATACTATAAAAATAATTTTTAATAGATTTAATTTTTTTTATCAATGAAAGATTAAAAACAAACTAATAAAATCTAAACATTTTTAATCTGTATCGAGAAGGTCAAACTAGTGGATAGTGAAAGAGGAAGTATTAAATGTAATGATATTTGGAAGATGAAATAAGAGATTAAAGAGACAACAGTTCATGATTAGCTAAGACTGACAATTAAAAAGAAAAAAGAGAGAGATAAAATGATAAATGCTCTTATAGACACTCAATATGTTTAACATTTTAACAAATAACAAAAGATAATTGAAATGTTAAAAGTTTTCATAAAGTACTATTTTAGCGAATAACAATAACTTGATAAATTAGAATATGTTTTGACTAAGTTATTGAAAAGCCATTTTAAGGTTTTCTCTTTTCTTTTTTTCTTCAAACATTTAATTTAACTTAGTTACTATAATATTACCATGAGAAAAGTAAAAAGCATAATAAATAAGAATTGTCCACTAATATATGAGAAATGTCACAATAGCATGCACATACGTTATTATCTTCAATTTGAAGATGTAATTGGGAAGGTCTATTTTTGAGTTTCAAAAAATTTAAACTTAGATTTAACATTTGCTATTAAAAACAAATAAATCAATCTTTGTGCTTAGTGCTAATGGGTCCAATAATTTCACCATTTTTCAGGTACAGTTTAATGATCCAGTAGCAGAATCTCCACTATTCACAACAAGGTTAATTGGCAGTGACAATACAGTTGCAAGACATGGCATTCATGGGTTATACTAGTTGTATACCATTAGTGTGTCTGGTAATCAACTTATTAGTGGAAGAAACACAATTTCCTTGACACAGTCCAGGAGCTCGTCTCCTTTCAGAGAAATCATGTATGATTACATAAGATTTGAAGGGCCTGTAATTACTGGTCATTAATGGATTTCTTATACCACCATTGTTATTACTAATCCAATCACTTGTACTATTACAAAACGGTTATAGTCAGTGATACTTTATCTTCCTAACTAATTTATGCCTTTAACTTTTATATTCGTGTTTCGCTTGTGCATGTGTCCTAAACCTAATTTGTTTAATATGCATACTACTTCCACTATAAGGCAAGAGATCGTTGTTCAACTAAAAGTGAAACTAAAAAGTTTTTAATAGAAGTCCGTTCAAGAAGGCCTAAGAAACAAATTGCATTAACTTATCAGATAGTTCCTCTTGCTAAATTCATTATACCATTCAACGATTCAAAAAATTTAAAGATTGTAGATGTTAAGGGTGTAGGTGAATGTTCAAAAGAGTTTGGTAAGGCAAACACTTGAAAGTGAAAGAAAAAATTTTTTCATTAATTTACTTATACAAAATCGGTGTGTACAATCAGTATTTATTGTATGGTAGAGCTAGTTGTTAGGGGACAAGTTAGTATGATGTTAGTAAACTAATAATTTTATAATCCCTTAAACTAAGGAAATCACAGAGTAATTTATGGAGAAGATTACACAGTGATTTGTCGAGGATATTACAAAGAAATTTATGGAGAGAAATCTCAAAACTCCACCTCAAGTTGACGCAGAGGATATCATCCATGCCCAACTTGCCAAGACATTTCAAGAATAATTGACTTGAGATTACTTAAGTAAAACTATCAACCAATTGATCCTCAAATTGAATCTTAGGCAACTCCAAAATTTTCTCATTTAGCTTTTCCTTGATGAAAAATCTATCCACCTCTGCTCGCTTTTTTTGGTCATGTTGAACTGGATTATGAACAACATCATAGGCAGCTTTATTATCACAATATAATTAAATTGATTCTCCTAGGAGAAACCCAAATATTGCAAAAGAAGTCTCAACCATAAGGCTTCATAAAGTCCAAGTGCTATATCGCTAAATTTAGCTTCTATACTTAAGTAGGTGACAGCATTTTGTTTTTTACTTCTCCATGCACAAGATTAGCACCAACAAATGTGAAATAACTGGATGTTGATCACCTATTACCAAGACCAGACTTCAAGTACCTCGAAATATGCATAACATCATTCATTTATTGTTTACGCAGATCACGCATAAATTGGCTAACAAAAGTCAACGCATTGGAATATTTGTCCTGTGTGTGCTAGGTACAACAACCTTTCTATGAGCCTACGATATCTCCATTTATCGCCTGGTACTTGATTTGCTTCAATACATAACTTTAAGCCTTCCTCTATTGTTGAATTAGTAAGTTCACTTGCTTACATACTAGCCTCCTATAATAAATCTAATGCATATTTTCCTAGAGATAAGAAAATGCCTTTCTTTGATGTAGAAACTTTGGTTACAAGAAAATATTTCAAGGAACAGAGATCCTTCATTTCAAATTCTTTAGATAACTACTCTTGTAATACTTCCTTTCTTTTGGATTTTTCCCAGTAATGACCATGACATCCATATATACAAGAGTAGTGATCTTACCCTCTTGTTTCAAAATTATTTGCCCATTTAGGAATGTGCGAAGATAATTGATGTGCCTCCCTAAAGGTCCCGCAAGCGTATGGACTGTGTAATATAAAGGTACTAATGCAGGTGTCGAATTACAGGGATACCTGGACCAAACATATTTTTGGTGTTCTGGATTAATATGAGCTAAGAGGGAAATGAAAGATTATACTATGAATGCAAGAAAGGAAGAACTAAGCTAAGCTAGGGGGATTAAATCTATGAGAAGGTGATAGGTTGACCTATACTTGTGAATGCGTGACTCTTTAATTCAATGCTATGGGATTCGAGATATTGGCTTACTAAATAAAGCTCTACTACAAAGCAACTATCTAGAGTCCAAATTACACCCTAAGACTCAGTGCGGGTCTGTCTCTAAGCGTTCACACCTATAGTTATGGCGTGGTCCTTATGTACCTAAGGCCATAAGAGGGACTAAAGAGTTACTTAGGTGACCTAGAATAATCCCACCTAGTTCTTAAACCATTAGCTAGATTTAAAGCTAAGACCTCGAGTTCCTAGGGTTAACTAAGCCTATTCAGACTCCTATTAGCTAGATTTAAAGCTAAAGGGGACTCGATCTAGACTAGTCCTAACTTAAGCACTATTATTCTAGGGACTAAAGCAAATTGGTATTTAATAGGTGCAGTTCTACATCTTTTAAGGTAAAGCATTATGAATATGGCGTCCTATACATGATAAAAACCCAAGCAAGTTTGATTTACTCCATTAGTAACATTTAAGCATCAACATATAGCAATATTTGAGCATGTATTCACTATAAGGCATGTTAACATTCACATAAACATGAATCGAACTTACTTCATATTATCTTCAAACACACATATAGACATTTATATTCAAAAGATTAGAAGTGCTTTATAGCAAATTCAACTCAATCTATATATATACAACTCATTCAAGCATTAAATCAAACATATAGACATGAAATGATATAAAGCTTTTCAAAAATAAGAACAAAGTATGTATATATATATATATATATATAAGCCAATCAAATCCCATAACAAAGAATACAAAAATCATCCCATTACACAAGTTTAGTCACCCTAATCTATCTACTCAAGCATATAATAAAAGAGAATGAAAAGAGGGTTCAGAAAGCTCCCATTTCATCCTTGCTTGTTTTTTTTACAAACTTGAGTAAATCTTCACCAAATGATGTCTGAATCCTTCAAAATCAACTTAATTCTAAGTGGGTGTGTGTGTTTGTATGTGTATTAGAGGTGGGTGAAAGTAGGGTCTTGTGTGTGAGAAGTGGGTGTGTTAATGGGAGGTGAAAAAGGGATAAAAAAATCTACTCAAAATAGGCTAGAAAACGGCTTAAATAATGCAGCAATCGCGTCCAGCCAGAGATCTTGGTCGGTTGACCGGTCTAGCCTTGAGGTCGACTGACGCAGGAGGGCTAACTTTCTATTTTGGCCAGTCACCTAAGCCGGTCAACTGGCCTTGGAAAGGGGGTCAACCGGCCAGGTTAGAAGCTGGCCAATTTCTTCGTGTCATGTCCATCTCGTCCCAGTTGCTCTATCTCTAAACGCTCTTTTCATGCTTCTCCTACCTCCCAAACACCTTGAGCTTGACTCCAACATTGAATCATCATCAATTCAAGTCTTGAGCTTTTGACCTAACTTCACCAAACATGAGAAATAAGCATGCAGTGCAGTATTTGTCTTTAAAATCATTTATGTACATTTGCTTACGCTTAGGCCTAGCTCTTGTACATGTATTACAGCTCTTGTATATGTACTACACTAATGCATCTCTTAAAGCCCAAAACACCTCTTAAACGTAGGTAAATAATGATACAAACACACACAAAAACACAACATATCAACATCTCCAAACTTTCTCCTTGCTTGTCCCTAAACGAGCCCAATCTTAAGTTTATTTCTAAAGCCAAGGCGAAGGGTTACCTAAGGGATTGACTCGCTACCAATTTTAGTTTAAGAAGCATGAATGTGGCATTCCTATCATGGAGAGATCCCTAAATCTCTTTGAATCCTCTATCTACTCATGAGGGGCCTCAAAACCTCATGGGAAGCTCCTAAGTAGCTAAACTGCCACAAGCTTAGAATTCTAATTCACACACACGGATTGTTGATATTTTATGCCCCCTCAACTAACATGACATCCCCAGCATGCATAAAGCCTCAAAGACAAGATGAAAGGATATACAAATGTAATGGCTTATAAAAGCCTTATTCACATATATACAAAGAGGATAGCTTGTGCTAAGTTGACATTGTATCGCTTATGCACTTATTCACTAAAGTTTTTGATGATTTTGGCTTTTCTCTTTTCCAACTTTTTTTCAATTTTTCATCTTCTTGATCTTTTTGCACCGTTTTTGCCTTTTTTATTTTATTTTTTAGATTTTTCATACTTTGCATTGCATTACAAGAAGAAAAGAAAAAGAAAGGCTAAGGCATATCTAAAAGAACCAATCAAGGAAGGGGCACTCATATCAACATCCTTTTTTCTTCACTTTTTCCTACCAAGCCATGGGGTGGTAACAAGGGGCATTCTTAAAGGTCTTTACTTCTTACAACTTTCAAGGGCATCCCTTCTAAGAATCGGTTTTCAATCCACTCTATTCACTTTCCCACAATGCTTCTCATATTCAACAATCAATTGAGCCAATCACAATAGCCAACATTACGATCAACCAAGAAATAAACACTCTTATGCATCAAAATTTGAAAAATTTTCACTATTTTTAACCAAATACTGCAATCTATCCTAAGAAAACGCATAACAATAAGATCAAACCCCCACAACCTCCCAACCTAAACTTTGGTTCTCCTCAAGCAAACAGAGTAAAGCACATAAACAAGCAAATCACGTCACAAAGCAAGTAAGGGTGGTGGGGATGGGGTAGAAACATGGGAAACAGGTAGAGAAAGGATAGATAAAACCTTGCATTGTCTTCAAAGCACTCCATGCTAATGATAAATCACCATATTACTAACCCTGTGACTCATAAACTATCAACACTTACAAAGAAAACAAGGTTAGTAGTATTACCTATGTAAGCTTGCATTGGCATGTGCAATAATAAACAACAATGTATCTTATGGGACAAAGGATCTAGATTCAACATTTTGGTGTGAGTGAAAGAAAGAGAAAAAAACAAAAAGAAAAGAAAATGAAACAAGCACACAATTGCAAAATTTAACCTAGATTGCCTCCTAGTAGCGCTTACCACCACGCAGTCAGCCAGGCGATCGTCTTTTCTTCTTCAACCTATATAGATGGGGTCCTGAAGCATTAAAGCCTCCAAAAGAGCCATGCTTGGATCATATGAATGCTTTAAGCATTGCCCGTTCATTGTCATCTCTCGGCCATCCTTCAAATCCTTGATCTTCACCGCTTTAGAAGGGTAGGCAACCAAAACTTCATATAGACCATCCTATCTTGACTTGAACTTACCTGGAAAGAGCTTCAAATCTAATTAAACAACCAAGCTTTATTGGAGGTAGAGAATGATTTTTTAAGAATGTGTTTATCATGCAATCTCTTCATCCTATCCTTATAAAGTCTGGCGTTCTCATATGCCTCAAATCTAAGCTCCTCCAACTCTGCTAGGTCTAGCTTTCTTTTCTCACCCATTCTTGCCAAATCTAAGTTTAAGGCCTTGATGGCCTAATAAGCCCTATGTTCAAGTTCAACCGGCAAGTGACAAGCTTTCCTATAGACTAATTTATACGGAGACATATCAATGGGAGTCTTAAAAGCAGTATAGTAGGCCCATAAAGCATTATTCAACCTAATAGACCAATCTCTCCTATCGAGCCTAATCAAGACCTAGAGAAAATGTTCTCCTTAATGAATTTCCCCACTACCCTATGGTCATTAGTGTATGTAAGGATAGCCTTTACCCATTTGGACACATAGCCAACGATCACTAAAATGTATTGGTACCCAAACAAAGGTGGAAATAGAGCCATGTAATCTATACCCCAAACATCAAATAACTCACTTGAAAGAATAGGGGATAAAGGCATCATGTTTCTCTTAGAGATGGACCTGGATTTTTTACATTTAAGACACTTTTTGCAATACTTTTAGGCATCCCTAAAAAGAGTGGGCCAAAAGAATCCATATTGCAAGACCTTTGTGGCAGTCTTCTTTCTGCTAAAATGACCTCCACACCCCTCATCGTGACACATACTCAACATCTCTCAAACTCATCCTCAAGCACACACCGGCGAATCACTTGATTCGAACATACTTTGAAAAGATAAGGATCCTCCGAAAAGAAATGTCTAACTTATGCTAGGAACGTATCTTCTCTCTCTTTTCCTAATGAGAGAGAAAACACCCTATGGCAAGATAATTTACAATGTGACCAAACCATGGTGTATGATGAGAGATGGCAAACAATTGCTTGTTCAGGGAATGAATCACGAAAAGGAGATGGATCACTAGAAGATTCACTAACAAGAGGCGAAAGATGATCTGCTACTTAATTCTCACTACCCTTTTTATCCTAGATTTCAATGTCAAACTCTTGAAGAAGGAGCAACCACCTAATAAAGTAGGTTTGGATTCTTTTTTAGCTAACAAATACCTTAATGCTGCATGATCGATGAAGACAATCACTTTGGACCCTAGGATGTACGATATAAACTTGTCAAGAGAGAAAACAACTATTAAAGCTCTTTTTTTGTGGTGGTATAGTTCTTTTGGGCTTCATTAAGAGTCTTACTAGTATAATACACTACATGGGGTCGATTATCACAACGTTGACCTAAAATAGCTCCTATCGCATAATCAGATGCATCACACATAACGCGAATGGGAGACTATAATCAGTGGCTAGATGATCAGGGACGTAGACATAAAGATTTAAGCCTATTAAAAGCTCTAACACACTTATCATTAAACTCAAAAGAGACATCTTGTGCTAAGAGCCTAAACAAGGGACACGCTATATGGCTAAAATCCTTAATGAACCTATGGTAGAATCCTGCATGCCTTAGAAAAAAATCTGACATCTTTGACATACTTAGGGACATGCAACCTCTCAATCAATTCTACCTTAGCCGGGTCAACTTCGATGCCATTAGATGAGGCTACATGACCCAAAATTATCCCCTATTGTACCATGAAGTAGGATTTCTACCAACTCAACACTAAGTTCTTCTTCACACAATAGTCTAAGACTAAAGAGAGGTGACTCAAGCACTTATCAAAACTATCACCAAAGACTGAGAAATCATCCATGAATATCTCTAGGTGTCTCTCAATCATGTCACTGAAAATGGCCATTATACACCTTTGGAAAGTTGCTGGGGCATTACGTAGACCGAAAGACATCCTTCTATAGGCAAAAGTTCCATGGGGACAAGTAAAGGTGGTATCCTCCTGGTTCTCGGGAAACACGAGGATCTGATTGTACCTAGAATAGCCATCTAAAAGGCAATAGTAGCTATGCCCAAGTACTCTATCTAAAATCTATCCTAGAAAAAGTAATGGGAAATGATCCTTCCTAGTTTTGGAGTTGAGCTTCATATAGTCAATACAAACTCTTCAACCCGTCGGAGTACGTATAGGGATAAGCTTTCCTCTCTCATTCTCTATAATCGTGATCCTGGACTTCTTAGGGACAACTTGGACTGGACTACCCCATTCACTATCGAAGATCGGATAAATAATACCTATATCTAAAAGCTTAATGACCTCTTTCTTAACTACTTTACTTATATGTGGGTTTAGCCTTCTTTACATCTCCCTAGAAGGAACAACTCCATCCTCAAGGTGAATACAATGCATGCAAACCGAAAGATCTGTGCATCTCAAATCATCAATTTTCCACCCTATAGCCTTCCTATGTTTCCTAAGAACCTCCTAGAGAAGCTTCTCATGCTCTCTAGAAAGATTGGAAGCTATGATAACCGAAAGGGTCTTACTAGGTCCTAAGAATGCATACTTCAAATGATCGGAAAGGGGGTCTGAGCTCTAAAGATGGGCTAGGCTCAACCAAGGGGGACTCAACCTCAACATCATCAATGGGAACATCACTAGAATTAAGACTAGAAAGATTAACCTCAAGTGACCTATCAATCAAAAAATCCTTAACTAAGGAGGTAGAAACTACACATTTCTGCTCTAAAGTCTCCAAATCAAAGCTAGTCAACAAATCCTCAAATTTCCTCAAATCTTCTCCATTGGTCATAGTCCTCTCTACAAAGTCCTCTACACAAGAATCAATCACATCCACTCTAAAGCATTGTTCTCCATTCTCTTCTCCTCTTACACTAGCCCTATTCATCGCCTTGACAACCTTCATAGTAGACCTCAAATTCTAAATTTCATCTAATAACCCTAATCTACAATGAACAATGGCATTTGTGGTAGCAAGAAAAGGGTGACCTAATAAAACGGGGGTGGAATGCCTAGAATCGTGACTCGAACCCATATCTAATACTATGAAGTCAACAAGGTACACGAACTCACCTACCTGGACCATAACGTCCTGTACCACCCCCCTAAGTCTATGCTTAAACCTATCAGCTAGCTGAAGAGTGACATGTGTAAGGGATAACTCATCTAGACCTAGCTGCTAATAGATATAGTAGGGAATGAAATTTACACTAGCCTTCAATCGACCAAGGCATGATCAATCTGGGTTTCACGAATCTTACAAGGAATGGTGAAGGCTCCAAGGTCACTCATCTTGGCCAGAAGGCCTAAAGTACAAATGCTACTCACTTTCTCCGTAAGCCTCACCTTCTTAGGAATGTTCAATGATTTACGTTTCCTTGTACAAAGGTCCTTGAAGAACTTAGAATATGAGGGAATGGAAAGAATCGCATCTATCAAGGGAAGACTAACCTTAAGGTCCTTAAAATTCTCTAAGATCTTGAAAAGCCTAGAATCCTCACTAGGCGTGGCCCTCTTTAAAGTGGATGGGAAGGAAATTCTCGATGCAACATCTCTAGACACATAGGACTCATCAATAGGCTCTTTTTCCTCCCGATGTTGGTAGGAAGTATTACTCTCTTCATGGTCTCTAATGGGCTCAACTTTCTCAGCTAGACTTCTTTTTACACGGCTACAATCAGGCTCTTTAAACTCAAAAGGACCACTAGGTACAGGTAGGGGTGTTCACTCATTGGAGATCCCCAATATTTTTTTCAAACTTTTGGAGTTTGGGGAAATTGGATATGGAGAATGGTCAATTGGAGAAAAAATATTGGATATGGAGAATTTCTTGAGAAAAAAAAAGTTGGAGATTAGATAAAATTCTAAACTTTGGAGATTATCCAATTTATTCAAAATTAAATAGACCATCGTTCTAAAAGGCCAAATATACACACTACACACACTTCACCTATTACAAACACTACACACATTTCACACATTTCACACACTACACGCATTACACACATTATGCGCCCCCCGGTTCCAAGCGCGTCGGCCCCCCATTGCCGGGGCCTGGATCATAGGGGTCTTGGGGTGCAGGGGCCAGGGTCTAAGAGTAAGGTCCCAGGCGTCGGGGGCCGAGGCCGGGGGCCAAAAGTAGGGTCCTGAGGGCCGGGACCCGAGGGCCTAAGCTGTGTCCTTAGTCCTAATGGCCAATGCACCACCCTCGGTGTCCCAGGACACTAGAGGCTCACGCACAAGGCAGGGCACTAGGGGCCAAGAGCTGGGTCCCAAGGCGCCAAGTTCAAGACCCAACGGCCTAAGCCAGTTCCGGGAGAACCGGAGCTCGGAGTTTTGGTATGACAATCGAACCATGAAAAACTTTTTCGGAGAAAATAGAAACAATTTATTTGTTGCGAGTGTGTGCATTTTTAATGTGTGTTTGCCTTAATTGTATTTTCTTAAATTGGAGATCTCCATTCCCCAAGGAGTTTTATCCAATTTCCCCATTATCCAAATTGTATTCCCCATTGGGGAATTGTGCAAAAATTGGTGAAAATTTTTTTCTCCAAAATTATTTTGGGGAAATAGTAATACTCTATTTTGGACTGGATAATCTCCAATGAACACCCCTAGGTACAGGCACTAAAAAGTCAACTCCTACTTTATTGTCGTTTATCCTACCGCTCCTAAGAGTGTTAACAGCCTTAGCCTGGGCCTGAGAGGGATAAGTGGTGTCGTCAGAGGAACAAAACTGGACTCTAGGGTTCAGCTCCGGCTGAGAAGGCAATTTCCCCGGGTCACTAGTACTCAACTGGGTGACAAGCTACCCTGACTGTGGCTCAAACCTAACCATCTACTACTTATAGCTAGCTATCTCTTGCCTATTATCTGCTAACTCCTACTGTTGACTAGCTAATGCCTACTATTGATTCTGAATAAACTACATCAACTTCATCACATTATTACATGGGAACTGGCTACTAAAAAGAGTAAGGAGTGTCTCTGGTTAAGAAGCACTAGAAAGCCCAGGTTGAAAGATATATAGAAACCTGGAGGATTAGCAAAACGGGGTCGCTACTGGAGTGGGACTTGGGGTTAGAAAGAAGAAGATTCATGCTGACTCTATCTCCATGAAAATTTTGGGTTGTCCCTCCAACCAGAATTGTACGTGTTCGAATATAGATTGTACTTGTGAGAATAATCTTGAGTAGCACACACTAGCTCTTTCACAAATTCAGGAAACTAGGGTGCTAAAGGGCAAGCTATGGTCTCATGAGATGGCTAGGAACACAATACACATACCTTGACTACCAAAGAGGTAGAGGATGAATCTATGGAACTAGTCATGTGACCGTGAGAGGAAAGAGACAAAGAAATGAATTGATCTAACTTATTTGTTAAGGCCTCTACCTTAGCAGGTAAATCTAAAGAAACTCCCACCTCGCTGACACCTCTCTTAGTACCTCCCTAACTAAACCTATCCATTGCCAAGTTTTAAAAAGAATTCTCATCCATCAACTCTATTTTCTCTCATGCCTCAGCCGGTCTCACAGTATAGAAGCCATCACTATAGATGGCATTGAGCATCATCTTATTTTGTTCATTTAAACCTCGAAAGAAATACTGGAATAGGTCATGACTTCCATATCCATAGTGCAAACACTGGGTAAGAAGGTCTTTGAACCTCTCCTAAGCCTCATAAAAAGATTCTAGATCATGCTGGGAGAAAGTCATAATAGCGGTCCTAAGATCAATCATCTTGGCCATGGGATAGAATTTTTTAAAGAACTTAGATTGAAGCTCAGTCCATGAAGTGATACAACCATTAGGTAAGAAATGCAACTATGTCCTAGCTTTGAACTTAAGAGAGAAAGGAAACAATCTCAGACATATGACCTCTTGGGAGACATTGGGGAGGGTGGAATTCATCTCAACAAAATTAGTAATATACTCTAGAGAACTCCCATTACTTCTCCCATAGAAAGAAGGAAGCAGGGCCAACATATTAGGCTTTATTTCAAAGTTCATCTCCCCAAACCCAAAATTTGAATAATCAAATTAGGCTTAAAGGCTTCGGAGAGGAAGAATTGCCTAAGAGTGGACTCATTATCTATGGGTAGCTTCAGTCTATGAGGCTCTTGTCTGAAATGATCTTGGGCCTGATACCTATGGTGATCATAAGGTGGAATGGGATTCATTGGGGGAATGGTAGGATTAAAAGAATGATTAGGATTGGCCATCTCCTCAAGAAGATCTCCTAAATTCCTTAAATGTCTAACAATTCTATTGAGTTCGGGATTAAGGGAAATTAGGGGATTTCCAAGGGATCTTCTACCAAGCATGCACAAACTATCCTATCTCCGACCACTTCAACCCCCAAAAACTTCAACAAACCTAAAAATACAGCAAATAAGCCACAATCTTAGAAAGTTCACTAAAAAACAAAAACAACTAATAAAGTTAAACAAGCAAACAAGCTAAGTATGGAAAATAAATTTAAAGCTAAAAAAGGAAACAAAAACAAAGATAGGTAAGCAAGTACCAAAGTAAGATAATATAAACAAGAAGCAAGATAATAAAAAACTAAAGAAACTATACAGAAACAGTAAGGAAACAAGTAAAGTAACTACCAAAACACACAAGTAAAAAATGCAAACCACCATGCCTTGTCGACAAAGGCGCCAAGACCTTAATGTGCCCTAGAGGATGTAAGCCCTAAAAGGTCCCGCAAGCGTATCATCAACGACTTTTGTCGAGAAAATGGGAACCAAGCCTTCAATTTGTCAATATTTCCTTCAACAAAATGTCCTAATTTATGTTAAGCTTAGAGAGATCCTTTTTAGCCTTTGATATAAGAAAAGGGTTAAATTATGTTGCTTCTTTTATTAGTAAGCCTTTGCAAATAGATGCTTTAGTAGAATCTCGTCGAAACTTGGAATTTGCAAGGGTTTGTGTTGAAGTTGATTTGGAAGAAAATTTGCTAAAGGAAGTGTTTGTTAAATTGTGAGATGGCTCAAAAGCCTGAGTTAAGGTTGGATATGCTTAGAAACCACTTAAGTTTCTCATTGCAAAATGGTTGGCTATCTGGAAGATTATTGCCTTTTAAACCTATTCAAATGGTACCCTAACCAAGAAAGTCTCAATATGCTCCAAAACCAAAATATCATGAAGAATGGCAAGTTGTTGGAACAAAACATTGCTCCACAAATAAGTTTGGAGAAAATGTTACAATGGCCAAAGATGACCAGAATGTTGATACATGCTCTAAAGTAATAGCGGCCCCTCAACCTCACTCCCCCATTACGACTCCTAGACTTTACTCTCCAAAAAGGACTCAATCTGGTAGCTCTCAGCCAAATGTGCAACATAGTAATAAATTTGAAGCATTGAATATTGATGGGCAAAATATTCCCTAACGTGTCCTGGTTATGGATTTGAATGTGATTGAAGACCTTGGCCAAAACAAGAGTTCTCCTCATACTTGATAATTTTAGGCTTGGTTGTCAAAATTTGTGATTGTTTTTATTTTCTTGTTATTTCTTTTGGGATTTTCCCGAGTTGTTTTCTTTTTTCTCTTAGTTCCTTAATCATTGATTTGTAGGAACATTATTAGTGGATTGAGGGGCTTGAAGCTAGTTTCTACCTTTTTGTATTGAAATAAAAAAACTCACTTACCTCACAAAAAGAAAAGAAGTTTTATGTTGTTTGCCAAGTTCACATTTATCACATATCATCCTTCGCATACTTCACATTAGGTAAAACTACAACTAAGTTCTTTTTGTTCAAATTCATAAGCAAGTGTATACTTGCAAGTCCCAAATGCCTATGCAAAAGTCGAATATCATCATCAACAATGGACAAGCATTTTCACATTTTGGCATACAAGATCATAGAAATCAAATGTATAGACATTATTCTCACCGTTAGCAACAAAAATTTCAACACTATCTTTCATCACACAGCAAGTATTAGCCTTAAACATAACATTAGAATTACTATCACACAATTGGCTAATAGAGAGTAAGTTGAATTTCAAATCTTCCACATATAGCACATCATTTATGGTGATTAATCCTTTGCTTCTGAAACTTCTATTTCCAAGAACTCTACCTTTTGAAGCATTTCCAAATGTTACTTCATCAACTTTTGCTTTTATAAGACTAGGAAAAAAATTAAGTATTCCTATCATATGCTTGGAACATCCATTATCCAATATCCATTGGTTCCAAGCTAATTCACCTACAAACATGGCAATCATTTCAGTTTAGGTACCCAAATTTCGTTAGGTCCTTAAGGGTTAACTTTCTTCATAGCTCATTTTGGCCTCTTGTATTCTAGTACAAAAGTTCCTATCCATGTAGCCTTCTCACATTTTATGTAATGGATCTATGACCTTTCTTTTCACAATAAATGCACATAATATGAGAAGAAATTCTAATTGTAGACACACAACTTACATTTGATGTAGATGAACCACTAGAAGATGCACTTTTAACAAACTTGTTTTCGTGAAAACCTTTTGATGATGACGGATCAAAACCAACTCATTCTGCTCCAAAAGCTTTTTGTTGAGAACCAAGTAAAACTTCAAGAGTTTCTTTTCCTTTTGAAAACTTCTCAACAACCTTTTCTAAATCATCATTTTCTTTTATCAAACATAGATTTTCTTGTTGCAAATGCAAATTGTGCTCATCAATAATCAACTTATTTTTTGAAAACTTTTATGAAGTTCAGCTTCATCTTTCAAATCATGGTTTTCCATTTGTAAAGCCTTTTTTTTTAATGAATTTTAAGTTCAAGATTTTCTTTTGATAAAACCTTGCTTTCATCGTTGAGTTCTAATACTTGTTTTTGAAGAGTCTTGTTCTTCATAAGCCTTACATAAGAGCTTCATGTAGTTCACATATAATATCACATATTTCATTTATGATGAAGTCATAAATCACAATCTACAAAGGAATCATTTTTGTATTAATGAAGTTCTAGAGTCTATATTTACCTCATTATCGACCATGAGACACATATGTTGGTTATTTGTGCTTTTTCTTCTTATCATTGAATTCATCAATTGAACTCCCTTGATAGGATCCATCTAATGCTTCAAAGACTCTTCTAGCAGACTTACAATGAGATATTTTCTTAAGCACTTCTTAGTCTATAATGAGAGATATTGAGTACTTGAACGTCCTTTGCTAGGATGATTCTATCTTCTTAAGTGAGCTCAATTCCTTTTTTAAGGTCATGGTGCCATTATCTTCTATTTTCATTGAAATGTAGGGACCATCTTCCACTATACACCATAATTATAACCGACGGATATGATATATAGTTGCATACGCCATCTCCACTATGGGTTTTTCACCCCATCTAATTGTTGTCACTTGAAAGGTGAAAATCCCTTCAACAAAAGTAGAAAACCTGCTTGCTATTGTAGGATTTCTTACACAATGACTAGTCTACCCCGTAAAACCAAGGTTTTGATGTCACTTGTTGATGGCAAGCACACTCTAAGGGGGTGAATAGAATTTTCGCACGTGGATTGATAACGATTAAAGTTGCTAGGTATGTGAATCAAAACAGCTATACGAATCTAATGAATGACAAGAAAGTAAAGTAGACGCCAAACTTATAGTGGTTCGGTCACCAAACCTACAGTCACTTCCGATCTTCCCGATCAAGAATTTCAACAAACTCTACTAAACCTCATGCTTTTTACATGCTGTATTAGCACAAACCAACTCACAACCTTGATTCTACCCGAATCAAGAAACCCAAGTGTTTACAACAATGTTTCTCGCAATCCGTAGAATACCCAAGCTAATCTACCCAATAACTAGCTATATCATGATTTAGACAATGATTTGCAAATTTTGATACTCCATAACGAAGCACAAAGCTGGTAGAGAACAATACAACTTAGGATCCTACGAGTACCTCATAAAGATTTTAGCTCAAGATTCTCAAGTTTTTCTTGGCTTATGAGTTGAAGATATATATGCTTATTTGCAAAAGTAGCTGTTAGATACATGTATGGAGCCCGAAAATTCAATTTTGAACATTTAAGACTAGATATGTTAGGTAACGTACAAAACATGACTGGTTTTGGATAAGATTTTTTCATAACATCAGACTAATCTAATACAGGATATAACATACCAGTTGACCAGACACCTCGAGAGTTCAAAACATTTCTATATAGTAGCCCTTGTACATAATCAGTCGTCCAAATAGGCTTATCTAAACACACCAAAAGCTCACACCAAAAAGCATGACTAGATTTCACGGGCAAGAGTCAAGACTAGGCACTTATGTGCTAGATTTACTTCTTAACAACACTAGGCAGTAATGTGCGAATTGAAGAGGAGAGGTTGCAGCTTTCAACTATAGGAGTATTTCTATTTTCTTTTAATTCTTTAAAAATTTGGATAAAAATTATTCTTAAATATAAATATATAAATTTCTAACCTAAATTTAATATTCTTGATAATGAAAATTAAAGGATAAAATATTGAAGGTATAAAGAATCATGAATAGACCTAATTCATAATTTTGGAAGAACAAGGCAAGTGAATGTCAAAACCAAAATAAAATTATTCTTGATGAATTAAAATGGATCAAGCTTTAATACCATTTGTAATAGGGACTATAACTTTAATATCTACTTTTATAATCCTGATTTTATTTTAACCCATATAAATAGAAATTAGGAAACTGTAAGAAACTAGGTTTCTATGCATAAAGAGTCCATACCAAATTACTTGTCTGAATCCCAATAACTTTATCCTTGGCAAGATCACTTTAATCGGTATTAAATTTAGGATAGCCTATGATACACATTAAATTGCACATGTATGCCTGCACGAGAAAAATTATTTTCCAACAAACCTCCCAAAACTCTAGCAATTCATGTTTAAGTGCCTACCACAAGATTGACAAAAACTCTAATTTTAGGCATAAGCATGGCTAGATACTATGTATCAAAAACTATAGGGAGATTCATATGTTTAATTGTATGTAAATTAACAAGCTCTCTGTACAAGTATTTATATTAGTGGCAAATAGTAAAGAATAATTAAATAGCTATAGATAAATATCCTATCAAAATTTGCTCATGTATCTTACTCATGGCAATAGATTTACTCGTGCATTATATGGGTTATACTCTATTGTTTCTCTATGTCTCTGTGTCATACTCCTTATTCAGCAACTTGAACTGTGTATTTTTCTATTCTTCTCTTTTGATATTTGCTCTGTAAAATGGTTCTTGGTAGTTCACCTAATTTTGTTCAATCTCTTTTGTTTGATATGTTCAAGCAAAAGCCGAGAGAAAGTAGATCCAAAAGCTTATTAGTCTAGGTTACATGTAGAAAGCATCTTCTTAGCAGCAAGTTGCAGCTAGTATAATATGCCATTAGGTCATTGCTGCATTGTTGTAATGAAAAAAAAAGCTAGCTAATCATACTTGAAGAAAAATAATGCTTTTACTTGTGGGATTAATAGGCGATATATCAATGTACAAGATTATCATAAGAAGGATTAACAAAAAGGCAACTCCAGCTTATTTTGTTTGTCTACATTTTTTCTCTTAATGTCTTGAAAAAGATGTCCTTCTTTTCGAAAAGGAAGTGCACATGGCCAAAGTAGGTGTCAGCCTTACAAACAACATTCCCATTTGTAAGACTTAACCTATGTCACCATCATATGCAACTACCGTATCCAAAATTTTATGTATTATTTCAACAGGTAGTCGTTCTAAAGGAAAATCCCAAAAGTGGATGTTTGTGGCTATTTGGAGAGACTATACAGGTTTTGAGTTTCGGTTGGTAGATTTAGGGAGTGCTGTGAGACTATCCTTAAAGCCCCAAGAATTTCTAAGACTCCTATTCATAATTCATACATGGAAAAGTTATTCACAAAACATCTTTGAAAATATAGTTTGTCTTGAGATTTTCTCTCCATAAATTTCTCTGTAATTTCTTCCATAAATCACTTTATAATTTTCTTCATAAATTACTATATAATCTCCTTAATCTAGGGGATTGTATAATTTTTTACTAACATAGGACTAATTATTAGTGGTTCATGCTACACTAATTGAAGCTCATATGCCATTATCCTATTGGGGAGAAGCCCTTGCTTTTGCAGCACATTCAATTAATCAAGTTCGATTGGTGGCAGTAAAGTTTATGGTGAATGATGTGTCTTGATTTTTATGTGCGTGCATTGAGGTCATTTGAATCCAATTTAGGGGTATTTAGAGCTTTTTAAAGTGCATTTGCATGGCATTTTGTGCATGAGTATTGTTTTTTTTTTTTTAATTAAAAGAACTTCTCATTAAAACTATCAAAGGTACAAACTAATAAATCGATACATGATTGGCAACCCAACCATATAATCTAAAGGAACAATGATGAACAGAGCAATGTGGAAAATAATTAAACTCCAACCAAGGTTAACATCAAATGTAAGGCAGGCCTAGTTGATCTCCTCCAATAAGTAATCTATGTGTAGGAATCTGTGCAACCGATTGAAACATCTTCAACTTCGCAAGCTCCACACCCATATTTGCTAATTAATAATCAGCTATCGCATTCCTCTATCTATGAATGTGGGTCACCTTTTCCTTGACAACTACTTTTAATCTTCTCGCGTTTTCCAAATCATGGCAGATACTCTAAGGCTCGTTTGGATTGATTTTTTTCAAAAGTGTTTTTTTTTAACAGTTTTTGAAAAATAATTTTTTTTAGAAGCTAAAAATTATGACTTCTAAAAAAAGTTATATTTGAGCTTTTTTCAGAGTTTTAGTTTTTTTAAAAGCCAGATCAAATAGTTATTGCAAATTTAATATAAGTTTAAAAAAAAAAGTACTTTTTCGTAAAAAAAAAAAATAATCTAAACAGGCCTTAAAGACCAACAGCCGTACTATTCATATATTGTACCACTAGCATTGAGCCCGTTTCCACCATAACTTCTTCCCACCCACGTTCAACACACAGACTAAGCCCTCTGATAAGTGCCTTAAGTTCTGCCATTAACGCACTCATTGAGCTCAAAGGTCCGCTAAATGCCGCTATCATCTTTTCACGCCTATCTCTAAAGATGTCGCCTCCTCCCAATTTGTTCGATGAGGTGTAGAAGCTACCGGCCACATTTAATTTGTATTGGCCAGCTAGTGGGAGCCTCCATCGCACCAAGGTATAGCTTCTCGGCTTCTCCAATGCTGGGCAAACACTAAATGCCATCATAGTTTTCTTATCCCCTTTCCATTATCGCTTTTCTACAAGGTTCGCAGCATGCAGCTTTGCTATCATGTTCTTTACCCTCCATATAACTCTCTCGCTAATGAACTTTTGGTGCTTGCACTTTGCTTCTTTACGCTCTAACCAAAGGAACCAAAGGAGAACAACAGGGATAATGCAGCAAACACGACCTTTACGGTCATAAACTCTTGAAACCTGCCGGCATAATGGAGCTTGCCACACTAATTGACAATGGCCAATGTTGATATTAAACAAGCCTCTAAAATGCTAACAAGCAACAACTGCTCTTGCACTAGTTAATAGATTTTTTGCCATAATCTTTGTGATGATTTTATTAAGCACAATGCACAAGCTGATTGGCCTAAAATCGCTCCACTTCGAGGCCATTTCTATTTTTGGAATGAGTGCTAACGACGTTGAAGTCACTCCCTTTGGTAGCACTCCTCCCTTAACGAACTCACTAACAGCATCACATAGCTCCATCTTAATAATATCCCAACAAGATTTTTAAAAACAAGCTGAAAATAAATTTGGCCTTGCCGCATTATATTATTAATACTGAAAGTAGCCTTTTTGGCCTCCTCCAATGATGGTTTCTCATTCAATAATCGATTGTCTTCCTTAGTCACCATCTTGGGGATTATATTTATATCAGCTTTCTTAATTGTAGGGTTTTCAGAGGTAAGAATTTTACCAAAGAAGCAAACTGTAGATCCTTTGATCTCCTCTGCATTAGTAACCTCTCCCAACTCCTCATCTACGATGCTCCAAATTTTGCTTCTAAGTCGTTAGGGACTGGAAGTATTTTAAGTTGCGATCCCCATCTACTAGCCACTTGCATCCCACTTTTTGCCTCCAAAATTCCTCCCCTATGGCTAAAGTTTTATTAAGCTTATCAATTGCTTCATTCAATGCTTCTCTATTCCCTTAAGTTAGGAGATTTTGATAGTTAGCCTCAGCCAACACTGCAATAGTTTTTGGTATTTTTATCTTTAGGAAAATATCTCCAAAGACCGCTATATTCCATATTTTCAAACACTCCTTCAATCTGTGCTGCTTGTACCAAAAAAAGATGAACGCTTGAATGATCACACGGTAAGCTTCAATTGTTTTTAACTATCTGAAGGAATTGATGATGCTTGGTCTATGCATTTAGAAATCTAGCGATAAGGGTTTGCGAATTCCTTCCTGTGTGCACATGAACAGCATAGGACAATCATCTAAACCTTCTATGGCTAGGTGTTTGTTAAGCGAGATTTTGAACTTTTCTGCCCAAGCACTATTGATGCAGATTCTATCCAGTCTTTGGTGCAAATCATTCTTAGACCAAGTAAATTGTGAGCCTTCAAAGCCAGCATCAATAAGACCACAGTTCATAAGGACAGTATTAAATCATCCATGGCCCTTTTATCAGGAGAAGCACTATTTTTCCTTTCGCTTGGATGGGAAATGATACTGAAATCCCCCCAAATGCACCATGGCTATGACATGTTTTGCAACAAACACCATCTCCCACCATAGCTCCATCCTATTGACTTGGCTGGTATGGGCGTATACAAAGGTTGCCAACGAATTAAAAGGAACCCATGATGAGATAACTTCAAACATCAAGAATTGCCTGTGATTCCTAATCAATGACATGTTGAGGTCATTACCACAGAAGACCTAGATTTTCCCATTCTCATTAGCAATGGCTTTATCAAATCCTAGCTTCCTTCTACAGGCCTCCAGTTTTATCCTAACCACCAGTGGTTCCAAGATTGCCAGAAACCTCACCCAATGCATTTGAATTGAAAATTTTAGATCCTAAAGCTCTCAATAACTTTGGTGATACCTCTAATGTTCCAGATTAAACCATTAAGCATTTTGATTTCTTTTCAAGATTTGTTGCAATTGATAGATCTTCCTGCTTTTAGCTCTAGTTACAGGTGGTGAAAAGTTTTGCCTCTTGAGTGCTAACTTTCGAAAACCTTTCTTTTCTCCAAGATAATCAGTACTATCCAATGATTTCCTTTGGTCAAGAATTGTTGTTGTCTCTTGTTCAGTATCTAACGCTTCCTGGGCACTCAAATATTCAACACCTCCTAGATTCTCTATGTCTGGAATGAATTCTTTATCATTTTCCAATTCTGACACCCTATAAGTGTCCAAAGCTTGATATAGAGCAATGGCCAAGTTATCCTCATTTCCATCCTTTTTGTGGGCCGCCTGAGTTACCATCAGTTGCTGGCTGTGTTCGTCTTTTGATTAATTGCTATTCTTCTCCACTTGATCGATCTCCTCAGTACCAATTTTCGCTGCCTTCACTAGCTTCTGTTTCTTCCTCAATTCTGCGTCATCCTCCCCATCATTAATCACTATATATTCTTTCGATAATTCATTGTCCCTTATAGCTTTTGACAAACTAGCCTCCTATCGTGTATTTTCTTTGCATATACCCTGCGCCCCAATACTTGGTGAGTCATCGGTTGTTTGATAAGGATTCTTAATACCTTCAATGCCAGTACCTCTTATATGAGGTACTTCCTCCATTATACCCTTTCCCTTGTCAATCTTCCTTTCGGCTAATTCCTCCTTATCTCTGCTTTTCCTCGAGCTTCAAAACATCAAATGTGTTTTGAGTGTGAATTTCCTTATCTTTTTTTTTTTTTTAATTTTTGCACCATACAGAACTCAAAATTTTGCTCTCAAACCTTCAATTGACCTGTCTTTTGTTTTGTCTTTGCGGTAGTGCTGCTTGCCAAAATCTCGCTGACCAGCCATATTTTTTACCTTATATATCTTCTTCCTCTCTTTCTTTGTTTTCTCCACTTCATTTTCTTGTCATCCCCAACGCTGCACAAGACGTCCTGTCATGACCTATTTGCAAGCACTGGGTATAATACCTGGGGATATCTTCGTATGTGACTAACTGCTAGAAAGCCAATATATTTGAAGCAGTCGCTTGAGACCTAATCTGAATCCAAACATCCTCTGGTGGCCTTTTAAGGAGATCAAGTTCTACACGAACCCTAGCTAGGGTCGACCTTGTCCCTTTCTAAGTAGCCTCATCTATCTGCAAGGGTCGCCCAATAGTTCTAGCTAATTCTATGATTGCCTGTGGCTCCTCATATAGGTGCGTAGGAAGGTATGGAAAGCCGATCCACACCGGCACTAGAGGCACCTCCTTCTCAGGTTCGAACTCTGGAGTCCGACGTGAAATTTGCATTTTATGCCCATAAACATTCCACTCCTTTTTGCACTAAAATCTTTTGAAATCAATTTCATTGGAGAAGGTCAATAGCATACACTTACACCCAAGCCATAGGACTTCAAAGTTCCCTGTAAGATTGTGTTTGGAAACCCAACGTACAACATTGGCCATGCTTGGCATCGTGAAGAATTTTCCAATGAAGGAATACACCATCTTATCAACCATGGATTTGTAATCAACATCATGAATAACAAAAGCGGGAGCATCTTCGCATTTTTCAATGGGCAGCAGGTTTAGTATGAATTTAGGTTTGGAAGATGTGGTGCCTGATAAGACTGCAGACCACGTCTTATCCCATGCTCGCGACTCACAAGGAGGGTTAAAGGTGGCCGGCGGCTGTGGATTTGGCGGCTTTAGGGGTTGAGAAAGATTGTGCATGGTGGTCATGTAAAATGAGAGAAATTTTAGGGTTTAGAGAGGGTTTTTCCAAAATCAATCAATGCATGAGTATTGATATTTCTTGAATGAAGTGTGTTTGTGTGTATATGACAATGCCCAATTGAGCTATTTCATGTGCTTACTGTGTGTTCGTTGTGGCTAATTCGGTTGTTCTTTGATGAGGTTATATTTTAATACCGCTACTAGAAAATCAACTTTTAGCGACCGTCATAATCGGTCGCTAAACCATGAAATCAGTCGGTAAAAATAATTAGCGACCAACATTGGTGGTCGCTAAATTAAAAATAACGACCGATTTAGAATCGGTCGCTAATTAGCGACCGAACTATCTGTCGATAATTTACCGACCAAAATGGCGGTCGGTAAAATTACCGACCGAACAGGCGGTCGGTAATTTTAGCGACCGCCTTTTCGGTCGGTAATTTTAGCGACCGCCTTTTCAGTCGGTAATTTCAGCGTCCATTGTTTTAGCGACCGATTCTGTTAAACAAGTGCAATACCTTATCCAGTTTAGTTTCCACATAAACCTGCTAACACTTTTTATATATACACATATATCATCACAAATTTGTAATACAATAAACCAAATGCATTTAAACACATCATCCAATCCAAATTTTTCCACATAAACTATACAATAATGTGCCACTTAAAAACTTTAAAACATACACAAAACAATGTACCAAACTAAGTACTATTTTCATCCACGCATAACAAAGTATTCTAGTGACCAACATAACAAAGTATTTTGTTTACTAACATAACACAATCACTTTTTAGGAAGGGGTGGATCCAAAGACGTCAATTGAGTGGTCAATCCTGCTGACTGCAACATTAATCTCATTTGTTCCATCATAGTAGCCTGTTGACATTGGAATTTTTGCTCGAACTCAATTTCTTTGCGTTGTAATTGTTTAATTTTTTCTTGCATTTGTCGCTTCATTTCTTCTCTCATTTGTCTCTCCACATCTTCTCGCATTTGTTGATGGGAGGACATCAATTCAGAGATCTTAGCTTCATACTTCTCTTATTGTTCAGAAAGACGAGCATCCAATTGTGCTTGAGAGAGCAAAGGAGTGCAACCTATCACATGTAATGAATCTTGTAGTGAATCTATAGACATTCTATCCCTAACAAAGTTGAAGAACCAAATAAGATACTGCGGAGCAGAGACATAGATTCATGTTGTTCTGAGAAACCAAGTTATTGATATCTTCCAGTTCCTATTTTATATGCATTAAGTGTTTTCATACATGCATTTTGTATTTTCCATTTTTGTCTTTTCTAATATGTAAGGAAGAGATAAGAGAACTAATTAAGCAGTAGCCAAGAAAGTTTTACCTGATGTGGTCCTTCTATAGTGGCCTATAACTTAAGTTTACCTGATTTCCATGTTAAAAAATGATACCTAGACAATGTATCAAGAAGAATGCAGAGGAATTTCCAAACAAATTTTTTGCATAGCTCAGTTTAATTGGGTTTGCATCCTTTTGGTGTAAATTGTAAAGATTTTCCATTATTAATATATTTCTTCAACTAAACTTTCTATTTCTCTTTTTCATTTTTCTTCTTTTCGCCCCTGGGGTCAACATTGACTGCACTGCGTCAAGTTGGTTTATTCATTGGTGAACATCGTGAATTGGACAAGATGATTTCCGCGGAAGTTGTTAGAGGTTTAGGTATGTTTGATGTTTCAGTCTCTTCTTTTAATAGATATACCTTTATTTTTGAGGCATTATGCAGTGTACATATTTGAATTTCACGATTTAAAGCAAATTGTGGAAGCTGAGATGTTTTCTTAGTTGAACAATCTCGATGTCATATTTCCATTTTAATGGTTTTCCATCTGCATACTTTTCATTTTCCTCCTAGTTATCTAAGACAATTCTATCTTCTTGATTTATTGTCACTTGATATGATTCTTTTTGTGGTGTAGGTTTTGGATTGATACTCCTACTGACTTAACATCTAAGGTTTTGGATTGTTACTCCTCTAATAAAATATCAAGCATGAGCTACTGAATTCACCTCAAAACAAATTGTTACTTACTTTCTACTAGTTACTTTACTATGACGTGCAAACATTAAGCATTCAGCTGACATACATTTAGACAAAAATTCAGCTAAACTAACAAACACAAACACATAGTGTTTGTGCGTGCACACACACATACATTTGGATCAAAATTCATCTAAAGTAACAAACGTAAAGACATGTATGCTTATTTCTTTTCTATTCTTTTTTTTAAGACGTTACGAAAACCAAAAAGTTACTTGATTACAGTACCTTAGTGTTCTGTGAATTGAAAATCCAGCAATGATATGATTCTCCTTGCAGTGCCAATAGCAATTCTGAAGATCAGTGTTTCTTCCAAAAGATGGGACACGTTCACCTCCTGAAGCATACCATTTAATTTGGAGAAAATGATATTATAGAAAAGAGTATTCTATAACAAAACTAGATACGGAAACTCATCTTTCCTCTCTGCCTTTTTCTTTGCATTCAAATAGGCCCTCGAGAGGAGAGAACTTGACTTAGCTAAGACAAATGAACAAAGTCATGATTACATCTAAAGCACTTTTTTCTTTGAAAAGAAAAACCAATGAATCTATAAAAAGCTGTTTTGTAGATATTAAAATTTAAAGACAGTACGATTTTGAAGTCAGCAGCAGCCCACACAACCTTTGCATGTAATTCGAACAGGGGTGCTCAGAGCCCGATTCTTTCCCCTGGAAGGAGGTCTTCTTATTAGAAGATGAACGAGAGAGAGCTGGATTTTGTTTTTCTAATGTAATCATCTACGCATGCATGTGCTAAGTGTAAAAGAAAGCCAGGTTTCATGTTTTGTGCTATAATAATAAAATAATAAGCTAGTGATGTATGGGTTAGCTTATAAGCTGTTTTACAGTATCAATAAAGAATAATGCCGCTTTTTCATTTCCACATTTGTGCTTCTAATCAGCATCAGCCCCCTTGCTAAAACCTCTTTACAATACGGTTTTATCATCTATTTAAGTCAGGAGGAAATATATAATATAAACTTTTAGTTTTTGAAAAAAAATTTCTTTGAATTTTTTTAAAGGTCTCAATTCTTTTTTTTTTTAAGTGAATACAATTTCTTATTGCAAATTCGATGTCTTCTCTAAGGGGAAAAAATATTTTGTAGAAGAGAAAAAAAAAATTATAGGCTCCACTAAGCAAAAATATATTCATAAACCTTGAGACCAGCTCAATTCACAAGCGCACAACATATAAATAACTAAAGAATAAACCCCATTTCCTTCTGCAACTCATCACACACACAAGAAACACGTACATATAATAAATCCTTTTCCGTCTCCAGCTTAAACACACACCCACACACATGTTTCACGGCATAAAACAGTGAAAAACGAGATGGAAACTTCTTAAAAAACATGCTCTAAACTTAAATTAGAAAACCCAATCTTTAAGCAATTAAAACCCCCATATCAAATCTTTAAGCATTTTCACCAACACTAAGGTTTGAACAACCGAATTTGTGGATGAACATCTAGGAGCTTGCTTGCTGCTCATGAGCTTATCGATATATGCTTCTTAGTCAGCAAACAACATATTACATCACAGACTTCGAAACTTAGAGTGGTTAAACATTAAAAATCCTCACCTCAGAGAACCAATCTCAGAGATCAAAGTTGAAAAATCAGCCACATCTGAATGATTTCCTGATGCATGAAAAATGCTTCTCGATATTCCCCTGAAGTGAAAAAAAGCTTTCTCGATAATGAATTAAAATCGAGATGAAACTACGAAGATTATTTCAGAGAGGGAGTTTTTGTGTGTGTGTGTGTGTGAGAGAGAAGAGATTAAGAGAGAGCAATTACGGTATGAGACAAAGGGCAACGCGTGAGAAGATTTGCTTGGTTGGGAAATTTTAGGGCTTTCTAGATTTTATGACTTACAAATTTTTTTTCAAAAATTTTAAAAATTTATAAGTAAAAATATTTATTTTAAATTGATAATAAGAATATATATCTACAATAGATAATGGGAGAATTTCTTAAAATTTACAAATTATATTTTAATATTAATTGATTGATTATTTAATTTGTCAATTGAAATTAATGAGATTAATTATATTCATAAAGATAAAAATAATAAACATAAAACAAATAAAAGTTTGTTGTATAAATTAGTAATAAAATAACTACTTTCCTATAATTACTGACATAACACTCTCATAATACTATTAAATTTTTTTTAGTAGTAACATTAAATTTACTCGGAACTCACAAATGAATATTTCTTTTAAATTAATTGATTAGAAATTAAATGTCTAATACTAATAATGTATATACCTAATAAATATGAAATAAACCTATTGAAGTTTTCGCAAAT
The DNA here is from genome assembly GCA_028554755.1 of Cordia subcordata. Classification (NCBI taxonomy): domain Eukaryota; kingdom Viridiplantae; phylum Streptophyta; class Magnoliopsida; order Boraginales; family Cordiaceae; genus Cordia; species Cordia subcordata. The sequence continues at coordinate 12,493,672 of JAPTOF010000019.1, forward strand.
AAATTTTATCTTAAGGATTAATTGATTAACAATTTAATATTTTAATTAAAGCTAATAATGTATATTCATAAAATTAAGAAATAATAAAAAGTAAAATAGCAAATAAAAAATAATCACTCCATGTAAGTACTAATATGGCACTCTCACAATGGCCTTGACATGATATTTTTATAATGTTAAAAAAATATAACTTTTATATATAGTATAGATAAAGGTAAATTGAGGTGCAGCTATAAATATAATACTATTATGTATGCACAACTGCTACATACATACAAAAAAATACGACAAAAGGATATTATAATATATATTATGTATGTAGTATGACTTTTGTAAAAGGGAATCTCAATTGAGGTGCAACTATATATAATATATTATCATATTATCATGGTTTTCTTTTATTCTCACAAACATGCATTATATCATATTTTTAGAAACTTGAACATTATGCCCAGAGTAATTAGCTTAATAGTAAAATGTAATGTTAAATAGTGAATAGTTTATGTTCAATAAAGTAATGGCTGGTTTGGATTGTAGCTTTTTTTTAAGTGAAAAAAGCACTAGAAAACTTAAATATTTTATTGTTGAAGAAAGTTGAAATTAAACTATTTTAAAAATTTATTCAATTACTTATTGTAAAAAGTATGAAAAGAAAATCAATCCAAATAAGTCATAAGATAAACTCATATCAATTGCGCTCTCATACAGTAACATGACAGACAAATATTAACTATTTATATGCATATAATATTATCACAATTATTCATGAAATTCTAGTTTAAAAAATTAATCAGAAAAAATATAATTAAGCCAAATAGAGCCAGAGCTAAGAAAATACTCCCTTCACCAATCTTTAAAAACACTTTTTATGAGCTGATAGAAAATATTGTTCTAAAGAATTAAGGGAAACAATCAGATAGCAATTTGTTGTGAATAAAAAGGAAATAAAAAAATAAAAATTAGATAATAAAGGTAAAAAATTAAAAATATATAAATTAAAAAAATTAAAGATTAAAAAATAAAAATTATATAGACCAAAGAAGAATAGGATCTAAAATATTTACATTTTCTTAAACAAGATTTCCCTTCACCTTTTTTTTTTTTAATTTCAAATTAGCGACCAATTTACAAATCTGTCGCTAAATTTAGCGACCGATTAAATATCGGTCGGTAAAATTAGCGACCGTTTATATTCGATCGGTAAATTAGTGACGGAAAAAAAAATCGGTCGCTAAGAAAATGAAGTGGTCGCTAATTTAGCGATCAAACCTAAATGGGTCACTAAATTAGCGATGGAATGGTAATCGGTGGCTAAATTTACTGACCGATTAAGTGTCGGTTGATAAATTTATCGACTGATTAAAAATCAGTCGCTAAAAATGGTCAAAAATTATATTTAGTGACCAAGATTTGTTCGGTCGCTAAATCTATAAATTGGCGACCGATATCGAGCGGTCGCTAATTTTTAGTCGCTAAAAGCCAGTTTTCTAGTAGTACCTATTTCTATGCTTTTTGGAATTAATAATGCATTGATTGAAAACATTTAATTATTTAATTCTCTATTTTTGTGTAGGTGGAGTTGAAAAGGAAAGTGAGAAATTTGAAGCAAAATTTGGAAAAAGAGTAGAGCAAGAAAAGGAAGGAAGAGTTTCTTGGAAGCCAAGACTTGAAGAACTCAAGAAGAGAAAGGAAATAATTTTTTTAGGAGCAAAAGGCTTTGAAAAGTCAAGATAAAACAAAAAGCAGGAAAAAGGACAAAGAAATTAGAAACAAAGTTAAAAAAGAGAAATAAGTAAATAAAAAAAGGAAATAGTCAATTTTGGCCAATGCACATCTATTTATAGGTGTGCCATCAGACATTTAAAAGGGAAGAATTGCAAAGGTCACAAGCATTGAGTGCAGAAAATTCCTACGGGTTAATTCGAGCGGCGGACAATTGGAGACAACTTCAGGTCAATTTTATGGGAAAGCTTTCTAAAACTCTCTCTCATATTTTTTGTTTATTTTCATTAAAGATGTTTGAATAATTTTTTGCTTAGAGAGGATGATTATGTGATAATTTTTGTTTTATGGTCTTGAACTTAGATGGAATACTTTGATGTGATTTATTTATATGATTGATGTATTTCATTATTTTATGTCTATTATTTCATTATGCTAAAGCTAATGTTTAATAGAATACTTTTGTTCAATCATATAAATACTCGTTGAGCTTTATTGTTAAAAACTATAAGTCATACCATAGTTTTCTCCTCCACATAATTGATTGATAAATTGCCCTAAGATTTTAGGACAAATCTATACTTTGGCTAAATAAAGCACTTGGGAATAGAGTTACACCCCTAAGCTAGAACTAATTTACTGATTAATTAATTTTAGGTGTTCAATCAATTAGGCTTGTAGTCTAATTTTTACATCAAAATAGGAAATCCAAAGTTGAGCCTTAAACTTAAATTTCAAAATTTCACATAGGAATTCGATGCCTAAACCTGACCTAAAGAAGTTTTAAAATCTCAAATTTTGTTTTTTATTTTTAATTAATTTTTCTTTCAAATTCTAATTTTAATTTAATTTTCTTAAAATCAACTTTTCATTTAAATTCTTAACAATCACTTAGGCACTTTACGGAAACCTTTCTGTGAGTTTTCAAAATAGCCTCCTGGTGGATTCGACCTCGTATTAAGCGTACTACACTGCAATCACTCGTACACTTACAAGTGAAAACTTGACCTAATTTCTTGTCATAAGTCAAGCATATCAAATTTATTTGGCGCTATTGTCGGAGAGGCAAGGTAAAATTCTAGGATAGGTTTAAGTTTTTGTTTTTATTTTCTTTTTAGTTATTTTTTAAAAAATTCCTAAAAAATAAAAAATCCAAAAAAAATTTGTGGTTTATTTTGTTTATTATTATTTTGTTTTTGTTGCTACTTTATTTTTACTTATTTTTCCTAGTTTATTTTTTTATAGTGTTTTATTTTCTTTTATGTAGTTTATTTATTTAGAATTATTTTTCGATTAGGTTAGTTATTCCTATTAGATTAGATGGACTTTTAATGCATGCTTAGGCTTTGTTCTTTGAAATTTCCTTTAGAACCTTTTGATCCCGAGCCATAAAGAATTCCTCATAGACATAGAAATAGAGAATCTCACCTTTGGTTGCGGAAACAAAGTTTACATCCTAGATGGAATGCAACAAAAAGTATCTCAAGGCAAAAATCTTTAAATTATGTTGAATTTCTAACTAAGTTTGTGTGGAACAGGGATCTATGCACATGGAAGCCTAGAGAACATGGATTTGCTATTAGAAGATTAATTTATATACATCCTAGCTGTGATGAGATATATTATATGCGCATTTTGCTAAACAAAGTAAAAGGTTGCACGTCTTTTGAGGACATTCAAATTGTTGATGGAGTGATTAATCTGACTTACAAGGGTGCAAATTATGCCCTTGGTCTATTAAATGATGGCAAAGAATATATTGATGCAATTTTTTAAGTATCATGGTGAGGGTCAAGCAACAAGTTATGTTGTATACTTTTGCCCTTTGTTAATTTTAAATTCTTTATCGAGTTTAGAAATTGTTTAGGGTTGTACGTGGAGAATCTTAAGCAAAGAATTGTTATATAAACAACAGAGAATCTTGAACTATGATGGTAAGAAATGTAAATTCTATCTAAAAAGAGATATTCTTTTATAATTTGTTATACAAATCATTTAACTTATATTTATTTTCTAAACTTTAAATTTAGTTATTATAAAATTTATTAAATTTTAATTTTTTGTATTATTTATTTTGTAGATTTGCAGCTTGATGATGATCAGTTGAAAAATCTCACTCTTTGTAAAATTGAGAAGCTTTTGAGAACAATGGTTGGAGTTTAAAGGATTATCCTACGTTTCCAACGCCAGAAGATTTTTTTCCTTTTTTCCTTTAAAGAGGATCTATAGTGGTTCCCCACTTATCCCCTAAAATATTTTAATCTAATTGATTTCCAAAATAAACTAGTTTGAAATGAGCTTAATTATGATAGAGCAAATCTTGCAATTGAACATGTGAAATTGTTTAGTAGCTTAAATTTTGACCAGAGAAAAAAATTTTGAAACTTTGATGCATGCAATAAGTAAAGACGAGGGTGATGCATTCTTTATTTATAGCCATGGAGGAATTAGAAAAACACATATTTGGAAAATATTGACCTCAGCACTGCGTTCACAAAATCATACTTACTATGGCTTCAAGTGGGATTGCTTGGCTATTAATTTTGTGGTAGAACAACACATTCACGTTTTGCCATTCTATTGTGTATAGCTGAAGATTCACCATACAATATTAAACAAGGTAGCCAATCGATTGATTTGTTGATACAGGAAAAAGTTATTATTTGGGATGAAGCTCCTATAGTGCATCAATATTGCTCTGAAGCACTTGATAGAACTCTTAGGGATGTTTTTTACTTCTTAAATCCTAATAGTAATGATCTTCTATTTTGGGGTAAAGTTGTTGTTTTTAGAGGTAGGAAAATTCTTCCTATTATTCCAAGAGGAAGTAGGCCAGATATTGTGAATTCTTCACTAAGCTCATCATATCTTTGGGAACATTGCAAGGTGTTACGTCTTATAAAAACATGAGATTAATGTCATGTTCTTCTAAGGAAAGATGTAGAGGAGTTGGAACAATTCTCAAATTGGATATTGAGTGTTGGTGATGAATCAACTTCTAATTCAACTGATTCCGACACATTGATAGAAATTCTTGATGAGTTGTTAATCAAAGATTATAAAAAACTTTTAGCTTCGATTGTTGAAAATACATACCCTGGTCTATTGAAAAATTTCACAGATGTGAAATATCTTTAAGATCGAGTCATTTTAGCTCCAACTCTTAAAGTTGTTGAAAAAGTAACTGATTTCATGCTCTCCATGACATCAGGGGAGGAACATATACATTTAAGTTCTAACAATATATGTAAAGCGGATGGCAACCAAGATTTGATTACTCCGGATTTTTTGAACAGTATTAAGTGCTTTGGCTTGCCAAAACTTGTTTTGAAACTTAAGGTTGGAGTACCAAGTATACTATCAATAAATGTAGATCAAAGTGGTGGTTTATACACTAGGACAAGTTTGGCTATTACTCAACTGGGGAAACATGTTCTTGAAGTAGAAATTATGAATGGTTCGAAGTCTAGAGGCATAATATTTATTTCAAAGATAGTACTAATTCGGTCAAGTTTGAATTTTCCATTTAAGTTGCAGAGACAGCAATTCCGACCGGTGGTTTCATATGCAATGACGATCAACAAAATTCAAGATCAATCACTGTTGGCTATTGGATTATATTTGTCACGACCAGTTTTCATTCGTGGACAATTATATATAGATGTTTCTGGAGTCACTAGGAAAAAAAGTTTAAAAATATTAATCCATGACATAGATGGTGGGCCTTCAAACAAAGTCGAGAACGTTGTATTCAAAAAAATTTTTCAAAATTTGCATCAAGTAATAGTTTCCTTTTGTTCATGTATTTTTTTTAATTATACATTTTAATTTTAATTACTATATTGTTACATAATTAAAAACTTGTGTATTATTATTGTTTTTCTAAACTAAATTATTTTAATAAAACAAATTAAATGTGTGTCATCTCGTGCATGGAACGGGTGATACACTTGTTTGAAGATATTACAAAGAACACTATGTCTACCTGATTGAAAGAGTGTAGATAGCTGCATCTTACAACCCCTCTTAGAATTGCTTGAATTAACTCTTTCTATAAGTGTATTTCTAGGAAAAGAATAATTTTAGGACTTCAAAATTAAAAATCAACTTTAAAAGTTTTAATAAAAGAGTTTAAACTTATAAAAAAGTGAGATTTTACACACTGTTAAGTAATTGTGTTAATTCTTTGCTTACGACCACTAAACACGGGCCTTACAAAGAAATGGACCAAACCGCACCTTACACTTGAGACACTTTTTCACTCGTTCCTGGACAATGGAATAATCCCACCGGCATGAAAATATTGCAGGCAGGCTGCGTCCTAAGGTTGTTCTCCAATTTTGATATGAATTTGGATTTTTTTTTTCCCGGAACAGATGAATGGCAAAAAAATAAAGAAAACGTTCAGAAGGATGTATCACATAATTATGTTTGTCTTTGTCTATCCAGGATGTCCTATTTGTAATGATAGAGTCCAATGCGACTAAGGAATTGAGTTGTATCGCAATTCCTGTTCTAAGTTGAGTATTCTAATTTATCTGGTGCTTGAGTTGTAGGATCCAGTCCTTCCACCCAAGGTAAAGGATGGATTCCTTTGTCAACAACAAAATTAAAAAAGAAATTATTTTTGTCCTCTCACACGAAAAACTAACATTACTACGTATCACCTACTTTCGTTATTTAATTGAAACGATAGCTAGGTATATAAAATAAATGTAAAGAAAGATGTAAAATTAAGAATTAATTCAAGTAATTGAGATAATATCACCAAGAAAGTAGCGAAAAACTGAGTTGGGGTTGAAGTTTTAGGGGAAAAAAATAATAAGGAAAGATGTGACATCCAACTTTTTCTTTTCGTGAAAAAGCTTTGTCGCACCGGGGGTAAATTCTGATTAAGGCCCCCCTCCATCCATAGGCAACAATGATGTTGGATTTGAAAGACTTCGGGGCCCTATGTCCAATATCATGGCATGTGAGGACACGCGGGATGTGTTGTTGGATGAACCAGCTACTTTAATCAAATGCTCACACGAGCCCACACTCCATCATCCTTATGTCTTTGCCGAAGCCTAAAGCTGCCTGGCCAACAGTGAACACAAAAATTGTGTGTACCCATGAGTTGGGTCCTCAAAAATTACACAAGCAACAAAAAAGAAATGGAAACAATGCTTTCCAGGTTCAAGTTTGTGTCTCAACAATTATTGTTTATGTTTATGGGAAGACATTGTCCACATGGGAAAGCATGGGTTCATTGTCCAACGATCTCATTAAAGACATTGCGCTATGAGAGAATCATAGGATGATGAATCGTTCACTATAAATTATTGTGACTGTATTTAATAATTGTAACCGTTAAGTTTTAATCGTAAAGGGAACTTTTCATTTTGCTTTCCCCTTGTATGAATGATCCTTGTGGGTGGTGGGGACTAAAAGTGGTTTAAGGAGTGAAAAAGATGAGAAGTTATGTTAGTTGAGCAATGAAAATGTTAGTTTGATCATTGCATTTTACAGGTTAAGTTTGGATAAAAACTAATGAATTTTAAACAGTACAACTAAAACTATGAGTTTAATCAATTGACTTTCGTTCTTCTTTGTGGGAGAGAATTAAGCTAACACGAGTAAATGATCAATGAATGCAATGCAGCAAGTAGGTCAAAGTCGGTTTTGGATAAACTCTTAATATACAACATAATTAGTGGCGAGGCCAAAATTGAAAATTAAGGGAGGCAAAAATATAATATTTAAACGAGGGTGGATGTTGTTTTCCCTTATAAATTTAACTTAAACTAGTGCAATTGTATTCCGTATTTTGCAAGAGTTTTCTTTAATTTATTTGTTTATGTCAAGCGTCAAATTTAGTTATAAGTTTTTTTTTATTAATTTTACAAATAAATCTTATCCTAATCAATATGTAATTGATAATTAATAAATAGTTTGATATTGTTATTGAAATCTGCTATTCCTTTTTAAGAAGTGCTTAACCCAAATCTTGCAATTAAAAATTTGTTCAATTGTCTGTCAAAATGAAAAAATTGCTATTGTCTAAAAAAAATTTTTATTATGTTTGGTTAAAATTGTTGTTTGAGGGTCTATTTATTATTTAAATTTATTTACTTTTTATATTTCTATTTTAATTTCTAACATTTAATTTAAATAATTTTTTATTTTTATTCTAATTTTTAAATCAATATCTTTTTAACTTTTAAAATTTTTAGTCTTTTATTTCCTAATTTTTTACATTTTTTTATTTTTAATGTCTTAATCTGTTATTTTTTAATTTTTTTTTCAAATTTTTAAAATTTTAATTTTATACATAAACTACACTATGCAGGCACTAGTGTATTAGAATGACTTAAATATGAAAAAATTAAATATATATCATGTAAGCACTCATGTAGCACCTTAGATGGATAAAGAAAAAAAGTGATAATGTGGCATCCTAAAATTGTAAGAAGCTTAGACATTATTATCTTTGTATTTTTAAGGTACAAAAAAGAAAAGAAAAAGTAATAGAAAGAAAGTTTAATAAAATTATTTTATAATCAAATAGGAGATCGCAGAAATTTTATTTAAAATATGAAGGAAAAGATTAACAGAAAGCTTATTGTCAAAAAGTTCACGTGATACACGATATTAGATAAAAATAAATTTATGTTGAAATGTAGTTTGCCTAATATATGTATCTCAAATTAAATTTATTTTTTGACCCAATGTATAATTTTTTTTTTTTTTGGTAATGAGCTAACTTGCTTATTTAAACATAAAAATAGAAAAAAAATAGTTTATCATCCAAAATATGTATTAGGCACAAAATTAGAAGTAAAAATTTGAAAATCTATCTTTTCTCATACACAACATACATATACATTTCAAATAAATCCAATCTTTTCTTCCTAGTCTAATACACAACTTCTTCATAATGGGTACATTTTGTTTATATAAAAAGTAAGAAAATAAAATAATAGTAGTAGCTCGTAAATAAATAAAATAATGAAACCACCTTTCAGTATAAGAATTATTTGACAAAACTTGATAGTCACACAAAAATTATTAAAATAAAACCCATGGGGGTTAGAAATTTAAGCTAAAACTTATGAGAAAAAGTGATATTACGTAAGCAATACATTTAAAGCATTAACAAGTTTCAATAATCTTTTAGATTTTGTCTTTATATATGAACCGAAAAGGCAAAAATTCGCCTAAGATACTAGACAATAAGGTCAATACAAGAAAAGGAGGGGGGAGAAATCTAAACTTTTCAATAATACATTAAGAAAAGAAAATTAAAAATATAAGGGATGGCCCCTTCCCATTAACGTGCGTCAATAAACATAATGAACGAGATCTCGTAATGATTTATCTAAAGTATTTTATTACAATTGTAACATTAAATCTCTTTTATATGTCACTGGGTGGTCTGGGTTGGGTGGGGGGGGGGGGGTGGTTTGAGCAATCTATGGGTGCATTTGCTTTGCGTGTTTTTTGTTTTTATTTTTATGAAAAATAAAAATTAAGATTAAAAAACTCCTAAATTATTTTTTTTTTTGTTTTCATTTTCAGAAAACAGAAAATAGTTTTTTAGGAAATTAGAAAAAAATCAAAAAAATATTTTTTTCTAAAAACAAAGTGGCAATGTTGTAAATGACTCTAAATATTTAGAAAAACAAGATAGCCTTTTTATGAATATATCTAAAAATTTAGGAAAGAAAGTGACAATATTGTAAATATGTCTAAAAATTTTACAAAATAAGATGACAATTTTGTAAATAACTCTAAAAAATTTAGAAAATAAGGTGGCAATTTTGTAAATAAACATAAAAAAATACTTTTGTTAACCAAACACATTCTTTAAATCTTAGAAAACAAAAAAGAAAAATTGTTTTCAAAAAATAAAAATAAAAAATAAAAAATGAAAACTAAAAAATAAAAATAGAAAATAGGAAAATCAAATGCAACCTAAATTTTGCAGCTTCTATAGAGGAATCAAAATGCAAGACGCCTTCAATGCTTGTTGAAAAGGTTTTGGGTTCATTTGAATTGGCTTTTTTTAGAAGTATTTTTTCCAATAGCTAAAAATTCTGATTTCTAAAAAAAATTGTATTTGAACTTTTTTTAGAATTTTAATTTTTTTGAAAGTCAAACCAAATAGTTATTACAAAAAAAAGAATAAAATATTTTTTTCAAAAAAAAGAAGTATTTTTTCCTTAAAAAAAATCCAAACAGCCCTTTATCATAAGATTGAGGAATGCAACATTTAATCTTACTAAATCATTTCACCAAAAAAAAAAATCTTAATAAACAACCACCCCCCCCCGCGGCAACCCCACCTCCCCTCCCCCCCCCCCCCCAGCAGGAGCATAATTGGATCGGCCCTGTTGTGGTCAATTTCATTCTTGAATCATTTTCCGCTTAATCATCCAACCAATTGGCTAAACTTTTCCTATTTAGACTAATGGATAAGTTTGGTGGAAATTTTGACCACTTACCAACCAAATGATCCATCACTACAGAAATTTATCGGCCACTAGCTTCAGACATCACTAACAAATCATAGTTCATTCTATAATAGTGATATTAATCATGGCTTCAAATGTTAAAAGCATCGATATTAATACCGACGCGAGAGTATGACTGATGATTAGCAAAATTGCTTTCGTTCGATTGGATAGACGATGCACCTACTGGGGTCGACCTCACATACATACGAAGATCAATCTTATATGGTAGTTGAATTATCTACTCTGTCAAATAAAAATCCAATCCTGAAATCAATCTTTCGGTGCAAAAGGCAAAACAAGCAATTGATTAGTAAAATTGCTTCAATTTGATTAGGTTGAATAATGAAATTTAGAGGGAATTGACCACACTTGTATACATAGACCCACCCTATATGTGCCAACTTAACTATTCAATTTGCTAGACGAAAATCTATCACTAGTATGAGCCTCGAGGATTAGCTGAACTACCAAAATTCAGGAAACTGAAGGGGTTAGTTAGATTCTAAAGAAGCATAATATCTATCATGAAATAATCACCATGAAATCCTAAATAGTCAAAATCTTTAATGGTAATTTAACATTTTTAGATGACTTATGAGTCAAGAGTAATTTCGATCTTACACGTCAAGATTTGACTCTGTTCAGAGAGTTAATGCTGGTCAAATATCACAAGATTATTAGCTCATAATTTTATTCTCATCAAAATTTTGAGAATTCGAAAGTCATCTAATTCTTGTGGTACATTATAGGGTAAGAAAATTTTAAAACCGATGAATATATGATGGTTTGGAGTTGGTAATGGTGGCGTACTAGCTGGAGTCCGCGTTACACATAATTACGCCTGCAAGTGGTCTTGCATTCTGGAAAGTTAAGTTCGTATGAGACAGAAAGTCAAGTCAATTTATGTTTGATCTAGTAGACAGGTTAGGCCGGTAAGTTCGGTACTAAATTCTGCGAGGAAAATAATGATCTCTTTATATCATCACAATAACTATAATTTAATATTTATAAACTATTCACATCATTAATTATATTTACAGTTTTAATATTATAATAGTATGATCAATTGTCATTTTCTACATAAGAAAATGTACTGTTTGTTTTGTTTAAGGTTTTTCTATGGTGTTTTCACGTTCTTCTTTTGTTATTCTTTTTACGTTTTATCTTTTTAATTTTATTTTTTCATATTTTACATGATTCAAGAAGTAGTTAAATGATTAAAATTACTCTCTCCAAGAGTAATTTTTACATTTTATTTTTTATTTTACAAGTTTAGAAAGTAGTTTAAATGGTTGAGAATTGAGATTAATTTATTGAAAAGTAATTACTTGAATTTGAATCTTCTAAGGAGCGAGAATTCTTTTTTCTTTTTTGTAGATTAGGTGAGGCTTTTTTTTGTGAAAATAACAATAATAAATAAATAAAAATGCATTGGTTTTACATCTTTTTTGGATTTTTTTTTACCCAATTTTTTATATCCCATGCAAAATTGACCTTATTTTGGATAGGGTTCCAAATATAACCCAATCTCTCTTCCAAAATGCATCTGGTGCACTCCAAGAATGCGGAGCACATTCCAGGAAAGAGGGTCGTGGTCCCAGAATGAGATCGCGTTCCAGCAACATGGCTGCGACTCCAAGAATATGGGTTACGTTCCCCGCATGCGTCTTCAGTTTTTCCCAACTTTTCCAAAAATTCCCTGGCCGATGTGATGGTGATGCAGATAATTTATTCTTAATAGTGCATTCTGGGAATGAGTTTACACGAATCGAATATATTTCATGCCATCAGTCATGCTCAGGTCATTTCACGTCACGAGAAATTTCAGAAGTCTCACTCTTACAATGTTTTTTCTACCTATGTAAACCCCACCCCTTCCTCCACCAACTCATTCAACACTTGACTCATTCTATAGCCTCTCACTCTAAGTTTCTACCAAATTCCTTCCACGTCTTACGTTTCTAAAACACGTAAAATAATGAATTCAACCAAAGTTACTGTTCTTTTATACTACAGTGGTAAAAAAATTATAACCGATTACAATCTTGACTACAGGAGTCCAAATATACCACAAAAAATTAAAATTTTTCCCAATCAACTTACGATCAATTTGTTTATCGTGTAATTAGAAAGCTTGGGTTGCGTCCAACCATTGATAGAGTTAACTTATGCTATCGTGACCCTAGATGGGATGCTACATTGTAGCAAATTTATTATTCCCCAAGTGCAATAACTTATGATGAAGATATGCAAGACATGTATGGCATTGCCCGCTGTGATTGGAACCGTTGTATTGTGTTGCGCACATAATAGTGGACATACAAAGTGACAACGTGTATGAGCCCCAACCAATGGCCGACGTCCCGTACTAGTCCAACATGCCGGACGTAAACACAATATCATTGTGTAAAAAAGATGATGAACAAATCAATATTGGAACAATAGTTGCAGAGTTTGCCACTTTTTCCTTTTCCCACAACCACAATCCAGTTTTGAAGTTGAAGGACCCTCTCATCGTGGTAGTGGTGTGGAGGAGATATGACGTCACAGCAGATACGATTTTGTCAGAAACAGACGAAGAAAACGAGGATGGTGAATTGAACGATTTGGAAGACATAGTCTAAGAAGCAAGTTTGAACTATCAAATTGAGAATGATGTTGAAGGATCGGATGCAGATGTAGAGTCGGAAGTAGGGGAATGGGAGAGGAAAAACCTGAATGGACTAATTTACGGAATGCGGCCGCATTCCCAAAGCGCAAACTGCGTTCCTGGAGTGCATTACTTTTGTGACCGCATTTCCGAAAGGTGGTCCGCGTTTTCAATACACGGACAATTTAAATTTTGAAATTTTTTGAATTATTTTGTATTATCTTTGTTAGGACGCATTTTCAGAGTGCACTGTTTTTTTGGAGCTCGCTACAAACATTTTACAAGCAAAATTGGATTATATTTGAAATTCTGTTCAAAATATGATCAATTTTACATGGAAGATCAAAAATTGGATCAAAAAATCCGTCCTCTTCATGTTCATAAAACAACTTAAGAAAGAGCTCCCCCCCCCCCCTCCCCCCTCTGCTTTTTGTCAGCCCTCTCCACAGGGTGAGGAACTCTTTTTCCTTTATGGAATTAATTTCATTTCATACGCCGAATGTCTAAACTCTCAACTTTTATGTGTGCCACGTGAGTTCCTGACTTGGCCGTGTTACAGACGAAGCATGCCAAATAGCCATCTTTGTAATACAAAACTATATATGAGATCTTATCAGCATCCTTAGAACACGTAAATCATCATATTTTTTCTTTTCTTTTTTTTTTGTTATAAATAGAAATTCAGTCGATAGAATTTGATCACTGATTCACCAGGCAAGGCCAAACTGCCAATTTGCAAATTTGGAGCGCGCAACACGTCCCCTATACTGCATGCTAGTTAATTGAGAACACTCAAACTGTCGCTGGAAACTAAATTGGAACTCGAATCACGAATGGTATCCGAATCCAACTCTTATCGCTTGACATTTCTGGGTGACACATAAATCATCATATTGATTCTAAGAAGATTTCACTTTGAAGCTCAAGATCTTGTTGAAACTTGTACAAAACAAAACAATTTTAATGGGGTACTAACGCGAATATATTAATTTGAACCTGAAAGCATGTTGTTCATTTCTAAATAGAGCATCGATATGTGTTATTTTTTTATCGTTCTATATATATGATAAAAGTTTTATGACATATAAAAAATCTAATATTCGTATAGATGATACAAAGTGACAAACATGGGGGTGGAAAAGGTTCCATCTAAAAAGATCTCGAGAGTTGGTGACAATAAGAATTACTTTATACGCAAACTGAAAACTTTCCAACAAGAAAAATTTCTAATCATCGTTGAAGAATCTCATTCCAGAAGCAAATAAAAGAGTTCTATTTATTTTTATATATATATAAAAAAATGAGACAACGATTCAGATTTTTCCCAACTACAAATCACTCTCATATTTTATTGAGGTCATATTATATTTTACACATTTGCTTTTGAGTCATTGACCACTCTTGACATATCCATAGGAGGGATGGAAAAAACCAAAAAAAGGAAAGAAAGGGGAATATCTGACTAAATACATCCCGTGAGGGGCAAAAGAAAAAATCAAAAGAGGAAAAAAAAAAAAGTCTCAGCCTTGGGAAAAAAAAAATTAGAAAGAAAAGGTAAAAAAATTAAAATTAATTTAAAAATAAAAGATAAAAAAAGGCTGACTTTGAGGGGTAAATAATAAAAAAGACAGGATTTGACTCGGAACCGATTTGACTCAACGTTAAGTTTTTATTCTTATCTGTCTTTCATTGTCTTCCCCTCTCTCTCTCCCTCACACTCACGCACCACCACACCGACTCAGCATATTGGTGGCGGTCAGCGAGTGCTGAGTTGACTCGGTACATCATGTTGACCCAGAACGAGTTGACTCAAAAAGCTCCATCTCCGAGTTGAGTTACACAGCTAAGACTCATAAAAACTCACTAGGCCTAAGCTGCCAAGCAGAGGTGGCGATGAGTGGCCTGGTGTGCCAACCCAGCATCAAACACCCATCATTCTCCTCCACTCTGTACCCATCTCCGCTAGCGAAGAGAGCCAGCAGCACGCTCGCTTGCTTGAACGCGTTGGAGCCGAGATTAACCGGGTCGAACCCGGCCGAGCTCATCCTCCCTCTCCACTGAGTCAACAACTCGTGCCTCTCAACTCGGTCCCCCCCTTCACATGCCAGAACATTGCAAATCTGCCGACCCAAGTACACCTCAGACATCACCAAGTCATGGCTGTTGGGCCGAGTCAACTCGGAGCTGCTCTCCAGCGAGTCAAACATTGTGGAATAATAATGTAAGGCTTCGTTAAACCGGTCCAGGAACACGTTGCCATTGTGGTTCGCCTCCTGCTCAACAATGGTGACAATCTTCGGATTCATTGCTTTGATTGAATTCAGCACCTTCTCGATCGCACCAGGCCGGGCTAACAGCTTGTGCAGCTCGAAAACTGAGTTAACAGCCACTGCCTCAACATTGCTCGGCTTAATATCCAAAATCGACGCATCAAGATCGGCTAAGGAGTTGGCGACAAACCCTCTAAACTCGAACTCAACTCCAATGGTTTCAGCCAGCTGAGCCAATTTCCACCCGACCTGCTGCAACGCGTCGGTGTTGTCAGGCTGCGGAGGTCCGATTCCGGTCAGCCTGAAAGCGGGTGGTCCACCGGGACGTAGAGCGAGAGCTTGCATCAGGGCTGGCCATTGCATCCCTTGTTTCAGGCTAAAATCAACGACGTGAACCCTATTTGCGCCAGCAAATGCCTCCAAGATGGCCTGGTTTGCTGTGAAATGCGCGAATTTGAGGTACGGGCAGGTCTCGTAAAAGTGCATCTCCAGCACATCGTTGTAGGACGTGCCCAATGAATCTTGTGAGTAAATCTTGTAAATCCTCCGGGCTAATGCCTCGGCGAAATATGTCGCCACTTTCCTCATCGCACCAGCTTGGGACACCGCCAATATCCCGACGTGCTTCACGAGTGCGTCCGCCAATTTCATGTCATCCCGCTGCACCGCTTCCGCACACGCCACCAAAGTGTGGACGAGTCTAATCCCCGTCTCTTGCGAGTCCACGAGCACCACCGGGCGCGCTGCAGAGCCAGAATTCCCTGCCGTATATTCAGATCCAATCGGCGAAGATATCGATCTGATCCTCTTGTCGTTGTTGTGGCTGTTGTCATTTTGGTGGCGCTGATTTTCTCTAGGACTAATATTACTATTACTACTGCCACTACCGCTACTATTCAATACAGCACCACCTGGGATGGCTCTCAAGTCGTCGTCATAAATAACTCCATCGTCTTGGACGAGCTTGTCGTCGGAAAAACTGATGAAGCCATTGCTGTTGTTATCTCCAATCCCAGATGGTTGAATTATATGCTTGCCATTTTCGATTTGCGTATCGAGATTGGGAGTAGTAGCACCATTGAGCTCAGCAAGCATGCTTTGTAGCCAACCAGAGAGATCAGATGGGTTGTAGTGGACAGTATCACTAGACAAGTGGGAAATCCCATCTTCCATGGTGCTACCCATCGCCATCTCCAATTGTGCAAGCTTCTGAGCCACCTCTGCCATGTCGGAGGATCTCACTTTGTACCCCAACACAGCTAAAAGCTCGTCCATGCCTGCATCAGGCTGCCGCTGCCGCTCTTCTTCCACCCACATCTTACCCTTTTCAGCATACGAGGTTGCTGTCGTTTTGGCCATTGATGATGAGCTGCAATCTTTTTCACCTTCGCGATCTCTCTTCATCTTTTTTCTCTTCTGGATTAGTGTTGGAGTGGGTTAATGTTTCTCGGAAAAGGTTTTGGGGTTCAGTTTCAAGCAATTAGTTCAAGAAACTTGGATCATCTCAATTGGGGATGCGTTTTCAAAACTCTTTCAGCCTTTGCTTGGTTTTTTGCATCATTTTTTCTTTTTTCCTTTTGAGTTTTTTTTTTTTTTTAAGGAATAATTTAAGTGAGAGTGAAATGGGAAGTGCTCGTGAAGGGCGCGAGGTTCAAGAGAGAACAGGGGAGGAACTGGAGGAGAAAAGGGTGAGAACAAGGGCAAACTATAAAGTTAGTGTATAAATTTTACATTTTTAATTTTTTCTTATAAACGTCACCATTGGCAATACCATATTGAATTTATATCAAAATTTACGTTTACTATTCGATAATTCGATCTAATCTTTGTTTAGCGAATTTCGTTTTTCGGGGGAATATTTGAGAATTATTGTTGATGTTGTGACGTTTATGAGTTATGGGAGCAATAATTACTATTTTCTTAATATGGGGTTAGTTTAAGAAATTGTTTAGGGTTATTTTTAGAGGATTGGCCCGGCAAGTACTTAAAAGCACAAAGAGCCGTGGCAGCACCGCAATGCTAAAAAGATGCCATATGCCCACACACAAAAACACACACAGCGCACACTTAGAGGGTGTTTGGCTTTGCTTATAAGTCAAAAATAAAAATTGACATGTTTAACAAATTAACAATAATTTGGAAAAACAAAAAAAAACCAGATGGGGGGCAACTTTTTTTTTTGTGCTTATAAACTAGTGGTCAAAGTTAGCAAAAAGACTTGTATGCCTTTTAAAATGAGAAGCAATTAATTAACGACATGTATTTTTTAGTCATTTTAATTTTTATTATTATTTATAAGTAATTATTTATTAAATATGTCACTAATTTATAAATATATATTATCTAAACATATCTCTATTTATTTATAATTAATTTAAAAATAATTTTTTATTTGTAAACAATGCTTACTTATAACCATTTAAAAATATACAAACCCAAACGGATTCTTAGTCATGATAAGAACGCAAATGCATCTGCTCTTCTGCTACTGCCATTACCAAAGACACAGCCACTTCGTAAACAGGTGGCCGTACGTCTACATAATTTTATGTGGGGGTAAGAACGAAACCCCAGCCCTCCCCTGGGCCCCTTTGTCTGTTCAATGCTTCCCGATGCTTTCAATCGCTGTTTTTAGCGAGTGTAGTGTACGTGCTATTGTGTGCAAACACCCTTTAAAATTTCCCTTTTTTCAATGTGAGAGTATCTGCTCTTTGGTTAATTTTATTTAGGACTTATGAGTTATAAATAATAAAAAATATGTAAGAAGATATTTTTTAAAAAATTTATAAATTATAAAATAAGTAAAATCAAACAGGCAATAAATTTGATTTTTGCAAAGACCATGAACTTTTTGCTCTTGACAATGTATGTATTTGTATATAAATAAACCCAATTTTGTCTAATAAATACTAGGTTATTGAGATATTAGGATTAGAAACTGATAATGTGATTACTAGGTGCTCCAAAATTGCAATTAAGTTGAAGAAGTTGGTACTCGTGATCCTGCAAGAATGTCTCGAAATAACAAAAACCCAAAAGTTAAAAACGGTTGTAGTGCCACCTAGAGGCCTTTCAATGGTCAAGTAATTGAATTATTTTTGTTGCTCAAAATGTTAGTTACGGCTTTTAGAAAGTGACTTGGACTATTTATAGTGTTTGAGTGACCATGCCAGGATTAAGAACTTCTTCTAGTTTTTAATGTCCCAAAGTGATTAAGAGGTGAAATTTTATACATTTATATCATAGATAATTAATCTCTCAAATATGTATGTTAGATTTTGAATTTCTCTCTCATCTTTTGTGATTATATTTTCTTCCTCTTCTTTTATTTCCACTCAATCACAATCATCTAATTTTGATATGAATGAATAGGATTTTACTTTTTAACCATTCAAGAGACACCAAATGATTAGGAGAATATCTAAATTTGACATCGCCATAATGTAGAAAATACGTGATTGATGAACACTTTGAGCAACTCTCACCCATATCAAGAGAAAAAGAAATGCAAAAAGAGACCATGTATTCAAGGTAACAAAGTAACCACCTCCAAATTAAATAAACCTTTGTGAAAATTCAAGTTAAACATCTAAATCAAATAGATTGCTTGTCTTTTTTTTTTCTAGAGATATTATTGAATACAAAGCAACACCCAATAAAATAATAGTTGACAAAGAAAACCAGCCAAAATTTTTTATGCAAAGCTCAAATTCTTTTTATGATAAAACATCAAAATAGCCCAATCAAAAATATCTATATCAAGGATTAGTATTTCACACATAACTCCTTTAATTTTCTCTTAATTCTATTTCTGTCCATATCTACCAAAAAGAAAAAAAAATCATAGAGAAAGAATATTCGTTCCATGCGTAAAATTGGTCCTAGTCGAGTGTGCTTCACGCACCACAAGATAGAGAATACGGGTCTGACATTTTCCAATTTCATATTCCAGAAAGTAACATTTTAATTGGTCCATGACCCACATGAGTAGCACGAGCCCGTCAATTTTCTTGGTTCACGCTCTTCAGCCGTGCGTGACAACACGCCCCCGCTAAACAGAAACAGTGAGGACGTAGATTACACGCTCGTGGGAGTGGACGCTGTATACGCAACCGAAACATAACATCAGCGGGGCCCAGATAAGGAGATCAGGATTCAGACGTCAACATCGGTTTTGAGGACCTTCGTGTGGGTCCTAATCAAATGAAAAAAAAAGGTGGAACGTTAAAGCCAACACTGCTTTCAAACAATGCATTTTCCCACTTCTCAAAATTTTTAATTTCATTTTTTCTTTTTTTTTTTTGCGACAAAGAAGGGGAAAAAAAATCCTACATTTATTATACTACGAGGATATGAATTTGGTGATAAAATAACATGGTCATTGCATATTTTAATTCAGTCAAGAATTATTAAATAATACTTATAATAAAAATATAAATTAAAATTTATTTTAACCATAATAAATTACTCTCTGACTATCTAACTTCTCGACGCAACGCATTTTTCTCTCTTGAAATTTTCATTTCATTGTTTTCTTCTCCTCAAAAGAAAAAAATTATCTTTGATATATTATACTAGATTCTACAAAGTTATAAATTCCTTCATAAAAGATACTCCTCACTATATGTTTTGAGTCAATTAAGAATTAGAGAATATTTATGATAAGAAGTTACAAATTCGAATTTGAAAGATTTGACCAAAAGAAGTTGTTGTTTGAACCAATTAATTGAAACTTAAAGGCTAAAATTCATTTCTCACGATAGAATAGAAAAAAAATTCTTTTCCTTATCATAGGAAAAGGGAAAAAAAGAAAAAAGGAGTTGTTTAAAATGGTCGTTACATGTAGGAAATAAGATACTTAGAAGATAATTAACGAAATAAAATCAATAAATAGATGAGGTTAAGGATATGGAATTAAAAATATATATTTTTAAAGTAAGGGAAATACACAATAATTTTACACATTAAAGTTCATTTACTATTTGAAAAACTGACAATATTGTCAAGTAGTGCCTCTTGTTAATTTGATTACTAGGTAGGGCCTCTTGTTAATTTGATTATATAACGGTAACAATTATCCTCTTTCGAGAGAAAGTATAAATATATTTAAAGTAAGGGAAATACACAATGATTTTACACACTAAATTCTATTTACTATTTGAAAACTGATAGTATTGTCAAGTAGAGTCTCTTATTAATTTGATTATGAAGCAGTGCCTCTTGCTAATTTGATTATATAACGATAAAAATTATCCTCTTTCTAGAGAAAGCATGAGGCCGTCAATATTAAAAGATTATGTAGGATTTGGATCCTCTCTGCGCAAATTATACCATACACTTTAACTTATGTATACCCACCAAACTACATACACCTTCGGGCGCGTGTTATATGAGGGAAAAATAATAGCACGCTTCTTTGTTTTCCACACATTTTGCTCTACTCTATCACACACAAACAGGCATACTTTTTGTCCCTCTCTTTCTCCCCCTTTTTTGATCTATTTTCCTCCATTTATCTGCTCTCTCTCTCTCTCTCTCTCTCTTGTTTCGTCTGCTATGCTGTCAGATCTAGCTATGGAGATGTTAATCTTGACTATATGCGTGTGCATGAGTTGTTAAGAGAGGGGATGACTAGGGAAAGGGACGAGGCCTGGTGAGAGCTTAGTGAGGTTTTCTTCTTTTGTTTTGTGCCGTCATGTCCATCATTCACGTCTCTTTATGTGTGTATCCTAGTATGTTTATTAGAGGGTATGAGTGCCTGTTGAAGATTTGGAGAGATCAGGAGGTGGGTAGCATTGCATAAGCTGAAAGATCAAAATGAGATCTTGTTGGCTTTGCTACTTTGCTTTGCCTTTGGCTTTGGTAGAGTGTGTGTTTGAAGTGAGAGAGACAGAGATAGAAGATCAGAAAAGCTGGGTTGCCTTTTTTATTTTCTTGGGTGAATTGCTCAACTCTCCCATGTGGTTTGAATAATGTGCACAACTCTCCCCTATGTTTTGCAAATTAGCTACTTGACCCCCTGTGGTTACAACATCAGTGCACATGAGCCCATTTTGCTAACACCCGTTACATTTAGTTAAAAGACATTGATGCCTTTACATTTAAAAGGCTTAATGGCATTTTCCCCAAACAAACACCCCAATTTCAAAACTAAAAGCCCCAAATTGATGAACCCTAATTCTTAAAACCCTAACATTCAATCATTGGCCCTAAATACTCGTAGCCCCAAATCGACGAACCCTAATCATTTGGTGGTGTTGAAATCTCGAGCATTGGTGAAAACTTGAACTGAAACCAATAACAACAGAGATCGAAGCTTCGGTGAAGAGACGAAGTGAAACTCGAAGTGTTGCTATCTAACTTACATAGAGAGGCGAGGTAGGTGGGTTAAAATTTTCGCTTATTCTATTCTTTTTCTTTGTTATGCTGTCCCCGTCAGAGATTACAAACGTGTGTGTTCGTCGGAGATTACAAACGTGTGTGTTCATGGTCCCCTCTTCTGTGGTCTCTCCCTTTATTGGTGTTCCAGAATCTTATATAGGCTATAACATCGGGGTTTTTACAAACATTAACTATATTATAATATGACACTTGCATATGCAGGAAAAATTAATGGTTTGCATGTAATAAACAAGTCGGGTTTTGACTTTGAAAGCAACGAAATTTATTAAAAGACATTTTGCGTAACAAATTAGGGTTTTAGAACATGTGTTTTACATTGACTTTAGAGTTTATTTTCTGAAATTTGGGGATTAGGGTTCTGAAGTTAGGGTTTTCTTCTATTTCCAACATGTTTATTAGTTTTCTTCTTTGTTAATTTTAGAATAAATGATGATGATATGTACGTCCCTGAAGGATGTTGTGACATTGATGTTTGGATGGGTGAAAACTTTATTATTGAGCCTAAATTAAAGTATAAAGTTGGTTGGAAAGAGAGGTTGAAGAATGTTTTGTTAGATGAATTTTGTACGTTTGATTTGTGGGTAATGTACCATAAAATGGGTATGCTAAGAGCAGTGTGTCTTTTTATTATAGTGAGCCCAGCAAGCCATTTGCGGCTGATGTAGTGAAAGAGTTTATAGGAGATGATGACATAAGGAACTTCATAAATGCTTTTGAAGGTCTATCATTTGCTATAATATATATAGTGAAAGGTTGTGAACCACTACTATCAACAGACCAGGAAGGAAATATCATAGGTAGTAGTCAAATTGTATTATATGAGCCTTTGGAGCATAAGCATGAGTCTACAGCTGAGTTTGTGGGAAATGGAGCAAAAAATTTGCAGCTAGGTGCAAAAAATGATGAGATAGCAACAGAAAATGTGCAGGTAAAAGTAGAAAATTTGCAGGCAAGCGTAGAAAATGAAGAGAGAGTAGCAAAACCTATGTAGGCAGAAGTAGAAAATGTGCAAGCAGGTGCAGGAAATAAGAGAACAACAGTAGAAAATATGCAGGCAGGTGCTGAAAATGTTGATATTTGTCCTAAACATGTTGAGGCAAGTCCAAATTTTGAGCAAATAAATGTAGAAAGAGAAGAAGATACATATGATTTTGTTGATTCAGATTATATTATAGCTAATGACAATCTAGATAAGATAGATTCTAACAATCCTAGCTGGTTGTTTGATGAGTTTGAAGGGAAATCTAATGAGGATGTGTTTGAAGAAACAAGCCAGTCTTAATCTAGTAAAGAAAAGTATAGAAAAATGTTTAGCAAATTGAAGAAGAAATGAAGTAAAAGAAAGCAAGAAAGTACAGAAAAGAGAAAAAAAGTCTGTAGATGTTGTGCAATGGGCTAGTGATATGTCAAGTGAGGAGTTAAAAGAAGTTAGGGATTTTGATGATGAAGGGGATAGAAATCATTTTTTTGTCTTTGATGAAAATGTGAAGATGAAGAACTCTGAATTGGAGGTTAGAATGATGTTTAAGAATGTCACGAATATAGGAAAAGTGTTGAGAGATTGGTCAGTGAGAAAGGGTTTTGAGTTTGTATACAAGAAGAATGAAAAATCAAGAGTGACTGTTGTATGCCCATATGGACGCGATTTTAGAGTTCATGCATCTCTTGTCCAAGGTAGTGATACCTATATGGTGAAGACTATGAAAGGTACACATACTTGTGGTCCTAGAGCCCAAAATAGACTTGCAAACTATAAGTACTTGGGAGGAAGAACGGAGAAAATTGTGAGGGAATATACAAAAAAGTCTATCTTTGATTTATAGTCAAGCATTATGAAGATAGTGAAGGTGTCAGTTAGTAGACACAAGGCTTTGAGAGCTAAGCATGCATCTTTGAAGAAGATTGAGAGATATTAGGGTGAATAGTATACTAAGCTGCGTGATTACTATGAAACAATCTTAGTACACACCCCTAGTAGCACTTTGGTGATTAGTGTAGATAAGAGCTTGCCTGACCTAATCTTTGAAAGGATGTTCTTTTCACTTGGTGCAATGATTGATGGGTTTGTTAGTGGGTATAGGCTTATAATTGGCCTAGATGGATGCTTCTTAAAGAGTGTATTTGGTGGACAATTGCTAGCAGCAGTGGGAAGAGATGGTAATGATAACATGTTTCCATTAGCTATTACAGTGGTGCCAAATGAATGTAAGGAAACTTGGTCATGGTTTCTCAATTAGTTGCACAACATGATTCGTGACCCAAATGAACATGGTTATTCTTACGTATCTGATCGACAGAAAGGTCTATTGGAGGTCTTTAGAGAAGAATACCCTAATGTCCATCATATATTCTGTGCGAGGCACATGTATGCAAATTTCAAGGCTAAGTTTGATGGTCTAGTGTTGAAAGACCTTATGTGAAAGGCTGCTTCAACATACAACAAGAATTAGTTTGAAAGATTATTAAAAAGAATTGAACAAGCAAACCCAAGGTTGGAGACAAAGAAAGTGCATATGAATGACTATGCAAAATTCCTCTTGAAACATAGGGGAAGGTCACATTTTCCCACCACTTCAACTTGTGATACATTGGTGAATAACCTCTGTGAATCTTTCAATAATTACATTCTGGATGCTAGGGAAAAGCCTATTATCACAATGTTTGAAATGATTAAATGCAAGCTGATGACTAGGTTTCAAGTGAAAAAAAGTGGCATGGAGAAGTAACAAGGAACCATTTGCCCTAATGTGTTGAAGAAGATAAAGAATATGAATGAGTCTTCTAAAGGATGGTAGGCAAATTGGTCTCAACATAAAGAGTATGAGGTTGTCCAAGATTGAAACAAACATGTTGTCAATCTAGCAACAAAGACCTATAGCTGTGGTATGTTTCAATTGGTAGGATACATTTGTTGTCATGCAATGGCATGCATAAATAGGCATGGAAAAAAATTGGAGGATTATGTGCATCCATGTTACACTAAGAATGCTTATTTGATTGCATACCAAAACATTATACATCTTGTCCCTGGCCCACTTGATTATGTTCAAAGTAATGGAGAAGCAATGAAACCACCCATTGTTAAGAGAAGGCCAGGAAGGCCAAAAAGGTCAAGAAGAAAAACTATTGATGATGGCCAAAGTAGCTCAATCTCACCAAGAAAGGGTTTAACAACTACTTATGCAAAATGCTTGTAAAAAGGTCACAACAAAAAGAGTTGCCCAATTCCATTCCATCCTCAGTCACCAATGCAAAGAGAATGAGCATTATCAACCCAAGAATCCAACAATTCATCAACACAAGGGGATAATGTACTGTTTATAACCTTAAACATTTTTGTTTTACTGACATGGTTACTAATTTCTATTTTTCTTTTGACAGGTCCTTAACACTTAACAATCCTCTACCCAAATTAACCAAGGGCAGCTGCCACCTAGACCTACAAGAGGTAAAAGACTTGGCAATGCAAGAGATGCTGCTAGAAATACTGGCAGAGGCACACCAAGCTTAAGAAATGTTGCACCAGGTTCTGCAGGTCCAGATATAAGTGTTATAGTTACTGCAGGTCAAAATATGAATGCTACAGGTGTTGTAGATCCAAATATTATTGATACATGTAGTGATGGTCCAAGTATTGGTGACAAAGATGCTACAGGTGTTATTGGATGCTCTACGCACCTATAGGTACAAGTGCATGATCAAAATTTGGTGTGAGAAAGAGAAGAAGAGACTAGAGAATTTGAACTAACTTGATGGCTGTTTTTGTTTTGATGTGAAGAATGATAGCAGCTATTTTTTGTGGATAGTAAGTAGTATATATTTGGTATAGATGAACTGTTTTTGTTGATAGTATGCAGTCCATATTTGATGTAATGACAAGACTGTTTTTGTGTATATTAGGCAGTCAAAATTTGGTTGTAATGGCTTATTTTTGTGGATAATAGCCATTTTGCAATTGGTTGTAATGCCTTTTCTTTTGGATATTAGCCATATGGTTATTGGTTGTAATGGCCCTCTTTGGCCTCTGCCACAGTTCAATACAATACTTATTTTATTAACAGGTTCATGAATTACTTTCTTTGTTCTCTCTTACAAGCATAGAAGGCTGATAAGTTTGTAATAAAAGCTTTTCATTATAGTAAGGATCACCATGACGTGGTCATGAATATCCTTTCATTACAACTATATTACCAAACCACCATACAAACACAAAAAACAAGCCAACATTACTAACCTATCATATAGACACCAACAAGAAGCTAAACTAACAACCACAGCTAATCTATAACTTATCATTTGCTAATCGTAACAAGGAGATTCAAAACAAGCGTTACACAGCAACACATACCGACAAGTCAAAGTTTTTTCATCATTTCAATCTTTTTTTCAACTTTTCTTACCACATTGCTGTTTGAAGCAGATGTTACCTCTTGTTCTTCCTCCTCAATCACTTCATCACCCTCAAAATCCATTGTGGAACTTGGTTAGTAAGATATAATAGGCATCCTGATTTTTGTCCATGTTGCGAAACGAGGCATACACCAATGAAAAACATTGCATTCATAACATTTGTAATACAACAATCCTCTAGAGGTTCGACTATTTACCACTATACGGAGATCAAATTGCCGCTTACAACGAAAGTAATACTTGTGCCCGTAACGCAAGTCCAGCAAGCATGTCCAAGTGCATCGAGGCATCTCACTGTTGGCATTTTTCCGTCAGTGTCTCTATTCAATACACATTCAAAGAATTAGTGTATCTAGGGTTAGCAAAAACAATAAAGGGCTATTGTATCTAGGGTTAGCAAAAAGCAAAGATTTTTTATTGATTTTTGTTGATTGCAACACACATTCAAAAATAACATAACACACACACAACTATAAATTAAACAAAGAAAATATGGCTAACCAAGATGTGCAAGAAACGAGTTACTGATGCAGATGGGTTTGAGTGAGCCCCTTTGCTTTGGTTTGTGATTTTTGGCTTCTTATGTTGAAGACGCAGGGCATTTTTGACAGTTATTTGCTTTTGAAGCCTATAAGCATCGCATAAGGGGCGTGTGAGATACAAATCTCATTATTTGGGATGGAATCATTGACGGAAGCGTCTCCTGTGTGCTCACGCTGTAACCACAGGGGGTCAAGTAGCTAATTTCTGAAATACGAGGGGGAGTTGTGCACATTATTCAAACCATGGGGGGAGTTTAGCAATTCACCAATTTTCTTTTATTTTGCTTAATCTCATTTTGCCCTTGCTTGTTGCTATGGATCTATAATTTTTTTTTAATGTTTTTGATGCTATGGATCTACAATTAAATTACTTAATTTTAATTATTTATGTTTTTGTGGTGGGGGTGGTGGTGATGGTAGTTGTGGTTGCAGTGGCAGTGGTGGTGGTGACGGCTATGGCGGTGGTGGTGGTTATGGATTTGTTGCCATTTTTCCTTTTTCTTTTTCATTTTGCTTTGTAAAAGAGAATAGAAAAGGGTAGAGGTGGTTGATGGTGTGAAGAAAATTGTGAACTTGACATTTTATAATTGTGAATATTTTAGTCAAAATTGCGAATGTATTATTTATAAGTGTGAACATGTTGGAGGGAGGTTGTGAACTTGTCAGTTGTCAATTTTGAACATATAATGTAAAAGTTTGAACATACAGAGTAAAAGTGGTGAACAATTAAACTTACAAAAATATCATATAAAAATTGTGAATAATTAAAAATTTGAAACATAAAGTATTAAAATTGTGAGCATATAATATTAAATATGTAAATAATTAAAAATTATTATGTGTAAAAATTTTGAATGTATAGCATAAAGAACGTATAAAAATTATGAATGGTCCGACTAGGGATAGCATTTCAATTCTGCTTGTCCATGGAGTTTTGAAAAATCTAATGTAATAATTAAAAAATATTGAAATAATTAAAAATATTAAAATTGTGAACATATAATATGAAATTTAAAAAAAAATTATGAATATATAATATAAAAATTATGAACGTATGAAATATATTTTTTTAACAATATTTTTAAATTTTCTGAAATTTAAAAGTGATGTAAAAGAAAATGAAATTAAACTATAAGAAAAAATTAAACTTCTATTTAATGTTCTCTTTCTTCTTTCTTAGCGTGAAGTACGGTGCCGGCATTAATTTGTTCGTTTCTCTTTTTTGTTTGGATTGAGCAAGCGTGGGTAAAACATGCAAGGGAGGTGCATGATTCTTTTGGGGTGCACTATTCTCCGGTTGTATGATGTAGGCGCTGCCCTCTCTAAGTGGAATCCTCTCCGAGTAACTAGGAAGTGCGTTTTGATCTCTTAAACTCAAATATAATGATCTAAGCCATCCAATTATAAATAGAATTAATAAATTAAAAAAAGATATTTATATTTCCTTTTTTATATTTTTTCTTAATTAAAATCCAATCAAAATCTAGCATTTATTTTTCTTTTTTTATTTGTTTCTTTAATCACATCTTAACACCACAAATGGAGGCTTTTGAAATCACTTCTCTACTGTCAGCCATCTCTTTGGTCAATTTCTTTCTGGGTCGTTTGGTTCACGAATAGGATTCTTGGGAATATAAGATTAGAAAGTTTGAATTCTCATATTTGGTATACAGAATGAAAAAATATTATATGATATTTTCAGAAATCCAATATTCTCACAAATTAACCAAATTTCATTCCTATGTCAGGGGGTGGGAATCTTAAATTTCTAAGTTGTGAGAATGTGTAGAGGAAAACTAAACGACCAAAAAGCATATTTAAGATGCTCTCATGTACGATAAAAAATTAACAATAATGAAAAAATAATAAACTAAAAAATTAATTATGTAAGAATGATATAAATAGTAGAAATAAAAAATAAAAATAAATTAAAGTAAATAATTAATTATGATAAATAGATAAATAAAAATAAAAATTAATTAAAATAAAAATTAGAAATATAAATTATATAATTTAAAAATTAGAAAAATAATGAAAATTAATAATAAAATAATAAATCTAAAAAATTAAATTGAAATTATTAACTGAAAATAAAAATAATAAAATTTAGTAAAATATAAAAATTAGAAATAATGATAAAATGAATTAATTTAATTAATCAATTGAAAATTTTAATTAATTAAAATATTATAATAATTTTAATTAATTAATTAATTAATTAATTTAAAAGTTAATAAAATTAAAAATTAAATGATTTAAAAATTAAATAAAAATGATGGATGAACGAATGTATTAAAAATACTAAACTAAAAATTAATAACAATGAAATTAGTTAATTAACAATTAATTAAAAATAATGAGGTAAATTAATTTTACAATTTTCTTATAATATTTTTTAATTAGGGACATTTTCTAAAAATAGCCTAAGATTTCCAGGAATGCTAGATGTAAGCCAAATATAACCCATCAGTGTTCCTAGAAATATTCCAAAATATTCCCCGGAACATTTTTGATATACCAAATAGTTTTCAAACCGTTCCTGAGAATGACATTCCCAAGAACCTGATTCCTAAAAATGTGATTCTAGGAAATAATTTTTCATTCTTGGAACTAAACGCCCCCTCTTTTCTTTTCTCTCCTGCTTTTCCCAGGCCACCATTAATGAAGCTCCAAGCCATTGAACTTCCCATAGGGAAACCTCATCAGCTAGCCAGGGTAAAAACACCAACCATTTGTACACACTTATTTCACTCACTTTTCTTTTTACGATCGTCCCTATACACTTTCTTCCTTATCATGATCTCGTCTTCGTATGATGATCATGATATCAATACTTGTATTAAACCGACCAACTGATCAATGACAACCTTTGGCCGCATTGAAAAATAACTTATATATATGCAAATCACCTTGTTGAAATCAAATTAAAATTTTGCTATTGTTCATAATCAATTTAGTACTAAAATTCAAGACATTAAGGAGTGTCTTTTAACAACTACAAAAAAAAGCTATCATATCTTTTAATATCGTTACAAAATATAAAAATGCATTTAGAAATCGACTTTTGAAGTATCCTTAGCCATGTCTTTTAATATCATTCTAGAAATATTAGAATGCATTCTAAAAATCTGCTTCAGTTGTGTTGACTAAAATCAGGTTTGCTCTTAAACATATACATAGCAAAAATGATTCCATGTTACCTTCTTGGTATTTACATCTCTGCAAAGCACACTCACCGCTTGAAGAAGAGTTGAGAAGTGATTTCAAAAGCCCCATCTGTGGCGTTAAGAGGTGATAGGGAAACAAAGAAAAAAAAAAAGGGAAAATGATGCTAGATTTTGATTGGCTTTTGATTAGGAAAAATATAAAAAAGGAAATATAAACATCTTTTCTTAAATTTATTAATTCTATTTATGATTAGATGGCCTAGATCGTTCTATTTAAATATAAGGGATCAAAACACACCTCCTAATCACTCGAAGAGGATTTAAATCCATGTATACAAACTGGAATAGAGTATATAAAAGGATGAAATTTAGACTAGTTAATAATGGCTTATTAATCCGAAAATGGAAAAGTACGAGTCACTCATTTCTTCTTATGAGATAAGATACTTTTTAAACTTTATATTTAGTATAAATTTATTTCAAATAAACCATTTGAACTGGAGAAATATAAAATTGATTTAATCCCAAAATTAAAAGCCAATTGAATAAGGGAGAATTTAGGTGATTTGGATATTCTCGTATAAATTATTCCATAATCGTATGAGACAAAAAACCTTACATTCCATAATCATATAAGAGAAAAAAAACTCTACCATACATATACATATAACATCAGGTCGTACGGGCAGAAAACTCAACTTCCAAAAGATAAATTTTCCAAAACGCATTTTCTCTTGCACATTACTTAATTTTTCTTGAAATTTAATTGCATAAATAATTAAAATAATTTTATATGTTAAAAAATATTTTTTGGGAATTTGAGTTTTACAAATGACTTCAAAAAACGGAAAAAAGAAAAAGCAAGGGGTCAAGGGACCGTGACACTGGAGTTGAGGGTGACGTTAATAATATTGGCAAGCAATTGAAGATAAGGGGAACCTAGGCAAGGCTGCATTAACACCTCCACCCACATATTGGTCCATCAGCATGTGATTCTGCCACGTTTCTTGATTCCTTTGTCATGGTGGTCCCCACCCCCCAAACACCCTCGCTCACCACCTTGTATTCTGCATTTTCTGTTACTCCAATATCAGCTTTTTTCTGTTCTCTTCCTCTGCTTTCATATTCCTTTTTCTTTTTCCTTTCTTTTGGGTTTGGAAGAAAACATATTTCAGTGTTCCCTGCAATGAGATTGTGTTTGTTACTACATCTGCAATGATGTTTCCCATGTGTTGCATAGCCTTTCGGTGGTTGCGAGTTTCAGTTTTGATCCTTTAGAAATGCTAAACTAGGATTTTTTTTTTATTTATATCCTAATTTCGAGAATTTCTCTACAAAATACTCTTGTTTTGAATTTATTTTTAAATATACGGAAACAGTGAATAGTTATCTTTTCTGAAGCGTTTCAAATTTCAATATTTCAAATTTTAAATAGGTTGCGTAATCAATATGAGTTCGGTAATTGAGTTATCAAAACGGTAATTCATCTACCGTTTTGATTTACCCGAACTCGTGTAGGTGAGTTACCAAAATGGTAGGTAAGTTACCATTTCAATAACTCAATTATCGAACTCGTGTTGATTACGCAACCCATTTAAAATTCAAATATGGGAATCTGAAACGTTTCGAAAACGGTAACTCATTCACCGTTTCGATAATTCAAACATCAAAAAGGATAGATTTAAAAACAATTTCAAAACAAGGATATTTTTTAAAAAAGATTATCAAAGTGAGGGTATAAATGGAAAAATCCTACTAAACTATGGGGGGTTTTGGATTTCTAATATATGAGTAGAATTCTTCGATAACATGATAGTGATGAACGAAATTATTCTTTTAACTTATAATCTTATTTCAAAGATTGTCAAGTGTTTTAGATCCATACTAGAATGGTTTTAGTTTTTTCCCGTGCCATGTACGGGAAATTATATAAAAGTTTTTTTTTTAAAATCAGAAACATACTTTATTATTAAATGTAGAGCTAGCAATTAGCCAACCCCAGTAGAGTCATACACGCAGTTTAATACATTAAATAGTCACACAGGCGGGACAGATTTCCAATTATCAGGATTGTAAACCTAATCTTACATTCCATGCCAATCAATCAGCGACCTATTAGTGCACCGAGGCACGTGAGAAACTCGCCAAGCTCTTGCATCCCGAAGGAAATGTCTTGCATCTCTCATAAGGGCGCTCAATCGACCATCATATTGTAGATTCACCATTAAAACACCGAACAAGATCCCAGTCGTCAGATTCGATTACACTGGAACTAAAAGAACATGCACCTGCCATCTCACATTGAGCTTTCAAAGCAAAAGCTTCAGCTTGGAGAATAGAGCTGTAGCCAATAACTTTTGCATCACTATCCAAAATAACACCATCCGAATCTATATTAGTGCAGTCATCATCATTTGAAACAGATGCATCACAGTTGATATTGCACAAACCCCAACCGGTGGAGACCATATACAGTTATAACCTGAATAAATAAGCCCTTGACTAGATCCAAATGACACGTGTTGCTTAGAGAATGAATCCAAGAAGGGAGGTGAATTGGATTATTAGCAAAATTTAAGCACTAAAAACTCTTAACAATTATCTCAAGCAAAAGCACATGCAAAAATTAAGGTAAATATTTGGAATATAAAGAGAATAAGGTTAAGAGTATCAAACGAATCAATTTAGAGTGGTTCGAATTCACGAGGGCCTAGTCCACTAACTAAGGTCTTCCCTTAGGGTTTTGGAAACTTCACTTGTGAAACGGCTTCTTGCTTAGTATGTTATAGAAGCTTAGAACAACGATCACAACCCTTGCTTCACCACAAGGACCATAAGTATTACCCCAATACTTAAGGATTCAACCCTTTACTCTTGAAAGATATTCCTCGCAACTATGCTACCCAAGAGCAAAGAAACTCACACCCAATGTGATTGTAGAGAGTTTGGAATACAAGAATCTCTTTTCAGCAAGAGTACAAAGGTATTTAAAATTTCCTATATTGCTCTAAGTAGATAAACAATTTATGAGCTCAAGAACGTGATCAATGAATGCCAATAATGTGCAATCAATGAAGATGCTAATAAATGAGGCAAGATTGCAGAAAAGAGAATGTATTGAATGCTAAAGTGCTTGTGAATATGTTTTTATCAAGTGTTGTTTGAGTTGGGAGGAGAGGGATGTATTTAAAAGCCCAAAAAGTAAGTTTCCCAACGGTCAAATTTTAAAAACAATTCAAAGGGGCTACCGGAACACTCTACCGGTCGACCCCCTGGGTGTGCTGGTTAGTTCTAAAAGGCAAAAAAGCCTTACCGGAACACTCTACCGGTCGATCGCCTAAGTGTTCCGGTAGAACTAATATGCTCTTTGTTTTACTGCAGCACACTACCGATCGACTACCTGTGTAGGCCGGTAGTTGCACAGTTTTGTCAGAAAAGCAGCTACATGCTACAAAAAGTGCGGCCATACTTAAAAAGTCTATAATATTACCACTACTACTATTATTACTATCTACTGCCATTATTTGTCATGCTTGTCTCTCATTCATTGCAAAACGTAAGGGTGAGTTTGGTTTGCCTATTTTCTGCTTTTATTTTCATGAAAATGGAAATTGGGATGGAAAACTCATTTGGTTAACTTATTTTCGTTTTTAATTTTAGAAAATTAAAAATAGTTTTCTAAGAAATAAAAAAAATTAAAAAAGATGTTTTATTTGAAAACAAGGTGATAATTTTGCAAATAATTCTAAAAATTTAGAAAATAAGGTGGAAATTTTGTAAATATCTCTAAAAAAATTTAGAAAACAAGGTGGTAATTTCGTAAATATCTCTAAAAGATTTAGAAAACAAGGTGACAATTTTGTAAATATATCTAAAAAATTTAGAAAACAAGGTGGCAATTTTGTAAATGTCTCTAAAAATTTAGAAAACAAGGTGAAAAATTTTTAAATGAACATAAAAAAGAAATAATTGTTTTGAGTGCCTGTTTTCATTTCATAGAAAATAATTTTTGCTTTTGTTAACCAAACACATTCTCAAAATTTTAGCAAATAGAAAACAAAAATTGAAAAATAAAAACAAAAAAGTAGGCAAACCAAACACAACCTAAAGTTTTTGAATAGGCCAAACAATTGAAAATGTGAGACCTATAGGACAATTGAGTATTTGTGCTAATAAACTATTATGAAAATAAGAGTCAATAGAAATAAGGAGAGAAAATAGAAGAGAGAAATAACTCTTATTTCTTGGTGTGTAGAACTTTACAATGCAATGGGTCTTATTTATAGTTGGAACACAAGAATAGTTAGATAAGACCAAAATACATAATCTCAATCCTAATATATTTATATGGAAGTCCAATAATTACATCTCATATTCAGATGATGATAAACCATATCGGAGATGAATATCCATAATATTGATAATTTACTAAGAATGAGAAAATAATTGTGCATAAATAGAACGAATGGATGAAATGCTTTCTGATAGGAAAAATACTTTCTTTTATATAATATATAGATAGATATGATATATTGATGAAAATAAATGAGATGTGGCATGCCATTATTTATTTTGTTGTGTTTTTATATAGGTGTCGATAGATTATTATTCAATAACTGACTTCCACCCTATCAATTGTTACTATTTATTATGTTGAGAAGTTGTCGAATCGAGACATTAATAAGGTAGTGCTTACACCTATGGTTAAATTGAACAAAAACAAAACATTATCTGTAAAAGAGAGATTACTTTATCTAAAAAGATTGGATTTCCATTATTGGGAAACATCTTCATCTAAGCCAAGCATCCGACCTTGCGAAACCAAAGTGTTTCTCATTAAGGAGTAACACCTACAAGTGGAAGTTTATAATATTGCCAACCAAATAAAAGAAGTCTATTTCCAACCAAATAAAAGAAGTCTACAGTGTTAAATTATAAATCATCATGCTATATCAAAGTTAACAGATGAAAACTATTATCTTCTTTCAATCGGGACGTGTTTCTTTAATTTTTTCCCTCTTTCTTCTACCAATGATGTTGAATTTGCGCCTGTTCATGCATCCCTTGGGGTGGGGATGTTTTGGACTACAAAAGTGAAATGTAAGACTTCCCTAAACTTCTTTAGAAGGAGATTTTAATGTTCAAGTCAATATTTAAAATTGTTGACAACATTGAATAAGCATAAGAATTTAACAATGGGAAGTTATAATATAGCCAACACAATCATAAATGCAAGAACTAAATTTACTTTGTAACCTTAATGATTATATAAGGTGACACTTATTGCCCTTCACGTGTAATTTTAACAATTTATTACCCTTCTACTATTCAATCGTTAAAAACTTAATGGAATTGTAACCATTACTTATTTGTTCACCAAATCACTCCTACAATCCAAATCCACCCACTTTACATACAAACAAACTTTTTATCATACACATAAGGGGACCAAACAAACACATGAATCACAAAATGACATAGACTTTTGTCATCTTAAATCACATACCTACATACTTTCTATGTCAACAAGTTTACGCACACGCATATCACAAACTACATATTACACACTAAATATAATTCATCAATGCACAATTATATGCATGTGTGTATATTGTAATGTTGGGTACATAGGGGGTTTAGCATAGTCAAGCACGAGAGGAGAGGGTGTTAGAGTATGACTCCAATTCCAAGTCTAATTGAATATTGGAGAGAATAAGAAGTCAATAAGAGTAAAAGTACTTTAGATTATAGGATTACTAATCCAAATAGGATTAGCATGTGTATTCTATAAATAGAACTTTTTACCATGAGTTCAGTTATCACACACCACAAGGTGGGTGTACTATGTATGGTCACAGAGAAATTATTTCTTTTGAGTAATAGAGAATTATTTTGTGGATGTAGGCTTGAGTTGAACTACGTTAAAATCTTGTATGTTTCTTTGTTATGTTACTTCTGTTGTACTATGTATCTATGTGCACGATCCTTCCAACAATGTGGTATTAGAGCCTGAGACTACACATAGATATGGCAATTGAAGGTGTCATTAGAAAATTGTTGCCGTAACGCATTTAGCAGTGATTGCTATCTAGAGTAATTAAACAACACAGCTAAAGAGTATGGTAGGGTGCATAATGACTAATGCACCAGATCTGAGTTATCTGATATGTCTATGTGATTTATCAAAAGATCATGACCAAAGGAGAGGCCAAAACTACGGCAATGGTCGGAGTAGGTTCAAGATTACCTATGCCAGGAATAATGTGGTAGGTTCAAGAACACCTACAGTAGAAAAAGTGTAGTTGATGTCGTATAAAGGTGTTATTGGCGAACAAGATTGTCATTGGCACCTTGCAATAGACGAAGCAACAACACATCAAAGAAGATGAATATATCATCAGAGAAACCACAGCTTAACATTGAAAAAAGATTTATCAAGATAGGTTGACAACGAAGCAGTGAGAAGACAACTAGAAGGATATGGTCTGATTGTGCGCTCTGGACTATCATATGTTCTTGGAGTTGTGATCTAATGGTCATGATCAAGTGTGATGTGTAACTAGTGGATTTGATGAGCTTGAGTATTAGAGAGTTTAAGTTTAAGAATGGTCTACTATTTTTTTTATGCTTAAGGGAGGATTTTTAGATGTCACAAATCCAAATTTGCAGACAATATTGCCAAATTCCATCTACTTATTGAAGTATTGAATTTTGAAGATGTTGATCAAAGATTCAATGCTTGGAATTTCTCGTCAAGAGAGGAATTTGTTAGAGTATGACTCGAATTCCAAGTCCAATTGAATATTAAAGAGAATAGGAAATCAATAAGAGTAAAAGTACTTCAGATTATAAGATTCCTAATCCAAATAGGATTAGCATATGTATTCTATAAATAGGACTTTCTACCATGAGTTTAGTTGTCACACACCACAAGGTGGGTGTACCATGTATGGTCATAGAGAAATTATTTCTTTTGAGTAATAGAGAATTATTTCGTGGATGTAGGCTTTACTTGAACCACGTTAAAATCTTGTGTGTTTCTGTGTTATGTTACTTTTGTTGTACTATATATTTTTGTGCACGATCCTTCCAACAATGAGTTAGTAAATAAACTTGATTTAGGATTTGGATAAGTTTAGGAGTCCTAATTATAGTAGGATTAGTTTATTAGTTATTTTCCTAGTTGAGTAGGATTGATCTATTAACTATTTAATATGTAAAGGATTGGTTTAACTAAATCTTATTTAGTTTTGGATTTCTAGAATAGCCTGTATATAGGAGTGAGAGTTTCAGTTGTAGATGCCCAAGTTAGAAGAGATAATAAAGTTTAATATATTCTCTCTATATTCAAAATAGCTTCTTTCACTTTCTAACAAAGTGGTACCTAGAGCTAGGTAAATATGATAGCTAATGGGATGCTTTTGTTTAAATTCCCTTGCCTGACAAAGGATAATTATGATAATTGGGCAATTCGTTTAAAGGCCCTTCTTGGCTCTCAAAATGCTTGGGAGATTGTAGAAAAAGGTTACATGGAACCAGATGAAGATGCAGCCTTGAGTCAAGCTCAAAAGGAAGCATTGACAAGATCGCATAAGAAATGTCAACAAGCTCTTTCTATCATCCATCTATGTTTGGATGAAGTGATGTTCGAAAAGATTTCATGTGTCACTACCACGAAGGAAGCATGGGAGATTCTCCAAAAATCCCAAAAGGGAGTTGACCAGGTGAAAAAGGTTCGTCTTCAAACTTTAAGAGGTGAGTTCGAATATCTCCATATAAATGATACTGAATCTATATCAGATTATATTTCAAGAGTTTTGATAGTTTCTAATCAATTAAAAACATATGGAGAAAATTTGAAAGATGTCTGTGTGGTAGAAAAAATCTTTCGTTCTTTGCATCCAAAATATGAATATATTGTTATAGCAATTGAAGAATCAAAGGATTTAGATACCATGTCCATTGATAAACTCAGGGGTTCGTTACAAGCTCATGAAGAAAGACATAAAAGGAAGGATAAGGAAGTCCTAGAAAAGGTTCTTCAAAGCAACCTTACTTTGAAAAAAGAAGAAAACTCTAATAATAATGGAGGCTAAAGAGGACGTGGACGTGGTCGTGGACAAAGAGGGCGAGGACGTAGTGGTAAAGGAGGATTTAATCAATCCAATTAAGAAGAGAACAACACACGAGGACTTGGGCATGGAAAAGGCAATAATTCAGGAAAGTATGATGAATCGTCCATTCAATGTTACAATTGTCAGATATTTGGGCATTATTCTTATGAATGCAGAAAAAATGCAAAAGATAGAGTGGAAAGATACACAGCAAGATGGGTTGCAAAAGGCTGTAGTCAAGGAGATGGCATTGACTATGGTGAGAGGTCAAAAAGACAATGGCAAAAGTCTTGAAGAGTGTGTTGCAAAGAAGTGATTGAAGATAGTATATGTGAGAGATTGCCAACATTCTCAAAAAGCCTCTCAAGAGTGACGTGTTCAATCCAGTTGAGAGCTTTGCTTAAAGTAACTATAATCAAATCAAGTTTAAGGGGGATGTTAGTAAATAAATTTGATTTAGGATTTGGATAAGTTTAAGAGTCCTAATTATAGTATGGTTAGTTTATTAGTTATTTTCCTAGTCAAGTTAGGATTAATCTATTAGCTATTTAATGTGTAAAGGATTGGTTTAACCAAATCCTATTTAGTTTTAGATTTCTGGAGTAGCCTATGTATAGGGATGAGAGCTTTCAATTATAAATGCCCAAGTTAGAAGAAATAATAAATTTTAATATATTCTTTCTATATTCAAAATAGCCTTTTTCACTTTCTAATAAGGGGAGAGGAGAGGGGTTCAATAGTGTAGAGGGTGTGCGGTGAAAGGCAAAAAGCCAATGGTATGGGAGGGAGAGGTGTAATGGGGTGGATCATCACATAATATTATGAGGGAGATTTAATAATGAATTAATAATAAAATTATGACAAAATAATTTTAACAATTTACAATTGTTAGATATCTCTCATACAAAGCATTTATTTTGTCAAAAAATATATAAAATTCTTAAAACAGTGAAAAATTTTAATTTTCTATCTTTAAGATTGCAAAAATAAAAGAATATTTATATACATGTCACGTTCTCGTGAATCTAATAAGTTTTTCAATTTTTGTTCCCATGTGAGACAGGTGAGAATTTTCAATTTGAGAGAATGTTCTAAAGAAAAAAAGGACAAAAGCAATTGCCGTAAGTAAAATAGAAATGATTATTGTTTCTTTTTAAATTTTCTTGTTCTACTTTTCTCTTGACACATTCACACTGTCACAACATACACTTATGGTCAACACACACACATACGATCAAACAGACCCACGGTTAATGCGCATAGAACTAAAGTTGAAATATTCACAAACACAAATCAACATGCATGCATCCATGGCCAAATCTATACTATAGTCTAAAACAAACCTTGTTGAATGCCATGTTGCCACGTGTCGCTATTACTTTGTTGGCACGTGTTTACTGCTTAATAATATTAAAAAAATACGTAGCTATCCTTTTTCTAAATTTTTTTTTCCATAGATGGCCTTCATTTTCTAGAATTTTCCTTTTTCATTATATTTGAATTTTCAATTTAATTCTTCCGTAATTGTAGAATCTTAACTATTTCGATTTTCAAAATCATAAATATATATGGACATTATAAGTCTGTTGCCTACAACTAAATCATTTAATTGTTGTACAATTCAATTTCTTCCCTTTTCGTACACTAAAAATCTTTTCTTTTTCTTCTCCATATATTATTTACACTTAATCATTAGCCTAAAATCATGGTTAAATCATTATTTTAGTATCATATTTCAGCTCATACATTCCAATCTCATGCATGGTAATACAGATTTGCTTTTTTGTTTTAGATACTCGCAATTTGATCGATTCCTTTTGTATCACCACAATTTTTTCATAATTCAACAGGGTCTGTTTTACACTATACTACGGAAGTATAGATTAAATATATTTTTAGAAAATTGAGGCAAGCCTTTCTTCCATTTTTAGAAGAATATGTAAAAATGAAAGATTTTCCAAAATCCTTTTCTAATCTATAATTTAATTTTAGACCCTAAACGTAATTCTGCCAATTGACAAATATATATGAACTTGACTATTTAAAATGTTATCATATATATTGTAGTCTAATCATTTTATGGTATTTAAAGCATAGTAACATCATTAATTTCTATTTGCTTTGGTAAAATATAACAAGTTATTTTAGGTCATATAGAAAAGTTGATTTTAATACTGTTTAGCTATTTGTAGCAATAAGCTTTTTCCACTATATGATTGCAAATCTTTTTATTAGGTAGATCTAATTTTTTTTTCCCAATACAATATTATATTATTAACCTAATGTGTATTCTTATTATTTAATCTATTAAAATTAGTTCATATAATTTGTTTGAAACATTTATATGGATAAAAAATTAAATATTGTTACCTACATATGGCACATCTTATGCAATCGCACAGGTGACCTACTAGTACACACATAGAACACAGTTAACACCCATGCACATAGCGTCAACACACATATATACACGGTCAATATGCACATACACGAAAAATGCTTGCGCGCACACAAAATTAAACACACAGTTAGACACACAAAAAGAACTTGATATTTTTGTCTTTTTGAGTCATTGGTACTTTTCAAAAATTATTTAGAGATTCTTAAGAATATTTATTTTAAAGCAAATTTAATAATAATAATACTCCTGGTATAGTTTATCATACCAAATTTTAAGCACTTTCTGATAATGTGATTCTCATATATGAAAGTTATTCCATAAACCAAGCACTCCGTGAAGTAATAGTGTTATGATTGAATCCCTTATTTAAATAATAGTAGAAAACAAGAATAAATAACTTTTTAAAGGAAAAAGAGAAATAGATCTAAAACCTTATTCATAGAGAATATATTATGTTTCTTGCTATGTGGGTCATTTATTTTAACTTAATGGTAAGATATGGCTCGTTTAGGTTCTTGTGTAGATGATTGCAATGCCTTTACTTTGTAATCCCTTCGATGTTTTTCCTCAAGGAATAAAATATAAAACAAGAACAAGGGTGATTTTAGGATCTGCATTTGGTGTAATACGGAATCAAGTACCTGAATTTCAAAATTTTTAATGGAAGAATATGAACTTATGGATAATTGGTTTTCTACACAGAGTTAATTAACGATTTTAGTTTTGATACATGTATTATTCAACGTTAAAGTCAATTTTCAATAGTATTACTTGTTCTTCTTTTCTTTTCCTCTTTCAAGAGAATCAAATTTATAAGAGGTCTGTTCCTATTTAAACTTGTTAGTTAATCTCTAGGTCATTTATTTTGTTTGGCTAAATAATGTAACTTATAGTGTCTATATTCCCAAGTCTAGCTCAAATGCCTTAAAAAGGTTGCAAATATACCTCAGATTGTTATAAAATAACTAAGAAAGAAGTATGTAGAAAGAAAGTATAGATAAACTTTGAATTCTATTGAATTTCTCTTTGAAAGATTTCTACTACACTACATTAATGAAATGCACTACCAATCTTGGCCTTTTATAACTGAGGCCAGGAGACAAAACATTAAATGAAAAATCTTTTGTCAGAACCAAATCTCGTCTGCTGCTGATTTATGTAGGGTCTTACTTCTTTTGCTTTCTTTTTCAAAGATCATTAATGCAAGCCAAGCCATTCTTTTTGACTTGGTGAATGTCCATCATTTCACAACACTCCCCCTTCGACATTCATTACAAGAATATGCCTTGTTAAAACCCTACTAGGAAAAAACCAGTGGGACAAAAATCCTAGTGAAGGAAAAAGAGTACAATATTCTTGTTATACACTTCATGCTTCTTTATTAAAAATCTTGCTAGGAAAACCTAGTGGAACAAAACCTAGGCTAAGGAAAAAAGAGTACATCGCATATAGACTCTCTCTCATAAAGACAAACAGGACTGGTCTCTGAGTTGTCGCATGCCAATCTTGCGTACCAATTTCTCCAATGTCGTTGCAGGTAATGCTTTTGTAAACAAGTCTGCTAAATTGTCAATTGAGCGAATTTGGCAAACATTGATCTCACCTTTCTTTTGGAGTTCATGTGTAAAGAAGAACTTTGGTAAGATATGCTTAGTTCTATCACCTTTGATGTAGCCTCCTTTAACTTGAGCAATGCATGCAGTATTATCTTCATATAGTATAGTAGGTCCTCTTTTGTTAGCTGAAATGTTACATTCTCTTTCAATATGTTGAGTTAAAGACCTTAACCATACACATTTTTGGCTCGTCTCATGTAGTGCAAGTATTTCAGCATGATTTGAGGAAGCGGCAGCAATAGTTTACTTTGTTGAGTGTCAGGAAATAGCTGTACCACCATATGTAAAAAGGTATCCAG
Organism: Cordia subcordata; assembly: GCA_028554755.1. Taxonomy (NCBI): domain Eukaryota; kingdom Viridiplantae; phylum Streptophyta; class Magnoliopsida; order Boraginales; family Cordiaceae; genus Cordia; species Cordia subcordata. Next base: position 12,535,763 of record JAPTOF010000019.1, read on the forward strand.
TTTGGGATTGGCCTTTATGCGGGTCAGATCAATACGAGCATCTGCATATCCTATTAATGCAGTATGTGTATGCTTTGAATACAATAAGCCTATATCAATTGTTCCACAAAGATAACGAAATACATGTTTAATACCGGCCCAATGTCTTCGTGTTGGTGCATCACTAAATCTTGTTAATAAATTTACAGAAAATGCAATATTTGGACATGTATTGGTAGCAAGATACATCAATGCACCAATTGCACTAAGATACAATACTTCAGGGCTAAGTATTTCTTCATTATCTTCTCGAGGACGAAAAAAGTCCTTTTTGATATCAAGAAATCGAACAACCATTGGGGTATTCAATGGGTGAGCTTTGTCCATATTAAATCTCTTCAAAATTTTTTCAGTATAAGTCTTTTGGTGGACTAAAGTTCCATTTGGCAAATGCTCAATTTGTAACTTAAGACAAAATTTAGTTTTGCCTGGATCTTTCATCTTAAATTCTTTACACAAATATGCAACTGCTGCTTTAAGCTTTCCAATAGTCCCTATGATGTTTAAATCATCAACGTACACAACAATAATAACAAACCCTTTTCTTGATCTCTTGATAAAACACATAGGCTTATGGGACTATTAACATATCCTTCCTTTAGGAGATATGTACTTAGACGATTGTACCATATTCGTCCAGATTGTTTCAATCCATATAAGGATCTTTGCAATTTAATGGAGTACATCTTCCGAGGTTTTGATCTATACGCTTCAGGCATATTTAGTCCTTCAGGGACTTTCATTTAAATATTACTATCAAGTGACCCATACAAATATGCTGTTACTACATCCATGAGGTGCATATGAAGTTCCTCACAAATTGCTACGCTGATTAAATATCTGAATATGATTGCGTTCACCATAGGAGAATATGTCTCCTGATAATCAATTCCAGGCCTTTGTGAAAAACCTTGTGCTACAAGTTATGATTTATATCTTACAATTTCATTGTTTTCATTTCCTTTTCGCATGAATACCTACTTATAGCTGGTGTCTACTTTCGAGTGCAAGCCCTAAAAGACCCGCAAGCGTACGGATCGTGCAATATAGTGTGTACAAGTGCGGGTGTCGAACCACAGGGAGGCGTGAATAATGTGTGTGAATTCTATGCTTGGTGCTCTAGAAAGTGCCAAAAAGAAAGATCTAAACTAGACATATTTTTAGGGTTTTGGATTATCGGGAGCTCTAGGTAAAGGAAATAAAACTAAACTATGAATATGAAAAATGGGAACACAAGTTGATCAAGAGGGAACTAACACTTGAGAAGGGATTAGGGTGACTTCGACTTATGAATGGGTAATTCTATACTCAAATGCTATGGGATTAAGGGATGATGGCTAACTATCATGAGTGCTCTTAACTAGGTTGCTAGTTAGTGTCCTAATTTCCCCCTAGGACTCGGTGCGGGTTCGTCCCTAGGCGGCGCCTCTTAGAGCTACGGCGTGGTCCTTATGACCTAGGGCCTCAAGAGTGACTAACTAACTTTCTAGGTGGCTTAGAATGAACCTACCTTAGTACCTAAACCTTTGGCTGGATTTAAATCCAAGACCTAGAGTTGCTAAGGTCGACTAAACCTATCCGGAAACCTATTGGCTGGATTTAAAGCCAAAGGAGACTCAGCCTAGACTAGCCGTAAATTATACTTCGTCATTCTAAGGTCACTACAGCAGGATTTGACTTGCTAATGCGTTCATACATGTTCAAGGCCAAGGTGCGCGTGAATAATGGAACCTATTCAACTACCAAACATCGTCATGTTCAGTTCACACCATTAGAAATAATTAACAACCAATACGTATGCGTTATTGAAGTTATGCTCGTTACTAGGCATGCAAATATACATATAGACATGAATAAAAGCATTACCCACTTCATAGCATCCACATATAAACACATAGACACGATTATAACATGGATTAGATGTGTTCGAACAAACAAACTTCAATTTATACACATGTTACTCATCTAGGCATTTTATCAAACACTTAGACATGAATGAGAAAATACCCATTTAAACAAGACAATTCGAAACATGTATATATATACAGCCATCATATCCCATATCATAAGAGTATATAGTTATCCCATTACATAAGTTAAATCACCCTACACAAATCTACTCAATCATAATAGGAAATAGAATGAAAGAGGGATAATGAAGCTTCCCTTTCATCCTAGCTAATCTGGTACAAAGCTTTTGAGCAAACTTGATTCCAAAATGTTTGAACCCTCCAAATCAAGCTTGGTTCTTAGTGAGAAATGTGTGAAAAGTGTGTGTGAAGTGGGTGGGATCTAGGGATAAGTGTGTGAGAATTTTAGGTGTGAAGTATGTGTTAATCTATCAAAAAGTCCTCTCCCTTTTCTGCAGAATCGGGCCCTTTTTATATGTTCTTAGCATTTTGCCGGTTGATCATCTGGAGTGGTTGTCCGGCTTTTTAATGTTGCTCTCTGAAGTGGCCGGTGGACCTAGCCGGTCGACCGGCTCTGGAAGGATGGTTGTCCGGCTATTTTTAGCACCTCTCTAGAGTGGCCGGTCGACCTAGCCGGTCGACCGGCTCTTTTTCCTTGGTCGTCCGGCTGACTTTCTTCCTCCATTCTTTGTCTTTTTGGCCTCTGGTCTTCTCTCTTAGACCCGTGCATTTCCCATCTTCATCACCTTTCATCGTCCAATCTTGATCTTAACCCAAAGTTCACCTAAATCATTGAAAATAAGCAATTAGTGTAGTAATTTGTCTCTTAAACTCAATATGCACATTTGTTTACGCTTAAGCCTATTTTTATCAAAAGCACTACACTAATGCATCATTATGAGCACTCAACACCTCTAAAATATAGGTAAATGACAATGCAAACACACATAAAATCACAACACATCAATACCCCCAAACCTTCTCCTTGCTTGTCCTCAAGCAACCCCAATCTTAAATTTTATCTCTAAAGCTAATACAATGGATTGCCTAAAGGACTGACTCACTATCAAAATTAGTTTAAAAAGCATAAAGGGGGGCATTCCTATTATGAAGAGATCCCTAAATCTCTTTGGATCCTCCCTCTACTCATAAGGGGTCTCGTCCCTCGTAGGAATTTCCCGATTAGCCAATCCACCACATGCCTAGGATTTTAACTCACGCACTCGGGATGTTGATATTTCGTGCTCTCTCAACTAACATGGCCTCCCCAACATGCACCAAGCCTCAAAGACAAGAAAAGAGAATATACAAACACAATGGCTTATAAAAAGCCTTATTCACGTATTTACAAAGATGATAACTTATGCTAAGTTGACATTGTGTCACTTATGCACTTATTCACTAACTTTATGGTGCCTTTGGCTTTTCCTCTTTTTCACTTCATTTTTTTTTATACATAGAATTTTGCACCTTTTTGCCTTTTTCTTTTTCTTTTTTTTGAACTTTTAATGCTTTGTATTGTATTCACAAAAAGAAAGAAAAAGAAAGGCTTAGGCACATCAACAAGAACCAATCAAGGAAGGGGCACTTACATCAACAACCCTTTTTCAACACTCTTTCCTACCAAGCTATGGGGTGGCTACAAGGGTTATTCTTTCAAGGTTCTCATTCCCCACAACTTTGAAGGGCATCCCCTCCAAGACTTAGTTTTCAAACCACTCTATTTATTCCCCCACAATGCCTCTCATCTTCATAAATCAATAGAGTCAATCACAAAAGCCAACACAATGATCAACAAAGAAATAAATGACTCTGTATGCATCAAAATTGAAAAATTTTCACCATTTTTAAACGTAGAATGCAATCTACCCTAAGCAAGATATATAACAAGAAAACCAAACTCCCACACCCCCAAACCTAAACTTTGCTTGTCCTCAAGCAAAAAGATCAAAGCACAAAAACAAGCAAATCGTCATTACAAAACAATTAAGGGTGGTGGGGATAGGGTGTAAACATGGGGAATAAGTGGAGAAAGGATAGATACAACCTTGCATTTTCTTCAAAGATTTTCATGCCAATGATAAATCACCATACTACTAATCCTGTGACTCACAATTTATAAACACTCACAAAGAAAACAAGATTAGTAGCATTGCCTATGCATACTTGCATTGGCATGTGCAATAATGAGCAGTGGTGTATCTTATGGGACAAAGGATTAGGATTCAACACTTTGGTTTGGGTGCAAGAAAGATAAAAGAAAGAAAATAAAAAAGAAGAAAGTGAAACAAATGCAAAACTGCAAAATTGAACCTAGGTTGCCTCCTAGTAGCGCTAACCACCAAGCCGTCAGCCAGGCAAACACCAACTCATCTTCAACTTCCATAGATGGGATCCTGAAGCATTAAAACCTCCACACGAGCCATGCTCGGATCATATGCGTGCTTCAGGCGTTGTCCATTCACCGTCAACTCTCGGCCATCTTTCAAGTCTTTAATCTTGACTGCTCCGGAAGGATAGGCAATCATCACCTCATATGGACCATCCCATCTTGTCTTAAGCTTACCTGGAAAGAGTTTCAATCGTGAGTTAAACAACCAAACTTTATCAAAAGGAGAGAATGATTTCTTAATAATGTGTTTATCATGAATTCTCTTCATCCTATCCTTATAAAGTTTAGCGTTCTCATACGCGTCGAATCTAAGCTCTTCCAATTCCGCTAGGTCTAGGTTCCTTTTCTCACCGCTCTTGCCAAGTCAAAATTTAGGGCTTTGATTGCCCAATAAGCTCTATGCTCTAGTTCTACCAGCAAGTGACAAGCTTTACCAAAAACCAATCTATATGGAGACAAACCAATGGGAGTCTTAAAGGCAGTACGGTAGGCCCACAAAGCATTATTTAGCCTAATAGACCAATCTCTTCTATCGGGCCTAATCGTTTTCTCTAAAATGTGCTTGATCTCTCTATTGGACACCTCTACTTGTCCACTAGTTTACGGGTGATAAGAAGTGGCTACCTTATGGGTGACCGAATATCTTCTCAACACGGCCTCTAAAGTCCTATGGCGAAAATGCAAACCCCCATCACTAATTAAGACCCTAGGGACTCCAAATCTAGAGAAAATGTTTTCTTTAATAAACTTAACCACTACCCTATGGTCATTAGTGCGTGTAGGAATAGCCTCAACCCATTTGGATACATAATCAACGGCCACTAAAATGTATTGGTACCCAAAGGAAGGTGGAAATGGACCCATGAAGTCTATACCCCAAACATCAAACAACTCACAAGGAAGAATAGGGGATAAAGGCATCATGTTTCTCCTAGAGATGGACCCGGATTGTTGACATCTAAAACACTTCTTGCAATATTCTTGGGCATCCTTAAAGAGAGAAGGCCAAAATAGTCCACTTTGCAAGACCTTCGCGGCGGTCTTCTTCCCACTAAAATGACCCCCACACCCCTCATCATGACACATGCTCAAAACGCTTTCAAACTCATCCTCAGGCACACACCAGCGAATCATTTGGTCCGCACACGCTTTGAAAAGATAGGGATCCTCCCAAAAGAAATGCCTAACTTGTGCTAGGAACCTATCTTTTTCTCTTTTCTCCCAATGGGAAGGAAAACGCCCTGTGGCAAGATAATTGACAATATGAGCAAACCAAGGTGCGTGATGAGAGATGGCAAACAATTGTTCATTGGGGAATGAATCATGAAAAGGAGATGGATCACTAGAAGACTCGCTAACAAGACGGGAAAGATGATCCGCAACTAAATTTTCTCTACCCTTCTTATCTTGGATTTCTATGTCAAACTCTTGAAGGAGGAGCAACCACCTAATCAAGCGAGGCTTAGATTCTTTCTTAGACAACAAATACTTCAATGCCCCATGATTGGTGTAGACAATCACTTTGGATCCTAGGATGTATGACCTAAACTTGTCAAGGGACAAAACTATTGCTAGTAGCTCTTTTTCCGTGGTGGTATAATTCTTTTGTGCTTCATCAAGAGTCTTACTAGCATAGTATACAACATGGGGTAACTTATCCTTCCTTTGACCTAAAACAGCTCCTATTGCATAATCGGATGCATCACACATTACCTCAAATGGGAGACTGTAGTCAGGTGGCTGGATAATTGGGGATGTAGACAATAAGGATTTAAGCCTATTGAAAGCTCCAACACATTCATCATCAAAGTCAAAAGGGACATCTTGTGCTAGGAGCCTAGACAAGGGGTGTGCAATGTGACTAAAATCCTTAATGAATCTACGGTAAAATCCTGCATGCCCTAGAAAAGATCTAATATCCTTGACACACTTAGGGACAGGCAACTTTCAATTAATTCTACCTTAGCTGGGTCAACTTGAATTCCACTAGATGATACAACATGACCTAACACTATCCCTCGTTGCACCATGAAATGGGATTTCTCCTAACTCAACACTAGATTTTTCTCCACACATCGGTCTAAGACTGAAGAGAGATGACTCAAGCACTCATCAAAGCTATCTCCAAAGACTGAGAAATCATCCATGAAAATCTCTAAATGTCTCTCAATCATGTCACTAAAAATGGCCATCATACATCTCTGAAAAGTCGCTGGGGCATTACAAAGACCGAAGGGCATTCTCCTATAAGCAAAAGTGCCATAGGGACAAGTAAAGGTGGTCTTTTCCTGGTCCTCGGGAAACACAGGGATCTAGTTATATCCCGAATAGCCATCTAGAAAACAATAGTAGCTATGCCCAGCTACTCTATCTAAGATCTGGTCTAGAAAAGGCGATGGGAAATGATCCTTCCTAGTTTTGGAGTTGAGCTTCCTATAGTCAATACAAACTCTCCATCCCGTAGGAGTACGTGTAGGGATAAGCTCTCCTCTCTCATTCTCAACAACTGTGATCCCGGACTTCTTAGGGACAACTTGGACCGAGCTAACCCACTCACTATCGGAGATCGGATAAATAATGCCTGCATCTAAAAGCTTAATGATCTCTTTCTTAACTACTTCGCTCATGTGTGGGTTTAGCCTCCTTTGCATTTCCCTAGAAGGAATGGCTCCATCCTCAAGGTGAACACGATGCATGCAAACCGAAGGGTCTATACCTATCAAATCATCAATTTTCCACCCTATAGCCTTCTTATGTTTCCTAAGGACTTCTAAGAGACGCTCCTCATGCTCACTAGAAAGATCGGAAGCTATGATGACCGGAAGGGTCTCACTAGAGCCTAGGAATGCATATTTCAAATGATCGGGAAAGGGTTTGAGCTCTAAAGAAGGGCTAGGCTCAACCAAGGGGGACTTAACCTCAACATCATCAATGGGGACATCACTAGAAATGAGACTAGAAGGATTAACCTCAAGTGACTTATTAGTCAAATCGCTCTCAATCAAGGAAGTAGAAGCTACACATTTTCTCTCTAAGGTCTCTAAATCAAAACTAGACATCAATTCCTCAAATTTCCTTAATTCTTCTCCATCGGTCATAGTCTTCTCTATAAGATCCTCAACGCAAGAATCAATCACATCCACCCTAAAGCACTTTTCTCCATCCTCTTCTCCTATACTAGCCCTATTCACCGCCTCTGCGACCTTCATAGTGGATCTCAAATTCCCAAATTTCATCTCCAATACCCCCGACCTACAATGGATAATGGCATCTGCGGTGGCAAGGATGGGCGACCTAGAAGAATGGGTGTAAAATGTCTAGAGTCATGTCCCGAATCCATATCTAACATTATGAAGTCAACAGGGTACACAAACTCACATACCTGGACCATAACGTCCTCTATCACACCCCTAGGTCTACGCTGCACCTATCGGCTAGTCAAGAGTAACATGTGTAGGAGACAACTCACCTAGACCTAGCTGCGGATAGACAGAGTAGGGAATAAGATTCACACTAGATCCTAAATCTAATAAGGCATGATCAATCTGGGTCTCACGGATCCTACAAGGAATGGTGAAGGCTCCGGGGTCACTCATCTTGGGCGGAAGGCCCAAAGTACAAATACTACTCACATTCTCCGTAAGCCTCACCTTCTTAGGAATGTTCGATGACCTACGTTTCCTTGTACAAAGATCCTTAAAGAACTTAGAATAAGAGGGGATGGAAATGATTGCATCTATCAAAGGAAGATTGACCTTAAGGTTCTTAAGATGCACTAAAACCTTGAAGAACCTAGAATCCTCACTAGGTGTAGGTCTCTCTAAAGCGGATGGAAAGGGAACTCTAGGCTCTGTACCTCTAGATACATGGGAGTCATCAATAGGCTCTTTTCCCTCCCGATGTGGGCGGGAAGTACTACTCTCTCCATGATCTCTAATGGGCTCATCTCCCTCAACATGACCTTCTCTAGAATTTCCCTCAATAAGGCTACCATGTGGTGCTCTAGACTCGGAAGGACCACTAGGTGCAGGTACTGCAAAGTCAACTCCTACCCTATTATCTACTACCCGACCGCTCCTAAGAGTGGTGACGGCTTTAGCCTGGGCCTGAGGGGGATAAGTGGTATCAGTGGAGGAACAGGACTGGACTCTAGGGTTCACCTCCAGCTGAGAAGGCAATTTCTCGGGGTCTCTAGCACTCAATTGACTAGCAATCTGTCCTAACTGTGCCTTAAACCTCCCCATTTGCTACCTATTTTCTGCCAATTCCTGTTGTTGGTTCTGAATAAACTGCATTATCTTCATCATGTCATTACTAGGAGGTTGGCTACTAGAGGAGCAGGTAAAGCCTGAGGTTGAGGAGGACTAGTGAGACGGGGTTGATTAAGATGATAGAATCCTGGGGGATATTGAGGACGGGGTCGCTGCTGAGGTGGAACTTGAGGATGTGAACTAGACTTATGCTGTCCTTGTCTCCAAGAAAATTTCGGGTTGTCCCTCCAACCCGGATTGTGTGTGTTCGAGTATGGATTATACTCACGAGAATAACCTTGTGTGGCACACACTTGCTCCTTCATGAATTCAGGAAATTGGGATGCTAAAGGGCAAGCTATGGTCTCATGAGATGACTCAGAGCACAATGCACAAACTTCAACAACTAAAGGGGCGGAGGAAGAACCTAAAGAACTAGTCCTATGACCTTGGGATGAAATGGACAAAGAAATGAATTGATCTAGTTTATTTGTCAAAGCCTCAACCTTAGCGGGTAAGTCTAAAGAAACTCTAACCTCACTAACACTTCTCTTATTGCCTCCCCGACTAGACCTTTCCATTGCAAAATTTTGAAAAGAATTTTCAGCCATCATTTCTATTTTCTCCCATGCCTCGGTCGGTCTCAAAAGATAGAAGCCACCACCGGAGGCGGCATTGACCATCATCCTATTTTGTTCATTTAAGCCTCGAAAGAAGTATTGCATTAGGTCATGATTGCCGTACCCATGGTGTGGACATTGTCTAAAAAGATCCTTGAACCTCTCCTAAGCCTCATGAAAAGATTCTAGGTCATGTTGGGAGAAAGTCATAATGGCGGTCCTAAGGTAGGTCGTCTTGGCCATGGGATAAAATTTTTGGAAGAACTTAGATTGAAGCTCAGCCCATGTAGTAATGCAACCATTGGGTAAGGAATGCAACCAAGTCCTAGCCTTGTCCTTAAGAGAGAAAGGAAACAACCTTAGACATATGACCTTTTGAGAAACATTGGGGACATGGAGAGTGGAACTCATCTCAACAAAATTAGTGATATGATCTAGAGGACTCTTATTGCTTCTCCCGTAGAAGGAGGGAAGCATAGCCAACATATTAGGCTTAATCTCGAAGTTCGTCTCCCCCAAACCCGGAATTTGAATAGCCAAATTGGGCTCAAAGGCTTCGGGGAGAAAGAATTGCCTAAGAGTGGGTTCTTCATCTATGGGTGGATCCAGTCTACGGGGCTCTCGTCTAAAATGAGCTTGGGCTTGATGCCCAATGTGATCATGAGGTGGAATGGGATTCATTGGGGGATTGGGAGGATTAGGAGGATGGTTGGGATCGGTCATCTCCTCAAGAAGATCTCCTAAATTCCTAAAATGTCTAGCAATTCTATCAGGTTCGGGATTAAGAGGAACTAGGGGATTTCTAAGGGATCTCCTACCAAGCATGCACAAACTATCCTAACTCTGGCCACTTCAACCCCCAAAAACTTCAGTATTCCTAAAACTACAGCAAATAAACCACAATCCTAAAGAGAATCTACTAAAAAATAAAAAACAAAAGCTAAAATAGATAAGCAAGGATCAAAGCAAGAAAATATGAACAATAAACAAGATAAGCAAAAACTAAACAAACTATAAAGAAAAAGCAAGAAAGTAAGAAAAGCAACTACCAAAACACACAAGCGAAGAATACAAATCACCGTGCCTCCCCGGCAATGGTGCCAAGAACTTGGTGTCTACTTTCGAGTGCAAGCTCTAAAAGACCCGCAAGCGTACGGATCGTGCAATATAGTGTGTACAAGTGCGGGTGTCGAACCACAGGGAGGCGTGAATAATGTGTGTTAATTCTATGCTTGGTGCTCTAGAAAGTGCCAAAAAGAAAGATCTAAACTAGACATATTTTTAGGGTTTTGGATTATCGGGAGCTCCAGGTAAAGGAAATAAAACTAAACTATGAATATGAAAAATGGGAACACAAGTTGATCAAGAGGGAACTAACACTTGAGAAGGGATTAAGGTGACTTCGACTTATGAATGGGTAATTCTATACTCAAATGCTATGGGATTAAGGGATGATGGCTAACTATCATGAGTGCTCTTAACTAGGTTACTAGTTAGTGTCCTAATTTCCCCCTAGGACTCGGTGCGGGTCCGTCTCTAGGCGGCGCCTCCTAGAGCTACGGCATGGTCCTTATGACCTAGGGCCTCAAGAGTGACTAACTAACTTCCTAGGTGGCTTAGAATGAACCTACCTTAGTACCTAAACCTTTGGCTGGATTTAAAGCCAAGACCTAGAGTTGCTAAGGTCGACTAAACCTATCCGGAAACCTATTGGCTGGATTTAAAGCCAAAGGAGACTCAGCCTAGACTAGCCGTAAATTATACTTCGTCATTCTAAGGTCACTACAGCAGGATTTGACTTGCTAATGCGTTTATACATGTTCAAGGCCAAGGTGCGCGTGAATAATGGAACCTATTCAACTACCAAACATCGTCATGTTCAGTTCACACCATTAGAAATAATTAACAACCAATACGTATGCGTTATTGAAGTTATGCTCGTTACTAGGCATGCAAATATACATATAGACATGAATAAAAGCATTACCCACTTCATAGCATCCACATATAAACACATAGACACGATTATAACATGGATTAGATGTGTTCAGTAACAAACAAACTTCAATTTATACACATGTTACTCATCTAGGCATTTTATCAAACACTTAGACATGAATGAGAAAATACCCATTTAAACAAGACAATTCGAAACATGTATATATATACAGCCATCATATCCCATATCATAAGAGTATATAGTTATCCCATTACATAAGTTAAATCACCCTACACAAATCTACTCAATCATAATAGGAAATAGAATAAAAGAGGGATAATGAAGCTTCCCTTTCATCCTAGCTAATCTTGTACAAAGCTTTTGAGCAAACTTGATTCCAAAATGTTTGAACCCTCCAAATCAAGCTTGGTTCTTAGTGAGAAATGTGTGAAAAGTGTGTGTGAAGTGGGTGGGATCTAGGGTTAAGTGTGTGAGAATTTTAGGTGTGAAGTGGGTGTTAATCTATCAAAAAGTCCTCTCCCTTTTCTGTAGAATCGGGCCCTATTTATATGTTCTCAGCATATTTCCGGTCGACCCAGCTTTTTAATGTTGCTCTCTGAAGTGGCCGGTCGACCTAGCCAGTCGACCGGCTCTGGAAGGATGGTCGTCCGACTATTTTTGGCACCTCTCTGGAGTGGCCGGTCGACCTCTTTTTCCTTGGTCGGCGGGCTGACTTTGTTCCTCGATTCTTTGTCTTTTTGGCCTCTGGTCTTCTCTCTTAGACCCGTGCATTTCCCATCTTCATCACCTTTCATCGTCCAATCTTGATCTTAACCTAAAGTTCACCTAAATCATTGAAAATAAGCAATTAGTATAACAATTTGTCTCTTAAACTCAATATGCACATTTGTTTACGCTTAAGCCTATTCTTATCAAAAGCACTACACTAATGCATCATTATGAGGACTCAACATCTTTAAAATATAGGTAAATGACAATGCAAACACACACAAAATCACAACACATCAGTAGCCTATAGGCCTTACATTTGGAGGCATTTGGACGATAGGTCCAAAAAAACTTTACGCTTTGCAAGATAATTTAATTTAGCCTCTATTGCATCTTTCCATTTAGGCCAATCATTTCTAGGTCGACATTCTTGAATGGACTTTGGTTCATAATCCTCGCTTTCTATCATCAATTCAGTGGCTACTACATATGAAAATTTTTCATCAACAACAATTTTGTTTCGGCTCCATCCTTTTCCTGTAGAGATATAATTAATTGAGATTTCTTCATTTTCAATATTGTTGCTATTTTTCTCACACTCAGGTACCTGATTCTCTATGAGTGTTGCCTTTTCAGCAGTTTTTGCGACATCTACATGATCATTAAAAACCTCGAAAATGCCAACTTGTTTATTCAGCTCCCTCCTTTTTCGAGGTTTTTTATCTTTGGAACCGATTGGTTTACCACGTTTTTGACGTGCTGTAGACTCATTTGCTAGAGTATTAGATTGCTCTTTTGAAATATCAATTCTAGTAGGAGCATTTCGAGCTCGAACATGTGACTTAGCCACTCTCTTTGTATCAATGAATGCATCAGGCAATTGATGAGCAATCTTTTGTAGATGAATAATTTTCTAAACTTCTTGTTCAGGTAGATTTGTGCGAGGATCAAAATGAGCCATAGATTATGCATTCCATGTAAAACTTTGCCTTTCCAGCTTTTGTTTTTCACTTCCTAATACTGGGAATACGGTTTCGTCAAACTGGCAATCAGCAAAACGTGCTGTAAAAAGATCTTCAATTAAGGGTTCAAGATATTTAATGATTAATGGAGATTCAAAACCAACGTATATACCCAATCTTCTTTTTGGTCCCATTTTTGTGCATTGTGGTGAAGCAATTGAAACATATACTGCACAACCAAATATTTTTAAACGGGAGATATTTGGTTCTTGACCAGAAACCAATTGTAAAGGGGAATATTTATGATAAGCAGTTGGTCTTATCCGAACCAGTGCTGTAGCATGCAATATGGCATGTCACCAAGCAGAACTAGGCAACTTAGTTCTTATAAGTAGCGATCTAGTGATTAGCTATAGACGTTTAATAAAAGATTATGTTAAATCATTTTGAGTATGTGTGTGTGCTACAGGATGCTCAAATATAATCCTAATTGATATACAATAATTATTAAAAGATTGGGATATAAATTCTCCTGCATTATCAAGACGAATTTTCTTGATTGTATAATATGAAAATTATGCACGTAGGCAGATTATTTGTGCAAGGAGTCTTGCAAATGCCACATTTCGAGTAGATAATAAGGAGACATGTGACCAATGTGTAGAGATATCTATTAATACCATAAAATATCGAAATGATCCACATGCTAGAAAAATAGGCCCACATATGTCCCCTTGAATTCGTTCAAAAAATGCAGGGTTTTCAGCATCACTTTTAGTTGGGGAAGACCCTATAATCAATTTCCCTTGGGCACAAGCAACATATGACAATTCACTTGATGAGAGTATTTTTTGACTCTTTAATGAGTGCCCATGTGAATTTTCAATAATTCGTCTGCTTATTATTGTGCCTGGATGTCCAAGGCGATCATGCCAAAGAGTAAAACTCTTTAGATCAATTATCTTCTGGTTTATCATAGCATGTGATTCCACAGGATTTATATAAGTACAATATAGTCCATAAGATAATGCTGACAATTTTTCTAATGTATGTTTTTTGCCAAATATAAGCGATGTGATATAGAGATATTCTTTATTGCCTTATTTTATGGTTTCAATACCATTTTTTCGTATATCTAAAACTGAGTAGATTCCATTGTCATCTATTAGAATATAAGACATCACTTATTATCATTTTTGTTCATCCAGAAAACATAGCACAAGTTCTACCAGAGCCTTCAATTAGCTTTGCAGAACCAGCTATTGTATTGATGTTTGCATCAACTAATTTTAGTTAGGAGAAATACTCCTTATTCTTGAGAATAGTATGTGTTGTAGCACTCAGCCAAACATATTTCTCCATCATTAATATGATGCAAATCCATAGTTCTTCACAATAGTAATAAAGAAACTACACAAATATTAGCAAAGCTATGACATTCATTTTATAAAAGATAGATATCACATTCGAGTTAAAATTAAGCATTAAAGTGACAAACAATTTGACATAATGGAAACGTTCTATTTTTACATAAAGATTAATTAAGATGGACATTTCCATCATCAATTAATTGCTCAATATTTTCAATAGCATCTTTCAAAAAAAAATTTGTAAGATAAATAATAATATATTTACCTAACGTACCTTGTTGACCAGTAAATATAAACATATAAAAAGAAATTAAAATATTATAAATATGGCATATGAGACTTATAAGCATGACATAATATAAAGATATTAATTTCAAATGTAAATAACATGTTAGTGTAGTTATTATAATTAGTCATTATATAATTATATTAGTGTTTATGTCCTTAAAAGTCATCATTTTTTTTAAGTCATCATAATCACATGGCCAAAAGTCAAAGTGATCACATTCTCAAAAGTTGCGGTAATTAGGTCTTTCGAAAAATTACAGTATTTGTTATTATTTTATTTTATCATTATTATTTTATTGAAGAAGAAATATTGTAATAATATATTCCAAAAGAAATAACATAATAGAAATTTTATTTATAGAATTAATACAATGTAAAATAAATAGGGTAGTAAAAACTGTATGATATAGATATGATGCAATGCCAAAAATAAAATAAGAACCATTACCGAAATTTTGTAGAATCGTGATCCTTTTAATAATTTGTAGGGCTCCTCGTTGGCAGAGACTCGTGTTGATAACGTGTTATAAAATAACTAAGAAAGAAGTACGTAGAAAGAAAGTATAGATAAACTTTGAATTCTATTGAGTTTCTCTTTGAAAGATTACTACTACACTACATCAATGAAATGCATTGCCAATCCTAACCTTTTATAACCGAGGCCAGGAGACAAAATATTAAATGAAAAATCTTTCGTTAGAGCCAAATCTCATCTGTTGCTGATTTCCAATGATATATGTAAAATCTTGCTTCTCTTTGCTTTCTTTTTCAAAAATCATTAATGCAAGCCAAGCCGTTCTTTTTGACTTGGTAAATGTCTATCATTTCACAACACAGAAACCATTTTCCAATTTAATAGAACTGATCAAATCATTATCTTTGCCCTAAACCCTAGTTTAAGAAAAAAAAAGCAATCATCTTCCCTGACCAAATCCCTGCCCTACCTACCCACCCACCCCCTAGCTACAGGGCTTGCTATCGAAGCAAGTTGCCACTATTTGTGACCTAAATATTAGTGACCATCATAGCTACACCATGTGCTTTAGGCACACTGTTGGCGATGTATGGCGAAGGTGATGAATTTAAATTACTTTTGAAAGACAATAAACTAATTAGAAAAATTAAACATTGGGGCCATGTGTGTAACTAATAGGCAAAATACAAGTCAATTCTAATTTCTAACGAAGGTACTACATACGTGCTAGAATGGATGAAAAAATGACAAAGGAGGTATAATGCAAACTTTTTAAAAACAACAAGGGTACTTTTGGTTGATTATGAAAATATAGGGACTACCAATGACATTAGGCCTAAACACAGGGGCTGGTTTAGCAATGAACCCTTAGTCTAAGTATAATGATAATTATGGAAGTTAGGTGCTAACACATCCAATACAAAGCCATCAATGACATGCTCTCAACTTTAATCATCCCCCACCGTCTACTCAATCCTCATTTAGGATTCGAACTCTAATTATTACTTGTGGAGAATAATCTCAACTACCTAAACTAGGGTTTTTTTTCTTATACACTTTATGTTTAGACCTAATGAAACTGGTAGTCCCTAAACTCTCGAAATAGACTAGAAACATCCCTGTGTTTTTTCAAAGTCTGGAAACACACCCCAAATACTCTTTTCCAATTAATTAATTAATGGATAATGTGAAAGTTCATTTTGGCCTTACCATAGTTAAAAAATTAAAGAAAAATGATAATTTACCATCCTCATCCCCATCCTCACTGCTATCTCACCAACTCCATTCCCTCCAATGCTAGAACCTCCTACCAACCCCACCCATAACCTTGTCGCCACCTCCCCACCACCAGCCCTACCTCTACCCCCATTGCTACTCCATTACTAACCCCGTTCCTTTAGATCCATCCCCTATACCAACTCAACCCTCATCCCATTGCCATCCTCCCCAATCTTACCCTACTTCCGTTACCACCCCCATCAACAGTACTTCTTGCAAATCCACTACCCGCCACCCACCACATCCCCAACACCCACCATTTAACTTTTCACAACAATTCTACAAATAACAATGCTCGAAAATGCAAGAATTAAACTGAAGTATTTGGCGAATATCCAACAAGTGAGCCATTCAATACATTAAGCAAAAATCAACTCAAAAAGCTAAAACTTTCCCTATACAGTGTATAATACTCTTGCAAATAACAATGTCCAAAGATTCGAGAATAGAACCCAAGTACTTAGTGAGCATTTGACAAGTAAGCCATTCGTTGGAAAGATGATCGGAGCATGTCACTCTTGCCAGCGTTGAACGTATCACATTGTGGTGTTGGTTAATGAGGTGTGGGGTTAAGGGCCGTTAGAGCTGCGTATGGTGGTGGATGGGGTGGTGATTTTAATTTTTTCTTTTTGAAAGATGATGAAGCAAATAAAAAAAATTAAACATAGGAGTATATATGCAATTAATGACGAAAAGCAAAGTCTACTTTCATTTTTAGCGCTTGCAATACACTTGCCCTTAAAATAAATGAAAAACTTGATGGAAGAGGTGTTAATGCGAATCTTAAAAACATAAATGTGTTTTTAATCTATTTTAAGAATTTAAGGATTAACAATATTATTAAACTTAAACACAGATGGTATATAAAAGAAAAAAATCAAGTATATAGAAAACTATGCACTTAGTGACACTTAGCATACCTAGTTCACTATAATAAAATCTACAGAGGAATCCAAAACCGACCAGTATATACTTGACTTTCACAGGTTCAAACTTCCAAAGTTAGCTTTCAACCAGAAGACCCTTGAGAGCAACCCCACTCTACGGTATGGGAAAAGGGTGGATGACCTTGCTAAGGTCGTCTTAGTCAATTGTGAGCTGCCAATTTGGACCAGTCAGAAAAAAAATGGGAAAGTATTTTTCTTAGTGATACTTAGCATTTAGCAATAACCGCCAAGAAACTTTGTACCATTTGTACAAATTCCGTGGAGATAGTTGTGATTATTATAGCTGGAAGGTCCAATTAGGATTACCAATCCCAGTTGTGTTACGGCATCTTGTCTGTCCTTTAATTGGCAGCGCAAAGTGAATCACGCACTTTGACCCCTAGTCACTATCAGGATCGCGTACAAATCATATTATGTACGGTTTTATTTAGCTCAATTTTAGACATTTCCCTTGCGAAAAGAAAAAAGCTTTGACATTTAATATTCGTATTAATTTGTACGGTCAAAATAAAATTGTGTGCTGCCTTGTTTGTGACCTTCTAAATACTTGGTCTAACTTGAGATTTGTCAATTTAGTTTCACATCTTCCGCTTGCATTCTTAAATTTAATTTACGCTGTATTTTGTATAACCTTATTATAAGATATTGTTTTATATATAAAAAGTATGATTTCTTTTGAGTTTTAATAAGATATTTGCTAACAAGATATTTCATCTATAGTTGTAAAAAATAAGTTAAGCATAAATTATTTATATGTTATAAGATAAAAAGGGACGAGGTGAGGATTTTTATAAGATACTTGTGATAGAATGTCATTACCTCTTTCACACATTAGAGCATAAATAATTCCTTAGTTAACAAATAAGATAAGGATCTTATAATAAGCTTATTCCAAACACATCATTAGTATAAGTAAAAAGCCATAAGAAAAGGCTCGCTAGCTGAATTAGTAGGTTTAACATAAGGTTAATGTGATCAAATAACAATCAAGAATAATTTGTATTTGTGATACTAAAATCATCAAACAATGATAAAACTGCACAAAATATCTTATGATATGGTAACATCATCGAAATGTAAATAACAAAATAGAAGGAAAGAGAAAGAGTTGAAATTTGTAAAATTCTTCTCAGTCACTGAAAATATCTGACGACTTTCAATTATTGAATAAAATATTACGGAACCCTTGACCCTTAAATATTTATTTCAGATATTATTTGGCAATCTTCATGCTTATAAAATTAGCAAAAAAAATCTTCATGCTTATAAAGAGCAAAGGAAAGCTTCAAGTCTAGTGGTTAGTGGTACATTACTTGTTTGAAACGTGAAATGTTTCGAGATCAAATTTAATAGGTAAAAATATTGTATAATGATTATATCCCGGCTTTTGCCTTCATTTGTAACCCAAAAAGAAAAATGTCAAACTTTGATAGAGGAATCGAAAAGTTCAACTCCGACGCTTTGTTGCCACCATTGTGTCATCTATTTTCCAAAGTATCATATTTGTATTAAAACAGAAAAAAGAAAAAGTCATGATTTAGATAGATCTCAATAATGTTATTCAATTATATTCCCTACTCGTTTAAAGAATTACTACAGAAGGGCCAAAATCCGCCTTTACATGATAATGACCTTTCTTCAATAATAAAAACATTTTTTTTTGGTGAGGACGCCAAGCAAACATAAAAGACTAGGGTGCCATACGTGTATATATATCATTAATTTATATTTGTTCCTTAAACATTTGAGCCAGCGTATTGATGTTGAAATCTAACAAGTACATCCACCGAAGAAGCTCTGGATGATTAACAATATTATAGAATGTTTGTGAGAAGGTAATGAAAATAAATAATATAAGTTATATCTCTTAGATATTTTCCATAATAATATACAAAAAAATCGTGATTTATGAGATTATTTTGTAAATAATTAATAAAGGATTTTAAAAGATGATTATTTCTAAAAGTTTCTGAAGTTTATGGATAGGGATTTTGGACGCGGAGGAGCTTCACTATTCTATCGCTATATTAAACTAGTGATGGAAAAACGATGAAAATTTTGTCATCCGTAATTAATTTCGCTAGTAGTGTTCCTTTTTAGAAGAGAAAAAAACACGGGAGCTATTAAAAATGCGATCCGTCGGAAAACCTTTACAAAAGGGGAAAACCAAGAATAGGGCATCCCTCATTGGCTCTTCTTTCATCTGGAAGAATTGGTTTGCTGGCTACTTATTGAAAGAGCAAGTGTAGAATTTTTAATAAAAGAAGTCGTACTACGACAATCGCAAACGCACACCCTGTTGACGTTCTCTTCAACTGATTCTATAAGGCTATTTATATGTAATTGACCCAACAACTACTTTAATAAATGAATGCATGAAATTCATTCAACTCTAGAGTTTGCTGAGAATGTATAAAATTCTTAACAGCAGTTAATAATGTGAAAGAAGACTAGTCAAGTGTCAAGACTACTTCAATATCTATAGTTTTTTTGAAATTCATGTATCCCTATGGTCATTCTCGAATTTAAAATATTCTCTCGTGATATTATAGTGTCACGGAAAATCCAACTCCAATTCAATTACTCTCGAAACACAAAAGAGAATTCAAATTCGGTGAAATTCTGCAACGTGTAAATATTTAACTGTTGTGCTTGTCATGACGCCATCAAACGTTTTACATGTAAGGAAGAAAATGACATTAATTATTTGAGTACATCTTGACGACTGTTCATGCAATAATGGAGGTTTGTCAAGAAGATTCCTTCGTGCTCTACAGAGAAACCCTACAGAAGATACCAAAATATATGCCTTTTTCATGATATTGACATCGTACAATAAACAAGTCATTTGAATCACCATCTTGATGCAGACATCTCTTTCATCACTACTTCAACAATTCAACATGCATTGGGAAGAATATTTAATACTGTTTTAATTATTTTTTTCTTCATCGGGTCATAATTAATTAATTCCTTAAACATTTGAGCCGGCAAATAGAAGCATAAAACCAAGCATATCCCTCCAAACCTGGAGATTTAATTATTAAGAATACAAGTGTTCCAATCTACTAACTTGTATATTTATTAATCCAAGTTGTATCTGATTACGTAGTGTAATTATTTTCTGAAACTCAGCTTTGTATAAAATTATGAATTGGTGATGCGAGGATAACAATGTGGAAAGGATATCATATTTGATGGTCTTGACATATTGCATTTGTATTGTTCAGTTGGACTGCAAATTGTTTGTGTAAGATAGTCAGTTGAACTTTTCTATGAAATTTTATGCATTATATCTTTTTTTAAGATGAATAATTTACATCGAATATAGAACCAAAATCTATTTTAAGTTGGAGTTCCAAGTATAATGCTTAGAAACTCATAGATTCAACTGGCTTTATTTGGACTTTTTATTTGTTCTTTTTTGTAACGAAGAAACTCACATTAATTGGACTACATTAAATCTATTCTAAAGTTATAAATTTTGTTTGCAGCATTGTGTCCCAACACACAAAGTCAAACAGTATTTGTGATAGAAAAATATAGTTGCTTCATGACCACATTGCAATTCTTAATTACTAAACATCAATTAACATAGCCATTTGTGACGGATAATCACATGATCAATGATGATCCTCTTCAATAATGAAGCAATTATGCACCTATGATCAGGAGCTAATTTATTTAATTAGTTAATCTTAATAGGGGCTTAATATATACACAATTCACAATCACACAATGAATATCTTTTCTTACGGTAAATACTCCAAATTAAGAATACTTATTAATGGGTAAACTAACTTCATAGTTCATCCACTATTAAGCACCACCACCATTGATCTATATGGAAGATATAAGACTAGTGTCATCTGTAACAAGTATATATAACAAAATCAGCGGAGTACGGTATATCGAGCGTACCATAAAAAAGAACAATACTTGATCAGTATCATACAAAAATACTTAAAACGAGCTTGTATTTTCAAAAAAAAAAAAATCAAGGAATATGCATCCCGAGGGATATATCTCACATGCATGTAAGATCTAGCTAGCACACATTCCTGATATCAAATAATTCAACCAATGCAGGACATTGATAGACCACAATTAAAAATATTTTACTAAATTCTGCTAGCCAGCTACAGTACAGCCATTTTATTTTGGCAGAATTGGACTACATAAGACTCCAGCAGTATCAAATCAATGTGTCTGAGCTATTCAAGGGCTTGTAAGTCTCTGTATGGTACTCTTCAATTTGTAGATAAAGGGACAAAAGCCAAAAAAAAAAAAAAAAAGGGAAAAAGAAGTACAGAAACAATTCATACCATATAACACGTTTAGGTGCCTCAACAACTTTAGGTTATACCATCTAGTTGCATATTTACAAATTTTTTCCATGTCTAATCTTTTCCTCAAGTGTTTGTTCAGTGTGTAACCAAAATTCTTCAATTCTTTTTCCTTTTCCTTTTTTTTTTTTCCCTAAAAAGGTGAAAACTTCTTCAATGTTCAAGTGGCAGACACCATTCAATCCAAATTTGATGACCCACAAAGAATAACTCATTCACTCACCACAAAGAAATCCTTCAACGTTTCCGCCAACAGATAACTTATGTTAATTGTCAAGCTATCTAATTCAGAAACAAAATATTAATGCATCACTGAAGTTAGGGGGGGGGGGGGGGAAAAAGCTTCTTTTTTTTTTTTTTTTAACCTGAAAAAGCACATAAATTAAAGTATTTGGTTTAAGTTTTAAAAAAAGTTAAAATTCTAAAAAAGTTCAAATTAAACTTTTCTGAAAAGTCAGAAATTTTTAATTTCTCAAAAAAAGTCCTTTTTCTAAAGTTATAAAATAATTCTTTAAGAAAAAGCCAACCCTAATGGGCCTGTAATTTGCTTTACTGCGATAAGATCTTTCCCAAACATATACTTAACTTTCCTCATCGTAATTGTATCTTTTATATGGTTGCGCCTGGTATCCCTGATACCCAAAACTAATGAAATAAGGCATATGCTCCATGGCCATAGACAGAAAGTCCGATTAAATCCAATTGATATGTGCTTGCATTAATTGATTTCTCTGGTGAGGAATTGACTTAAGTCAGGAATCACATTAAATTCACTCAATTTTAAATTTAATAATAGAACGATAAGTCTCAGTATATTCTTTTTAATTAGTTAAAAGCTAAATAATATATATGCTTGCCCTTTTAGTTATATAAGATTACTCGATAAGTGGCTCAAAGCTTATACAGCATCGTGTAATAATTATTGTTTCACCACACCTTTCTTCCGGAGTCAGCTCAAATCCTTCACTAGCCAAAGAGTAGATCTTAAAGAATGAAAACGTACTGTTGTTTGAAATTTGTCCTTTTGTGGTGCGTTTAGGATACTGTGCACTCTAACAATCATATATCACGATAGGATTGTGCACCACCGTGCACATGTATTACATGTGCCGAGATTGAAAACAAGCCACAACAATAGTACTTTAACAACTTTGTTATTATATGTTCACAGTTTTTATATATGTTCACAACTTTTAATTATTTATAAATCATATGTTATATGTTCACAATTTTAACACTTTATATTCAAAACGTTTAATTGTTCACAATTTAGTTATTCACAACTCATATGATTATATATTTAAAAATTTTACATTATATGTTCACAATGATAAACTACTTATTCATAACTCTTGGAGATGTATTCACAACTTTTGAACTATTTGTTCAAAATATGAGAACGATATGTTTACACCTTATAGGCACACATAAGACACACACAAAAAACACAGATTTGTGTGTCTGTGTACACACACACACACACACACAAAAGAACATCAATAGGAAGAGAAAAGTGTACGGTGTGAAGGGTGTATGGTAAAATTGGCGCTCTAGTATGGTGGTGGTTAGCTTCCTTAATCTAGTTAGGAAGCTTATTTTGTAGATAATCCTTCATGTGCAAAAATCTTAACGTGGAATTTTTTGACTTTTCAAAACTTAATCATTAAGCTAATTTTCTTTAGAATTGTGGTAAGATTAATTGAGTAGCATCACTCCCCATTGATGCTCAATTGTGTAATTTCGAGCATTTCTCGTAAAGTCTCAAACTTTAGTTTGAGAAGTGCTTTCGTGAAGATATCTGCTAGTTGATCTTCTGTCTTGATGTACTTGAGCTCAATTTGTCCTTCATTAGTTGCTGCTTTTAGAAATTTGATATTTGACAGCAATGTGTTTAGTTCTGTTGTGGTGAATAGGACTTTTTCCCATTGCTATCGTTGACTTAATTTTGCAATAGATTTCGATAAGCCCTTCTTGTTGTTTTCCCATATCTTTGAGAATATGCTTTCACAATATAGCTTGACTTGCTATCAATGCTGCTACAACATATTCTGCTTTTACTGAAGATTTGGCTACACAATCTTGCATTTTTTATGACCAAGAGAATATCGAATTTGACTAAAATAATTTATGCAATATATTTGACTGTTGTCTGAAGCCTCGTTGCTTATTCTATTACAATAGTTTCCTTAATAAATAAAGCACAACACTTAAAAACCATTACAAATTATATTTTTATGATTATTTTCTTTGAAAATTACAGTTAAAAACTACTAAATGTATTAATGTTTAATATAAATCATTGAAAAACTAAAAATTCTAACTAATATCTAATAAAGAGATATATACAACTTAGAGATTACAATCTTTAGATCATATTGTTGCAATGGTTAAAAATCTGTTGCGAAAAAAGTACTTATAGCAATAGTTTTTTCAATTTTCCTAATTTAATGTTGTAATGGGATCAAAATCTTATAGTGTATTATTTAGAGAATCATAAGAACCAAAGATAGAATTAGAGCAAATGGTTTTGAATGTTTGCATGATTTCTGCAAGAAGATTCACAAGAATCATAGCATGTATTCACAAACCTGTTGTTTATATGAGAAGTAAAACTTTTGTGTGCTATCTATAAATCATTTAATTTCTCTTTGAAATGAAATAAGAATACATTGTTTGTTTTCTCAAGTGACAAATAGGAAATATTAAAGTCAAACCTATCACTGGGTGAATGCTGATTTTCTTGTTTGAAAATTGCTTTTCTCAATAGAGTCACAACATATTAAAATTCGTATGTGCAAGCAAATGTTTTTAGGTTTTTATACATAGAATTAAGATTTTCAACACATGGTCTACCTCATTCAAAATTATATGCTCATTTTAGGAATGAGCAAAGATAATCTATCTAATGCACGGTTTTCTAATAAGTTAGAATATTTTTTCCAGTAGTCATGTTGGATTTTTAGGAGTAAATAGTGGTAATCCTGTTGGATTTCCTTAACTTATTAATTAGCCCAGTCAACATTTTGCCTAATCAAGGAATACAACTCTTTTTATTCTCACACAATAAACTATAAAGAATCACGATTAACATATAGTTTTCTTTTTTTTTTTTTCTCTCTTTGATATCGTGAATTTTATGTACTTGACAAAGGGCAATATTAGATACAAGAAAGAGTTTTGCTTATAAAGGTTAGACCCTATGCTCTGCCTTTATTTTGTAAATTCTTTTCATTTGCAATAAAATTTCTTCAGAGTGCAATCTCCTTTTCTTAAAAAGAAACAAAAAGAAGAAAGGGGTTTTTATAAACTGAAGCTGTAAAGGTATACTGTAAGAAACAAAGATATGGAGCAATTACAATTTGAATTATATGGGTTTTAGAAAATAAAAAAAAGAAAAATTAAAAAAATAAAAATTAAAAATTAAAAATTAAAAAATAGAAAATAAAAATATCATAATATTTAAAAATTAAAAAATTAAAAATTAAAAATTTAAATTGAAATAAATAAACTTTATTTTGTGAAATTATGAAATTTAAAAATGAGGAAATTATAATAAAAAAGTAAAAAAAAGTTAAATGATTCAGATTTTATAAAATTACAAAATTAAAAACTATAAATACAAAAAAAATAAAAATTAATTAATATTTTATAATTTTTAATTTATTATTAAACTACAAAATTGTAATACCATAACTTAGAATTGAGGGTACTATTGTCAAATTAACTCACGATAGCATTTCAGATGACGCTAATAATAATTATAAATCAAACAATATTATTATATAAAAAAAGTATAATTCCCACACGATACACAGGATAAATGAGTATTTTTATATTTATTGTTGATTATAAATTTTTATAATTCATGTGAAATTAAAATAAAAATATTTTATAAAATTTAACTTTAGCAAGTTTTTAACAAAGATATCATTTTCTTATGTAATTTTTATAGTAATTGAAATGAATATTTTAATTGGAAAAAGTAAAAGCATAAAACAAAAGATCTTGTACAAAAAATAAAAGATAAAAACTATGTTTTATTGAATTTCTTGGTCTTGGAGAATCTACTAATCTTATAAACAAAAATCATGAATGAAATAAATAAATAAAAATATAAAATATTTTTTAACATTAAATTTCTTGAAAATAAAAAAATATTGTGATTTGGAAAAAGTAGCAACAGAAAAAGAATAATGCATTATTAAAATTTCTTGGCTTTGAAAAATCAAATAATATTGGAAAAAGAATGATGAATGAAATAGACAGATGCATTTTTATGTTTAATGAGTATTTTTAAATAACTAGATTAGAAAATATTGTTTGCATCAGTAGAAGGAAAGTGACTCAGAGTCTTTTGTAGGGAAAAAAATTATATCACAAAGACGTGTGACATTAATATAAAAAAGGACAAAATATTATTTTATAATATACAGAATATAGACTTACCACAAATTTGGAGGCAATCAATTTTATATCATTTATCTACCATATAAATAGTCTCATAATAGTCAATTGAATTTAAAAATTGTTTTGATATACTTAATATATAAATAACCATATATATTGTTGGTGGAAAGTATGCTTTGGGGAGAGGGGAGAATAGAGAGATTTAGAGTGATTGAAATTTTTCTCACATGGATTGGTAACAATTGAAGTTGCTTGGCTTGTGAATTGAAAAAGCTAAGCAAATCAAATCAAGAATAGGAGAGTAAAGTGGACATTCAATTTATAGTGGCTCGGATTGCCTTTTTAGCTTTAATTTTCACTTAGCGCCAACTTTTAAACCTTTGGGGTGTTTTTGACCATGACATTATCAAAGGTACTGGTAGAACTTGAATTTATGAAGTAGGTTGAAGGAATTTTCAGAGAAATCAAACTTTGATCATTGAACAATCAAGTTTTTTAAGGTGGGTTTGAGGGAAAATTGAGTTTGGAGGGAAGGGGGTATGGTAAAAATGTGTAGAAGTTTGAAAAATTAACCAATCTTAACTTTGATCAAGATCAGTTTCGGTCGTCAGACGAGCATGAGCTCTAATGGATGTGTAAAGCCTCGTTCGATAGTAAATCCCATTATTCTGGAATTTGGTCGAGGTCATCTTGTCGTTCAGTACGGCCTAGGACTCGATCGACAGAGAGAACCAATTTTCCAAAACTCTTTCATGAATGCACATGCAGTACACTTACAACTTATCAAACACACTTACACTAAGCACACATAATTCATCAAAATTCAATCAATTATCATTCAAAACACTTATATATCATTTTTTTTTAACATAATTTAGCAACAAACACAATCAATCAACTTCAAGCATTTCGAGATTTGGTCTAATCATACAAAATCTATCTTCATGCAATGATTTAGTAAAAATGTTGGCCAATTCACGTTGCCTATAGACAAATTCAAGAGAAATGTTTCCTTTAAGCACATGATCACGAATGAAATGATATCTAATTTCAATATGTTTAGTTTGTGAGTGTTGAACTAGATTATGGGTCAAGTTTATAACACTTGTGTTGTCATAATAAATAGGTGTATAATCGAAATTCAAACTATAATCATGCAAATTCAGTGTCTGATTCAAGTTGGTCATTATTGGCTAGAAAATTGTCATTATAATATTGTGACCAATTTACAATCGGTCCTTGATTTGTCTTAAAACTTTTGTAGTCTGTTCAATCAATAAGATAAGCGTGGTTGGGCCTGATGGGTTTTCGTCGGCCTTTTATAAGTCGTGTTGGGATGTTATCAAAGATGACTTTATGGAGGCGTTAACTGCTTTTTTGGAAAGTGAGAACCTTCCCTACAATTATATTGATCCCTAAGAAAGAAAACGCTGATTGGTGGTGTGACTTTTGTCCCATTAGTCTGTGCAATGTGTTCTACAAGATTATTTCTACAGTTCTGGCAAACAGGTTGGGCGTATTTCTTTTATGGTTGATTTCTTGGAACCAGAGTGGTTTCATTAAAGGCCATTGTAGGTGCAAATATTTTAAGGAGGGATGAATTAAGATATATATAATAATTTTTGTATTTAAAAATTTACCAAATAAATCAACAATTTCTTTCAAGCAAAATATCAAACACAAAATTATCAATATCAGTAAATGAAGTAGATAAAGAGTAGAGAGTAGGAAGACAAACGATTTTTTGGTGGTTTGGCCGAGTCTACATCCACCGCCCAAGGATGCTCCCCTTAGAACTTTAGCAATCTTTACTAAAATGCTTCTTCAACTCTTGGTGAAGCAAAAACCAAGTTTTACAACTCTTTGAGACTCTTCTCAAAGAACCCAAGAAATTTCTTCTTTAGGATTTCCCCCCAACACTTTTTGAAAGCTTGCTCAATGTTCTCACAATATTTTCAAGCTATTTTGAGTGTGTATACAACCAGAAAAAGTGTGAAAATGATGAAGAATAGATATTTCTTCTTACAAGAAGATATAGCAAATAAAGCTTTTGAAAGCTCAAAGATTTTGCAAGTATAGCTCAAGGATTTCAACAATTGAATGAAGATTTCAGATTTTGCAAGCTTGAATTGATAATGTATTTGAGTTTTGAAGGTGTATTTAAAGAGTTTTAGATGTTAAGGCTTTGGTAGGTAGAAGAAAGATAGAGAAATGGGGCTGGACGGTAATAAACGACTAGTGCATTGATTACAGCAATTCACTTAGTCGGTCGACCAGTTAAGTTGTTTGGCTTTCCCTTTTGCCTCTAATTAGGCCGGACACCTTGGCTGGTCGACTGGCTAGGGTTCGACTTTTCTCACTTCTTCTCTGTTTTGGTTGGGTGACCTCCTTGTTCAGCCGGTCGACCGATTGAAGGGGTCCAGCCACTTCAGAGAAGCTGGAGCAAAGCCAAACATGCCTAAAACACCTTTTAAACCATCTTTAACATACTTTCATAATTTCAAATCAACTCAAAGTGCTTTGTAAATAATTTTCAATGCGTAAAAACATTTCAAAACATGTGTTTATACTATGTATGCATCCAAAATCATTTTTTTGCTTTTATGAAAGAAAATGTTCATGAGGTTTTAAATTGTCAGTATCATGAAAAGTAGAAGTTTGAGCTAACACTTGCAATTCTAAAGCATTTCACAAGAAGAGAAACGTACCCCTTATGACGCCTCTTTTCTGCCTTATGGCTTTTCATCATCTTCTTCTTCAATCTTTGATAAATAATGCTCTTGATGGCTCATTTTCTTCTATCTTCCAAGCATTTATCTTTTCAATTTATATTTGACACTCACAAGATACTTTTTAGTAAAAAGATAGTATTTATCAATAATGCATATCAAATTTTTCATCATCAAAATCAACAACTAGTATTTAGTCAATAATCTCTCCCTTTTTTGATGATGACAAATTATTACTCAAATGTTTAAGGATAAAAAAATTTACTCCCTCTTAATATGAGCATTATTTTTAAGTAAAAACATGTTGTGGGAAACGCCCCCCGACAATATTAACTTTTGCACATCTTAAACTGAAAGCTCAATCAACTAGCTTCATACACATACTCATGCAATCAAACTCAATAAGCCAAGCAAAATAGCCATATAGCGATATACTAAAGCAATCAAACTCAATAAGCCAAGCAAAATAGTCATATAGCCATATACTAAAGCTTTTATCTTCTTCTCCTTTGGCATCATCAAAATTAGTAATGTATGTAAGCAAGAATAAGCAACAATAAGGAAAGAGAATGCAAGCAAAGCTATGTTAAGCATAATTTATAAACACTGATTTATAAAAAGAATTAATCCATAAAAAAGTGCATAAGTCATAAAAAGGCTAATCAGTTTAATGAAAATGGTAAAGCAAAAATAGTGTTTCTAGAATTCAGGAAGAATTTTGATGAAGTTGATAAGAGAGATCAGGGTGTATGGTCATGGTGATCCTTGAAGTACTTCTGCATGCCAGAGCTCATGCCTGCTATTTCCAAATCAATGTTCTCTCTCCCGTGAGTAAGCTCAGTCCATTGATTAGTCACGGTTGCCTCATCTCTCCTATCCTAGTATTCAAAGTTTGTAATTGGGAAAGAATTTTTGCCATGATTGAGGGATTTTCTTGTTGACCCATGGAGCTAGAGCCTGCGCCTCTCTGCATTTCAACCTTTCTCTGTTCATCAATTTGCTCCTGTGCTCGGGATTCTCTCATCACCCTCCTAAGTGTAACATCTTCAGGAGACATGTCTTTATCTATAGAGGTGCTAACAACCATAGGGATTGTTCCTGGTACACCTATGTTAGCTTCTCCTCCTTGTTTTGGCTCTTTTTCTCCAAAGGCAGTGTCTAAAGCTTTTTGAACCTCATCAACATGTTGTGCCTTAGGCCCCATAAACCGAATTCTTAAAGGTAGTCCCTTTTGTAGTTCTAAGCTTAATTGCCTCCTAGATATCTTTTGGCAAATTTCTATATGTTTCTCAATTTATTGGTTCACCATTATACTAACAAATCCCTATGTAATTCATGTATAGCATATCAAAGTTCCATGCAAACTTTCTAAATGGTACATTAAAGAAGATTTGAAAGTGAGCAAAGATGTACATGAGGGTCATACCATATCCTGTAGTAGTTGTTTTTCCTTCACCTTTTCCACTAATGTATAGCATAAGTTGTAAGATAAGAAAAGGTAAATCTATCTTAACTCCGTGCTTAAGGCTATAGTAGATATACGCATCCATGATCGGGAGCTTTCCATCATTAATATTTCTAGGAAGAATTACTTCGCTAATGATCTTAAAAGCAATTCGCTTATTGAAATCAACATCTTTTAACAATAGAAGAATCAAATCTTGATCTTGGAGGCCTACATCTTTCCACATATATTCTATAACTTTTCCAGGTATACCAGCAGCCTTTATTTCGTCTGGCCAACCTTGGCTATTATAATGGCCTTCTCCTTTCACAGGTATTTTAAAAATTTCATACAATTTATCCTCATTAAGTATAAAACTCGTCCCATCAATTGTTGATTTTAATTCAATCTTACGACTTCTACGATGCACCTTTAGATTTTCATAGAATTCAATCACCATCCTATCTTGAACATCACAATGTAAATGCATAAACATATACCAATCTTGAAATAATGGAAGAACATCAATACCAGCAAAATTTGAGTCCACAAGAAATTTACCGTATAAGATTGTGTATGCTTCTCTTGAATCTTTGATACAGATGAGGTGGTGATTGTGTTCTAGCCCTTTTTCCTTTTCTCCCATGTCCATGATCTCTTTCCCTTGGATTCACCATAATTTCATGTAGTTTTTGAAGAATTGAAATGGTGAAAACTTGTTTTTTGATGCGGGTATTAAGATTATGGAGAGAATTTGGTTGAAACTTAAAGATTTGAAGGTGGGTTTGAGAGAAGATTTGAGTCAGGGTTAGAGAAATTGAGAAAGATTATGAGATTTTGGGGTAGAAACCTCTAATTTTAAGCCTTTTCCACATTCAGCCGATTGACTGGCCGGATCAGAGAGCACTAAAAAATTTTCATTAAGCCGAGCGCCCTATAACTTCAATCAACCTGGGTCAGAATATGCCCGTATGCATATTTTTTCATACCCATTCCATATAAACACACATATGTGCAATTTAGCCACTTTTTATCTTACCAGTTTTCCTTTTAATCTTACAAAATTGATCTTCATTCAGTGGTGTAGTAAAAATATTAGCAACTTGATGCAAAATATCAACAAATTCAAGTATAATATCACTTTTTTGCACACGATCTCTAATGAAATGGTACCTAATCTCAATATGCTTGGTTCTAGATTGTTGAATTGGGTTCTTGGTGAGAATTGCACTAGTATTATCACAATATATGAGAACATGATCATATTACAAGCCATAATCAAGTAAATTTTGTTTCATCCATAAGATTTGAGCTACACAACTAGCAGTTGTAATATACTCAGCTTTAGTGGTTGAAATCGTGACATTATTTTGTTTTCTACATGACCAAGACACTAAACAATGTCCTAGGAATTGACAAGTTCCACTAGTGCTTTTACAATCTATCTTCCGTCCAGCATAATTAGTGTAAGAAAATCCACATAAGTCAAATGGGGTTCCTTTTGCATACCAAAACCCTAGATTACTAGTTCCTTTAAGATATCTAATTATTCTTTTTATAGCAACTAGATGTGTCTTCTTGGGATTAGATTGAAATTTAGCACATAAGCATACTACAAACATAATATCTGGTCTAGAGACAGTTAAATAAAGTAAGCTACCAATCATAACTCTATATTCCTTCTCATTTATCGGTTTACCTTTTTCATCCTTGTCCAATTTTGTTGAGGGGCTCATAGGAGTCCTAATCTTCTCTGCATCTTCAAGCCCAAATTTTTTGATAATTTCCTTGGTGTATTTGGCTTGACTGATGAAGATACCTTCCTTTGTTTGTTTGATTTGGAATCCAAGGAAGAAAGTCAATTCTCCTATCATACTCATCTCAAATTCCTTGTGCATACACTTAGAAAAATTCTCACACAAAGATACACTAGTACCATCAAAGACTATGTCATCAATATAAATTTGCACAAGTAGAATGTCATGTCCTTCTTTTTTAATAAACAAAGTGGAGTCAAGTTTTCCTCTTTCAAAGTTATTTTCCACAAGAAATTCACTATTTCATATCAAGCTCTAGGAGCTTGCTTTAAGTCATATAATGTCTTTTCTAATTTAAAAACATGATTTGGAAAGCAAGGATCTTCAAAACCAGGAGGTTGTTTAACATATACCTTTTCTTCAATAAAATAATTTATAAAATCACTCTTGACATCCATTTGATAGAGTTTAAAATCCATGTAACATGCAAATGCAAGTAACATATGAATGGATTCTAGTGTAGCTACGGGGGCATAGGTCTCATCATAATCGATCCCTTCTTCTTGATTATATCCTTGAGTTATAAGTCTTGGCTTGTTTCTAGTTACTACATCGGCTTCATCTAGTTTGTTTCTAAACACCCATTTGGTTCCAATCACCAGTCTATCTCTTGGTCTTTTAACTACTTTCCAAACTTTATTTTTAGCAAATTGATTTAGTTCCTCTTGCATGGCTATTATCCAAATTTCATCAAGTAAAGCCTCTTTAACATTTTTAGGTTCTATATGGGAGAAAAATGCATAATGTTCACAAAAATATTAATATTACGCGTAATTCTTAAGCCTTGAGATGGATTACCGAGGATTTGATCTTGAGGATGGCTCCGCATGAATTTCCAACTCTTTGGTAAATCTTCATGAGTCTCTTTTATCTTAATGTTTTCTTCGTTTGAGCATTGTCCATTTCCTTCCTTTGCTTGATACTTCTTTTCTTGAAGTGTATCTTCTTGTTTCGTTGGAATTTCTTTGTCTTTTGGAGATGGATCTTCAAGTGTAGTTTTCTCCAAAAGATAACCTATATCATCAATTTCCCTTCTCGGCTCAAATGGGTTATTTTCATCAAATGTAACATGCATCAATTCTTCCACAATAAGAGTTCTTTTATTATAAACTTTATAAGCTTTGCTCTTAGAGGAATAACCTAGAAATATGCCTTCATCTGAGTTAGCATCAAATTTTCTCAAATGATCTTTAGTATTCAAGATAAAACATTTGCAATCAAAAACTTTGAAATATGAAATTTCAGGTGTTTTTCCATGTCATAGTTCATATGGAGTTTTATTCAAAATGGATCTAATTAAAACTCTACTTTGCACATAACATGCGGTGTTTACAGCTTCACTCCAAAAATATGTTTGCAAGTTGTGTTCTTTTAACATAGTTCTTACCATTTCTTGTAATGTATGATTCTTCCTCTCTACTACCCCATTTTGTTGAGGAGTCTAAGGGGCCGAAAAGTTGTGTTAGTTGTGTTTTATGCCATGCTTATAAAAAAAATGCATAAAAGGACTGTTCACATAGTCTGTGCCATTATCACAATGAATGCAATTATAAAATAGCTTTTCTCATTTTGCACTTTTCTACACAATCATGCAAATTCATTGAAGGCATCATTTTTGTGTACAAGAAACATGACCCACGTAAATCTAGTGTAGTAATCTACAACTACAAAAGTACATCTAGAACCTGTTAAGCTATCCACATCAATTGGTCCAAACAAGTCCATATGTAATAATTGCAATGCTCTATTAGTTGAAACTTCGTTGAGGGGTTTGAAAGATGTCTTATGTTGTTTCTCTGATAGACAAGTATCACACATTTTGTCTTTTTCAAATTTTAGTTTTGGTAAGTCTCTAACTAGATCATGTTTTGATAACTCATTTAGTAAACTAATGTTAGCATGTCCTAATCTTCTATGCCATAACCAAGCATTATCATGCACAATCAATAAACATTTAACATATTGACACATAAGTTAATCAATTTCAACGGTGTAGACATTTTTATTTCTTTTAGCTACAAATAACACATTATCATTACCGCATTAAAGTACAATGCAACTAAATGATTGAAATACTACTTTATGACCTTTATCACACAATTGACTTATACTAAATAGATTGAATTTAAGACCCTCTATGAGTATAGAAAGAGAATTCTTATTACCAATGCTTCCTTTTCTAATTATTTTTCCTTTGCTATTGTTATCAAAGGTAACATCTCCTCCTTTTGTTTTTTTCAATTTATGGAAAAGTGACGCGTTTCCAGTTATGTGTTTGGAACAACCACTATCCTAGATCCACTTCATCTTGCTAGTTTTGCTTTCATTGCATACCTACACACATGAAATTCAAACACGATTCTTTATTTTGGGGTCCTCAACACCTTGGGTCCTTGACTTTAGTTTCAATTTTTGTCCTTGACAACTTATTTGGGTCTTTGCCAATGTGGGACATGTGATCCTCTATCACAAAGTTTCCTATAATAACAATGAGTCGATACATGTCCTTTCTTTTCACAATATGTGCAAATGATGTTTGACTTTGGTGAGGTAGAGGAGGTAGAGGTAGAAGCTTTGACAAAGTAGGTTTTGAAATATCTTTGGTTAATGTTTGGTCTATACCCAATTTCACTTTTGTCAAAAGCCATTTTTTGATATCCAAGGAGTTTTTCAAAGTTCTCCTTGCCATTTGTAAATTTTTGAATAATTCCACTTAGATCCTTATTTTTCTCTTTCAATTCTTTAACTTCTTTTTCAAATGTTACAAAATCTTCGGCATATGAATCATTTCTTTTTCCAAAATTTTGATTTTCTCAATGAGTAAAGCCGTTTTCTTTTCTAAAATTTCTTTTTCATCAAATGGAAGTTTTAATTTTATGTGCATTTGCTTATTTTTTTGCTAAAGCCAAAGATAAATCATCATGTAATTTAGCAAATGCATCTTTTAGTTCATCAAAGCTATACTTCTCTTTCTCTACTTCACTAGATGAATAATAAATAGATAGAAAAGGTGAAGATTGCACCTCATCCTCATTAGCCATGAGGCAAAAGTTGGCTACCTCATGTTGCTCTTCAATGTCCTCTTCACTTTCGAAGGTGTCCCAAGTGGCCTTGAGTGCTTTGCCTTTCTTCTTCTTTGCTAGCTTTGGGCAATTTGCTTTTATGTGCCTCGACTTGTTGTAATTAAAGCATTTTAATTCGTCATTTCTTGTTTCCTTTGGCCTATTGAAATCTTTGGTTTCTTTTCCCTTCTTCTTCCAATTGGCATTGTTTGAAGATGCCCCTCTCTTTATTTTTCTAAATTTCATGAATTTCTTAAAATTCAGAGAAAGAAGTGTAATCTCTTCATCCTCCGGGTCCTCATCATTATTTTCTTCTTCACTTGATGTGTATTTTGAAGCAACTAGTGCAATGGACTTCTTCATTTTCCTATCTTCCTCTTCATGGTCTTTTATTTCAAGCTCATGAGTCATTTTATGAACCAATGAGCTCGTTGAGATCTAATGTATTTATATCTCTAGCTTCTTTGATAGCCGTCACTTTTGGTTGCCATGATGTTGGCAAGCTCTTTAGCACCTTCCTTACTTTCTTTACATTTGAAAAGTCTTTTCCAGTGCCTTTATCCATTAATGATCTCAATAAATCTAAAGAACATTTGCTCAACACTTTCATTAGGAAGCATTTTAAACAGTTCTTATCTATGTACAAGTATAGCAATTCTAGATTCTTTTACTTGGCTAGTCCCCTCATAGGTCACTTCTAATTGGTCCCAAAGTTTCTTAGCCAAAGTACACCCTATTACCCTTATAAACTCGGTTACATTCATGACATTGAACAAATAATGTAAAGCTTTTTGATTTAAATCAAATAGTTTAATATCCTCATTATTCCATTCACTTTTGGGTTTAGGCACTCTCCTATCCCCTTCTAATTTAGTGGGCAAGGTAGGTCCATTTTCTATAATTTTCTAAGCTTTATAATCATGTGATAGTATAAACACTTTCATTCTCATCTTTCAAAATGCATAATTAGTTCCATCAAAAGGGGGTGCTTGCTTAATAGAAATTCCCTCCATATTTCCTAAATGTAATTCTACTAGTTGTTAAACTATAAGTAGAACACTAGCTCTGATACCAATTGTAGGTGCAAATATTTTAAGGGGGAAGGGGGAAGGGGAAAGGAGAGGTGAATTAAGATATATAATAATTTTTGTATTTAAAAATTCACCAAATAAATCAACAATTTCTTTCAAGCAAAATCAAACACAAGATTATCAATATAAGTAAATAAAATAAATGAAGAGTAGAGAGCAGGAAGACAAATGATTTTTAGGTGGTTCGGCCGAGACTACGTCCATTACCTAAGGATGCTCTCCTTAGGACTTCAACAATCTTCACTAAAATGCTTCTTCAACTCTTGGTGAAGCAAAAACCAAGTTTTACAACTCTTTGAGACCGAAATTTCCTTTTTAGGATTTCCCCACACTCTTTGAAAGCTTGCTCAATGTTCTCACAATATTTTCAAGCTATTTTGAGTGTGTATACAACCAAAAAAAGTTTGAAAATGGTGAAGAATAGATATTTCTTCTTATAAGAAGATATAACAAATAAAGCTCTTGAAAGCTCAAAGATTTTGCAAGTATAGCTCAAGGATTTCAACAATTGAATGAGGATTTCAGATTTTACAAGCTTGAATTGATAATGTATTTGAGTTTTGAAGGTGTATTTGACGAGTTTTAGACGTTAGGGCTTTGGTAGGTAGAAAAAAGAAAGAGAAATGGGGCTGAACGGTAATAAACGGCTAGTGCATTTATTACAGCAATTCGCTCAGCCGGTCGACCGGCTTTCCCTTTTACCTCTTTGATTAGGCTGAACGCCTTAGCCGATCGACTGTCTATGGGTTTGGCTTTTCTCACTTCTCTATTTTGGCTTCGTGACCTGGTCAGGTGGTCGACCATCTAAAGGGGTCCAGCCATTTCAAAGAAGCTAGAGCAAAGCCAAACATGCCTAAAACACTTTTAAAACCATCTTTAACAAACTTTCATAATTTCAAATCAACTCAAAGTGCTTTGTAAACAATTTTCAAAGCGTAAAAACATTTCAAAACACATGTTTATACTATGTATGCATTCAAAATCATTTTTTTTGCTTTTATGTAAGACAATGTTCTAGAGGTTTTAAATTGTTAGTATTATGAAAAATAGAAGTCTGAGCTAACACTTGCAATTCTAAGGCATTTCAAAAGAAGAGCAACGTATCTGGTACCCCTAATGACATCTCTTCTCCACCTTATAGCTTCTCATCGTCTTCTTCTTCAATCTTTGATAAATAGTGCTCTTCATGGCTCATTTTCTTCTACCTTCCAAGCGTTTATCTTTTCAATTTATATTTTACACTTACAAGATGCTTTTTAGTAAAAAGATAGTATTTATCAATAATGCATATCAAAATTTTCATCATCAAAATTAATAACTAGTATTCAGTCAACAGCTATCTTATCAGTGACGATATTTTGATGGCGCAAGAGATGGTGCACTGTGTTGATACAAGGGCTGCTAGAGGGAATTGTTTCCGTAATTTGGACATCATGAAGGCCTATGACCGTCTTAATTGGAATTTCCTTTTTGGCTTGTTAACAGCCTTTGGTTTTCAAGCTTTTGGGTGGAGAAAATTAGAAGATGCATTACGAGCTCCAGGTATTCCATTATGGTAAACGGAGAATTAATGGTTTTTTCCCTTCAAGTAGAGGTCTGAGACAAGGGACCCTCTTTCACCTCTCTTTTTTATTATTGCAGTAGATTATTTATGTCGTATTAATTATCTTTTTACTGCTAACCCATTGAAGTGCTATATAATAGGGTGTTCCACCCTAGTTTCCTATTTAAGTTTTGCAAATGATATTGTCATATTCACAAATGGATGCAAATTAAGACTTATTCAAGTTATGTAGATTTTGAAACATTATAAGCTGTGTCGGGTCAAAAAATTAATGGAGACAAAGCAACTTCATAGTTTCATCAAAGGCGTCTTCATCAAGAGTGGAGAATGTTCCTTGGGCAACGGGGTTTAGAAGAGGGCACCTTTCAATGAAATATTTAGGAATTGATGTGCGTCATTTGTGCGTGTTTGCATCTAGTTTTTGCATGCACATTTAAGGGTGTTTAGAGTATAATTGAGTGCACTTAGTATAAAGTTTATGCATATTTGTTAATATTTGTACATAATGTATTTAGGTGCATAAATACTATACTAAGTGTTATAGTCCATGTTTTAGGAGTGTTTTGGAAGGGTTCAAGCTTATGCGAGGAAGAAATGAGCTAACGGATGAAGATCGGAAGAAAAGGAATAAAGAAGAGATCATTCTGATCCAGCCGGTCAACTTAGAAGAAGAGCCGGTCGACCGTCTCGGTCGACCGGCAGCTCCAGAGAATAAAGAATTTAAGCTGGTTGAGTTCCTCAAGGAGCCGGTCGACCGGCTAGGTCAACTGGCTATTCCAGAGAGCATCATGATTTAAGCCGGTCGAGTAAGAAAGAGAAGCCGGTCGACCGGCTGTGCGCTGAAGCTGTTTATAAATTGCTCGTTTCAGCTCATTTCCAGAGAAGGAACTTTTATTTCTTAAATCTTAATAAACCCTAACCCTTTACCCACTTCACAAAACACCCAAAACCACCTTCTAAACCCCACACCAAGCTAGGATTGAAGCATTAAACAAAGATTTGAAGGATTGTACGGATTTGGAAGCAAGAATTTAGGGAAGTTCTTCTTGTTCTTTTTCTATTTCTTGTAAATATGTTGCTAGATTAGGCTAGATTTAGGGTTGATTGTTGTTGTATATTAGATTAGGGCTTTGAATAATGGATTTGTGTAGATCTTTGGCTCTTAATACATGTTTATTTACATAAATTTATGGGATGATTCAATATGTCTATGTATCGAAAATCAAACATGTCTCTGTGTTTGTCAAAATGCCTAAGTGAATATGCATGTGTTATTTGTGCTTCAAATGCTCTCATCTACGTATATGGGTGATGTGATTGAGCGTAATCTCATGGCTTTGCTTAGTAGAGTAGGCTTTAGCTTTAAATCCAGCTAATAGGTTACATGCTATGCTTAGTCGAGTTTAGGTGCTAGTCTTTGTCTTTAATCCAGCCAAGTGGATAAGTTAACCTAGACTAGAGTATCCCTCACTCGCGTTAGTGTTGGTCAATCGAGCCTTTATGTCACATAATGTTTAGGTGCTAGTCCTTGGCTTTAAATCTAGCCAAGAGGATAAGTTCTAAGCACGGATCGCGTAGGCTAGGAGGGATTGGCCCTTAGCTTTAAATCAAGCTAGCGAGTTGAACCACTAGTATTGGTTAAGAGAGCCCCTGACCAACACAACAGCAATAGAAGTCCCAAGCCTTAGATAGACCTCATCTGTTATAATAGCCCAAGTCTTGTTGCAATGTAATCGCCCTAGGTCCCCTTCTTCTTTATTAGTGCTTTCTTCCGTAGTTTGGCTACTTTAAGTTCCTCCATAGATTAGTTTTTATTTTCCTTTTTCTGAGCTCCCTTCCATCCTAAAGTAAGCACACACACACGCACGTAGCTAGTTTAAGGCACCCGAGCACATAGAGACTAAATTAAGGTAGCCTCCCTGTGGATTCGACCTTGCACTTGCATACACTGTACTACACACGTCCCGTGCACATGCGGGCTATTTAGGCTTGTGCTCAAATAGCGTATCAAGAGTTCTACTATACAAAGGGAGTAAGACGATTATGCTTTTTCAAGAACTCAAAAGTTGCTAAAAAGCTGGAGGGACAGGTATGAAAATTTTATCACTAGGAGGTAGATTGGTTTTGTTACAAAGCACATTAAGGTCTATGCTAATGTATCTAATGTACGTTTTGCAACCTCCCAAGGTGATAGTAGAACTCTTGATACGCTATTTGAGCACAAGCTGCCTACGATGTTGCTCATAATCCAGCTCAGCATGACTAGGAAAAGCATGTAGAGGTGGATAGATTTTTCATCAAGGAGAAATTGGATAGGAAAATTTTGGAGTTGCCTAAGATTCAAGCTAAGATCAATTGGCTAATATTCTTACTAAAGCAGTCTTAAGTCAAGTATTCGTGAAATGTCTTGCCAAGTTGGACATGGATGATACCTATTCGCCAACTTGAGAGGGAGTTTTGAGATTTTCTCTCCATAAATTTCTTTGTAATTTCCTCCACAAATAACTTTGTATTTTTCCCATAATTACTATACAATTGTTTTTGTTTAGGGGATTGTAAAATTATTACTTTACTAATATAGTATTAATTTGTCCCTTAGCAATTAGCTTCATCATATCATATATATTGATAGGACATACTTACTTTGTGTGGGTGAATTAATGAAAAAACTTTTCTTTTACTTTCAAGTGTTTGCCCCACCAAATTCTTTTTAGCATTCATCTATTCCTTTAACATCCACGGTCTTTAAATTTGTTGAATTGTTGAATGGTATAATGAAATTAGCATGAGGAAGTATCTGATAAGCTAATGCAATTTGTTTCTTAGGCCATCTTGAGCGAACTTCTATTAGAAACATTTCTGTTTCACTTTTAGTTGAACAACAATCTCTCTCTTTAATATGGAAGTAGCATGTATATTAAAAAAATTAGGTTTAGGACACATATTGTATGGAAACGTGAGTATAAACGTCAAAGACATAAAGTTGCAAGGAATATAAAGTATCATTGACTATAACCATTTTGCAATACTAGAAGCAATTGGATTAGTAATTAGTAATAGCGATGTAGGAAATGCATTAACGACCAATTCTTACAAGCCCTTCAAATCTTATGTAATCATACATGATTTCTTTGAAGGGAGATGAGTTCCTAGACTGTGTCAAGAAAATTGTATTTCTTCCACTAATAAGCTAATTACTAGTCACTACCAATTAACCTTGTTGTGAGTAGTGGAGGTTCTGCTACTTGATGATTCAATTGCACCTAGAAAACAGTGAAATTATTGGATCCATTAGCACCAAGTACAAAGCTTGGTTTATTTGTTTTTAATAGCTGATTGTGAATCAAAGTTTAAATTTTTTAAAACTCAAAAATAGCTATTGTGAATTACATCTTCAAATTGAAAATAATAATATATGTGCATGCTAATGTGACATCTCTCACATATTAATGGACAATTCTTTTTTATTATGCTTTTGCACTTTTCTCATGGTAATATTATAGTGACTAATTTGCATTAGATGTTCGAAGAAAAACAAAAAAGAAAAAACCTTAGAATAGCTTTTCAACAAATTAAGTCAAAACATATTCCAATCTATCAAGTTATTGTTATTTGCTAAAATAGTTCTTTATAAGAACTTTTAACATTTCAAGTATCTTTTGTTATTTGTTAAAACGTTAAACATATTAACAGTCCATAACAATATTTATCATTTTATCTCTCTCTTTTTTCTTTCTGTCAGTCCTAGCTACTCATGAACTATTGTCTTTGCAATCTCTTCATCTTGCTAATATCATTACGTTTACTACTTTTGTTTCCACTATCCACTAGTTGGTATCCACCTAACATATATTAAAAATGTTTAGATTTTATTATTCATTTTTAATCTTTCATTGACAAAAAAATTAGATCTATTAAAAATTTTTTATAATAAATTTATCAAAAAATAACTTTTGTAATAATTTTATATCATAAACCTATATCTAACTATAAAAGGAATTTTATTGTTTCAATAATTGTAATAATAATTATGATTGCCATTACAATATAATATGATATTCTTTTTTTATTGAACAAAAAAAAACTAAATAGTTATATTTTGAAAATTAAAATATAATGGATACCAGCGATTGAAACAACTATTAGCTAATTAAATAATT
This sequence comes from Cordia subcordata, assembly GCA_028554755.1. Classification (NCBI taxonomy): domain Eukaryota; kingdom Viridiplantae; phylum Streptophyta; class Magnoliopsida; order Boraginales; family Cordiaceae; genus Cordia; species Cordia subcordata. The sequence continues at coordinate 12,577,582 of JAPTOF010000019.1, forward strand.
ACTATTGACAAAAAAGATAATTATTAGTCACTCAAAAAGTTAATTGTGTCGAACAGCCTAAATGCTTTTATTTTTTGAGTATGATAATTTAACTAGAAAAAGTAAATTAAGATGGAGAAACAAAGAGAGAAAACTCACAAGTATGTTATTTATGATAATAGTTAGGTCAATGTGAGTTTTTATAAGTAGCTAATAATGAGTGACAAGTTTGTTTATTCTCTCTAATCATGTAAAGCTTTATGTTCTTTGTAATTTAAACCCCATATTGCATGAAAGAATATATAAAAAAGTTCAAAGTAATAAATAAAAAAAATATTTCCTTACTTGTAGTTCGGCTTTAGTGGCAGATTCTAGTGAAATTTGAAGGATGTAATTGGAAGATTTATCAACATCTTTAAGGTCAAACAAGATTCCCAATGCGGTTGCTTTGTATATGTTATCTCCCACTTTTCTATAATTAATATGCACGATATGTAAGCATGAGCCAAATAAAAGATTAAATCTTAAATGTTATAATGGTGGATTAGGGTTTTCTTTTTCTAATTGACTATGACATAAACTTTGACAACCAAGACGCACACACATAGTTTTCGATGAAATGTAATTGTTCTCTTGAATAGTTTTTGATGAAATGTAATTGTTCTCTTGACCTAAAAATATATGGGTGTTCTAGAAAAGAAATTTGAGACCAATTAACTTCTGGTCCTTGCTAGGTTTAAACTAACGCATCTCTCCTTGGATATACATCAATATAGTGTAATATTAAATGAAAAGACTGGATGCTATACCTTGTGACATGAGCACAAAACCAATCTTTTGTATAATTACTGGATCTAACAGTATAGACTAAGTAGATGATAAAACTCTACATGACGACTCCACAGTCCATATTGTCTAAACCTATATGAGTCAAGACCTTAAGATCAGAAGACCAACTTTTGATCTTGTCTTATTTGTAATACTAAATAAGATTATTAATTAGTATACCAATTTTTCGATAGGAGTTGGGTAAGGATAGATCTTATATAATGGGATTGGATCTGGTATGTAGAATTCATCTGCTGTAAGATCTGGAATTCCGATCTCCCAGAGTGTGGCTCCATCTCTAGGAGGCTGGTAGCTAGGTTAATTTTACTTCTGAACCTGGTTTTGGATGTGAATGGAATACGCAATTTCATCAAAATGCTTAAGCATTTATACAACTACCATATTTGGACATATCAAGACAACCATAACAATTTAACAATGAAAAACCAAGCACAATAATATCGAAAAGATCAACTTGACAAGTGCCCAAGTGGGACACTTCAAGTCTAAGTACCAATGAGGGATGGATCTAAATTGTCTAATGAAAATTTAGAGAAATAAATTGGTACCATGGACGAATAGTTTTGGGGACTAATTAACTGTTATACGAAAAATATTTGAGACTATGTATTATAAGAATTTGAAATTGGTGGTGGCTAAAATGATTTTTTTTACTTAACCTATCCTAAAACAGACATACATTTTGAAAAAGAAAATATTTATGGTAAGTGAGTCTACAACCCTTAGCCATTCTCAATAAATCTCTTCTTATATCCACCTTCATCATAAAATTGAAGGCTCATAGATATATAAAAGAGATTACTATCTCAATTCATATTTAGACAGCTTATATAAATTTTAAGGGTAAAATACACTCTAACCAATTTTTTTTTTTTTAACTAGCTAGGCATTGCTAATTACAATTTTTTCACACAAAATAGAAATTCATCATCCCCCTTCTTGTAAATTGATGTTGGGAATGTACAACAAATGTGAAAATACATTTTGTGACATGCAAATGATGTTAACAATATATATAGATATATATACTAGTCTAACACCCGTGCATCGCACGGGATGATCATAATTTTCAAAAAATAGAATTTTTTTAAAAATAATATGATATAAATTTAGAAATTAAAAAAACAACTTATTGTTTTTACAGAAATGATAAGTAGGATAAAATAGTCAAGTCGGATCAAAAGATGGATGATGTGTTGTGATTTTGTGTATGTTTGCATTGTCATTTACCTATATTTTAGAGGTGTTGAGTGCTCATAATGATGCATTAGTGTAGTGCTTTTGATAGGAATAGGCTTAAGCGTAAACAAATGTGCATATCGAGTTTAAGAGACAAATTGCTACACTAATTGCTTGTTTTCAATGATTTAGGTGAACTTTGGGTTATGATCAAGATTGAATGATGAAAGGTGATGAAGATGGGAAATGCACGGGTCGAACAGAGAAGACCAAAGGCTGAAAAGACAAAGAATGGAGGAAGAAAGTCAGCCGGACGACCACCCTTCCAAAGCCGGTCGACCGGCCACTCCAGAGAGGTGCCAAAAATAGCCGGACGACCACCCCTCCAGAGCCGGTCGACCGGCCAGTCTAGAGAGCATCATTAAAAAGCCGGTCGAGCTAGGTCCAGAGGCCGGTCGACCGTCTGCTAAGAACATATAAATAGGGCCCGATTCTGCAAAAAAGGAAGAGGACTTTTTGGAAGATTAACACACACTTCACACCTAAAATTCTCACACACTTAACCCTAGATCCCACCCACTTCACACACACTTTTCACACATTCCTCACTAAGAACCAAGCTTGATTTGGAGGGTTCAAACATTTTGGAATCAAGTTTGCTCAAAAGCTTTGTACAAGATTAGCTAGGATGAAAGGGAAGCTTCATTATCTCTCTTTCATTCTATTTCTTATTATGATTGAGTAGACTTGTGTCGGGTGATTTAACTTATGTAATGGATTAACTATATACTCTTATGATATGGGATATGATGGCTGTATATATACACATGTTTCAAATTGTCTTGTTCAAATGGGTATTTTCTCATTCAAATCTAAGTGTTTGATAAAATGCCTAGATGAGTAACATGTGTATAAATTGAAGTTTGTTTGTTACTAAACACATCTAATCCATGTCATAATCATGTCTATGTGTTTATATGTGGATGCTATGAAGTGGGTAATGCTTTTATTCATGTCTATATGTATATTTGCATGCCTAGTAATAAGCATAACTTCAATAATGCATACGATAACGCATACGTGTTGGTTGTTAATTATTTCTAATGGTGTGAACTGAACATGACGATGTTTGGTAGTTGAATAGGTTCCATTATTGACGCGCACCTTGGTCTTGAACATGTATGAACGCACTAGCAAGTCAAATCCTGCTGTAGTGACCTTAGAATGACGAAGTATAACTTAGGGCTAATCTAGGACGAGTCTCCTTTGGCTTTAAATCCAGCCAATAGATTTCCGGATAGGTTTAGTTGACTTTAGCAACAATAGGTCTTGGCTTTAAATCCAGTCAAAGGTTTAGGTACTAAGGTAGGTTCATTCTAAGCCACCTAGGAAGTTAGTTAGTCACTCTTGAGGCCCTAGGTCATAAGGACCACGCCGTAGCTCTAGGAGGCGCCGCCTAGGGACGGACTCGCACCGAGTCCTAGGGGAAAATTAGGACACTAACTAGCAACCTAGTTAAGAGCACTCACGATAGTTAGCCATCATCCCTTAATCCCATAGCATTTGAGTATAGAATTACCCATTCATAAGTCGAAGTCACCCTAACCCCTTCTCAATTGTTAGTTCCCTCTTGACCAACTTGTGTTCCCATTTTTCATAATCATAGTTTAGTTTTATTTCCTTTATCTAAACCTCCCGATAATCCAAAACCCCAAAAATATGTCTAGTTTAGATCTTTCTTTTTAGCACTTTCTAGAGCACCAAGCATAGAATTCACACACATTATTCACGCCTCCCTGTGGTTCGACACCCGCACTTGTACACACTATATTGCACGATCCGTACGCTTGCGGGTCTTTTAGAGCTTGCACTCGAAAGACGACACCAATGGATAAATACGAAAATAGAAAATGTTTTAGATAAATAATAGAACTCAAAATACGCAAGGTGTGATGATATAAATAGTTAAATTGTGTTAGCAATTTTCTTCTTCTATCCTCATGGACCTACTTGGTGAATGTTAGCAATCTACACTTTTTTTAACTTTTTTTTTCCCTCTTTTTGACTTCTTTTTTCCCCTCTTTTTTACCTAAAAATGTTATATTATTGCAAAAAAGAATGTGTAAAATATTAAGAAAAAGACTAAAAGTAGAATTATTTTGGATAAAAATTATTGATAAATCTCTTTCTGGCTCACATTCTCTTCCTTTAAAAGCATTCAAAAAACAAATTTTATAACAGAGACTCGACTCGATTCTCACTCCAATTTTCAAGTATACCATGATTTAAATTTACCCAAAGTAAGATTTAAGAATATAGTAGTCAAAGCAACATCAAACATGTCTATAAGAATTTCTTCTTTTTTTGTTTTTTTTGGTCATGACCTATGAGAAATTAAAAGAAAGTTAAATAACTCACTTGGATTTTGATCTTTGATCTTCATAACAATAAAATGCCTCATTTTTAAATGTGAAAATTTAGCTTTTTGTAACATCATTAGTCCTGAACTCAGAAAATGTCAAGATAGGACTAATTGTTTCAAAAATCGAAAAGATAAAAAACTGACAATGTTACAAATTGTAAAAATAAGGGATCAATTTTTTTCAACTTTTTTTTTTGAACTCATAACTATCAATGTTACTAACTACAAAAATAAAAGACTAAACTATTACATTTAAAAAAAAAGAGAGAATAGCACTAAAATTCATTTAGCTTTTCAATGAATTGCAATAAAACTATAATGATAAGCCACACATGCAAGAATAATAATGTAATATTCTCAAGTGGTCATTACTAAGTTATGAACCATAATTTATTCCACGGGACCATAAAAAAAAAATGAGACTTGGTCATTTCACGTAGCATGAATCATAATTTATTCCACGAGACTTATGGCTAAGAAAAATTAATTTTTTCCTAGTTTCTAAACTCATGAGATGAGCAAAGACAATCAACAGAGAAAATAAAAAACAGAACTTGGAATACAATCTCTTACTTTTTCAATTTGCCAAGCAAAGAAACAGAACCTGAATACAATTATATTTACACCATGAAATCAAAGAATGAAATTCCATCAATCATCAATGGGACACCAATACATTCTTCCCGCAACCAAGAGATCAAATAAACCCAAGGGAGAAAAGGTACATTCACTTCTTTTTTTCTTTTTTTTGGTCAATGTTTAAGCATTTGAGCAGCATTCATTTCATAAGATCTACGCATCTAGGTGAGTATGCATTGCAGCCATCTCGTCTTCTCACTTATCTCAGTTGTTGGAATGCTCCAACTGCTCTGCAGCAAACTTCATGTCTTCAGGCCTTACAGGAACAGAACTACAATCATATGCAACAAACGACAATTAAACTAATTACCCTAATAATTATAAAGCTGAATATTATTACCTGTAGTTGCGAAATGTAGGTTATATATGAATAGAGGATCAAAGCTACAATAAGATATGTGAGCAAAACCGATAATCGGTATTTATAAAAAGCAACACATGCAAGTAAGAAAAAAAAATCAAAATCCTTGATTGGGGCATCAATTAGGAGATGGACATTTTGATCATTGACACATAGAATCGCCAAGCAACATAAAGATGGCCAAATGGTCCAAAATCCATAAAAGATTCCTTATTCGAAATGCACAAAATAATATGATGATCGAAATGTATATGGAAAGAGACAGATGGAGAGCAAAATATAAAATTATTATGTCAAAGTAGCATGCACATGGAATGATTTCAAGAGTTTCCATAAAACTCAAATCTTTATAGAATCGCCATTCCATATCAAGGCAAGAAGTATATATATAATAAAAATATAATAAAATATATTTATATAACACTTGTCATTATATTTGTGCGACACTTGTTAATATTATATTAAAAATGGTTCTTCTATATAATATAGTATATATATATACATATACATATATACATATATACATATATACATATATATATACATATATACATGTATACATATATACATACATATATACATATATACATATATACATATATATATATATATGTATATGTATATATGTACACGATAAACATATAAAGGTACATTTAAAACCTGAGCTTTTGTTAACAATGGAGTCATATTTGTAACCCCAAATTCATCCTGGGACCCAAGCATACAAGTTGTAACTCCTTGCAATAAGACCTCTAACTACAAAATTTCTATTAGAGCCCTTTTACGTCTAGAATTGATAACCCTGAAGTCAAAAATAAAAAAAATTTGTAATAAATATATAATGGATGCTAAAACTGACTATATAATAGAAACTTCCTCGAGAGAAACTAACACTCTCTTTCTATCCTACTCCAAAAGTACTTGTGGATGCAATGAGTATATTTACAAGCATTAAAGCAAAGAAACAAATTAACCTTGCTTTCTGTTTGTCATGATCCAATAGGTCCTGGTGCTACCAAGCCAATATAAGCATTCCCCGCAGGCATTGGTTGTTTGTTGATATACTTGAAATAACACCATTATATAAGTGAAAAGTGATGGGGGCAACATAAAACATAACTTCTTTTTTTCTTCTTCTAGAGACAAATGAAGATTGATCGAAGGATGATATATACCAATCTTGAACAAGTAGCTGGCCACTAACTCTTCCCCTTTAATGAGGTTGAACGAAATTTTTTGAAAGTAGAAATGCATACGGCCAGCTTGCAACTTCATTCAACATCTATAATAGTTAAACTATAAGTAAGTATCTGGAGTGATATCCACTTTGTTGACTAGTTGAACCAATTAAAGTTTACATGAGTTACCCTTGCTTTTGCATTGTTCCATAGGATAGAAGAATTGTTCTTGGCTAAAACATTGGAATTGAGGTAGACAAAGACAAGAACAAAAACCTTTTCTTATGGCTCCCTATCTTGGAATTTGACATCTCGATCATCTTTGACATAGTGTCTACTAACAAACATCTATGGAGAATTTCAAAATGCAAAAAATATATGAATTAAAAATGAAGAATTCAATTTGGTAGAACCACATTAGATTCATCTGAAACTATAAACCCCATAGTCTAATAGTATATGTACCTAATATATAAAGACTAGGTAATATATGGAATTTAGGATATTAAATCAATTTGAAACCTTGGTCACTAGTCGATACCTAATTATTTCTCCCAATCTTCCATGTATGAGATTAAGTATCTCATTTATGCTAATTTTGCAAAATCATGTGTTTAATAGTACCTTAAAGATCTAATTACTATATATGTCCCAAGAAAAAGAGAATAAAAAATAAAAAGGACCTAAAAAATTTAAATAGCTACTTACAAAAAGCGCCGTTGGAACAACATGAGACGTAAGATCCAGCTTGAAAGGCCCACCTGTGCAAAACTCATTACTTGGAGTGATCATTCGAAACCCTACAAGTGGATCAGTATTAGCCATGAGCTTTGTTTTCTTTATTTTTGCATGAGTAAAAGTACTTGTCATCTACCTATATTAAATTCATTTGTGTTGCAAAAGGAAAACATCATAACATATTCCAATTGCAAAACTTTTCAAATAAATGTCAAGCACCAAGTTCAGGCCATACGGATCAGTCTTCCTATGGTGGCTCTTTTCTTGGATACCATGCGAGGACAACAACTCAGAGCGGGAACTCAAACTCCAAACTCTGATCTCATGCATTCAAGAATTTGAGTTCCACAGGACTCGAGACTCATAAGTGAGACTGATGTTACTATCATAATAAATAGCTAGAGAATACACACACACACACACACACATATAGATAGCCTTGCTCATATATAGGCCTGTGATTGTATACTTGGAGCATTATAATAAAAATATATCAAGATCGAGAAATGTAGTTATTCTTGATCATAAAAGAATCCCACAATTTCGAATGGCAAAGAATACAATAACATATATACCTCTCCTTTAAAATCTGGATTGGATGGATTTGTCAAGAGGATAGCCTTTGGATAATGAAGGACTTTCCCATTTTGATGATCTTCCGCTGTTGGCATCACCTTTTGCCTCTCATCCAACATAGCCATGTAATGAAACCTAGAATTAGTTATGTAACATCAAATGAGAAAAGACAATGATATGCTATTTGAGCACAAGCCTAAATATTATGCAAGCACACAGGTCGTGTGTAGTACGGTATGTGCGAGTGCGGGGTTGAATCCACAGGGAGGCCTAACATGTAAGGTGTCTTAAGCTATGTGCATCCTAGAAAGCTACGTGTTGGGTCCCTTAACTATGATATTTTTTTGGGTTTTTGGTTTGAGGGGAGCTCAAAAAAGATAAATCTAAGCTAAGGACAAGGAAATAAAAAGACGGTGTGAGTGTGATGGGGAAATCAAGCGATCTAAGGGGATGTTAACACGTGGAAATGGGGAGTAGGGTGATTACGACTTGCAAATGGGTGATTACTACTTCTTGTTAGAGTTGCTTGATGGAGTAAACTTGGTTGCTATCATCTAGAGTCCTAATTAACCTCCTAATTACACCCTAAGCCTCAGTGTGAATCCATCCCTAGGTGTCGACCATTAGAGCCACGGCATATGGTTTTTTTGACTTAGGGCCATAGGGCTAGCTAGTTAGGATTTTAAGTGACTTAAATCGATCTAACCCTAGTGTCTAAACCATTGGCTAAATTTAAAGCGAACACCTAGTCAATCTAAGGTCGACTAAGCTACCCTGAAATCCACTAGCTGAATTTAAAGCTAAGAGAGACTCGACCTAGGCTAGCCATTAGTTATACACCATTGATCATCATCACAATAGCGGTATTCATATTTGAGTGTAAAGCAAACACATCTAGGGCAAGGCATTCGACAATATCTCAGGGTATTCTATTACTAAGCACATAAACATACTTATATTACACCAATTTAACCAATAACACCCGACATGTAAGCAATAGAAGTTATTTATACTATTAAGTATGCTAAAACACACATAGACATGTATATAGGCATACCTACTTTATGTAATCACCACACAAACACATAGACATGCTTATACAATGATTTAGAAATGGTAAATAGCATAATAGGCTTCAATATACATATGCAACTTTGTTGAGGCATTCTACAAACACATAGACATGAATATAAATTTGCCAATCAAAACCCTAAACACAAGCATATATATATAAATCCACCAAATACCCATGACAATAAGATAATAATCATCCATTAAACAAGAGTAAATCACCCTACATAGCTTTAATCAAGCATAATTAGACTTTGGATAAAAGAGAGATACCTGTCTATCCATAGCCAAGCTTTACAATCCATGAGCTATGTCTAAGTCCTTGTGTTTGATCCTCTTTGAGGCTTGATTCTTAGTGCTAAAATGGGTTTATAAGTAAGTGTGTGGAGGTGGTTTTAGGTGGATTCTAGGTCTAGAGAAATGGGTATGTGTATTGGTTGGTGTTCTCCTTAAAAAATGGCTAAAAAGTGGCTTAAATATAGCTGAAATTACGTCCAACTGGGGGCCCAGCCAGTCGATTGGCTTTGAGGCTAAGTCAACCGGCCAAAATTGGCCCAGATTCTGATCTGGCCAGTTGACCTTAGCCGGTCGATCGGCCTTGATAGGAGTTTGACCGGTTTTGACAGTAAAATGTTCATATCTTGCTCGTTTTGGCTCCGATTCGCGTACCGCTTTTTTCTATGGCTTCATACCACTATCGGGGATCTCCCAACCCATATTTTGCACCTTAAAACATGTCCAAAATTTTTCCATGTCCTTTTTTGGTTGCAAGCTTCGAATTTGGCTCATGTTGCGCTCGGTTTCGCCTCGGTCGCTAGTTCCTCTGCCCGACTGCTTCCAAATGCACTTTTCTTCATTATTTATGTCCAAAAAACCCTTGGCTTCATTTCATACAGCAGCCTTAATCAAGATCCAATTATCTTCCCGAATCTCACCTAAAACAAGCAACAAACACGCACTAGTGTAGCATTTAAGTCCTAACTTCAACTATGAACATGTAAACCCTAATATCTACAAGTATGACCCAAATGCTATACTAATACATTAAATGAAGCTCAAAACATCTCAAAACAAGCATATACATGCAATACATAAACACACAAAATGAACACATCAGACGTAACATTATAGACAAATGAAATGGTAATGAAAACACAAGTAGTTAAAAGTGTAACTTTTTTTAGAATGATTTCACATCCATAAAAAGAAAAATAACTATTAGCTCGTAAGACCCTTCTCATAGCTTAATTTAGGATGTGACTAAACATGACAATTTGAGAAAGTAATTTTTAATAAAAGTTTAGGATACTCTTGGTGAGAATGGTGAAATATCACTGTTAAGCTATACATATTAGAATTATTGAGTCATGTACATAACATCAAACTTACATGTACATATTAGAATTATTGAGTCATGTACATAACATCAAACTTACATGTTTTTTTTCAAGCTTGAACACAAACCTTGCCTTTGCAATATTGATAGCAGGATATCCATTTAAGCATTTAAAATAGCATAAGTATACAAACCAGGAGAGCCACACAACATAACAAATCTGCATGGTAAATTAAAATGTTGGAGAAGTTTCATAATGATAATTAATTAAGACTAGTTAAACAATAGTTTTCTCAATTTAGGGCACCTCTTATCCATATTTAGGGGAGCTTGCCCACTGTTGTCAGAAGGATTCCATGCTCTAACAAATGAAATCTCTGCTTAGTCATCATTATGTACAATGATGTTGTAATTTGTCCCTAATAGCCTATGCGATTTGCCTAAATCAACTTTGCCAAGTAATTGCATATCGTGCACATTTAATTTTGTTAATATGAAAAAAGAAAAGAAAAGGTAATATAAATACTCACTTGATTGTGCTTGTTGCCTCTCTTATCTGGTTAAAAGTTATATCCCAGTACCTACATAACATAATTTTTTTGAGTTTGAAAAAACTTGAAAAAATTGAGCCCTAATAATGAAAATATTTCTTTTAAATCTTTACTATGAGATATTTAGCAAGAAATTAGGGCAAGTAGAGATTTTAACAGGTGAACTTTAAGTACCTTCCATCATTTCCTAGATCATGGCTAACAAGTAGGTTCTCAATGTCATTGTAAGAAATTTTGGTCACTAATCCATCTGGAATGGACAAGGTGACATTTACAATACCATTGATCATTGTCACCTATTGATTTCCACCATTTAGTCAAAACAAAAGACAACAAAGCAAAAGAAGACATTTATAATTCAAATTAGGTTTATTTCTCCTGTAGTTCTTTCCATTTTGGCCAAATTTGTCCATTATCATCGTGTAGATGACACCTTTTAGTCTTTTATATTTCTATCTATATAATCATTAGTCCTTCCATCAATATTTGTTAAAAATTGAATGAAAATATCATGTGATTGACACGTGACTTCGGCAGAAGCATTAGAAATTGGACAAAATAGGAGTTATTTGTCTAATTTCCAATTGATATCAATGGTAGGACTAATGGTCACATAAAATAGAAGCATAAAGGGTTAAAAGATATTATCCATAAAAATAAGAAATTAACTTATTGAAAATATAAAAGATAAAGGAAGAAGTTATAAACCCATAGAATTTAATACTGATATCTATAAAATATGTGGAATATGAATAGTTTACTGAGTGCACATTCATTACTTGCTCTATGTTTTCAAACAATTGCATCGTCGGTGATTGCAGCTACTCCTTGCTGACGACTCTTCCGTAGATTTTCCTACAAACGATCGTCAAAACACACCAATATCTTAGCCATTCATGACAGTCAAATTTTAAGAAAATGGTAAAATTTTTTAAAATGCCTTCTCTCTTCCTTTATCTCCATTACACACACAGACATTACCCATACCTTTTAGAATTTGAATTTCATGAATGGTTGAGATTATATTACATACTCATGAATGTTTAAGATTTTTCTCTAATTCCAATATGAGATAGCTAAGGATATGAGAGGAGCCTGATATATAGCACGCCATATAATTGCTTAGTATTTAAGAAGATATCTGATTCATAAATAATAATTATTTGGAGTACCAAAAAATAAATAGAAAAATGCATTTGATATTGTAAACGGTAAGAGTAAAAATTTATCTCTAGGGATTCATCGATCCTTTCACCCTTTTAATTTGTAGGTAAGAATCTTCAGGTATTTAATGTTAAAGTTATATCTATATATATACATATATATGTATGTATATGTATATATACGTATATGTATTCGTACTTTTTTTTATCAGTGCCACTTGTATTTATTTCATAAATTGTTCTCTCTTCAAAAAGTGCATGCCTTTTTCTTTTTTAATCAATGTATGTCCATTTTATGACTTTACTTTTTCATTTTAACTGTTCTATTCAATTATTATAGATCTCTTATTTAAATATATATATATATATATATATAATTTGTATTGAAAATTATGTGAAGAGTTAAATTTTACAAAATATATTTATATTTTATACTAAAAATTTCTACATGCTTTTATTCAAATAAATAATTTTATCATCAATATTTAGTTCCATGCATCACATGAGTGACAAACTAATGTTGCTATACAACGAAAGATGAAGAGGTGAGAAAATGATATGTAGCAATGTTCATATAATAAATGAAGGCAATATATGAAAACAATATACCACAGGAGTTGCTGTACAAGGACATATGTAGTCCATTTACTCTATAAAAATTTGTTAGATGTAATATAGTAGAAACATGGATCTGTCATGATCTTTGTGCTAGATTTAATGTTGTCATATTTTAAAAAAATAGAAAAAACTAGTTGCTAGAAATCACTTAAACTAAAATGGAAGTAACAAAGGATAAATGTTAAGTTGGATGCACATACTAACAAGAGATGATTCCTACAACCATAAGGGAATATTAGGAAGAATTGAGCAACCATTACTAGCCACCAAATGAATGATAAGTTCTCATATAACTCTACTTTCTCCTTAACACTCCTAGAATATTGTTACACCCAATATGAATCTTAGCGAATAGAAAGATGCATATATATATATATATGTATGTATGTATAACTATTGAACAAAGAACAAAATCTAGACATAGATTGTTCTCAAAAATACAAATAAAGGCAAGAAAAAGATTGACCATTCGCATATCACTACCACATTTTTAGTTTGTTGCTGAGATTGAAAACCATTGCAAAAGTACTAAAAATAGTTGTCAGTGACTTTATGCAATATCTTTTAACTGTTGTCTAAAGCCTCGTTGCTTATTTTATTACAACGGTTTCCTTAATAAATAAGCTACAACAGTTAAAAACCATTACAAAATAAATTTTTTTATGATTATTTTCTTTGAAAATTATAATTGAAAACTAGTAAATAGATTAATATTTAATATAAACCATTGAAAAACTAAAAGTTTTGGCCAATATGTATCAAAGAAATATATACAACTTAATGATTAAAATGGTTAGATCATATTATTGCAATGGTTAAAAATCTATTGCAAAAGAGGTACTTGCAGCAAATGGTTAAAGACCAAAAATTAAGTTTTTGACCAGTGTAGGAAAAACATGGTAGAAAAACATGGTAAAAAATCATACAAATAACGGCTATTTCTAAGTTAAAATTTCGTATAACTGAAGCTGTTGGGTGGATTTTCCTTCGCACTGATACCCCAGCAAAGCTCCCCCGACAAGCTCAAAGTGAGGTAGATCATATCTGATACCCTGACAAAGACAAAACATAGATAGTTTGAAAAATCTCCTAACGGGAGGGGTTAAAACTCATGCAGCACCCTAGCAAAGCCATCCCGAAATTACTTAAAAACTACTTTTTAAGAATAACATGATCTATCACCTCAAGGACAAGTCTTGAAAGCCCTTTTCAACGCAAAATCATTTTGAAAAGCATGAAAACATTTAGAAACAAGTTTGAGCATATAATATATCAATCTTAATTTAAAGAGAGATAGAAGACAAGAAGCAAGGCAACTTTACAAAGAAACATTCTATGGTCGCTCCCCTTATGTCTTCCATCTCCTTCCTTATGTCACCACACCACTTGATATGTGCAATCTTCAAAGCTCATGGTGTCGGATGGTCATCTCGAAGGCATAGGCTTAGTATCATTGCTTAAGAATTCAAAAATTCATTAGTAACAATAGAAGCTCATTCAAGTTTACAAAGCAATCATTCACGTTTTGACTTCATATGCCATTCATTCGTAACTCATAATATATCATTATCCATTCTCATAAGTCCATCATAATCATTCATCACAAGCATAGTGTACATAATCACATATTCAATAAACAATCTAGTTTTCATCATCAAAACATAAGTAACATCTTAGCCATAATGTCAACAGTCTCTCTCTTTTTGATAATGACAAACATATATGCAATTAACATAATGAACGAAGCATAATATAAATATTCAAACATTAAAGCTCCGCCTAAGATTATCCTATGTTCTCGGTTATGGAAAGCTATCGAAGCTCCCTTTCAATACATGCATGAATAACTTCATATATCATTCATTCATCAAGGAATATTATCCAAAAAATAGATCACACATATCAACATAATAAGCACGTATTTAATTTCTCCCTTATTTGGCATTGTAAAAACATATGATAAACAAAGGGAGTGCCACAAGATCAAAATAGGCATCATCCATATTAAAAATAAGATTCATAGAATGTATTCATACCACAATATTTGAAAACATCATCTAAAATATTTAAGAGTGTGTAAAAATAATTCATGAGAAAATTCTAAAGTAGCCATGCAAATGCAAAGTGCAAGAAAATGAAATTGTTTAGGTGCATGAAAATGTAGAGCATTATTTTGAAAAAAGGAAATAAAGGGATTTTAGTCATCGTTGGGACGAGGAGGTGAGGTGAAAAAAGTCCACCAAGCTTTTCAAAGTTGCTTCTATTATGACTTTCCTCTCATGGATGTTGATTTGCCTCTCTTTGATATTCCGTATCCATGATGACTTCTGTAAGTATAGGCATCCTTTGACTTCTAGAGGCTTCGCTTGCATAAGCATATTGTGTTCCAAAATCCTCCATTGAACTTCTTATAGCAGTAGCAATATCCTCTTCTTCTTGGACATCTCCTCTTGCCATCCCTTGTTGTTCAACATTTCTTATTTCTTGTTCTTCTTCCATTGCATCCTCATTTGCTACATTCTTTAGAACCAAGTTGCCATACATCTCTCTAGTTATATAAGATTGCTCAATTGGTGGAAGGTACTTAAAATCTTCTTCTTGGATGTAATTTCTCTGATATTTGTAATACTTCAATTTCCACACAGCATTCAAACCAAACTTCATATAACTTGATGGTGGAATTCCAACTCTTTCCCCCAAACAACAAATCTCTCAAAATTGTTTGTTGGCACCATTCCATAAGGTAATGCAATATCCTTCATGCTCACATGATGCATATGGCTCAAATCACTTGTAGGCAAATGTACTATCTTCTTGACATGCATTTGATACATAACCGTAGCTTCTTGTGTGCCAATCGTATCATCTTTGTAACTTCTAGGCACAATATTGTGTTTCACAAAGTTGAAGAAAACTTTCTTTTGCATAGGCAATTGATGGGCTTTAGGAAATTCTTATAGATTAATTCTCCAAGAACTCCTTCCCACAAGTCGTTTCAAACATTTCTTTCAAAGATCTCATCAACATCTCTAGAAAACCCTTTTGTACTATAAGCTTTAAAAGATCTATGAGGTGTAGGCAAGTAGAAGCTTTTACTAATCAATTTTTCAGATAAAGGAATTGTAACATCATTTACAATGGTACTATATCTATGCTCATTGCTAAAAGACATATTATAGTAAAATTCATGCACCAAGGCTTTGTAAACATTTCTGGACATGGTGCAATAGTCTATCCACCCTTGAAAAATCTGATCATCTTTACAAACTCAAAATCCGTCAACTCATGTGGTGCCAATGTTATCTGCTTGATAAAATCCGCTTCAACAACCTTGCTATTCCTTTGCTTGAATGGTTTTGGAATCTTACTTTCACCTTTCTTTCTCTTCTCACCTCTTGAGGATTGACCTCTTTCCATTTTGATGATTCCAATGGGTGAAGGTGAAGTTTACGAAGTGAATTTGATGAAAAATAGGTTTAAAGACTCTTTGATCAAAACTTTTTTGTGGTAAAATAGGGTTTTATGACAGAAGAAACTTGTATGGAGGGAATATGAAGAGGTTGGAGTGAAATTGAATTTGAAAAGTTACTAGCTTTTTTTTTTTTACCGATATTGCATCCGGTTGCCTAGCACGAACAAAGTAACCCTAGCACATGAACACTGTGTCTGACAAAGTGTTTTGGAAATTCTTTTTTCTGGAGGGGCTTTTGGTAGTCTGGTTGAGATTGGAGATTCACCCAATAGTGACAATTTGGTTTTTCAGGGCTTTTCATGAATGCAAATACAATGCACATATAGTTTCATCTCAACTCACATAGTTCCACACAATAATTTAATGGATGTTCATTTAAAAACATATTAAAGCTTATTCAAACATGCTTCAAACATCAATAGGTAATATCAATCATATCCAAATTTCTTCTAATCTTGCAAAATCTATCTTCATACAACAATTTAGTGAAAATATCAACTAATTGATTATCTATGCTAACAAATTCAAATTTAGTATCACCTTTTAACACATGATCATGAATAAAATGATATCTAAGTTCAATATGCTTAGTTCTTGAGTGTTGAATAGGATATTTAGTCAAATTGATAGCACTAGTGTTATCACAATAAATAGGAGTATGTTCAAAGTTAAGTCCATAATCATGTAAATTTTGCTTCATTTAAAGTATTTATGTAACACAATTACTTTTGGCAATGTATTCGACTTCAGTTATGGATGTTGCAATGCTATTTTGTTTCCAACTTGACCGTGAAATTATTGATTGATTGAGAAATTGGCAACTTTCACTTGTACTCTTTCTATCAATTTTGTATCTCGCAAAGTTTGCATTAGAATATCCTATAAGCTTAATATATGTATCCTTTGAATACCATAAACCAAGATTAGTGGTACCGTTAAGATATAAAAAAATACATTTCACGGCACTTAGATGGGATTCTTTGGGTGAGGATTAAAATTGAGCACATAAGCATACAGCAAATATAATATCCGGTCTAGAGGCGGTAAGATATAACAAACTACCAATCATACCTCTATATCTCTTTTCGTCTACTGGTTTATTTTTCTCATCTTTGTCAAGCTTTGTGGATGGGCTCATAGGTGTACCAATTTCTTTCACATCTTTCAAACCAAACTTCTTGAGTAGTTCTTTGATATAGTTAGTTTTATTTATGAAGATTCCATCTTTCATTTGCTTGATTTGTAATTGGAGGAAGAAATTTAATTCCCCTATCATGCTCATCTCAAATTCTTGGTGCATAAATTTAGCAAAATTCTCGCACAAAGCCATGTTAGTAGTACCAAAAATAATATCATTAATATATATTTGCACAAGTAGTAAATCATTTCCATCACGTTTGATAAATAAAGTAGAATCCAGCTTTCCTCTTTCAAAACCTTTTTGCACGAGAAATCCACTTAAACATTCATACCATGCATGTGGGGCTGCTTCAAACCATACAAAGCTTTTTCCAATTTGTAAACGTGGTTTGGAAATTTAGAATCCTTAAATCCTAGATTGTTCAACAAATACTTCTTCTTTGATAAAGCCATTCAAAAATGCACTTTAACATCCATTTGATACAATTTAAAATTCATGTACAATGCAAAAGCAAGTAACATATGAATTGACTCACTTGGTGCTACGGATGCATATGTTTCATCATAATCAATGCTTTCCTCTTGATTGTATCCTTAGGCAACCAATCTAGCTTTATTTTGAACAATATTACCACTTTCATCTTGTTTATTTCAAAACACCCATTTAGTATCAGTAACATATTGATTAGTTGGTCTTTCAACTAGTTTCCACACTTTGTTTCTTTCAAATTGGTTCAATTCTTCTTGTATAGCAACAACCCATCATTATCACATAATCCATCATCAACACAATTGGGTTCCATATGAGATAAGAATGCATGATATTTACAAAAATTGTTTACATTATCTTTTGTTCTTATATCTTTTCTAGGATCACAAATAACTTATCAATTGGATGATTTCTGACGAATTTCCAAGCTCTTAGCAATTCCTTACTTTCCAAGTTTGGTGGTTCATCTTCTTCTTTTTAATCATCGTCATTGATAGGTTCTTGAAGAGCCGTACCTTCCTCATTTTCTTGAGATTTTTCATTCATTTTTTGATGATTTGTAGTAGGATGGTTTCCCTTCATTAGTTCTAATTCACCTACAACATCATAATTGTCCTTTCTTGACTGACAAGGGTTAGTTTCATCAAACTTTACATGCATAGATTCTTTAATAGTATGCTCTTGTTTAATGAAAAGTCTATATGCTTTATTTCTAGTGGAATATCCTACAAAGATACTTTCACGAGATTTTGAATCAAACTTACCAAGTTGGTCTTTTGTATTGAGAATATAGCACTTACATCCAAAGACCTTAAAATAGGCAATATTTGGCTTTCTTCCATTCTAATGCTCATAAGGTGTTTTCTTCAAGAATGGTCTAATCAACACTTGATTAAGAACATAACAAGAAGTATTGACCACTTCGGCCCATAAATATGTAGGCAACCCGTGTTCATTTAACATGTTTCTTGCCATTTCTTGGATAGATCAGTTTTTCCTTTCAACAAACCCATTTTGTTAAGGCATGCGAGGAACCAAAAATGTAAGCTTAATGCCATAAAATTCACATAGCTCATTAAAACATGCATTTACAAATTCTTTGCCATTATCACTACGAATACTTTTTATAAATTATCTCTTCTCATTTTGCACTCTTTTGCAAAACTTTGCAAATTCATTGAAGGTTTCACTTTTTGACGTAAGAAATATGACCCAAATGTATCTACTATAATCATCAATAATCACAAACACATAGCGTATGATTGTCTCTAAATGAGCAAGCCTAAAGACCCACAAGCGCATGGATCAATGCAGTGTAGTGTGTGCGAGAACAGGTGTCGAACCATAGGGAGGCTAATCATGGAAAGGATTCTTTGTGTGCGTGTCCTAAAAGATGTCTAAAAGAAAACCTAAACTAACCGTATTTTTGGGATTTTTTTAGGATAGAATGGGAGCACAAACGAAAGGAAATAAAACTACACTGTCAAAAAATGGGAATGGAAGACGGGGAAAACAAACTAACCTAGAAGGAACTAGCAAATGGAATGAGCTAGGGTGAGTTTTACTTGCCAATTCGTGATTCCAAACTCAAATGTTATGGGATTATGGGGGATGGCTTAACTATGGGTTGCTCTAAGCTAGGTTATTAACTAGTGTCGTAATTTCTCCCTAGGACTCGGTGTGGGTGTGTCCCTAGGTGACATCACCCTAGTGTCACGGCATGGTCCTTATGACCTAGGGCCATAAGATTGACTAACTAGTTTCCTAAGTGACCTCGAATGACTCTACCCTAGTATCTAAATCATTGGCTGTGTTTAAAGCCAAGACCTAATGTTGCTAGGATCGACTAAATCTATCCTGAAACCTATTAGCTTGGTTTAAAGCCAAAGAAGACTCGATCTAGGCTAGCCTTAAATTACGTGCTATCATTCTAAGATTACTATAGCGGTATTTGATTAATTAGTGCATTCATACATGTTCTAAGCTAAGGTGTTTGCGAATATAAAGACATACTCGGCTGCCAAACATCATCATGCCCGCATTACCCTATTAATGCATTGGGAACTAGCACGTATGTAATGTTGAGGTTATATTTACTACTAGGCATGCAAACACACAAATGGACTTGAATACCCACTTTATGCAATCCACACACAAGCACATAGACATGCTTATAGAATGGATTAGAAGTGTTTAGTAGCAATAAACATCAATTTATATATATGCTACTCCTCTAAGTATTTATCAAACACATAGACATGAATGAAAAAATAGCCATTTGAATAATAAAATCAAAGCATATATATATATATATATACACACACACACATACATTAAGCCATCATATCCCATAACATAAGAGTATATAATTAGCCCATTACATAAGCTAAATCACCCTAAACACGTCTACTCAATCGTAATATAAAATAGGATTAAAGAAGAATAAGGAAACTGCTTTTCCATCCTTGAGTAAATCATCACTCTAAAGTCGTTAAATCCTTCCAAATACGATTGAATCCAAGTAGGAAATGTGTGAAAAGGTATGTGTGTGAGGTTGGTGAGTTAGGGTTTTATGTGAGTCCAAAGCGGGTGTGAAGTATGTGAACTGATGATAATAAATGCTAAAAATCGGGCCCTATTTACTATTAATGGGTCACTACCGGTCAGCCGGTAACAAGGTGGTCAATCAGTACTTTTATTTGCTCATTGTAATAACCGGTTAACCAGTAGGCTCAGCTGCTGCACTCTTATGTTCTGTAGTTTGCCAGCTGACCCTACCAGACAGCTGGTAGCCTTTGGGGGTTGATCGATTCTTTAAACTGCTCCAAATCTCCATCTTCTTTGCTTCCAGCCTTTACTCCACGACCTGTACACCTTCTATCTTCATCACCCATTGTCTTGCAAGCTCGTCATCAACCCATGACTCTCCTAATCATAAAAAATGAGCAACTAGTGTAGCATTTATCAATTAAACTCAACTATGCACAATGATCTTCACTTAAGATTAATTCTACCATATGTACTACACTAATGCCACGTTACAAGCACAAAGCACCTCAAAAACATATAGAAAATGCAATGCAAAGATACACAAAATAACGATATATCAACACCCCTAAACCTTCTCCTTGCTTGTCCCTAAGCAAGTCCAAACCTAAATTTATCTCAAAGTCAACACAAATGTTGCCTAAGGGATTGACTCGCTTTTTTGTCAAACTTGAGGAGCATGAAGGGGTCATTCCTTTTGAACAGGGATCCCCAAGCCCTTTTGGATCCTCCCCTTACTCATAAAAGGCCTCGCACCTCTTGGGAAGTTCCCTTGTATCTATGCCACTGCAAGCTTAGGAATCTTACATACACACATGTGATGTTGATATTTCATGCTCTCTTGACTGACATGGACTCCTTAATGTGCACAAAGCCTCAAAGAGATGAAAAGAAAGAGTATACAAATGCAATGGCTCATAAAATGACGTAAAAACCTTATTCACAATACAACAAAGGAACGAAGAGATAACTGAAGCCAAGTCGATATTGTGTCACTTGTGCACTTATTCAATGAACTTTACTTTTACATTTGGTGCCTTTGGCTTTTTCATATTTTTCATTTTTGTTTTGATTTTTCAATCTTTTTCATATTTTTGCACCTTTTTGCCTTTTTCTATATATATATATATATATGTTTTACATTTTTCACATTTGGCTTTGCATAACAAAAAGAAAAAGAAAAAGAAAGGCTAAGGCATATAAAAAAGAACCAATCAAGAAAGGGATACTCATATCAACAGCCCTTTCTAACAATCTTTTCAACCAAGCCATGGGGTAGTTACAAGGTGCATTCTTAAAGGTACTCATTCCCCACAACTTTTAAGGGCATCCCTTCCAAGACTCGGATCTTTTTCCACTCATTTACTCCCCACCAAGCAAACTTATTTTCACCAATCAATTAAGTCAATCACAAAAGCTAACACTCCAATCAACTAAGAAATAAATGAATCTATATGTGTAAAAATGAAAAAAAAATTCACCATTTTTAAGCAAAAAATGCAATCTACCTAAGCAAAAGAATGCAATCTACCTTAATGAAGCATAAAACAATAAGAACTAAACTTCTACTCCCCTAAATCTAAACTTTGCTTGTCCTCAAGCAAATAGAACAAAGACACACAACAAGAATCTGGGCAATATAAAGTAAGTATAGACTGTGGGAAGTGATAGATAGGTGAGGAGCAAGTGGAGAAAAGATTGATACAACCTTGCCTTCTTGTTGAAACTCTTCATGCCAATGATGAATGATTCAACTACTAACCCTGTTACTCAACAGTTTGGGTGGGTAAAAAGAAAGAAAACAAATGAATGAAAAATGAAGCAAGAAATGCAAATACCAAAATTTAACCTAGGTTGCCACCTAGTAGTGTTAACCACCATGTCATTAGCCAGGCGATCACTAACTCATCATCAATATCCATAGATAGGGTCCTAAAGCGCTATAGTCTCTACATGATCCATGCTCAGATCATATGCGTGCATCAAGCGTCGGCCATTTACCATCAACTCTTGGTCGTCCTTCAAGTCTTTTATCGTTATTGCTCTGGAAGGGTAGGCTACCATCACCTTGTACGAACTATCCCATCTTGTCTTTAGCTTCCCTAGAAAGAGCTTCAAACCTGAGTTAAATAGCCAAACTTTATTAAAGGAAGAGAGTGATTTCCTAAGGATATGTCTATCATGAATCCTCTTCATCCTATTCTCATTAAGCTTGGCATTTTCATACTCCTTAAACCTAAGCTTTTCCAACTCTGCTAGGTCAAGCTTCCTTTTCTTACCTGCTTTTGCCATGTCAAAATTTAGGGCCTTGATTACCCAATAAGCCCTATGCTTAAGTTTTACTAGCAAGTGACAAGCTTTCCCATAAGCTGACCTACATGGGGACATACTAATGGGAGTCTTAAAAGTGGTACGGTAGGCCCACAAAGAATTATTTTACCTAATAGACCAATCTCTCCTATCGGGTCTAACCATTTTCTCTATAATAAACTTTATCTCCTTATTGGACACTTCAACGTATCCACTAGTTTACGGGTGATTGAGGTTAGAAACCTTATGAATGACCGAATATCTTCTCAATAATGCCTCAAATGTCCTATAGCGAAAAGGTTAGCCACCATCACTAATCAAGACCCTAGAGACTCTAATCTAGAGAAAATGTTCTTCTTAAGGAACTTAACCACTGTATGGTCATTAGGGCATGTAAGAATTGCCTCAACCTATTTGGACACATAATCTACGACTACTAGAATGTATTGATACCCAAAGTAAGGTTGAAATAGACCCATGAAATCGATTCCCTAAACATCAAATAGCTCACCAAAAAGAATGGGAGACAATGGCATCATGTTTCTCCTAGAGATGGACTCGGATTGTTGACATCTAACACATTTCTTAAAATACTCTTAGATATCCCTAAAGAGAGTGAGCCAAAAGAATCCACATTGCAAGACCTTAGTAGTGGTCTTCTTGCCACTAAAGTGTCCTCCTCAACCTTTATCGGGATACATGCTCAACAAGTTCTTATACTAATCCTTGGGCACATGCCGGTGACTCACTTGATCCACACACACATTGAAGAGAAAAGGGTCTTCCCAAAGGAAATGTCTAACTTGGGCTAGGAACCTATCCCTTTCTTTTCTCCTAATAGAAGGAAAAATGCCCTGTCACAAGATAATTAATTATATGAACAAACCACGGTGTGTGAAAAGAAATGGCAAATAATTGCTCATTGAGAAAGGAATCACAAAAAGGGCAAGAATAACTAGAAGACTTACTAACAAGGTGGGAAAGATGATCCCCAACCAAATTATCATTACCCTTCTTGTCTCGGATCTCAATATTGAACTCTTGGAAGAGGAGCATCCACTTAATCAAGTGGGGCTTAGACTCTTTCTTAGCTAACAAAGACCTCAACACCACATGATTGATATACACAATCACCTTGAACCTTAGGAAGTATGACCTAAACTTGTCAAGGAAGAAGACTACAGCTAGAAGCTTCTTTTCCATAGTGGTGTAATTCTTTTGAGCCTCATCAAGAGTCTTACTAGCATAGTAGACTATATGGGGAAACTTATCCCTCTTTTGGCTTAGAACAGCCCTATCGCGAAATCGGATGCATCACAAGTAACCTTAAATGGAAGACTATAATCAGACGGCTAGATGATCAGGGAGGAGGACAACAAGGATTTAAGTCTATCAAAACCTCTAACACACTTATCATCAAACTCGAACGAGACATCCTGTGCTAAGAGCCTAGAAAAGGGACATGCTATGTGGCTAAAATCCTTGATAAATCTACAGTAGAACCTCATATGCCCTAAAAAAGATCTAAAGTCCTTAATACACTTACGGACTGGCAACTTCTTAATAAGCTTTACCTTGGCTGGGTTAACTTGAATGCCACTAGAGGAAACTACATGACCCAAGACTATCCCCTTTTGCACCAAGAAATAGGACTTCTCTTAACTCAACACTAGATTTTTCTCCACACAACGGTCTAAGACTAAAGAGAGGTGACCAAGTCACTCATCAAAACTATCATCAAAGACTGAGAAATCATCTGTGAATATCTCTAGTGCTTCTTAATCATGTCACTAAAAATGGCCATTTTACACCTGTGATATGCAACTGGCATATTACAAAAATCGAAAGGCATCATTCTATAGGCAAAAGTGCTATAGTGACAAGTAAAAGTGGTTTTCTCATAGTCCTCAAGAAACATGGGGATCTAATTATATCCCGATTACCTATCCAAAAAGCAATAGTAGTTATGCCCAGCTACTCTCTCAAAGATCTGGTCTAGAAAAGGCAACGAGAAATTATCTTTCCAAGTTTTCGAGTTAAGCTTCCTATAGTTAATACAAACTCTCCAATCTGTGGAAGTGTATGTGGGGATAAACTCTTCTTTCTCATTCTCAAAAACCATGATTTTGAACTTCTTAGGGACTACTTGAACCAAACTAACCCACTAACTATCGAAGATTGGATAAATGATTCCCCTATCTAACACTTAATGATCTTCTTCTTAATCACTTCACTCATGTTTAGGTTTAGTTTCCTTTTCATCTCCTTAGAAGAAATGGATCCATCCCGAAGATGAATTTTATACATGCATACCAAAGGGTCCATGTCTCTTAAATCATCTATCTTCCACCCTGTGGCTTTCTTCTGGTTCCTAAGGATTTCTGAGAGACACTCTTCATGCTCACTAGACAAATCGGATGCTATAACAATCGAAAAGGCCTCATTAGGGCCTAAGAATTCACACTTTAAATGCTCAAGAAGGGGTTTGAGCTCTAATGACAAGCTAGGATTAACCAAGGGCGAATGAACCACAACCTCATCAACTCAGCCATCAATAGAATCAAGAGTAGAAGGAATAGCCTTAAGCGACTTCTTAATCATGCGATCTTCATCCAAAGAGGTGGAAGCTACACATTTCCACTCTAAGGTCTCCAAATCAAAGCTAGATAACAAATCCTTAAACTTGCTCACAATCTTATTATCAGTCATAGTCTTCTAAACAAATTCCTCAATACACAAGTCAGTGACATCTACCCTAAAGCACTCTTTCTCGTCCTTTTCTCTCAAATTAGCTTTATTCACCGCTTTTGCAACCTTCATAGTGGATCTCAAGTTCCCAAACTTCATCTTTAACAACCCCAATCTGCAATGAATGACAGCATCAGCTGTGGCAAAGAAGGGCCGACTTAGAAGGACGAGAGTGGAATGCCTAGGATCACGACCCGAATCCATATCAAGCTGTATGAAATCTATGGGATACACGAACTCTCCTACCTAAACCATGACATCCTCTATTACACCCCTAGGTCTACGCTTAGACCTATCAGCTAGCTGAAGAGTAACATATGTAAAGAACAACTCACCTAAACCTGGCTACTGATAGATGGAATTAAGAATGATTAACCTTAAATCTAGCAAGCATGATCAATCTAGGTCTCCTTAATTCTACAAGGAATGGTGAAAGCTCCGAGGTCACTTAACTTGGTCGGAAGGCCCGATGCACAAATGCTATTCACCTTCTCTGTGAGCTTCACCTTCTTTGGCATGGCTGATGATCTACGTTTCCTTGTGCAAAAATCCTTAAAGAACTTAGAAAAGAAGGGAATAGAATGAACTGCATCTGTCAAGGAAAGTTTGACCTTAAGATAGGATCTTGAGAAACCTAGATCCTCACTTGGTGATGGCCTTTATGGGAAAGAAACTCTAGGTGCAACATCTCTAGACTCATAAGAATCAACAATGGCTGCTTTCTCTCCTTATGTAGATGGGAAGTACTACTCTCACCATGGTTTATAACTGGCTCTAACCTCTCGACAGGGCTCTCTCTAAGATCTCTCTCAACAAGGGGATGAATAGGCTCTCTAAACTCAGAAAGACCACTAGGTACAGGCTCCGCATATTCAACTCTTATCCTATCATCCACTGTCCTATCGCTCTTAAAAATGGTGATAGCCATAGCCTGGGCTTGAGAGAGATAAGTGGAGTCGGTGAAGAAACAGGACTAGACTCTAGGATTCATCTCTGGTTGGGAAGGCAACTTCCCGAGATCTCTAGTGCTCACCTAGATGGTACACTGTCCTGACTAACCATCTGCTTTAGCCTAAAGACTATCTAACTACTGTTGCCGCCTCTGAAACATCTGTATAAAGAGGTCTATCTTCTTATCATTATGAGACTGAGGGGGCTAGGTGCAAACTGTAAAGGAAGTCTTGGGATAGGTGGTACCAAGAGTGCCTGACACTATGGAACACTAGTAAGCCTAGCCTAATTTACATTGTAAAACCCTGGGAAATTAGCAAGAGGAGGTCTCTACTGTAATGGGACCTAGGGCTAGTAATTGGAGAACTCATATCGACCCTGTCTCTTCATCCCGGATTATATGTGTTCGAGTATGGATTGTACTGACACGAGTACCCTTGTATAGCACAAACTTGCTCTTCCATGAAATCGGGAAACTGGGGCACTAAGGGGCAATCTACGGTCTCATGAGATGGCTCAGAACACAAAACACATGCCTCTACGACCGACAGGGCGAATGAAAAACCTACAGAGCTAGCTCTTCAACTTTGGGAGGAAAGAGTTAAAGAGATGAATTGATTTAGCTTTTTGTTGATGCTCTAACCTCTGCAAGCAAATCGAAAGAAACTCTTACCTCATAAACACTTCTTCTATTCGCTTCCTGACTAGACCTATCCATAATGGTGTTTTGAAAATAATTCTCAGCCAACAAATCCATTTTCACCCAAGCTTCACTCAGTCTCAAATTATAAAACCCACTATCGGAGGCAGTATTCACCATTATTCTATTTGGTTCATTCAATCTTCTAAAGAAATATTGTAGAAGGTCATGAACACCATACCCATGGTGTGGACATTGTTTAAAAAGTTTATTGAACCTTTTCCAAGCTTCATAAAATGTTTCTAAATTGTGTTGGAACAAGGTCATAATAGAAGCCCTATGATCGGTGATCTTAGCCATAGGAAAGAACGTTTGGTAAAACCTAAATTGAAGCTCATCGCAAGATGTAATGCAACCACTGGGTAACGAATGATACATTGACCCTGCCTTATCCTTAAGAGAAAATGAGAACAACTTAAGGCAAATGACTTCTTGAGACACATTAGGGAAGTGAAGAGTGGAACTCATCTCTACAAAGTCTGTGATGTAGTCCAACGGACTCTCATTACTTCTCCTGTAGAAGAAAGGGAGCATCAGCAACATGCTAGGCTTAATCTCAAAATTAGCTTCCCTCAACCCCAGAACATAGATAGCCAAGTTAGGCTCGTGCATTGGGGAGAAAGAATTGCCTAAGCATAAGCTCATCATCTATAGGTGGGTCTGGCCTGAAAGACTTTTGCCTAAAATGATCTTGGGCTTAAGGATGCCAATGGGGATCATACGGTGCAACAAGATTTATAGGGGGAATAGGAGGAATAGGAAGATTAATAGGATCAGCCATCTCACTTAGAACATCACCTAAATTCCTAAAATAACGTACAATCTTATCGGGTTCAAGATTCAATAGAACTAGAGGACTCCTAAGGGAACGCCTACCAAGCATACAAAGCCTACTCCATTTTCCAGTCACTTCAACCCCCAAAACTTCAAAATTTCCTAGGATTATAGCAATAAAGCCATAATTCTATGGAGTCTACTAAAAACAAAAAGCAAAAGCAAACTAAAAGTAAGTAAAGGAAACAAATAACCTATACAAAGAAAATAAAGTAAAGATAAAAAAATTAGGCTAACTAAACAAAAGCAAGATAAGTGACTATGAAACAAACTAACAAGATAAAGCAAGAAAAACAAACAAAGCAAGCAACTACTAAAACACACAAGCAAAGAACACAAGCAAGAGAGGAATCATTTGATGGCGTCGTCGCGAGAAGAGGTGATGTGAGGCATTACCGATGAGAAGCTTAAAGGTGGTGAAGCATGCTTTCATGAAGTTTTTTAGTGTGAAAGGTTCCTTTAGATCAATGACGATGTAAAGAACATAAGGGTGCTGAAGGCGCAACGAAAGATGGCCTGTGGTGGTGACGACGAGCGGTTGAAGGCTACAACTGATGAGGTAGTGGTCAAAGGTGGTGTTTGGATGGCATGATGATTGGAGATGATCGTGAAGGTCGCCGGCCTATTGAGAATCGAGCTGATGCTGTTAGATTAGAGAAAGAATGGCTAGATGGTGCCATGCGTGTGGGTCGGGTTACACAGTTGTTTGGTTAATTGGTTTTGTTGATCGATTAAGGAAGATGAGAGGCTTGTACTCGTGTGTAAGGTTCGTTGGATAAATGGAGGTTGTACTCGTGTCGAATCTAAATATGATCTTCATTTTGTGAGATTCCAACCTGAGATGTATGTTTTGCGATCAAGAGAAATTTGACTGCCCGTTTTTTTCCTTTGATTGAGGGTTGACTGCATTAACTAAGGGTGTTCCTATCTAATTTCGACGTCATGAGTTCGTTTTTGAGGTTTTTTTGCCAAATTTCTTGATGTATGGAGGGTGAACCTTGAATTTGAGTAAAACGATAGAGTTGTAACGTGTGATGGAATTGTGCAAAAGTTTTTAAAGCATTGTGCGACAAACACATGCAGCCAGCTAGTGACGAAGAGGTGAGTGCTGCTCTAATAGATCACAGATCTTGAAAGACTCGTACGAGAATCTTCCTACGAGAGAGAAAGAAAATGGTGAGAAAGGAGAGTACCTGATGGAAATTCAAACTCTAGATTATAACCTTGTAACTTTTGATCTTGATGTGAACGGTAAATATGATATAAAATTGGATACTAAGGAAGATGATGTTGGTGATTTTGGCGATATAACTTTAAACTTTGATATCAATAAAGATTTGGAAAGTAGAGAAATTACTAAACTACATAATGCAAGTTCATTAATTGAAGAGTTTGAATCCCCTTCTAATATATCACACCAATCATCTATTGAGGATGTTCCAATCCTTGAACTTGAGTTATCGACAAAACAACTACCAAAGAGTCTTACTGGAGGTATTCCTGCACTTATATATGAACCTAAACTTTCTAGCAAAGTCAAATACCCAATGAGTCATTATATGTCTAATCACAATTTGTCAGAATCAAATAAGACATTTGTAAATTAATTATCTAGTGCATCAAATTCTAATAGTGTGTAAGCCTTAGCCGAACCAAGATGGAAAGCTGGTATGGTAAGGATATGAACTCCTTGCAAAAGAATGGAATTTAAGACTTGGTTGATTGCCTAGAGGGAAAGAAGCCCAAAGGATATGGATCAATTTACACTATGAAGCATAAAGCTAATAGCTCAGTTGAACAATTTAGAGACATTTGCACTTGTAGCTAAAATCAATATTGGTGGATGGCAGACTATAACAATTTGATGTGAAAAATTCCTTTTTACATGGAGAGTTATATGAAGAAGTTTGTATGGAACTTCCACTAGAGTGTATGATACCAAAGAAGCATAGCAAAAAGGTATACAGCTTGAAGAAATCATTATATAAACTAAATCAATCTCCAAGAGAAAGGTGTGGAAGATTCATAAAGGCTATGGTAGTATTTGACTACCACCAAAGCAACTCAGACAACACTTTATTTATAAGAAACAACAGGATAAGATCACTACTCTTGTATATTTGATGACATAGTGGTTACTGGGAAAGATCTAGAAGAAAGGAAGCATTGCAATAGTAGTTATCTAGAGAATTTGAAATGAATGATCATGGTTCCTTGAAATATTTTCTTGTAATAAAAGTTTCTAGATCAAAGAAAGGCATTTTCTTGTCTCAAACAAAATATGCATTAGATTTATTATAGGAGACTGGTATGCTAGCATGTGAACCTACTAATTCATCAATGAAGGAAGGCTTAAAGCTGTGTTTTGAAATTAATCAATTACTAGTTGATAAATGGAGATATCATAGGCTCGTTGGAAGGTTGATGTACTTAGCACACACGAGACCAAATATTGTCTATGCATTGACTATTATTAGCCAATTTATGTATAATCTAGGTGAACAACATATGAATGCTGTTATGCGTATTTTGAGATACTTGAAATCTACTCTTGGTAAAGGAATATTGTTCACCAAAAATGTTAACTACCAAGTTATGATATTTATTCCAATGTTGATTCGGCTGGAGCACTTGACAATAGGCGATCAACTTCTAGTTACTTCTCATTTGTTGGTGGTAATCTTGTTACATAGAGAAGTGAAAAAAATAAAATAAAATGTTGTCATCTGCTCAAGTGTAAAAGTTGAATTTAGGGGTATAGCACTTGCACTTTGTGAAGCCTTATGGTTAAGAATTCTTTTACAACATTTGGGCTCCGCCTAGAAAACCAATTTAATTATACTGTGATAATAAAGCTGCCTGCGATATTGCTCATAATCAGGTTCAGCATGACTAGAAAAAGCATGTAGAGGTGGATAGATTTTTCATCAAGGAGAAATTAGATGGGAAAATTTTGAAGTTGCCTAAGATTCAAGCTAAAGATCAATTGGCTAATATTCTTACTAAAACAGTCTCAAGTCGAGTATTCGTGAAATGTCTTGGCAAGTTGGACATTGGTGATACCTATGCACCAACTTGGGGGGGGGGGAGTTTTGAGATTTTCTCTCCATAAATATCTTTGTAATTTCCTCCATAAATAACTTTGTAATTTTCCCCATAAGTACTATACAATTGCTTTAGTTTAGGGGATTGCAAAATTATTAGTTTACTAATATAATACTAATTTGTCCCCTAACAATTTGCTCAATTGTACATAAATATTGATTGTACACACTTATTTTGTATGAGTGAATTAATGAAAAAATGTTTCTTTTACATTCAAGTGTTTGGCCCGCCAAATTCTTTTTAGCATTCACCTATACCTTTAACATCCAAAATCTTTAAATTTGTTGAATCATTGAATGGTATCATGAAATTAGCATGAGGAAGTATCTGATAAGCTAATGCAATTTGTTTCTTAGGCCACCTTGAGCGAACTTCTATTAGAAACTTTTTTGTTTCACTTTTAGTCAAACAACAATCTCTCTCTTTATTATGGAAGTAGTATGCATATTAAAAAAAATTAGGTTTAGGACACATACTATAAGGAAACGTGAGTATAAACGTCAAAGACGTAAAGTAGTTAGGAGTATAAAGTAACACCGACTATAACCATTTTGCAATAGTAGAAGCAATTGGATTAGTAATTAGAAATAGTGGTGTAGGAAATCCATTAATGACCAGTTCTTATAGGCCCTTCAAATCTTATGTAATCATACATGATTTCTCTTAAGGGAGACGAGTTCCTGGACTGTGTCAAGAAAATTGTGTTTCTTCCACTAATAAGCTGATTACCAGACACATTAATGGTATATAGCCTATATAACCCATGAATGCCATGTCTTGCAACTGCATTGTCACTACCAATTAACCTTGTAGTAAAAAGTGGAGGTTCTACCACTTGATCATTCAACCGCACCTAGAAAAAAGTGAAATTATTGGATCTATTAGCACTAAGTACAAAGCTTGGTTTATTTGTTTTTAATAGCAGGTGGTGAATCTAAGTTTATATTTTTTAAAACTCAAAAATAGCTATTGTGAATTACATTTTCAAATTGAAAATAATAATATATGTGCATGCTAATGTAACATCTCTCACATATTAATGGACAATTCTCTTTTATTATGCTTTTGTAATTTTCTCATGGTAATGTTATAGTAACTAATTTGCATTAGATGTTCCAAGCAAAACAAAAAAGAAAAAAACCTAAAAATAGCTTTTCAGCAACTTAGTCAAAACATATTCCAATATATCATGTTGTTGTTATTTGCTAAAATAGTACTTTATAAGAACTTTTAACATTTCAAGTATCTTTTGTTATTTGTTAAAACGTTAAACTTATTAATGATCTGTAAGAGTATTTATCATTTTATCTCTCCCTTTTTTCTTTTTGTCAGTCTTAGCTTCTCATGAGCTATTGTCTCTTTAATCTCTCATTTCATCTTGCTAATATCATTACGTTTAACACTTCCTTTTCCACTATTCACTAGTTGTTACCCACCCGACATATATTAAAAATGTTTAGATTTTATTATTCATTTTTAATCTTTCATTTACAAAAAAAAAAGATATATTAAAAAAATTTTTATAGTAAATTTATCAAAAAAATAACTTTAGTAATAATTTTTTATCATAAACATATATCTAACTATAAAAGGAATTTTATTGTTTCAATAATTGTAATAATAATTATAATTTCCATTACAATAATAATATGATATTCTTTTTTATGACAAAAAAACTAAATAGTTATATTTTGAAAATTAAAATATAATAGATACCAGCATTCCAAACAACTATTAGCTAATTAAATAATTACTATTGACAAAAAGATAATTATTAGTCACTTAAAAAGTTAATTGCATCGAACAGCCTATTTGCTTTTATTTTTTGAGTTTGATAGTTTAATTAATTGTGTCGAATAGCCTATTTTCTTTTATTTTTTGAGTTTGATAATTTAACTAGAAAATATAAATTAAGATGGAGAAACAACGAGGGAAAACTCACAAGTATGTTATTTATGATAATTGCTAGGTCAATGTGAGTTTCTATATGTAGCTAATAATGAGTGACGAGTTTGTTTATTCTCTCTAATCATGTAAAGCTTTATGTTCGTGGTAATTTAAACCCCATATTGCATGCAAGAATAGATAAAAGGTTCTAAGTAATAAATAAAAAAATATTTTCTTACTTGCAATTCGGCTTCAGTGGCGGATGCTAGTGAAATTCGGAGGATGTAGTTGGAATATTTATCAACATCTTTAAGGTCAAACAAGATTCTCCATGTGGTTGCTTTGTATGTGTTATCTCCCACTTTTCTGTAATTAATATGCATGATATGTAAGCATGAGCCAAATAAAAGATAAAATCTTAAATGTAATAATGCTAGATTAGGGTTTTTTCTTTTTTCTGATTGACTATGACATAGACTTTAACAACCAAGACGCATACACATACTTTTTGGTGAAATGTAATTGTTCTTTTGACCTAAAAATATTTGGGTTTTCTGGAAAAGAAATTTGAGACCAATGAACTTCTGGTCCTTGCTAGTTTTAAACTAATGTATCTCCCTTTGGATATACATCAATATAGTGTACTATTAGATGAAAAAATTGGATGCTATACCTTGTGACATGAGCAAAAAACCAATCTTTTGTATAATTACTGGATCCAACAGTATAGACTAAGTCATCTTGAGGATATAACTCCGCATAACGACTCCATAGTCCATATTGTCTAAACCTATATGAGTCAAGATCTTAAGATAAGAAGACCAACTTTTGATCTTGTCTTATTTGTAATACTAAATAAGATTATTAATTAGTATACCGACTTTTCGATAGGAGTTGGGTAAGGATGGATCTTATATAATGGGCTTGGATCTGGCACGTAAAATTCATCTGCTGTGCAATCTGGAATCCCAATCTCCCCGAGTGTGGCTCCATCTCTAGCAGGCTGGTAGACTAAATTGGTTAATTTTACTTCTAAACCTGTTTTTGGATATGAATGGAATAAGAAATGTCATCAAAATGCTTAAATATCTATCATTAGTGATAAAAGATTATACTAGTTATATTTATACAAGTAAAATGAATTAATACAACTATCATATTTAGACATATCAAGACAAGCATAATAATTTAACAATGAAAAAGCAAGCACAATAATATTGAAAAGATCAACTTGACAAGTGCTCAAGTGGGACACTTCAATCCTAAGTATCAATGAGGGATGGATCTAAATTGTCTAATGAAAATTTAGAGAAATAAATTGGTACCATGGACGAATAGTTTTAGGGACTAATTAATTGTTATACTAAATATATTTTGAGGCTATGTATTATAAGAATTTTAGATTAGTGGTAGCTAAATTGGTTTTTTATACTTAACCTATCTTAAAACAAACATACATTTTGAAAAAGAAAATATTTGTGGTAAGTGAGTCTGCAACCCCTAGCCCTTCTGAATACATCTCTTCTTGTATCCACCTTCATCAAACAACTGAAGGCTCATAAATACATAAAAGAGGTTACTATCTCAATTCATATTTAGAGAGCTTATATAAATTTTAAGAGTAAAATACTCTCTAACCAATGTTTTTTTTAAACTAGCTAAGCATTGCTAATTACAATCTTTTTCATACAAAAAAAGAAATTCATCAACCCCCTTCTTGTAAATTGGTGTTGGGAATGTGGAGCACATGTGAAAATATATTTTGTGACATGTAAATCATGTTAACAATATATATGTATGTACGTATATATGTACAAGATAAGCGTATAAAGTTACATTTAAAACCTGAGCTTATGTTAACCATGGAGTCATATTTGTAATCCCCAATTCTTCCTGGGACCCAAGCATACAAGTTGTAACTCCCTGCAATAACACCTTTGATTACAAAATTTCCATTGGAGTTCGCTTGTGTCCGGAATTGATAACCCTGAAGTCGAAAATAAAAAGAAATTGTAATAAATATATTATGGATGCCGAAACTAACTATATAATAAAACCTTCCTCAAGAGAAAGTAAAACTCCCTTTTTATCCTACTCCAAAAGTGCTTGTGGATGCAATGAGTATATTTACAAGTATTAAAGCAAAAAAACAAATTAACCTTGCTTTCTGTTTGCCATGATCCAGCAGGTCCTGGTGCTGTCAAACCAATATAAGCATTCAATGCAGGCATTGGTTGTTCGTTGATATACATGAAATAACACCATTATGTAAGTGAAAAGTGATGGGGGCGATATAAAACATGACTCCTTTTTTTCCTTCTAGAGACAAATCAAGATTAATTGATGGATGATATATACCAATCTTGAACAAGTAGTTGGCCACTAACTCCTCCCCTTTGATTAGGTTGAATGAAATCTTCTGAAAGTGGAAATGTATACGGCCATTTTGCGACTTCATTCAACATCTATAATAGTTAAACTATAATTAAGTATCTAGAGTGATATCCACTTTCTGGATTAGTTGAACCAATTAAAGTTTAGATGAGTTACCCTTGTTTTTGCATTGTTCCAAAGTACAGAAGGATTGTTCTTGGCTGAAACATTGGAAAGACAGGGCCAAAAACCTTTACCCATGGCTCCCTATCTTGGAATTTGACATCTAGGTCATCTCCAGCATAGTGTCTACTAACAAACATCGATGGGGAGTTTCAAAATTCAAAAAATATATGAATTAAAAACAAAGAATTCAATTTCGTAGAACGACATTAGATTCATATGAAACAATAAACCCCATAGTCTAATAGTATATGTTCCCAATATATAAAGACTAGGTAATATATGGAATTTAGGATATTAAATCAATTTGAAACCTTGGTCATTAGTGAATACACAATTACTTCTCCGAATCTTTTGAGTATGAGATTACATGTCTCATTTAAGCTAATTTTGCAAAATCATGTGTTTAATGATACCTTAAAAGACCTAATTACTATATATGTCCCAAGCAAAAGAGAATAAAAAATAAAAAGGACCTAAGCACTTTAAATAGCTACTTACAGAAAGCACTGTTGGACCAATGTAAGAAGTAAGATCCTGCTTGCAAGGCCCACCTGTGCGAAATTCATTACTTGGAGTGATCATCCAAAATCCTACAGGTGGATCAGTATTGCTTATCCAGCCATGAACTTTGTTGTCTTTATTTTCGCATGAGTAAAAGTACTTGTCATCTATCTACACTAAACTCATTTGTGTTGCAAAAGGAAAACATCATAATATATTCCAATTGCAAAACTTTGCCAATAAACATCAAGCACCAAGTTCAAGACTCGAGACTCATAAATGAGATTGATGTTACTATCATAATAAACAACTAGAATATTATATATATGTATATATATATATATATATATATATATATATATATAGTCTTGCTCATACATAGGCCTGTGAGTGTAGGCTTGAAGCATTATAATAAAAATATATCAAGATCGAGAAATGTAGTTATTCTTGATCATAAAAGAATTGCCACAATTTTGAATGGCAAAGAATACAATAACATATATACCTCTCCTTTAAAATCTGGATTGGATAGATTTGTCAAGAGAACAGCCTCTAGATAATCAAGGACTTTCCCATCTTGACGATCTTCTACTGTTGGCATCACTCTTTGCCTCTCATCCGACATAGCCATGTAATGAAACCTAAAATTAGTTATGTAACATCAAATGAGAAGAGACATAACATTGTAGACAAATGAAATTGTAATGAAAGCACAAGCAGTTAAAAGTGTAACCTTTTTGAGAACGATTTCATGTCCATAAAAAGAAAAATAACTATTTGTTTGTAAGACCCTTCTTATAGTTTAATTTACAATGTCAACTAAACATGACAATTTAAGAAAGTAATTTTTAATTGAAGTTTAGGATACTCTTTTAGAATCATTGAGTCATGTTCATAACATCAAACTTACGTGTTTTTTTCAATCTTCAACACAAACCTTGCTTCTGCAATATTGGTAGCAGGATATCTAGTTAAGCGTTTAAAAATAGCATAAGTACACAAACCAGGAGAGCCACATAACATAACAAATCTACATGGTAAATTAAAATGTTAGAGAGGTTTCATAATGATAATTAATTAAGAAGGATTCCATGCTCTTACAAATGAAATCTCTACTTGGTTATCATTATGTGCAATGATGTTGTAACTTGTCCCTGAAAGCCTATGCGATTTGCCCAAATCAACTTAGCCAAGTATTGGCATATCGTGCATATTTAATTTTGTTAAATGAAAAAAGAAAAGAAAAGGTAATATAAATACTCACTTGATTGTGCTTGTTGGCCCTCCTATCTGGTTAAAAGTTATATCCCAATGCCTATATAACATAATCTTTTTGAGTTTGAAAAAACTTGAAAAAATTGAGCCTTAATAATGAAAATACTTCTTTTAAATCTTTACTATGTGATATTTAATAAGAAATTAAGGTAAGTGGAGATTTTAGCAGGTGAACTTTACGTACCCTCCATCATTTCCTAGATCATGGCTAGCTAGTAGATTCTCAATTCCATTGTAAGAAACTTTGGTCACTAATCCATTTGGAACGGACAAGGTGACATTAACAATACCATTGGTCATTGTCACCTATTGATTTCCACCATTTAGTTAAAACAGAAGACAACAAAGCAAAAGAAGACATTTATAATTCGAATTAGGTTTATTTCTCCCATGGTTCTTTTCGTTTTGGACAAGTTTGTCCATTATAATTGTAGATGATACCTTTTAGTCTTTTATATTTCTATCTGTATAATCATGAGTCCTTCCATCAATATTAGCTAAATAACATTGAATAAAAATATCATGTGATTGACACATGACTTTAGCAGAAGCATTAGAAATTGGACAAAATAGGAGTTATTTGTCTAATTTCCAATTGATATTAATGGTAGGACTAATGGTCATATAAAATAGAAGCATAAAGGGTTAAAAGGTATTACCTATAAAAATTAGAAAAAGGAGTAATAAACCCATAGAATTTAATATTGATATCTATAAAATATGTGGAATATGAATAGTTTGCGGAGTGCACATTCATTACTTGCTCTTTGTTTACAAACAATTGCACTGTAGGCAATTGTAACTGCTCCTTACTAACGACTCTTCCCCAAATTTTCCTGCAAACAATTGTCAAAACACACCAATATCTCAGCCATTCATGACAATCGAATTTTAAGAAACGATAAAATTTTTTATAATGCCTTCTCTCTCTCTCTCTTTCTCTCCCTATCTCTCCCTCTCTCTTTCTCCACTACATAGATAGAGATTACCCACGCTTTTTAGAATTTGAATTTCATGAATGATTGAGATTATATTCCATACTCATCAATGTTTAAGATTTTTCTCTGATACCAATATGAGATGGCTAAGGATGTGAGAGGATCCTGATTCGAATTAATATATAGCATGCTACATAATTGCTTAGTATTTAATAAGATATCTGATTCATAAATAATAATTAGTTGGTGTCACAAAAAATAAATACAAGAATGCATCGGATATCGGAATACGATAAAAGTAAAAATTTATCTCCAGGGATTCATCGGTTCTTTCACCCCTTCTAATTTTTAGGTAAGAATCTTCATGTATTTTAATGTTAAAGTTAAAGTGTTATATATATATATATATATATGTATATATGTATTCGTACTTTTTTTTATCAATGCCATATGTATTTATTTCATAAATTGTTTTCTCTTCAAAAAGTCCACACCTTTTTCTTTTTAATCAATGTATGTCCCTTTTATGACTTTACTTTTTCATTTTAAATGTTCTATTCAATTATTATAGATCTTTTTTTTAAATATATATATATATATATGTATAATTCATATTGAAAATTATATGAAGAGTTAAATTTTACAAAATATATTTATATGTTATACTAAACATATCTACATATTTTTATTCAAATAAATAATTTTATCATCAATATTTAGTTCCATGCATCACATGAGTGGCAAACTAATTTTGCTGTACAACGAAAGATGAAGGGGTGAGAAAATGATATTTAGCAATGTTCATATAATAAGTGAAGGCAATATATGAAACCAATATACCACAAGAGTTGGTTTACAAGGACATATGTAGTCCATTTACTTTATACAAATTTGTTAGATGTAATATAGTGGGGAAACATGGATATGTTATGATCTTTACGCTAGATTTAATGTTGTCATATTTTAAAAAATAGAAAAATAAAGTTGCTGGAAATCATTTAAACTAAAATACAAGTGTTAACAGAAGATAAATGTTAAGTTGGATGCACATACTAACCTGAGATGATTCCTACAATCACAAGGGAATATTAGGAAGAATTGAGCAACCATTCCTAACCACCAAATAAACAATAAGTTCTTACACAACTCCATTTTCTCCTTAACAATTCTCGAATATTGGTACACCCAAGATGAATCTTTAGAATAGAAAGATGCGCATATATATATATATATATATATATATATATATAACACTATTGAACAAAGAATAAAATCTAGCCATAGATTGTTCTCATAAACAGAAATAAAGGCAAGAAAAAGATTGACCATTCGCATATCACTACCACAATTTTAGTTTGTTGTTGAAAACCGTTGCAAAAGTACTAAAAATAGTTGCCAATGACTTTATGCAATATCTTCTAATTGTTGTCTAAAGCTTTGTTGCTTATTCTATTACAATGGTTTCCTTAATAAATAAGCCACAACACTTAAAAACCATTACAAATGATATTTTTTATAATGATTTTTTTAAATTATAATTAAAAACTATTAAATGGATTAATATTTAATATAACCCATTGAGAAACTAGAAATTTTGACTAATATCTATCAAAGAAATATATACAACTTAATGATTAAAATGGTTAGATCATATTATTGCAATGGTTAGAAATCTATTGCAAAAGAGGTACTTACAGCAACAACTTTTTCAAATTTTCAAATTTAGTGTTACAATAGGACCAAAATGTTATTATGATTTGTATTCGAGAATGATAAGAATCAAAGATAGAAGTAAAGCAAATGATTTTTTTAATTTTTGCATGACTTATGCAATAAGATTCACAAGAAATCATAGCATGCATTTACAAAGTTGATGTTTATATGAGAAGTAAAACTTTTGTTTGCTATCTCTAAATCATTTAATTTCTCTTTTATGAGTGGCAAGCTAGCTTTAGAGAGGTTAGAGGTAGTAAATAGAGCTTAAAAAATATGTGATTGCAAACTTCAACAATTCTTTTGTTTGGTTGATTATGGAAGCGTATTGCAAAATTGAGCAGCGTGATTCAAGCAAAATCGAAAGACAAGAAGAAAAGTAAAGGACACAGAAATTTATAGTGGTTCGGCCACCAAACCTATATCCACTACTGAAGACCTCCCATCCTAAGATTCCCTAACAACTTTACTAAAAACTTGAGCTTTTCACAAGTTGGCTAAGTTCAAAAACCAACTATTACAACCTTGATTTTTTCACAAAATCAAGAAACCCACTTACAATTGTTTTTGAAATTTGAAAAGCAAAGGCTAATCTACCCAAATCCTAACTTTTACAAGGTAATGATACTGTAAAGTACAAAGCACAAGTTGAATTTGATAAACAATACAAGACCTATAGTTGCCTTGATAAAAGCAGAAGCTTTTCTTGTATTGCTCTCTCTTTTCATTTGCTTTTTCAAGCTTTTTAAGCTCTCTTTTCTTGGGTTCATTTTTTTTTTTGGAAACTTAAAGATAAGTGATATATATATATATATATATATATATATATATATATATATATATGCCCTAATTGAAAAATAGTTGTTAGATACAATGGTTAAGGACCAAAAATTAAGTTTTTGACCATTGTAGAAAAAACATGGTAAAAAACCATATACGTAACGACTATTTCCAAGTTAAAATTTCAGACAATTGAAGCTTTCAGGTGGACTTTCAACTCAACAAAGTTCCTCTGACAATCTCCAAGTGAGGTAGATCATATCTGATACCCCAACAAGGACAAACATAGACAGTTTGAAAAATCTCTTGATGGGAGGGGTTAAAAAACTCATGCGGTACCTTGGCAAAGCCAACCCAAAAGTACTCAAAAACTACTTTTTAAGAATAACATGATCCATCACCTCAAGACAAGTCTTAAAAGCATTTTTCAACACAAAATCACTTTGAAAAGCATGAAAACATTTAGAAAACAAGTTTAGGCATATAATATATCAATCTTAAGCTAAAGAGAGATAGAAGACAAGAAGCAAGGCAACTTTACAAATAAATATTCTATGGTCGCTTCCCTTATCTCTTCCATCTCCTTCTTTATGTCACCACGCCACTTGATATATGCAATCTTCAAAGCTCATGGTGTCAGATGGTCATCTCTGAGGCATAGGCTTAGTATCATAGCTCAAGAATTCAAACAATTCATTAGTAATAATAGAAGCTCATTCGAGCTTACAAAGTAATCATTCACCCTTTGACTTCATATGCCATTGATTCATAACTCATAATATATCATTATTCATTCTCATAAGTCCATCATAATCTTTCATCACAAGTATAGTATATGTAATCACATATTCAACAAACAATCTACTTTTCATCATCAAAACATAAGTAACATCTTAGCCATAATGTCAACAGTCTCCCCTTTATTGATTTTGACAAACATACATGTGATTAACATAATGAATGGAGCGTAATATGAATATTCAAACATTAAAGCTCCCCTTTAGATTATCCCTTGTGCTCGGTTATGGAAAGCTATCGAAGCTGCCCCTCAATACAAGCATGAACAACTTCATATATCATTCATTCATCAAGGCATATTATTCAAAAAAATACATCACACATATCAACATAATAAGCACATATTTAATTTCTCCCCTATTTGGCATCATCAAAACATATGTTAAACAAAGGGAGTGCC
Organism: Cordia subcordata; assembly: GCA_028554755.1. Classification (NCBI taxonomy): domain Eukaryota; kingdom Viridiplantae; phylum Streptophyta; class Magnoliopsida; order Boraginales; family Cordiaceae; genus Cordia; species Cordia subcordata. Next base: position 12,619,390 of record JAPTOF010000019.1, read on the forward strand.
ACAAGATCAAAATAAGCATCATCCATATTAAACATAAGATTATAGAATGCATTCATGCCACAATAATTAAAAACATCATCCAAAATATTTAAGAGTGTGTAAAAATAATTCATGAGAAAATACTAAAGTAACAATGCAAATGCAAAGTGCAAAAAAATGAAATTGTTTAGGTGCATGAAAATGTAAAGCATTGTTTTGAGAAGAGGAAATGAAGCAATTTTAGTTATCACTAGGACGAAGAGGTGAGATGTGAAAAAAGTCCACCAAGCTTTTCAGCATTGGTTTTATCATGACTTGCCTCTCATGGATGTTGATTTGCCTCTATTTGATATTCCGTATCCATGATGACTTCCGTAACTGTAGGCATCCTTTGGCTTCTAGAGGCTCCACTTGCATGAGTATATTGTGTTTTAAAATCCTCCATTGAACTTCTCATAGAGGTAGCAACGTCCTCTTCTTCTTGGACATCTCCTCTTGCCATCCCTTGTTGTTCAACATTTTTTATTTCTTGTTCTTCTTCCATTGCATTCTCATTCGCTACATCCTTAGAACCAAGTTGCCACACAACTCTCTAGTTATACAAGCTTGCTCAACTAGTAGAAGTTTTTAAAAATCTTCTTCCTAAATGTAATTTCCTTGATATTTGTAGTACTTCAATTTCCACACGGCATTCAAACCAAACTTTAAATAACTTGATGATGGAATTCCAACTCTTTCCCCAATAGCATCAAATCTCTCAAAAATGTTTGTTAACACCATTTCATAAGGTAATGCAATACCTTTCATGCTCACATGATGCATATGGCTCAAAATAATTGCAAGCAAGTGTACTATCTTCCCAACAAGCATTTGATAGATAACCATATCTCCTTGTGTGCCAATAGTATCATCTTTGTAACCTCTAGGCAAAATATTATGTTTCCCAGAGTTGAAGAAAACTTTCTTTTGCATAGGCAATTGATGGGTTTTAGGAAATTCTTTATAGATTAGTTCTCCAACAAATCCTTCCCACAAGTAGTTTCTAACATTTCTTTCAAAGTTCTCATCAACATCTCTAGGAAACCCTTTTGCACTATAAGTTTTAAAAGATCCATAAGGTGTTGGCAAGTTGAAGCTTTCACTAATCAATTTTTCAGATAAAGAAATTGTAACATCATTCACAATGGTACTATATCTATACTTCTTGCTAAAAGACATATTATAGTAAATTTGACGCTTCAAGGCTTTGTGAACATTTCTGAACATGGTGCAATAGTCCATCCACCCTTGAAAAATCTGATCATCTCCACAAACTCGAAATCTGTCAACTTACGTGGTGCCAATGTTCTCTGCTTGACAAAATCCACTTCAAGAACCTTGCTATTCCCTTGCTCAAATGGTTTTGGAGTCTTACTTTCACCTTTCTTTGTCTTCTCACCTTTTGAGTATTGACCTCTCTCCATTCTGACGATTCCAATCAGTGAAGATGAAGTTTATGAAGTGGGTTTGATGAAAAATGGGTTTAAAGACTCTTTGATCAAAAGTTTTTTGTGGTAAAATAGGGTTTTTTAAGAGAAGAAACTTGTACGGAGGGAATATGAAGAGGTTGGAGTGAAATAGAATTTGAAAAGTTACTAGCTTTGTTTTTATCGATATCGCATTCAGTCGCCTGACACGAGACAAAGTAACCCCAGCAGATGAAAACTATGCCCAATAGAGTGTTCTAGAAATTCTTTTTTCGGCAGTAGTCCGGTCGAGATAGGAGGTTTACCCAATAGTGAAAATCTTGGTTTTTCAGGGCATTTCATAAATGCAAATGCAATGCACATATAATTTCATCCCAACTCACATATTTCCACACAAGAATTCAACATATGTTCATTTAAAAACATATTAAAGCTTGTTCAAACATGCTTCAAACATCAATAAGTGACATCTATCATAGCCAAATTTCTTCTAATCATGCAAAATCTATCTTCATGCAATAGTTTAGTAAAAATATCAGCTAATTGATCATCTGTGCTAACAAATTCAAGTTTAATATCACCTTTTAACACATGATCACAAATAAAATGATGTCTAATTTCAATATGCTTAGTTCTTGAGTGTTGAATAGGATTTTTAGTCAAATTGATAGCACTAGTATTATCACAATAAACAAGAGTACGTTCAAAGTTATAGCACTAATATTATCACAATAAATAGTATTATGTTCAAAGTTAAGTCCTAATCATGTAAAAAAATTTTGCTTCATCCAAAGTATACGTTCAGCATAATTACTTTTGGCAATGTATTCGGCTTTAGTTGTGGATGTTGCAACGCTATTTTGTCTCCCACAAAACCATGAAATTACTGATTGACTGAGAAATTGGTAATTTCCACTTGTATTCTTTCTATCAACTTTTTATCTAGCAAAGTCCGCATCTGAATACCCTATAAGCTTAATAGATGTATCCTTTGAATACCACAAACCAAGATTAGTGGTACTTTTAAGATATCAAAAAATACATTTCAGCGCACTTAGATGGTAATCTTTGGGTAAGGATTAAAATTGTGCACATAAGCATACGGCAAATATAATATCCGGTGTAAAGGCAGCAAGAAAAAATAAGCTACCAAGGATACCTGTATATTTCTTTTCATCTACTAGTTTATTTTTCTCATCTTTGTCAAGCTTTGTGGATGGGATCATAGGTATACCAATTTCCTTCACATATTCTAAACCAAACTTCTTGAGTAGTTCTTTGATGTACTCGATTTGATTTATGAAGATTCTATCTTTCATTTGCTTGATTTGTAATTGGAGGAAGAAATTTAATTCCCCTATCATGCTCATCTCAAATTCTTGGCGCATGCATTTAGGAAAATTCTCGTACAAAGCCATGTTAGTAGCACCAACAATAATATCATCAACATATATTTGCACAAGTAGTAAATCATTGCCATCACGTTTGATAAATAAAGTAGAATCCATTTTTTTCTCTTTCACAACCTTTTTGCACAAGAAATCGACTCAAACGTTCATACCATGCACGTGGGGCTTGTTTGAAACCATACAAAGCTTTTTCCAATTTGTAAACATGGTTTGGAAATTTAGAATCCTTAAATCCTAGAGGTTGTTCAACAAATACTTCTTCTTTGATAAATCCATTCAAAAATGCACTTTAACATCCATTTGACATAATTTAAAATTCATGTAGCTTGCAAAAGAAACTAATGTACGAATAGACTCAAGTAGTACTACGGGTGCATCTGTTTCATGATAATCAATGCCTTCCTTTTGATTGTATCCTTGGGCAACCAATCTAGCTTTATTTTGAACAATATTACCACTTTCATCTAGTTTATTTCTAAGCACCTATTTAGTATCAATAACAAATTGATTAGATGGTCTCTCAACTAGTTTCCGCACTTTGTTTTTTTCAAATTGATTCAATTCTTCTTGTATAGCAACAATCCAATCATTATCACATAAAGCATCATCAACAAATTTAGGTTTAATATGAGATAAGAATGCATGATGTTTACAAAAATTGTTTACATTACTTGTTGTTCTTACCCCTTTTCTAGGTTTACAAATAACTTATTCAATTGGTTGATTTCTTATGAATTTCCAAGCTCTTGGCAATTCCTTACTTTCCAAGTTGGGTGGTTCATCTTCTTCTTTTTGATCATCTTCGTTGATAGGTTCTTGAAGAGATGTACCTTCCTCATTTTCTTGAGATTTTTCATTCATTTCTTGATGATTTGTAGTAGGATGATTTCCTTTCATAAGTTCTAATTCACCTACAACATCATAATTGTCCTTTGTCAATTGAAAAGGGTTAGTTTCATCAAACTTTACATCAATAGATTCTTCAATAGTATGCTCTTGTTTAATGAAAACTCTATATGCTCTACTTCTAGTGGAATATTCTACAAAGATACCTTCACGAGATTTTGAATCAAACTTACCAAGTTGGTCTTTTGTACTAAGAATATAGCACTTACAGCCAAAGACCTTGAAGTAGGCAATATATGGTTTCTTCCATTCCAAAGCTCATAAGGTGTTTTCTTCAAGAATGGTCTAATCAACACATGATTAAGAACATAACAAGAAGTAATGACTACTTCAGGCCATAAATATGTTGGCAACCTGTGTTCATTTAACATGGTTCTTGCCATTTCTTGAATAGATCGGTTTGTCCTTTCGACAAGCCTATTCTGTTGAGGCGTACGAGGAACCAAAAATGTATGCTTAACTAGTGTCCTAATTTCTCCCTAGGACTCGGTGCAGGTCCATCCTTAGGTGACGTCTCCCTAGTGTCACGGCATGGTCCTTATGAGCTAGGGCCAAAGGATTGACTAACTAGTTTCCTAGGTGACCTAGAATAAATCTACCTTCGTACCTAAATCATTGGCTATGTTTAAAGCCAAGACCTAGTGTCACTAAGGTCAACTAAACCTATCCAGAAACCCATTGGCTTGGTTTAAAGCCAAAGGAGACTTGATCTAGGCTAGCCTTAAATTATGTGCCGTCATTCTAGGATCACTATATTGGGATTTGATCAATTAACGCATTCATACATGTTTTAAGCTACAGTGTTTTCAAATAAAAAGACATGCTCGACTATAAAACATTGTCATGCTCGAATTACACCATTTCATGCATTAGGAACCAACACGTATATAATATTAAGGTCATATTTACTACTAGGCATGCAAACATACACATGGATATGAATATAAGCATTGCCCACTTCATACAATCCACATACAAATACATAGACATGAATGAGAAAATAGCCATTTAAATAATATATATATGTGTGTGTGGTGTGTGTGTGTGTATATATGTGTATGTATTAAACCATCATATCTCATAACATAGAGTATATAATCAACCCATTACACAAGCTAAATCACCCTAAACACGTCTACTCAATTATAATATAAAATAGGATGAAAGAAGAATAGGGGAACTCTGTTTCCATCTTAGCAATTTTTGTACAATCCTTGAGTAAATCCTCATTCCAAAGTTGTTAAATCCCTACAAATAAGCTTGAATCCAAGTAGGAAGTGTGTGAAAGATGTGTGTGAGGTGGGTGAGTTAAGGTTTTATGTATGTCAAAAGTGGGTGTGAAGTGTGTAAATTAGTGATAATAAATGCTAAAAATCAAGTCCTATTTATTCCTGATAGTGTCATTACCAATCAGCCAGTAACAGAGGTGGTCGATCAATACTTTTATTTGCTCTCTAGAATAATCGGCTGACCGGTAGGCTCAGCCGCTACAGTCTTCTGTTTTGTAGATTTGCTGGCTGACCCTACTAGTCAACCGGTAGCCTTTGGGGGTCAACCGGTTCTTCAAATAGCTTCAAATCTCCATATTCTTTGCTTCCATCCTTTACTCCATGACTCGTACACCTTCTATCTTTATCATCCATTGTCTTGCAAGCTCATCATCGACCCATGACTCACCTAAACATAAAAGTTGAGCAATTAGTGTAGCGTTTATCTATTAAAGTCAACTATGCACAATTATCTTCACTTAAGCTTAATTTTACCATATGTACTACATTAATGCCACTTTACAAGCACAAAGCACGTCAAAAACATATAGAAAATGAAATGCAAATACACACAAAATCAAGATACATCAACCCCCCAAAACCTTCTCCTTGTTAGTCCCCAAGCAAGTCTGAACCTAAATTTATCTCAAAGTCGATCAAATGTTGCCTAAGGGATTGACTCGCAATTTTGATGAACCTAAAGAGCATGAAAGGGTCATTCCTTTTGTAGAGGGATCCTCAAGCCTTTTTGGATCCTCCCCTTACTTGTAAAGGGCCTTGCACCTCTTGGGAAGTTCCCTTGTAGCTCTAGCAATACAAGCTTAGGAATATTACGCACACACGTGATATGTTGATATTTTTTGCGCTCTTGACTAACATGGACTCCTCAATACACACAAAACCTCAAAGAGAAGAAAAAAAGAGTATACAAACACAATGACTCATAAAATGACGTAAGAACCTTATTCACAATGCAACGAAAGAACAAAGAGATAAACTTGTGCCAAGCCGACATTGTGTTACTTGTGCACTTATAGGGTGTCTGGTTTTGCTTATAAGCTGGTCAAACTAGCTTATAAGCCAAAAAGAAAAAGCTACATGTTTGGCAAACTTGCATATAAGCCATTTAAGGTTGCATATAAACAGGGGGAAAAAAAAAAGCAACCTAGAGCAACTTATTTATTTGTACTTATAAGCCAGGTGGTCAACCATATTAAAATGACATATTTGTCCTTACACTTGAGAAGCACTTATTTACAAAATTAATTAGTTACATACCCTTTTTAGTCATTTTAACTACTATTGCTATTTATAAGCACATTATCCAAACACATCCTGCTTATTTATCACTAGCTTAAAAGTAACTTTTTTCTTATAAGTAACACCTGCTTATAAGCACTTAAAAATATACAAAGCCAAATGGGATCTTATTCAATGAACTTTATTTTAAATATTTTTGGTGCCTTTTTGGCTTTTTCATATTTTTCACTTTTTTTTTTTTTTTCAATCTTTTTCATCTTTTCGCATCTTTTTGCCATTTTCTAATTTTTCTTTTTTGGATTTTTCACATTTGGCTTTACATAACAAAAAGAAAAGAAAATGGAAAAAGAAAAATAAAAAGAAAAAGAAAAAGAAAGGCTAAGGCACATCAAAAAGAACCAATCAAGAAAGGGGTACTCATATCAACACTCTTTCCAACCAAGCCATGGGGTAGCTACAAGGTGCATTCTTAAAGACACTAATTCCCTAGAACTTTCAAGGACATCCCCTCCAAGACTTGGATCTCTCTCCACTCTATTTACTCCCTACAATGCAAACTTATTTTCACCAATCAATTGAGTCAATCACAAAAGCCAAGACTCCAGTCAACCAAGAAATCAATGACTCTATATGCGCAAAAATGGAAAATTTTTCACCATGTTTAAGCAAAAAATGCAATCTTCCTTAATGAAGCTAAAACAATAAGAACCAAACTCCCAAACCCTTAAACTTAAACTTTGCTTGTCTTCAAACAATTAGACACGCAACAAGCAAATAGGCAATAAAAAGCAAGCATGGATGGTGGGGAAGGGTGCACAGGTGAGAAACAAAGGGAGAAAAGATTGATACATCCTTGCGTTCTTGTTGAATCTTTTCATGCGATGATCAATGATTCAACTATTAACTCTGTTACTCAACAAACCACAAATGCTTACAAAGAACAAGGTTAGCAGCATTGCCATGCAAAATTGCATTAACATATGCAAAAAATAAGCAAAGGTGTATCCTATGGGAAAATAGATCAAGGATCAACACTTTTGTGTAGGTAAAAAGAAAGAAAACAAATGAATAAAAAATGAAGCAAGAAATGCAAATACCAAAATTTAACCTAGGTTGCCACCTAGTAG